>JANVCC010010369.1:10395665-10549914 GCA_025345505.1 Todiramphus chloris collaris
TTTTTTAATTATAATTACATTTAAAGGTTTTGACCACAGCTAAAACTTTCCAGTGCAAGTTTTGGTGAATTATCTTAGACTCAGACTATGGGGACTAATTTTCAAATAAGAGCTGCAAGATAAAAGTATCTTTTATATGTTAAAAATCATGGTTTTTTCCGCACTGCAGGAACCCTTGCATACTATCACAGCCACCATTTCAATGCATGTTACACTATTATTTCAGTGGCAGTTACTGAATATATCCTTGTTTGAAGACACATGCTGTCTTAATTACATCGCACACTGAAGTGTTTTGTGTTCCTTTGCAGGCACTGTTACTTGCGCTGTAATTGGATTGCTGGCACACAGCTACAAACCCAATAAAAAATCCTCTTTCAATGCTGCCTAAAATGTTCTGCTATTTCATGTGAGAGATCCTTACATAGCCTGTTTGTCTTAGATTTTCTGAACATGGAAGTGGAAAGGAAAAGCTTATTTGGGGTAGACTGTAATCTCCTCTTAACTCAGTGCAAATTTGTTGAATGTGAGCATATTGTATCATTAAAGACTTTTTCTGTCTTTTGTATTTTGTCAAAATTTGATCAGCTGAATTCTGCGTGCATTGACAGGTTTTAGAAACACGATGTCTCATATATGTAAGTGCAAGATGCTAGCTGTGTTAGCTACACTTATGAAAGGCATTTTCTGCATCCCCCTCCCCCGCAAATATACTGGAGTTTTTAATTTTAATTTCTTTTTCATTATAGTATACATACCATATTCTTCTACAGTTTCTGTAAGAACTGTATATTACTGAATATTACTGAATAGCAGACAACATCTGGTAAACAGGATATAAAAGACTGCCACAAACAGCACTCTTATCAGCTAAACTTTTGATATATTTGGACTTTTGTGAATTATCCTTTGTGAAAAATAAATTTGATCTTGTTGTTTCATATACTGAAGCTCTTAATATTTGTCTTTTTTCTTCATAAACTGCCTTGCTGTTAACTACAGAAGAGAAGTTAATGAACCAAATAAAAATGCATATTACTTGAAAGTATACTGCACAGGACACTTCCAGAAGTGGATTAACTACAGGGAAAGAAAACATGCAGTTGTGAATATTTTTATAAATTGAGCTCAGCAGACATGACATAATATTAAAATTACTTTTTCTTTTAGTCCTTCCCTCTTTCAACTATTAAGCTATCCTATCTCATTCTCATGTTTCCCATAGCCCATCTTAAAGAAAATATAAATTCATTAAAGAAATTATGGCAAGCTACACACATTTAATTTGTAAAACTGGCAGGACTACATTATAGATAGCATAACTGTTCTGTTATGCATTAAGTTTCCTACCTAGGGCAAAACCACCTTAAATAACCCTCTCAACACACTTGCCATGTACACTTATGTCATGAGATTTAATGTAGTGTTTGTAAATGCAAATGTTCTTGCCTAAGTAATTTATAAGCAATACCTACAACAGTACTAATATGTCATATTCCACACATATCTAGTAGTCAATGTGCTACATTACTAAATAAGAATAATAATTTTGGTTAAAAACTAAGAAGGTTTTAAAAATATGGTTTATGTAATTTACAAGGCTATAGTCACTAAGAAACAGCACAGCTAGTTCTGTATCTAGCACTGTGAATTCAAAAGTTCAGACTGAAAGAGGTCTTCTGCTGGTAATGTAAGCTAACTGTTTCACCACTGTAACCTCTCTGACACCTGTTCTTTCACCTTTTCTCCAACCCCATGATCAGCTTGGACCACTGCAGACAAACTCTGCCTGTACTTCATGCTGACATGCACAAGCTGGCTCTGATTCAAAATGAGCAAGGATGTTGCTACTTTGGTCCCTAAAGGTTAGTGGTTTTCCAGGGGGGAGAGGAATATAACTTAATATATATTTTTTATTAGTTCAAAGTCGCCTTGATCACCTAAGCTTAGGGAAGCCCCAAGTCTATGGCAACTTGTATGAAAACCCCAGTAATCTTCCAGGTACTTTGAGAGTTCATCAAATAAGATACCAGCTTGAAACAGGCTATACTTTTCCACATATCTATCTTCATCCAAGGGTAGAAAAGGAAAACTGAGAAGGGACTTTGCTTAGGAAAGCACGTGCTTTACTTGCCCTCTGTGCTTTATCTTATTCTCCTGAAAGTATGAGTACAATATGGTAATAAGTTCTTGGTATTTTTTTTTGCCATTAAACAAATGTGGTTTGAAATAAAACAGGACTAAACCCCACATAGTTACACTGCATATAAGTAAGTGACATAACAGATATCACAAGGCATGACATTTCATTGAGTTATTAGTCTTTCCTCCCTCTTTATCCCCTATCTTCCTGCCTTTTTCTGATATCAAAAACAAATTAATTATCTGTCGTCTTCAATGAATGGCGGATAATGTGGCTTATCACAATGTCTCTTTTCATTAACTATCATTATCAATCAGTAGGCTTTTCTTCCATTTTCTTTGACTTAGATATAAACCCCTTGTTTTGAAAATATCATTCTGTCTTAGGCCTAAAATGTTCCTTTTACCTAGGGTTGGCGAAGTGTTTGTTTTTGTTTTTCGTGTCCCACATATTTTTATGTTCCAGGCATCTTTCTAATTTTCTCTTTTCTTTTGTGAAAATAAGGGTATGAAAGCAGTAAAGAGTAACAGAGAATAAAATGACCAAAGGCTGCAAAAGTAACATTTTACGATGCTTTTTAAATGGGACTAAGAACCTCCAAGTTGTAGTCTTCACAACAGAATTATTTCATCATGAAATCTTGGTGTCCAAATTCAAAATGAAAGAGCTAGAACCGGAAAACAAGGAAAATGTGTATGAAGAATGCTAACAGGAAGAAGTTGGCACTTCATAGCATTCAAATACACAAGGTCTCAAGTTTAAAGAGTAAGGATACCAGTGGCCCCCATGCACAATTTTTATGAACAATATGCAAAGAAACACTAGTAAGTCATGAAGAAATATCTTAGCATGACACACCTTTGCCTTGCATCTGTTGTGATTATGAAGTTGAGCATATAAAAAGACTTGCAGACCAAAAACCTCAGAAAGTTTCTGACTGGAAATTGAAAGGTGAAGTCATTGAGGTTTTGTTCCATTTTTTCACATAGAAATTCAGGCCTAAGAAGTTGTCAAAGTGTCTCTCAGAGGCTTCTGGTTTGCAGGGTTTTTTCATGCCCTAGGCAATTTAATTCATTTATCTGCAGTTCTCACTTTTTAAGCAAGCAGTTACATTAGTACTTAATGCTGCTAGATTCTGAAATCTCCTTTTGAGTTTACCTCAGCATGACTCCATGTCCTCTTCACTCTTATAATTTGAAAAAATTACTCTTTTTCTGTGCATTCTAGCTTTATTTGAGAACCACCATCAATTATTTTACATTGATTATTTTCTAATTTGGTTGATTCTGGCATGTTATTTGATGTTATATGCCAATAACTTTTAAAAGTCTCCTCTATTAATACATACTTAATGGATAAGGGACAGGTGTAGACAGGAAGTTCTTTTATCACACAAAAACATTGATTAAGCAGGTTGAATTTGAATGCACTGAAATGAAGATTAATCTATCATAATAACAGCGCAATTTCCAACCTCAGGAAGCAGGGGTAGGAGTAAATTAAGTAATAACCCAGATAGTTTTAGTAAATGACCTTTTTGCATTTTACAGCAGTTATTTACAGCTTGGGTCATCACTGTATTTTTCTATTGAAAGCACACCCAGGCAGATCATCAATAGTTCCATTTAGAAGAAAGGGAAGAAAATAACCACATTGTGTTGTCAACACCATGTTAAAATAGAGTTCGACTATTAAAGAACAGGTTTTTTACTGTGTCTTAGAAGCAGGTATGTGACCTGCCGCTGCAGAATTGGAGATGGGTTTTTTATATAGATCTTTGCTCACAACCTATTACTACACAAAGGAATGCTAGAGATGAAAAAAGGACCAAGGTGTCTCTCTATCATCCTGATCACAATAGTCAACAGAGTGAGTTTTCACATAGCCAGTTATTCAGCTGATATTACAATCTACATAACACCTTTTTCAGCACTGTGTTTTACAATTAATTTTCTGTACTTGTAATTTGTTTATTATGCCCCTACTTCAATAGCTTGTATGACAATTAAAACTATAATTACAAAAGTATATATACTATAGATATACTACTAGATCAATACGTTAACATTTATTAGTGCCTTAGCTAATAGTGACAGCAATCTTACAAAAGGCCTTGCACAGTCTAACCTGTCACATTAAGGTCAGAATTTTACCTTCTCAGAGCCTCAGCTACATAAAAATTTGTCACTTGTGTAATGCTGAGCTTTGTTGAATTTATATACTGTGAATTGCATCCTAAGGACATTAAATAAAGCTTTGTGCAACTCTCCCACACTTTACTCTCTACAAAAGAGAAATACAATTTAGCCCTGGTTCACTAAGGTAGCATATACATATACAGACCTTAAATGGAAACACCCTTTGTTGTAAAACATCATCCACTGTAGCATGAATAGGTGCTATTACAGTTCTAATGCAGCGGATCCCTTACTGGAATAAGCACACACTTCAAAACCTACTTGGAAAAAAATTATTATGCAAACTCACAGGACTTAATGTAAACACAACCTCAGACTAATTCCTAAAAATAAAGACATAGCAGAACCTTTTTTGATATCATGTTGTATATCATAGTGTCATACTTCTTCACATTCACTAGAACTCACTACAAAGGAGAGGAGAAGGTGCTGAAATCCCTCCCTTCAACTCAACCTGATTTAGACCCTTTTAAAACAGTGACTATAGATTCACTTTTAGGGTAGGAGAGAGAGCTAAAACAGCTCTACACAGTGTAATTTCAACCCCCTCCCTATAGAATGTATATCACTGTTAAAGACAGCTACACTGCACTGATACTGCTCAGACATTGCCTACTTTATCTGTATTTCAGACAGGCAAACAACTATATTCATCAGTCGATTACATTTATATTACACATCATTAAGAGACACTGAGACATCTAAAAAGAAAGATTAATTTCCCATCTCATTTCCCAGAACTCAGGGGACAGTTTGGCCTCGAAGTTTAAGGATTAAAGTAATTCAATTTAAGAACAAAAATAGGAAATAAAATGGAAGTTTGTATCAGGTCATTGTTTGCTAATGTTTATATATGTATATACCTTGTCACTTTTGTCATCTATACTGAATGCAATGACAAGTATGGAGTTGGTTGTATCTTCATCCCTTATTTAAACAGACAGAATGCTCATGCATGACAGGGCAATGAAGTCAGCTGTTGGACCCTGCACAGGAAAGCATTATATATGCAAATAAATCTGCATAGTGTTTACATCATTACAACAAACACCACTCTAGCATCCCCTATATGTTTTCTAAACTGGTATTACTTGGACTCAGAGAAATTACTCCTAATTTCATTGTTTATAAGTGATATTAGAATCAGATCTATTCTGTTTACTCAGATAGACATAGTCCTCCAGTTTATCTGCGGGGTGAGTAGTTCAGTTTTACAATTTCCCACAAATAATAAGGGGAAACTTCTATGCAGTGATTGAGCTTTCAGTGAAAATATGTATTCAGGTGACACAAGAATCTTGAGCTGGCTAAAAATTGTACTTGCATTATTTTTCAATTGTCCTGCTTTCAAAGGAATACATTTACTTGGAAATAATTTACATATTTCTCTTAATTCCTATGAAGGCACTGTCTACTTCCCTAGTAACTTTATGAAGATTATCTAACACACAGAAGTAAAACTCACATAAAACAAAACTGGCATTTACCTGACCTTATGATGAAAGTTATAATAACATCTGTTCATCTTAAATCTTTCATTTTACCTCTTTCTCATATGCAGGTAAAATTAAGATAGACTTTGTACAACTCTCTGAGGTAACCAAGTCCCAGATCACTGAGGGATGAGACTATCAGTTTAATTCTAGATATGTTATGCCAGCAGCAGACAACCTAGCCCTAGAATTTTATAAGTTAAAAATAATCTCATGTACAATCTAACAAGATGCTAATGCAGCACACACACACAGACTCATTACAATTAGCATGAAACTGCACTGGAAAAGTGGATATCCCTATTCTGAAACAACTTCAATTTCCAGACGGTGTTACTAAGATGTAGCCTCAAGTATTGCAAATTACATGACTGTAGTCTTTGGACCCAATCCTCAGTTGGCACTGAGTCTCATAGCTAGGATATTGCTCTTTATATTTAAATAGTATTTAAATGAGGCCAAGTCTTATAAATTATTTATTTCCTTAAAGGAATATTAACCTTGGAAGTTGCTTCTGCTTGTTACTATCTCATACAGGAGAAAGAATTGTGGGAGAAACTCCTAGAAAATTCTTCCTGTAATGTATGTGTGTCTGCAGAGACACAGAAAGATTACATAGTCCAAGTACTCTGTACTTAAATTCACCACCTATAATACCATGTTAAATTTTTACACAGTGCCAGAAAACATAGCACCGGACTTATCACTGAAATGACACTGCATTTCATATCTAGAATCATAGAATATTTTCAACTAGAAGATACCTTCAAGATCATGAAGTCTTATTCCTAGACCTATCAAAATCACTAAATCATTTCCCTGTGCACAACATCTACCCAGCTCTTAAACATCTCCAGGGATGGTGACTCCACCACCTCCCTGGGCAGGCCATACTGATGCCTGACAATCCTATATGTAAAGAAATGCTTCCTAAGATCCAGCTTCAGCCTCCCCTGGTTCAACTTCAGGCCATTTCCTCTTGTTCTGTCACTTGTCACCAGGGAGAACTCCTGCCTTGCTACAACTTCCCTTCAGGTAGCTGTAGAGGGCAGTAAGGTCTCCCCTCAGCCTTCTTTTATCAAGGCTGAACAGCCCCAGACCCCTCAGACTTTCCTCATAAGGCACATGCTCCAAACCCTTTCCTAGCTTTGTAGCCACCTCTGTACCCTCTCCAGCACCTCAATGTCCTTCTTGTAGAGAGGGGCCCAAAACTGGACACAGGATTCAAGGCGTGGCCTCATCAAAGCCAAGTACAGAGGAATGATCCCCTCCCTGCTCCTGCTGACCACACCATTCCTGATCCAGGCCAGGATGCCATTGTCCTTCTTGGCCACCTGGGCACACTGCTGGCTCATGTTCAGGCGGCTGTCAATCAACACCCCAGGTCCTTCTGTGCCTGGCAGCTCTCCAGCCACTCCTCCCCCAGCCTGGAGCGCTGTTGGGGGTTGGTGTGGCACAAGTGCAGGACCTGGCATTTGGCCTTATTGAAACTTATGAAATTGGCCTTGGCCCAGAGATCCAGCCTATCTAGATCCCTTTGCAGACCTTCCCTACCCTTAAGCAGATTGACATTTTCATTCAGCTTGGTGTCATCTGCAAACTTACCAAGGGTGCACTCTATCCCCTCATCCAAATCACTGATGAAGATGTTAAACAGGAGTGACCCCAGTACTGAGCCCTGGGGGACACCAGTTGTGGCTGTCCACCAGCTGGCTTTAACTCCATTGACCACATCTCTTTGGACTTGTCCATCTCACCAGCTTTTCACCCAGGAAACTGTATGCCCATCGAAGACAAGAGCAGTCAATTTCTCTAATAGAATGCTGTGGGAAAGGGTGTCAAATGTCTTGCTAAAGTCAAGATAGACAACATCCACAGCCTTGCCTTCATCCTACAAGTGGATCACCCTCTCATAGAAGAAGATCAGGTTTGTTAAATGGGACCTGCCCTTCATAAGCCCATGCTGACTGTGCCTTATCACCTGGTTGTCCTGCATATGCTGCATAATAGAAACCAGGATTACCTTCTCCATCAGCTTTCCTGGTACTGAAGTCAAACTGACAGGCCTGTAGTTCCCTGGATCATCCTTCCATTCCTTCTTATATATGGGTGTTATGTTGTCTGAATTCCAATCTGCTGGTACCTCCCCAGTCAGCCAGGACTGGTGATAAATGATGGACAGTGGCCTGGTGAGCACCCCTGCCTGTTCTCTCAGCACTCTAGTATATAACCCATCCAGTCCCATAGATTTATGCACATTGATATTGATCAGCATGTCATGGACAAGGTCCTCCTGAACTGTAGCAGACATTGTGTTCCCAGCCCCTGTGTCTTGGCTTGGGGGAATGGCTTTCCCTGGTGCAAGTGTTTCCATTACTAAAGACTGAGGCAAAGAAGGCATTAAGCATCTCAGCCTTCTCCTTGTCTTTTATTACCATATTTCCTCATGAATCTAATAGGGGATGAAGGCTGTCCCTGGACTTTCTTTTACTGTTAATGTATTTATAGAAATTTTTCTTGTTGCTCTTTACCTCTAATGCCAGATTCACTTCTAGTTGAGCTTTTGACCTTCTAATTATTTCTTTGCATGAGCCAACAATATTCTTATCCTCATTAAGAGTCATCTTCCCCTTCTTCCAGAGGTCATAAACCCTCCTTTTTTCCCTGATTTTAAGCCAAACCTCCCTATTCAGCCAGGACGTTTTTTTTGACACCGACCTGTTTTACAGCATGTGGAGATGTCCTGCTCCTGTGCCTTTAAGATTTCCTTCTTAAAAAATGTCTAGCCTTCCTGGACTCCTATATCTTTCAAAACTGACTCCCTAGGGATTCTATCAAGTGACCTCTGAATCAAGTAATCTCTCACACTATAAAGTTTCACCTCTGTGTCTTCTGGCTGTTTTCTCACATTAATGCCTCAGAGTCTAGAATTGACATAGAATGTTGTTTAAAGGAATTTCAGGAGGTGGAAAGAATGTAATAACCATGTTGCTGGGGTCACCCCATCATCCACACACATAACAATAGTACAGAGAATCTGAAAGCAAGAATGTGGAAAGAACTCTGTGGAGATCCACAGGAGGACCAGGTCACCCATAGCTGCTGCTGGCTCTGGCAGTCATCTTTAGCAGTCAGTATAATGAAGATATCCATAAGGACTCACAAGGACTCTAGATATTCCAAATACACTGAGACATAAAGACAGCTGGGAAAATTCTCATGAATAAGTACAGCCTTACTAAAGAGTACTGTAGTTCAATCTTCTTGCTCATCACTAAATGTTATCTACAGCTTGAAGTAGCCTTCTTTTAAAATCTGTCTAACTTGATCTGTAAGAAAAATGACTAATCTAACAGGCATCCCATTCCTTTGTGGTCACCAGCATGTTCAGCTGCTTTTGCAATACCTTGCACCATATTTCAGTTTTCTAGTATATGCACAAATCTTTTTGGGACAAGTGAGAAGCGTAAAGTGCCTAAATGCTCAGAGTTTACACAGGGGATTTCTAACAGGTACTCATAGCAAACACGAGATCCTTGAAATCACAAAGGTCATGCCCACATACTGAATTCTGAGGTTTCTTATCATATGCAGAGCAATGGCTACACATATACACAGTACTTAGGTTTTACAAAGCCTAACTTCAGCAGTCTTGAACATTTCTTTCCTGTTTTAAATAGAATGGTATGGCTTAGAGCCATACCAGAGATTTCATAGCCAAATCTACCCTAAACTCCAGCAGCCTGGAATTTTGCTTCACCCTCTCTGTACTTTCCTGAAAGACTGTATTTTCTGTATTAACATTTTTATTTATGGTTCCAGTTTTAATGAGCAGGATGACTAATCTACTGTTTAAGCTATTACAGTATCAAATTTTAGAACAAAGAAGCAAGAATGTGTTTCTAACTTGCACACTATAATGACTATTTTCTATCATAGGTAGATGGCATTTCTTTTTTCTTTTTATAGTAGTTACACAAACCCATAGCAGAGAGGTATGTAGACCTCAGAAAGATCACAGGCAGCCTTGAGAGCTCCAGCTTGGTCACATATGTAGCTAATTGTTATCTTTGTTACTACAAGCAAACTACTTAATACTGCCTATAATACAGAAAATTAAAGGCTGTATATAAAAAGAGGATATTCAAAAGCCATCCATTACTGTAATAAAGGAAATGAGATTAATCACTACATGCACTGCCAAAGAAAGATGTGTTTGTGGCAATTATAGAAAAATATAACTTTCCATGGGCAGAAAGGAGAGTAAAAAACAAGAGTAAATATAAGTAGCAGAGCACAGCAGACACAAGAATACAACTGCTAAGCCTTTAATAAGATATTAAAGTGGATGCTTACTCCAGTTCTTTCTAATCTGTTGGGTTTTTTTTTTTATTTATTTAATTCCTTCCATCTGGAACAACAGTTGCTATCAAGGACAGCATGCCCAGGAGAAAAAAAACCAAAAAAAAAAAAAAAAAAAAAACTTCTGTAAATAATACCTATCCTTCCACCCTGACTGTATTAATCTCAATAAATAAATAAATAGACTAGTTTATTGATGAACATGAATTTAGCCAGGCTTCATTCTTCTCACTTTCCAGGTACTTCTCCCTGTCTTTGTTTTGTTTACTTTTTTCTCACTTTCCAGGTACTTTTCCTTTTCTTTGGTTTGTTTACTTTTGACTCTTAATGTTGCACTCAAAATAAAGCAAGCCTGCACATTATTCTTCTGTCTGTGTGTACTGTGTATGTACAGTACTAGGAAGAAGAAGGCTGTTCAGTTTTTAATGCCTTTAAATGTTTTTAATACTCAGTTTGGTTTTAGTTTTCTACCTGGGGACATATTCTCCCTGTTTCTAGTGTGAAAACAAGTAATAGTGCACACTGTTTTCTTCTGTTTGCCATATATCTATGTGAAATAGAGAGCTGAGGTAACTGAAGCACTAGCTCTGCATTGAAATTAAAGTTGAAATTCATGACATTTTAGAAAAGTGAAGAGAATATAAGATGCTCCTCCGCTCCTCTACACAGTGAATTTGTACAAGTAGGGAAGACAGAAACACCTCCAGGCTGAAAATCCTAGTTAACAGCAGGTAAAGGGAGGTCAGTCTCTTTGAAAATGCAGATAACATTGCCAAATTTCAGAGTTCTCTTTTGGTTGTATGAGAAGCACCATAGACAGTCAGTAGTTTCTATATCCAAAGTCCCACCCCTTCTCAGTAACAAAAAGTTAAAGCAGACAAACAAGAAAAATCAAGGCTCTGGCCTCAGATAAATTAATATTTGCATTTGAATTACAACATGAAAATATATAAGTCCAGGTACTTTTTAAAATTGGGTTTTAAAAAGTTTCCTTCCAGACAATGAATGTAAATAATGCATTGAACATGTGTCAGAAATGTAATACAACAGTTACTTGCTAATGTTATCTACAGCTTCATGTAGCCTTTTTTTAATCTGTTTTTAATGTTTGATAAGATGTCTCCAGAGTTACAGAGGGCTATAAGCCTCAGAAGAAGCTACCCAATCACAAAGGATCTTGGTAGACCTTGTGTCTGAGTGTAACGTCAGATGTGGTGACCCATTCTTCACTCAAAAAAAGTGGCATAGACATTTGGTCTGTGAGGTGGATTGAAAACTGGCTCAACAACAGAGTTCAGAGGGTTGTGTTCAGTGGCACAGAGTCAAGCTGGAGACCTGTAGCCAAGGGCGTTCCCCAGAGATCAGCACTGGGTCAAGTTTTGTTCAATATGTTCATCAACAACCTGCACAAGGGGATAGAGTGTAGCCTTGAAAAGTTTACTGATGAGACAAAACTGGGAGGGGTGGCTGACGCACCAGAAGGCTGTGCTGCTAGCCAACAAAATCTGGACAGGCTGGAGAGCTGGGAGAAGGTGAACCTCATGAGATTCAATATGGACAAGTGTAGAGTCCTGCATCTAGGGAGGAATAACACCAGGCCCTGGTACAGGTTAGGGATTGCCCTGCTGGAAAGCAGCACCACAGAGAAAGACCTTGGAGTCTTAGTGGATAGCAAGTTATCCATGGGACAGCAATGTGCCCTTGTGGCCAGGAAAGTCAATGGCATTCCAGGGTGCATTAAGAAAACTGTCCAGCAGGTGTAAGGAGGTTCTTATTCCCCTCTACTCTGCCATCTTGAGATCACATCTGGAGCATTGTGTTCAGTTGTGGTCTCCCCAGTTCAAGAAAGAGAGGGAGATACTGGAGAGAGTATAACAGAAAGATACAAGGATGATGAAGGGACAGGAACATCTCTCTTATAAGGAAAGACTGAGAAACCTGGGGCTGTTTAGCCTGGAAAAGAGAAGACTGAGATGGGATCTTATTAATGTTTACAACTCTCTGAAGGGTGGGTGTCAAGTAGAAGGGGCCAGTCTCTTTTCAGTTGTGCCCTGTATAGGATGAGAGGTAATGGTTGAGAGCTGGAACACGGGAAGTTCCATCTCAATATGAGGGAAAACTTTTTACTGTGAGAATGACAGAGCACTGCAACAGGCGACCCAGAGAAATCGTGGAGTCTCCTTCTCCTTCTTTTCAGATAGGTGTTTTAGAATTTTGACTGTGACCATTCAGAAAGAAATGGCTAGGTAGAGCAGAATTACTATTTTCTCTGACCAAAAGAAATGTAAAACAAAACACAAACACAGAAACAGAAAAAAAGTAAATCATACTAAAATAAAAAGCCAACAATGGTAGAATTCTAGCAGCAAAGATGTTGTACATATTCAGAAAGTCTGTCTTATTATATTACTTCTCTGCAAACTTCATAACGATAACTTTTCTGAATTTGTTACAATGTTATCTCTTTATTTCCAGACACTTGATTTTGTATTTTAATACTGCTTCCCTGAAAGGCTTCACAAGAACATGAAATCAATAAATGTCAACACCTCATACATGATTTATTTCTCTACTTGGTCTAAGAAGATAATTGCATGGACATCCGCTGGATACAAATGGCATCTCAAAGTAACTAGATGAGTCAGTAACAGTGTTATATAAAGTTCAAAGGGTAAAGAAAAAAGTCAAATGTACAAATTTTATAGCCAGTCCTTAATAAAAAATTGGTTTGTATATATGATTTATATTTGTTGATATGATCCTGGAGGTGTAGTTAATAATTTCTCATAAAGCAGAAATTAATTTGGAAACCTAAATGGATTGAAAGAGTGCTTTCTTTTGCTTGCTTTAGTAGCAACCTACAGTTTTCCTGAGATTTTACAGCTGTGTGGCTAATTCATACCCTGTAACTCTTGTACCTTCATGTAGTTGTTTGAAAGGGTGTGTAGATTAACTCATACTGTTAATTACTGCTCTATTTGAATGCCCTATATAAATTACAGAAAGCCAAGTGTAGGCTAAAAACAGATATACTTTGTATCTTTACTCATTGTTCTTGCACTGTTTGTTGTAGGTAATGGTATACAGCTTACATTTTTTTTATTCACTCTGTCTTTGTATCTATCATCACATAGCTACTGTTCCTGTAAGCAGCAGCTAGTGTAGAAAGACTGCTACATAAAGGTAGTGTTTACACTTCTTCCTGAACACATTTCAGACCTACAGAGGGAGAGGAGCTCCATGTCACAGTCTAAGAATGTTGTTCTTGAAAAGAAAAAAAAGTGACAATCTTTCACCTGTTATAAGTGGAGGAGCTTTGCCTCCCCAATGAATCTTGACAGTCAGAAGAAATCCCCGAGACAACCTAACCTCAAGCCTAATGAGACCCCTGAAGATCAAAATCAGGAACATGAATGTGTTCATTTACCAGGACATCAAGATAATAAGCAAGTTTAATTCTTAGTGTGAACCTGAAATTACTGAAAGTTGCTACACCTGGTTTCACTGACTTATGAAGAACATTTGAATTTGAGATTACACAAAACTTTTCCCTCTTTGCAGGCAGACAAGTATAAAAGCATAAGTGAGATGTTACAGGGTTCAAAGATAAAAAATACGTTTTTCAGACTTTGTAACCTTTAAAACACAAAGTAATCCTTCTATTATACTTCCGTATAAGAATCTGATAATAAAATTGTTAGTACTTGTACCATGCATATAGCAGTTCTTCCAAAGCTGGTGAGATTTTACTTTCACTTTTTACATATTTTTTACTGCACACACTTTAGGTCCAAGGCTATCCAATACATATTTCACTAAAAAAACAAAAAAAAAACCCAAACAAATATAAAAAGAGGGTAGGAGAGGTAGAAATTTGGAAAGAAGTTTTAACCAAGCAGTGGACATATAGTAAAAATGTATGTATATAAATGTGTATAAAACCCAGGGTATTTTTACAGTGTTGTTACCTTTGAAAACCTCTTCATATGTTTTCATACAATACCAAAGTAAGATTGGGATACAGTCAAAATCTATAAATAAAAAATAAAACATAGAGATTAGCATGAAACAATGGGATTTCTTTCCCATGCAGTCCTAAATAAAAAATAAATTAGCCAAGTGTGACAAAAGAATTGTCACACACATGGATTTATTGCTTAGAGTAGATACTTCTGGACACAACCAGCAGAAAGATTTTGAGCATTGAATTACATAGAACATTAAATGCTTTCAATATTGCTATTAAGTACTGCAGTCTCCAAATGAAAAGTTAAGGAAGAAGAAGGCAAAAGTTTAATTAAAGAAGATAGGTGATTTACTTTTTGAATGCTGAAATGACACAGAATCACAGAATGTTAAGGGTTGGAAGGGATCTCGAAAGATCATCTAGTCCAACCCTCCTACCAGAGCAGGATCACCTAGATCAGGTCACACAGGAACACTTCCAGGTGGATTTTTAATGTCTTCCAAGAAGGAGACTCCACAACCTCCCTAGGCAGCCTGTTCTAGTGCTCCATCACCCTCACCATGAAAAAGTTTCTCTGTATGTTTACATGGAACCTCCTATGTTCCATCTTGCACTCATTGCCCCTTTTCCTATCATTGGACATCACTGAGAAGGTCTTGGCTCCATCCTCCTGACACTCACCTTGTACATATTTATAAACATTAATGAAGTCACCTCGCAGTCTCCTCCAAGCTAAAGAGACCCTTCTCCTTCAGCCTCTCCTCATAAGGGAGAGGTTCCACTCCCTTAATCATCTTTGTGGCTCTGCACTGGACTCTTTCAAGCAGTTCCCTGTCCTTCTTGAACTGAGGGGCCCAGTATATTCCAGTAGAGGGGAAAATTTTTCACCTATGTTACCTTACATTCTTCCTACAACAATATTATATATTATATTAGTCTTTCACTTCAGCATATTTTCACTCTGTGGTCCTAATGAAGATTTTGTTGAGGAATTACTCAGAAAAACTCTAACTGAATAGAACAGAAATTGGCTACTCAGAAACAAGAACCTATATTTTATTCAGGCTGGTCCAAACCACTTTCTCTGCAGGAAAATTCTCTCATTTACCAAACATTCTACTTCTGTTTTTCTTTTCCCTTAAATAATTTTTATTGTTCCAGCCAAACCTTTTACCCAGTGTGACCTTTTCAGAACCTTTTATGAACTCTTAACTTCGTAGTCCTTGAGGGCTGTCCTTGCACAATCATTCTTTGGAGTCTTAGAACTCCCTTTATGAGTCACCAAAAAAGTTAAATACCAGAGAACTGTGTTTAAGGCTGTAAACTGCTTACACACAGAGAGAGGTAGATAGACAAGGGAATATGAAACACTTCTGCAGGCCTAAGTGGAATATAAAGCAGAAATCCCATGTTAATGCTGACTGAAGAAAGCAAGATAGTACATCCACATAAGGACAACATGGTAACATACAGCCCAATGTACCAGTTCACATCTGGAAGTAATATAGCTGCAGCATATAGATCACTGAAGATCTCCTGCTACACTGAAATGCTGCTGGACACTTAGCTGATACATGAGATGTTTGAGTACAAAACCAGCTGAAAAATGTCCGTCTTTGGAACACCTGAAGTTCCAGATGCTCAGTTTGCATTTATATAACACTGAAACATTTGAGCTTCTCAGTATCTCAAGATTAAAATTCAGAGGGATTTAAAAACTTCCCTACTTTGTGTAATTCCAGATGCCTCCCAAAATCCAATTTAGTTCAGTCGACCAAACAAATAGGTATTTTCAAAACAACTTGCTTGACCCAGGCTTTTGAAAAGAAAATGGGACACCTAGTTATAGAGTGAGGGAGGAAGGATGGGAAATACACATAAATTGTGATAGCTGTCACAGGCGAGCAAGAGAGAAGCTGTCCAGGAAGGCAGAAGACAGATTAGAAACAAGAGGATGGCAACGTAGATGATCGGTGACTAAGATGGTCAGGTGTTAGAGATGCACATGAAGCTCAGAGAAGATAGAGAAACCAATAGACTTTGAAATCATTTAGCAGGTGTAGAATGCAGAAAGAAAGAGGGTCTTACTGAAGTGAAAGCAGTAAAGATAAAATAATGTCTTTATCCACCAACACACTGAAGTCTTAAAACAAGAAAATAGGAGGGGAAATGCATCCATTTGTATCTTTATAATCCTAAGGAATTTCTGAAGTGAGGTTAGAGATCATTTGTGTCCTTTCTCAAGTAAAAATGCTTCAGCAATCTCTACCTAGATGACATGACTGAAATTCCTTATTAAGTGCCAGCAAGTTTCATAAATTATGTTTACATGCCACAGCAATATAAGTCAGAAAATCTCTCCCTGAAGATTAAGGCGTATGGAAAATAGTGAAGAGAAAGATTAAAACCAAAAAAATATAGAAGAAAAGGAATGTATACCACTAACTGTAAAGAATCTTGGCACACTGAGAGCAGGTGTTCGCAACAACAGCTACAAAGGGAAAACTAAAACCATCTCTTGCACATATTGCCTAATCCTAAGGAAAGGTGTCCTAAACCTGCCTTGTTGTGCTGAAATATAATGAAAAACAATTTTTTCTTGACCACTAATCTCTTGGTAAAGTATAGCAGCATTTTCCTTATTCTAGTCAGTAAACTTTTCAACTTGAATTCATGCCCATGCTGTTTTATGAATAATATACTAGAAGAGAAACGTATATGTGGATAAGAGTAGAACTAATTGCATGGCAGCCTATTTCATATCATTTTACATTCATCTTAAAGACTTCTGAATATACTCTACTGACATATCTAAAGTGCAGAACTGAAATACTTACATCAATGTCTTATTGTATGATTGAGTACTTAGTTCCTAAAAGGTGAGGATGCCTAGATGGTGAAAATTTTGCACAAAAAAAAAATTTTTGTATAGGAGTACATATTAGAAATTTCAAGTAATATTTAGGTGCTCAGTTTTGGACTTTTCTCTAAATCATGGTTAGACTAGGACCTGGGGAAAAAAAAAAAAGTAAGCTGTTGTTTATCAGCTTGACAGAAATCTGTAGTCACATAAAATAAATCATGGCAGTCAAGGTGGTCTACCTTACTGGAATCAGCTTTGTACTAAGAATCAAGGGCTTTAGCCCTTCGTCTTCCTTTGTGTCCTTAATTTCATGCACTGAGAGCACAAAAGGCAATGAATATTTTTTTTCAGGATTGTAAGAAACGGGAGCACTAAAAATGAGAATTCACTAAGACATATGCATTACCTCTGTTCTAGAAATTAAAGCACTTCAGTGCTTTATTAGCCTGACAGCTGTCACCTTTCCAGTACATTCTGCAGATGACCTACTCCTAGATCTTGTCCTATTACTATATTTGGTGAGAACACAAAGGATCCTCGTTGTCATATTCAAAGTTCAAAATATTTTCTTTGTTTGCCTAGGTCTCTCACTACTGTTGCTATGGTGCCAACAAAAGCCTTAATGCCACACAGTAAAAATACTCATTGAAGTCCATGAAGGATCAGTAGCAAAAACAAGATATGTACTTGTAAGTACTGGAAATCACAATAACACCAAAATCTGAAAAGCAGATGCAGTCTTGTGTTGACACATGACCAAGAATAACCTTGATGGTCTCAAAAAACATCTATTATTTTGCCACTGTGAATTTGAATAGATTTAAATTAGTTCTGCTTAAGACAATTCTGTGAAAAATTTAGCTTAAGAAGTTCATTGTCCAATTTTTTTTTAAGCAAAAGGTCTGTTTAGTCCCCAGTTGTACTAAAAAAAATAAAATAAACACAACTCAAACCACATTAAAACCTTTGTATAATGAAATAAAACAGAGAAAGTGGACACAATCACATAACCACATATTATATATCATTATGAGTCAAATAGGATTTAAACAGATTTAAGCTGCTTATCCATAATAGTTTTACACAACTGCATAATGGTTTGAGGTTTGTACAGAAAGCAAAGTTTTGAGCTCAAAAAGAATGAGAATGCTGTTTGTAGAAATTTCCCGAAAAAAAGAAAGACAAAATGGGTAAGAACAAAAGATCAACCCAGCAAATATTTATTCAACTGCACTCTCTTGCCACCTGGATGACTTTTAAAATTTTTCAAACATATTTTTTTTCTTCTCACATTGTTTCTTTGTCCTGTCCTAGATCAACACATCTTTTAAATAGAACAGAGAAGGGGCTAGTGATCATTTTCTCTGAAACATGCCAGTCTGTCCCAGAAGGCATTCACTAGAATACTATTACCTGTAATTCTTGATGAGGCCATGTGCAGACAGTAGAAAGAACAGTGGAAAAGAAAAGACAGAGAAATCACTTTGCATCATTATAATTCTATTGGAATAGGTTCAGTTCACTGCGTCTAGAAGCAATTAAACTAAACCAGATCTGTTTTTGTTACTGTGCACACCCCCAAACATATACCTAGAGTTGTACTGCAAAGCATGTGATAAGGAAGGAAAGACAGTGTTGGCCTGCTTCGTTTCCATACAAAGGTGATGACATGGCAGCTTCTTTCTGATGGAGACAAAAGCATGCACACAGGAAGGTATGTCTTTCTCTTTTCTGCTGTTGTTGCATGAAGGATGAGTCAGAATCTAACATTCAATAAATAAATAATCATAGAATTGCTAGGGCTGGAAGGGACCTCTGAAGGTCATCTAGTCCAGCCCCCCTGCAGGGAGTAGGGATACTCTCAACTAGACCAGGCTGCTCAGAGCCTTGTCCAACCTCACCTTGAATATCTCCAGGGATGGGGCCTCAACCTCTTCTCTGGGTAGCCTATTCCACTGTTCTACCACCCACAATGTAAAGAACTTCTTCCTGATAGCCAGTCTAAATCTATTCTTCTCTAAATTAAATCCATTACCACTTGTCCTTTCACTACAGGCCCTCGTAAACAGTCCCTCTCCAGCTTTCCTGTAGGCCCCCTTCAGGTACTGGAAGGTCACTAGTAGGTCTCCCCAGAGTCCTCTCTTCTCCAGGCTGAACAATCCCAGCTCCCTCAGCCTGTCCTCACAGGAAAGGTGTTCCAGCCCTCTAATCATCTTTGTGGCCCTCCTCTGGACCCACTCCATCAGGTCTATGTCTTTCCTGTGTTGAGGGCTCCAGAACTGGACACAGTACTCCAGGTGCATTCTCACCAGAGCAGAGTAGAGGGGCAGAATCATCTCCCTTAATCTGCTGGCCACACTTGTCTTGATGCAGCCCAGGATGCAATTGGCCTTCTGGGCTGCAAGTGCACACTGTTGGCTCATGTCCAGCTTCTCATCCACCAACATCCCCAAGTCCTTTTCTGCAGAGCTGCTTTCCAGCACCTCGTCTCCCAGACTGTATTGATAGTGAGGGTTGTTCTGACCCAGGTTCAGGACCCTACACTTAGTCTTGTTAAACCTCATGAGGTTCACCTGGGCCCATCTCTCCAGATTATCTAGGTCCCTCTGCATGACATCCCATCCCTCCAGCCTGTCAACAGCACCACTCAGCTTGGTGTCATCTGTGAACTTGCTGATGGTACACTCGATCCTGCTGTCAATATCATTGATGAAAATATTAAAGAGTACAGGTCCCAGTAAAGACCCCTGAGGCACGACGCTTGTCACTGATCTCCATCTGGAATTTGAGTCGTGACCACCACCTTCTGGATACAACCATCCAGCCAATTCCTTATCCGCTGAACAGTTCACCCATCAGATCCATATGTCTCCAACTTGGTGAGTAGGATGTTGTGGGGGACCATGTCAAAAGCCTTGCAGAAGTCCAGATAGCTTACATCTATAGGTTGTCCCTTGTCCACTGAGGTAGTCACCTTATTATAGAAAGCCACTAGATTGGTCAGGCAGGATTTGCCTTTGATGAAGCTATGTTATCTGTCTTTTATCACCCCACTGTCCTCTATTTGCCTTGTTAGACCCTGTAGGAGAATCTGCTCCATGATCTTCCCAGGCACAGAGGTAAGGCTGACAGGGCAATAGTTTTCAAGGTCCTCCTTTCTACCCTTTTTAAAAAATGGGTGTAATGTGTCCCTTCTTCCAGTCCCCAGGGACTTCACCTGACTGACAAAACTTCTCAAATATTATGGCAAGTGGCTTGGCGACTACATCAGCCAGTTCTTTCAGGACTCTGGGATGAATCTCATCAGGTCCCATGGACTTATGTATGTTCAGATGCCTCAGTTGGTCACAAACCTGATATTCACATTCAGTGGGAGGGACTTCACCATCCTGGTCCACACCTTGCAGTTTACTTTGGGAGATGTTGGGAGAGAGGTTGTCAATGAAGACTGAGTAAAAAAAATTTTGAGAACCTCAGCCTTCTCCTTGTCCATTATTACTAGCCCACCATTTTTACTCTTCAGGGGGGGTATGTTTTCTTTGACCTTCCTTTTTTCATTGACATACCTGTAGAATCCCTTCTTGTTATTCTTTACATCTCTTGCCAAGTTCAGCCCCAACAGTGCCTTGGCCCTCCTGACCACATCCCTACACAATCGGGCAGCATCCCTATACTCTCCCCATGGTAGCTGTCCTTGCTTCTACTGCCTGTGAAGTTCCTTCTTGCTTTTTAGTTTAACCAGTAGGTCATGGCTCAGCCACACTGGTCTCTTCCCTTCCTTGCTCAATTTCTTACACCTGGGGATCAAGATCTCTTGCAGTCTATGAAGAGTGTCCTTAAAAATCTGCCAGCTCTGTTCTGCTCCCTTGTTTCTGAGGACTGCTTCCCAGGATATCCCATTGACTAAATCCTTGAAGAGCTTGAAGTTTTCTTTTCTAAAGTTCAAGGTCCTGACTGTGCTTTTTTGACTGATTTCTGACCCTTAGTACCATTAATTCTACCAGTGAGTGGTCACAGCAACCCAGGCTGCCTCCAATCTTGAGATCCCTGAAGAGTTCATTTACATTGGTAATCACCAGATTGAGTGTTGCTTCCCCTCTGGTAGCGGTGTCTACTTCCTGCCTCAAGAAGTTCTTGTCAAGGCACTCCAGGAGCCTCCTGGGTTGCCTACTGCTTGCTGTATTACTTTTCCAGCAAATGTTGGGGTGGTTGAAGTCTCCCAGCAGGACAAGAGCCTGAGAATGTGATGCTTCCTGTAGCTGAAGTAGGAACGCTTCATGAAGAGCTTCCTCTTGATAGGGTGGCCTGTAGTAGATTCCAACCACAAGGTTCCCCTTGTTGCCTTGATTTCTAATTCCTACCCATGAACTTTCAACTTTTTCATCGCTATTCTGTAGGGACATCTCCTCACATTCAATCCATTTCTTAACATACAAGCCAACTCCTCCACCCCTCTTTCCTCTTCTGTCCCTCATGAACAGCTTGTATCCATCAATAGATACAAGCCAGTCATAGGACTCATCCCACCATGTTTCAGTAATGGCCGCTATGTCATAGTCTTCTAGTAGTATGGTGGCTTCCAGCTCCTCTTGTTTGTTGCCCATGCTTTGTGCATTCTTGTAGAGGCACCTCAGCTGGGCTGTTGGCTGTATCATCTTCCCAGTGAAACATCCCTTTACTCCATTAATGTGTTTCCCTGATGTTTCCCTGTTGGCAGCTACTACCTGAAGGGGATCTGGCTCATCTCTGAAAGACTTTGACTGCATTATTTTCTCCCCAGCATGCTTCCAGGCAGCGAGTTGAGAGTCCTTATTAGTCCCACATTGCTCCCACACTGTTGTGTCCTCCCATGGCTTTCTACATAGAAGTCTGGTGACATTGTCCCCCTTCACATCTAGTTTAAAGCCCTGTCAATTAGCCCTGCAATCTCCTCTGCATCTCCCTTCGAGAGAGGTGTCTTCTGTTTGGTGTCAACAACCCTGGTGCTGTATAGATCATACCATTGTCAAAGAACCCAAATTTATGGTGGTGACACCATCCACAGAGCCACATATTAAAAGACTGTATTCGGCCATTTAATCCAATGTCTCTGCCATTGGTTGGAACAACAGAAGAAAAGAAAACATGCACCAGAATCTCATACCACTTATCGCAAGGCTATAAAGTCATTTTTGGTTGTGTTGGGACTACCACTCATTATTTCTTCTCCTCCTACATGGAAGATCAATAGTGGATAGTAGTTCATAGAGCACACCAGGCTAGGAATTTTCCTAGTGACATTCCTTACCCAGGCTTCAGGTAGGCAGCACACCTCCCTATGAGAAGGGTCTGCCCAACATATTGGTCCTTCTGTTCCTCATAGAAGTGAATCCCCTACAACTATCACTCTCCTTTTTTTCTTTGTCACACTAATCCTAATTCTTGGGGCTAGCTGACATGCCCTGGGCAACTGAGTGGATGGACTTTCCAGTCTCCTCCACCCAATCCTCAGCTAGTGCCCTATATCTGTTGAGCATGGACAGCTGCTAAGACAGAGAAGATCGGGAGTGGTCTCTCCTGCTTCTCCAGGGAAAGACCTGCTTCCACTCACCCCCATCCTCTAGGTCTCCTCCTTTACCCATTTTTTTCTGGGTAGCAAGAGGAAATGGAGTCATCTAGTCCTTCTGCAGCCCTCACTTGCTGCCCTTCCTTCTGGGATGGTATAGCCTAGCTCCACCAGTTTATCTCACTTTCACAATCCCATATAGTCCTTAGTCTTTTAATTTCATCCTTTTGCTTAGCCACCATGTTGAGCAGATCATTCACCTGTTCACATCTGACACAGGTGTCATGTCCAACACCCTCCATGACAAGGGCCAGGCTCCTGCATTCTCTGCAGCCAGGGGTCTGGACATCCGCATGTTTGTGTGGGGCCTCAGTCTGGGTGTCCACAGTTTTCCTAGTCACAGCCTTTGCCCGGGTTGCAACCATGGCAGTCTTCTACTCTGGAAGTAACCTACTTCACAAGATAAGGGGACACACCCAGATGACTCACCTGGCTCTGTGCTTGACTTTGCCCGGTGAGCAGGGATCTCTGATCTCCCGAGGCATTTAAATTGCCTGCCATATGTGAGGCTCCACCCATGCCTGTCTCCCTTGAAAGAGAAACCGGAACCAGCCTGGGGCTGCCTGCTCCCCTGGGCTTCCTGGATAACAGAAAGCTTACCTGGACGGTACTAAATTTTTGTAAACCTTGGAATTGACAAAAGCTGGGGAAAGCTATTAGGATAATTTTTCTAGCCTAACAATAATATGAATAAATAAATAAATATATAAATACATGAATTATTGTACCTTAACTAGTTGTCGGAGTGACAAGCAGTAAATTTTCATATATATGTCTGCATATATAAATGTATGTGTATTTATGTTATATGGTCTTGAGAGTATTTTAATGACAAAGGGTGATTCTGGAATTGAGAAAATTACTAAGCTGTGATTTTCTTTGTGATTCACATATGTCTAAACTATAGTTCTTTTGTTTTGGCAAGTACTATAAGGCTGTTTCTTAAACCCTTCCTCTGAGAATATTTCTCTTTTGGTAGCTGGATTTCTGCCTCCTCTGCCTCCAGCTACTTCTAGCTCCAAACTTAGATCTATCATAAACAAGAGACTGGGTCAGATAGTTGCAAACCAGAACTGTCCAGCCCTAACAAAAGAGCATTTAAGCTGGCAGTCCTGCCATAGGAAGTCTAGCTGTGAAAGCTTCCATTCTGACCATGTCAGAGTTCACTTCTGTTTGAAAGGCATGATATATTAAACATGTCTTGGAAGTTGTGCTGTGTGATTTCTCTTGAGAACTTCTGTGGAATTTTGGATTAAATTAGAATTTATAGAGGATCTCTTAGTGACAAGTATTCCTGATATAGATGAACAAGTATAATTATTCAGCAGCTATTATTCAAGAAATACCCCATTTTAACACACGTTCATCAAACAGAAACATTGAACAAGTAGTGCTCTGTGAAATAGAGGAAGCATTTTTTTGTTTATTAGATGAACATTTTAGATCTGACTGAATGCCTGAACGCCTGAACTTTGAACAGGGAACCATAATATGCAGGGGAAAATCAACCAACCAACCAACAGCAGCAACAACAAACTGAACCAAAACCAAACAAAGGAAAACAAAACAACAACAACCACAAAACAAAACCAAACAAACCCAAAAACAGAACCCCCAAAAAACTCCAACCAGTCAAACCAGAAATGTAGCAATAATTTCCTTAGTGCATCAATATCAACATATCAGATCCTGGAGACATGTGAAAACAGAAAAATTGCTGGTTTCTTTGTAAAAGTTAAGACTAAGTCCAACTGAAAGAGTGATTTCTACTGGCATCTGAAGAGAGCCTGAAAAAACACTCTGAAGGAAAAAACAGGCACAATAAATCCCATCTCCTTCCAACCACATTCTTTTCTTTGATGTAGAACAGAGGTGCCTGTTGGTAGTTTTAGTATTTCCTCCTCTCCTACATGTGTCATTGTTAAAATTATGAAGATGACTGTTCCATACTGTTTTCTGTAAGGTTACTCTGATAGTTCATGGTAGAGAAAGAAACTCAAAAGACAGGGACATGTACCATATTAGTGTGCTCAGGAATGCAGCCACTTATCCACATGAGAGTATAATATAAAGTTTTCATATTATCTTGTAAACTAAATCTGACTCTGCATTACAGATATGTAGACTATTCTGCTAAAATACATTTCAGTGAAAAAAAAGACTATTCACATGGGGCATACAAGTAGGGAGACTTGGATTCCAAAGACCTTATTTACATTGTTTTCTCAATGTACATTTCCAATTATTCTAATAAAGTTCCTGATTTATGCTGTTACACCTAGAAATATTATCCACTCTGAAGAGACTGTGCTTGAATAGAAGATATACTGATTTATTATGTGATAGAATTTTTATTTAGTAGCAGTACTTTATGTAGTTTAAAGGGAATAAATTCCATGATATTTGTCGGTTTGTGAGCTGAACAAACCTGATAAAACATTTTGTGTGGGAAATCCACCTATATTTGCAGAATTATTCTTAAGTAATTTTTCATTTTATTTTCAGAAGAGTTTGAATAGATGATTTTTATAGTAAAGGGGTGTGTATCAAAAGAAAGGGGAAAATAAATCGCAGAAAGACATTGTTCTTTACTATTGTTGAGCACTCAAATACATCAACTCAAGAAGCCCCAAAGTCCTGGGTTGTGGATCAAAATCTGACTGTTCATCCTGACCTTCAAGCCACTATATTATAAAAACTCTTCATGTACCCCATCAACTCTTTTCATATTCTTATGTAGACATTATGGTCCACCAAGGTTGATAATTCTATGAAAATAATACTTCATGCATTTCCCACACAGATACAAATTCCACAGTTACTTTCATTATTCTCCTATGTCTTTTTTTATTATGACTAAGGTTGCTCGTTAAGTCACTGGTTTTACCTTCTCCAAATCTATTCTAAATTTATTCTTTGTTGCTTATAAGAACAGGAAAAAAAAAAAAAATTAGTCCCATCAATAAATAAGTAGTAATTAAACCTTGTTAGTAAGCAGGTAATACTACTGCCATCATTTTTTTTCTATATTCCTTTCTTCTTCCTCCTTTGGTGAGGTGATAAATAATAAACTAAGTTTTACAGCAAAGAATCGTTCAGGTTTAGAGTTTATTAAATATATGAAACACTTGATTTCACTAAATACAAAATTGAATTATTTAAATTCCTTCTATGCTGTTTAAAGAGAAGTTAGAGTTTAGCTGCCCCACACTCTCTTTTGCTGATCAATATACTCGAAAATTAGTCTTCACTAGATTACCATGGCCACAACATTCTTCTGATGCACTTTCTTCTTATCAAATGGAATGGTTGAGGTACATATTTGGCATTGCAGTCAAACAGGTTGTCATAGAGCAAAAAGCAGAACTGTGAGACCCACTTTTAAACACTATGTTTCTGTATTTATATCATTTCTTCATTGCTTAATGACAGATCTATAATTTATATTCTTTGTATCGTAAAGTAATTTGACTTCTCTGTGGTAGAATATCTTAAGCTTAAATACTCGATTAAAAATTCTTATAACATTGGGAAGTACAGTGCAAAAAAAAATCTAAAATGCAGCTCAGAGAGAGTATTGTAAACTACAGTAAATGATGGATTCAATATCATAATGAAACTCACCCAACTCAAACCATCAAGCACCATTATTATCACAATGGTATTTTGTTAGTCGATATACTGTCATTGATGAAGTACTTAAAAAGCAAAACAAAACAAACTTTTCCTTTTTTTTATTATTGCTTCTATGTATCTAGGATGGTCAAAAGCTGCAGCAAATATCAAACCCTATTTATGAAAGTTGTTTTAAGAGCTTTTTAAAACTCCTGATTAAATTCAGGACAAAATGCACATGTCCTTTTCTTAACAAATACTGAAGGTGAAAACTTCCAAAATGTGACTGTTTTAAAACCTCTTTTTCAATGTGAGTCTTCAATTTTAATAAATAAATAAATAAATAAATAAGCAACATTAGTGTGCAACCTAAGTAACAATAAGAGACTGTGGGTTATTCCAGCCTATAAAACTGTAATAGGGTAAAACATAAAAAAAAAAAAGAGCATCAAATAAGACAAAGATGGAAAAGAAGTCTTGAGTTTCTGATTGCTACTATACTGCAGAATATACCTTGGTCACCTTCTGATTTATACACCAGCAACAAAGCAATTTCAGAACTATATCCATATTTCTAACTCATTCTTGGCAAGTTCACTTTCCTATCTGACAGATGCTCTGCATTTTACAGTAGCAATCTGAATCTCTTGTCTGTAATAGTATTTTCTGCCATGCCATATCCATCCATGCTAAAGATCTACACGCTTGTTGATGTGCAAGTGTGCAATCCAACAGGCTAAACTAGCAAGATCAGACCAAGGGAAAGTTTTTATTATAGGTTTTCAGCTGGACAGTTTCTGATTTCTTAAAGTAGCTCATCAAAGTAGAAATGCACCACTGCAGGCAGTAATTGTTTTGTCTTTAGCTGAATTGATGTGATAGTATTTTTGCCAGATTTCTCCAGAGGTTCATGCTTTTGAAAACTTGAGTCACAGTACTTTTGCCATTGCCACTACTGGGAGAAGTTAAGCAGAGCGAGAAGTGAAAATTATTGAAGCAGCTGCCACCTGTGCTATATCTGATTGAGCAGAAGCTGATGTCATGCTATTTTTCTGTGCTTTTATATGCCAGGAAAGCTGCACTAACCCAGCCCTTCATGTATATTTTTCAATGTCACACAGAACATGCAGCCCCTGGGACTTTGATAGTATTCCAGGGTCCCAGTGAGAGAAGATTTTTATATCCCAATAAAAATTTGCAGTAGTAGTAGCTTTCACTGTAGTTCTCTGAGACAGAAGGAAAACAATTTGGAAGACAGAAAAGTTACAAAAACTTGACTGAGCCAGGTATTTCAGTATTATAGATCACATCCTTGGCCAAAGTAACTTCAGAAGGCTTAGCAGCATCTGTTCATGAATCATGAGAGTCAGGCCAACAGAACTGAAGAATCTTTCCAAAGACTATGTCTTATGCAGACCATCTGCCATTATGCCCAAACTTTTGAAACATTTTAAAATTTAAATATTGTTTTACAAATTATTAAAAGAGCTACTCTTAGATATCTTGTCTTTAGAAATTTTATCATGTCATTTAACAATCAGCTTAGGTTGCTAACTCTATGCAAACTCCCTTGAAAATCATAACTTACTGAGGACTGATTCCTGCTGCAGACAATGAACCACAAGAGGAATTTTCTGCTTCCTGATTCACATTGACAGCTGCAAGTAGTTATTATATGATTCTGGATGGAGTCAGATGAAAGCCCTGGTGAACTTTTATATGTGCTGCCTGAAAACATCTTAATTTCCAGATTTCTGCTAAATATACTGAACAATGTACTCAATACCTGCCCATAGCAGTGTCTGACTAAATAGCCATTACCATGTGTATTTCATTGTCGTGTCTAGAAAGGACACAAACTAAGCTCCTAATGGAGAAAAAAGGCAGAAATAGAATTCAACTCAAGTGGGGATGACTGCTAGAAAATCATCTTAAATATGAAAGAAAACTTGCCAAACTACAGGATTCTGATAGTCTGGCTAGTATGAAAACACATCAGAATATGGAGGATTCTCTTCATATACGGGAGTTAGGTTTCCTGGACTTTCACAGTGTAAGTGGATGTACAGTAAAAAATAAAGTGTCAATATTTACTTTAAAATCACAGATTTTAGTAGAATTCCAAATAACATAAGGAACTAAGAAAGTGAAATAAAATAAAAATTAAAAAATCTAAAAATTATTTGGTGTGAAAGACTAAAAGAAATTAAATTTTGAAATCATATTAAGATCACTGTTTTACATTAAGAAAACAATATTAAGACAGTCATCAAATCAAGATATTCATCTACTTCTTCCATTTTAGCATTTTATGTCTTGGTTTTGATAGAGAATATATTTTTCAGTTTTTATTTTTCTACTATTAGCATGATATCACTCTATAATCATAATAACAAATATTATTCTGTCTGTGCCATGCTGGGATATGGCCATTTCTCAGCTGGTTGAAGCAATATCCCAGCAAGGCACATAGAATATCTTATTCCTTAGTGTTATAAGGACTTTTCATTTGCCATTAGGAGACAATTCCATATTTTGTTGATACGAATATTAGCAGATGATGCTATACTTTTGGGCAGAACATTTGTACAAATGTCAGGGATTTTTTGTGTGTGTTATTTCTTTCTGTCTCTCAGATTTTGGCAATGTTCTTTTCTTCTTACTCAGGGATTTAAGTAATCTGGAATACGCATAGAATTTTTACACCAAGATAAATTAATTTTGTAAACATGAAAAGCCAAAATTTTCAGGAATTTCATCAGGATGCTGACACGGACTTCTAGTATATCTTTGAAAGCAATTGTCCCTAAACTCCATGTGATCTATTTCCAAAACTTGTCCAACACTCAAGGTTGAGTTTAGAACATGACAGGACAAGATGACATTCTCCAAGTCCTTCAAGGAAAGGGCAAGATAAAGGAATCACAGAATCACAGAATCGTTTATGTTGGAAAAGACCCTTGGGATCATCGTGTCCAACCATTAGCCCTACTCTACAAGTTCACCCCTACACCATATTCCCCAACACCCCATCTAAGTGGTGCTTAAACACGTTGAGGGATGGTGACTCAACCACCTCCCTGGGCAGCCTGTTCCAATATTTCACCACTCTTTCCATGAGGAATTTTTTCCTAGTGTCTAGTCTAAACCTACCTTGTTTCAGCTTTAGGCCATTCCCTCTGGTTCTGTCACTAATTACCTGAGAGAAAAGACCAACACCAGCCTCTCTACAATGTCCTTTCAGGTAGTTGTAGAGAGTAATAAGGTCTCCCCTCAGCCTCCTCTTCCTCAAACTAAACAGACTCAGCTCCTTCAAATGGTCCTCATATGATCTCTTCTCCAGTCCCTTGCCCAGCTTCATTGCCCTCCTCTGCACCCACTCCAGCACCTCAATATCTCTCTTGTACTGAGGTGCCCAAGACTGGACACAATACTCAAAGTGAGGGCTCACCAGTTCTGAATACAGGGGGACAATCACCTCCCTACTTCTGCTGCTCACACTATTCTAATACAGGCCTGGATGCCATTGTCCTTCTTTGCCACCTGAGCACACTGCTGGCTCATATTCATTCACTTGTCAATGAGAACCCCCAGGTCCCTCTCTGCGAGACAGCTCTCCAACCACACTTCCCCAAGCCTGTAAAGCTGCATGGGGTTGCTGCGGCCCAAGTGCAGGACCTGGCACTTGGCCTGGTTGAAACTCATACCATTAACAGTGGCCCAGCGACCCAGTCTATCCCAGTCTCTCTGGAGAGCCTCTTTATCCTCACGCAGATCAACACACCTGCCTAACTTGGTGTCATCTGAGAATTTACTGATGGTAGACTCTATGTCCTCATCAAGATCATCAATAAAGATGTTAAATAGAAATAGTCCCAACACTGACCCCTGAGGAACGCCACTTGTGACCTAGCACCAGCTGGATTTAGTACCATTGGCCACTACTCTCTAGGACCGTCTGTCCAGACAGTGCTTGATCAAGCAGATTGTATTCTCATGCAGGTCATGAGCAGCCAGTTTTTCCATTAGAAATCTATGGGGAACAGTGTCAAATGCCTTCCTGAAGTCCAGGTAGACCACATCCACAGCCTTTCCCTCGTCCAGTAGTCTGGTCAACTTGTCATAGAAGGAGATCAGGTTTGTCAGGCAAGATCTGCCTTTCCTAAACCCATGCTGACTTGCCCTGATCCACTGGTTGCCCTCTATACAGCTTGTAAGAGCACTCAAGATGATCTGCTCCATGACCTTCCCCGGTACCGAGGTCAGACTAACAGGTCTATAGTTACTTGGATCCTCCTTTCTTCCTTTCTTGTAGATGAGCATCACATTTGCTAACCTCCACTCCATTGGGACCTCCTTAGTTAGCCAGGACTTCAGATAAATAATGGATAGTGGCTTGGTGAGCATATCCACCACCTCTTTCAGCATCCTTGGGTGTAACCCATCCAGTCCCATAGATGTGTGTGCATCCAAGTGGTGCAGAAGGTCACTGACCACCTCAAAACCAAAAAACCAAAACAAAACAAAACAAAAAAACCCCAACAAAACAAACAAACAAACAAATTAAAAGATGACAGAGCTCTTTTATCTGTCATATTTTTAGCATTACCTCAAGTCACCTTAGTCACTATGTCCATGCTTTTCTGGTGTTACAGGTGTACAAATTTAGTCTTCCTAGAAATATATGTAAATAATCTTGTAGCAACGATGACTGCCTGTCACACAAGTAAGGAAATAAACCCTAAGTTTTTTGACCTTCAACAAAATCTATAGGTTCTTTAACTGTATATATTCTGTTATGCTTGGGCATACCTAAACCAGTAAAACATCCTTTCCTAGTGCCAGTCACACTCTCATGTTGCAGCATATGAGATCTGGTTGGACAGTATGCATAGTTTTGTTAACTACTTATAATATTACTAAATGTCTTTTCTACTTTCTTTTACTCAGCTTACATGGACTAGCTTTTTTCCTTTTAGTATAGGAATTTATAGAATTATTTTTGTGCCTTAAATGTATTGTTACAGGCATTATGCAGCAAAACATATTATATTCACTTGAGCACTGCAGCTTGGCAAGAGGTAAACATTTTGCAGCAATAAAAACATTTACCATTTCAAGGACTGAGCAACACCACTTCAAGGACTGAACAATTTGAGAAGCATTAACACAAATGAGTAAAAATGAAACTCTATTTAGCAAATGTTAATACTTTACTTTTTAAAACTCTGTCACAAAGGCCTCTGGTTGAGGTTTATTTTCTCAAGAAAAGGAAAAAAAAAAAAAAAGGTAGAAGTTTTTTTAGCCAGTTATTTTACCACACTGTAAATTAGAAAAACAGTCCCATTCCATGGAACTCAGAACTCTTCAGCCCTTTCAGGCACTAAATAACAGTTTGTATTGTGTTATCTGGAAAAATAAAATATTATGCTTTCAGATTTTTGTATTCAGCTGCAGATTTGCACTGGGTTTAATGCCTCTTTATTTTATGTGTAAATGGATTTTCAAAATTGTTTCTGAGGAAAAGCAAAGGCATTTTTTTTCTATTTTTCCACTTAATGTCATTGAGATGGCATTTGAGTGAATTATGAAAAATCAAGAACCTGAAAGATATGGCCCTGCTGAAGTCCATTGTATAGTCAGAAGCAATTTATGCAGAGCAATGAGAGAAAATCCAATAGATCTAGAAATGTGCACAGAGAAAGTAGTAGTGCTTTGTTATATTAATAATTTAGTTCTCATTTTATTCTTAATTCTTCATATTTTGTTGGATTTTACCCTCTTACAGAAGCAAGCACAACATGAAAAATACCCACTAACACTAACATTTTCAGATAGTTTCAACCATATTATACTTGAGTTTCCTGGAGTTTGTTGCAGCAGAAAGTTCAAGCCATTTGCTCATGCTTAATTTTCAGAATGGCAGTGACTACGGATGTCTTTTGCTAAGAGAAGACAAGAGAAACAAATCCAGTTAAGACAAAATATTCAGTTTCTCATTCTTACTTATTACTTTAATTCCTACTAAAATTAATGACATCTGGACATAGAAATAACTTTGTAACTTGGGCCTTTAGTGTCTTATTAACATAAGCAGACACAGCTACTGTAAACTTTATAACAAAAAGGTTGTGACTATTTGAATCTGCTTCTTGAAAGATTTAAGTGTTTTCTGATTTTGTTTCATGTATATTACAATATAGTAAAGGCTTGGGGGAAAAAAAAAAAAAAAAGAAAAACAAAACAAATAATTAAACCTGTTGCTAGCAACAAAAATCTCAGTCACTGAATTCTGCTGGAGGAAAAGATCTGTTTTCTTAGTTGTCTATAAATAAAGTAAGTCAAACATATAGAAACAATTTTTTTTTCCTGAATTGCAAGAATGATGAATGAAATGTATGTCTATGGCATTGGGCTTCCATATGAATCAAAATCACCTGTAATCACATCAAACAGAAAAAGTTGAAAACATAGCAGATTCCTCAGCCACTTGGATACCTGGTATTTCTGCAAACAACAGGCTTTCTCCTCCTGTTGAAGTGCTTCAAAAACATCTCAGTCTCAGCAATGCCAAAGACTGCTGGTCTGAAGGCTTAGAATGGTACTGCTGGAGGCTAACAGGGAAATATGCAACAAAGACAGTGATCAAGCTTCAGGATTTCTAACCCATGTTGTGGTGGAATATATCACTGCCAAGTCTGCAGTGCCTGCTCTATCATGTAATTCATTTCAATTCACAACTCACAATCAAATCTAAGAGGCTACTTAGCTTGCATCATGGACATATTTCTAGTGGAGTGAGGAGGAGAGAACATTGGTCATGGAGAAGTTCACAAAGTTCTCATCTGGATATTGATATCCTGTGTGACAACTAAAAGTATCTTTACAGTTTCATCTTGAAGATGACAGTAGGACCAGAATATTTTGGCACCTGCAGAGAAACTGCAATTTTCAGTCACCAGAAACTCATTACAAATTTATTTATTTTTCCTCCTCTCTGTGGATTTTATTCTACCACTCTAAAAGCCTGCAGTCATCCACAAATCATATGGTAAAATTATTTAAGTGCCTTTGGATTTTTTTTTTTTTTCCCCCCTGTGGCAATGTCTGTGGCTGAAGAAAAGAAAGAATTTGCAAACACTGCAAGTGACAGACCAAGCACTGAATGTATCATGATGAAAATCAAGTAGAATAGTTAAGAAAGCTTCTGGAATGCTGGGAATGACCATCAGAATCTTGTAAAAGCAGTGCAAAGCATCACACTGAGAAGCCAATGAGAAAACCAAAAAATATGGATTTTACCCTATGAAAATCCTGAGTATCCTTTTGGTGCTTTCACGACTCTCAGCATTATGCCATCTCAGCACTGCACTAATTAAATCTTTCTGAGCTTTTACAAAGAGACAAACACTGGTTTGTCACATTTTCTTAAAAATTATTTGGGAGTGAGAGGTTTAATCTCTCAAGAACAAATGAGGAGTTTGCAGAGTTCTTAGAAGATAAGCTTCAGTAATTCTACTCTTTTGGCTTGAGGAAAGTCTTATTTTAAGGAATAAGATGAGTGTTCCTACCTCAATATCCAGCAGTTAGAGCAGTAATAAAATTCCTTTCTTATCTAGGTACTTTAAATGAATCTCTCAAAGAGCAAATCACAAAGAACTTCAGAGAAGTGTTACTCATCACTGTCTGTCTTGATTTTAGATCAGTAAACAGGTGTTTCCAGCTAGTGGCTCTGACCTCATTAGAAAACAGAATAAAAAATGGCATCACAAATACGTAACTAGAAATTATTAGCCTTTATCATGTAGAAGAAATATTATAAATCCTCCAATACTCATGACACTCTCCTTGCAATATTCCCAGCTTTTAGGGATGTTTTCCTGTAAAGACAAAGGGAATTGAAGTAAAGATTCACAGATATTTTCAACTAAAGGAGACAGAAAAGAACAAAGAAAGTGTCATGTTTGTAAACCCTTTGAGAGTCTTGCGATCATTTCTTTTCGATGTAACCTTTGAAGTCACGATCTGTGCCAATTCAAGACATAGTAATTAAAATATATTTCTATGATACTGTGTTCTGTTTCAGGTTCAGAAATGAAAGTTAGCATAGAAAGCCGAGTCTGCACGTGGCTACTTTCCATTATGCTAACTGCAACCCAGAGATCCTCTACAATTCATAAAGGCCAGCCATTGCTCTTCAGGGTGAATTTCAAGTGCTGGTATCTGAGATGTTGTGTGCACACTCTCTGACCTGATGGAGTAACTAAGGTAAATTAATGTAATGTACCTTCAGGGAATGTAAATAAATTAATATTTTGGTTTTAATTACTTGAGTTTTGCCTTTTAAAATCCCTCTTCTGCTATGCTATGCTAGTAAGAAAGAAGAAAGTAGGAACAAAGTCTAATAAAACAAAAATAATAAAAGACAACTACCAAATAGTTCATTGTAATCTCGTATTCTGCTCAGTTCTATGATATATTACAGGCAACACTGCAAGTTTTGTACAAATGTTTATACATTATATCCATTAGTGGTGTAGAAAGTGATAAGCTGTGTCAAGACTCACTAAACAGTGAGATGATTTACAGTAGGTAGCTGTGCAAGGAATTAGTAGATACCTATCCCCAATTCTGCACTGTTAACTGTATTTTGAACTAAGAAATGAGCTGTCTACCACATTTTTATTTTTATTTTAATGAATTCTTGGCTGTTCAAGACTGTTTTTCTATGTTCTGCTGAAAGTCTAATCACCTTGTCTTTAAAGTAAAGCAATAATTAACAGCAAGCAACTAATACTCCCCTGAAACTTGATTTTGGTTCTTATCAGATCCGCTAACAGAAGGTTTATGAGCTGAAAAATGAAATACCTTTTGCAGACAACATAAAAGCTACATTAGCTCATAAATCCCATGAATGTACACACTACTGGAGTAATATACTCACACAGCCACTGAGCATCCATCACACACACTAACGGAACACAACAATCAGAAAATGGATTTGAAAAACCTGCTGTCAATATGCAGTTTGGACACCCATGGCATTTTCTCTAGGAAATGAGTTCCTGCTGCTCTTGCATGTGTCTCAGCCAGTAAGACAGAACTCAGACCACAACTTTTAAGTCAAAGTTCTTAGTCAATATGGTATTCACTTTTTCACTAAATTGTCTGTATTTTATGAAATAAAATATTCAAACAGTATACTAGGACAATTTCATAGCAGGAATATAAACACCTCAAGAAGATCAAAACTTGATATCTTGTCATTTAAATAGCTCTGTGAGAGACATTTTAATGTCAATACACTTCTGTAACCCTACATGTTTCTAAAGCATCTTCTGTTGATATTCACACGTGATCGTCATTTTTAATGTATTTATTTTGCAGACAAATTGAGACCCAAATCTCATTTTCTTTTGCTGACACATCCTTAAAGGGTTCTACTGGAATTAAAAAAAAGCCCAACATGTATTTAGTGGTTTAGGGGAAAATCTTGAAAAGAAGGTTTATTTTTAGCATTACCAGTTATTTTTCATCAGAAAAAGATGTATCAAGATACATACATATAAGGCAAGAAAGTTCTTTTAACAGGCTTCAATTACCCAATTGGCACTGTAAAGTACTGAAGTATATTCTCCAGGAAAAGCTAAAACTTTTAAGTGAGCTGAAGCAGTTTTACAATAATCTGCTACCTCTAAATGAAACCATCAGCGTATCTGATTTCCTGGAGAAATAGTACTTTCTGGCAAAGCAGTTAAAGAAAAGGCTTCCCAGACAGAAGTGAAAATGAAAATTCATGAAAAAAGGAATACTACAAAGGGTTCTACAGCATTGTTTTTCAAATTTAGTGGATTAAAAAAAAAATAGTGTAAAAAAGAAAGTATTTATTCTTGGAAATCTTTCAATAGTATCATTTACATGGCTACATTTCTCATGGCAAAGAATATTCTCACAATATGACACTTGAAAGTGTTTAAGGGTTCCCTATCCTGAGGACAGAAACCTGACAGGAAGTAATACAGCAATTTCTTTCCCTCCCATCCATTCTTAGACATACAGCCCAGATCCAGACTCTAGGGAAGTCAGGAGTACCTCCTTCCACACAGCAAAAAAAGGCTTTGAATCATAGGTGAATCACTAGATCAGAAATGAGATAGCACTCAACAGATGAAAGTAAGTATATAAGTCTCCTAGTAGATAGATTATGAAAGTTTTTCACCTATTAGATCTTATGCCAATTTCTAAAAAGCAAAAATAAAGCCCTGAAACATTCATTTCCTTCTCCTCAATTAAACACAACAATCATCATCCTAATCCTCAATATGTTTCTTACCAACATAAATGTAATTCTCTTCCTAAATTTTGAGAGTTAACAAATATTTAAATTCTAATCAGTCTCATCACATTGTGATGTTTCATCACTTCCAATTTTGCAGACTGAAAACTACTCACCTTATTAGTAATGTCTATTTACACTTGCTGCCATGTCCTACCCATTCCCAAGTTCTATCACTGTATCAATAAAGTCTACATATTCATTCTTCCTTGTCATAGATCAACTCTCCCTTGCAACTGTTCTATTGATGACCTTTATATAGCTAAAATTCTAGAGGTTCTGATTGTCCTCAGTTATATTATTTTCCTCTCAGTTGTATGCTACCTCTTTTTCCATGATACTACCAGTGCTGCTATACAAAATACATTATCATCTTTTATTGATGCCATACAGAATAATTGCTTATGACTTTCCTTGATTGATTTAAAGTCTTATATCAAGTGCTTCGCAGTTTTTTGATAAATAGTTCTGTTCTAAATTCTCTGCTGATGAACATTTTTAATATATTACCACAAGAAAATGTTTTATTGTGTCTTGAGCTTCTTAATTCATGTTCTATTAGTGCTGAACTGAAAAATTTCCTCCTTATTGATCCATTCCTCCAGTTCATATGAATCATCATAATACATAACTTCAGTTTCCTTTAGAAACCAGGTCTGGTTGAAGAACAAAGTCCCACCTTCATTCCTGCAGGTCATTGATCTACAGAATGTGCAAAGCTACCCTGCCAATGATTCCTACAGTCCTACCTTTCACTTCAGCTGGTATACCTTCCACCAATATCAAGTTCCTTGTTTCTTTCTGTTGACAGTAGAAAATTTCTTTCAACTTAGTCATGCATTTAGACACCTTGGAATTCACCAAAATTCATTCAAATATCTAGGACTGTTTTTCTGTTTGAATGAATATTCAATTGTCTTTATTCAAATAACTCACTTTGTATGTTTGGCATTTTTCATTCCTGGTGAGCAAATGTTTCTAATTAAAAGCTAAATTTTCTTTTTCATTTTTACCTTAACTCTTTCCCTACTTATTCAAGTTTAGTGATCTACCATATCCTAGGTCTCTGACAGACTGCTTCTCAAATGCATTACACTAACATTGGCTTACCATTTCTCATGGCTTCAAAGACTAATGCCTCATTTACCTTTGTCTTTGTGTCTGAAAGACTTTTTCTTTCTAAGATTTACTAGTGCTCCATTGTATTTTCTAGAATTTTAGTATAGATTTGCTTCTCCAAGACTGTCCTCTTTTTTTTCCATTATTTCTGGTGGGATACCAGTTGCACAATGTGTCTTTATTCCATAGGTGATACAGTTATGTCCTGGTTTGAGTGAGAACAGAACTAATTCTGTTCAGAAACTTTACTTTTCAGCTCAGTTCTTCTAACTCACTGCACTGTCTCAAGTTAGCAGCCTGTTCTCACAGACAGTGTCTGCTTTTAGCAGTGATAACACCTTGTGTTAGGAGTTCCTATCAAGGGTTGGTGTGCAGACCAATGCCACTGCTGGATCTTGTGTACCACATTGGGGGGTGCAGAAAAGTAAAAGGCTGCACCTGCAGGGAGGAGCAGATAGGACAGGTGACCCTAAACTGACCAATGAGGTATTCCATCCCATATATGTCATATTCAGTTTAGAGCTGAGGGATCCGAAGGGTCTCTGGATTCTTCTCCCCTCTTGGATTGCTTGGCCAGCTTTGCTTGGCTTGGCTCGGGTCCTCTTTTGGTTCCTTCCTCAGAGCATCCAAGGAGGACTCTGTCCGTTCTGCCTTCTATCCCGGCCTGTGTGTTCCTGAACCTGGTACCAGAATCCAGCTCCTGAACACAGCTCCCATCTGCTCCTGGGCCCAGTCTGGGACTGACCTGGTGCCTGTTCCACAGTATCAGTGGTGACAGTGATGGAATTACCACCGGAGGGGAGGGGTTTGATACTGGTTTTGTATATATTTGTATATATTCCATTTTTATAATTATTAGTGTCCTTTTCATTAATGCTGTTCTAGTTTCCTTTTCTAATTGCTAAGTCTCTCTCTCCCTTATTCCCTTTCTCTTCCCCTTTGCGGAGGGAGGGGGGTTAACAGAGAGCATCTGTTATAGGACTAAGGGGCCTCCCTGATCCTAAACCATGACAAGTTAATAAAAAATAAATATTTTTGTTTTGACCTTTGTTTCTCTCCTGACTTTTTGTCTCCTTACGACAAGCTTTGTCTCAAGAACTTATTATAGTCAGATCTATTGCTTGTTGGTAAGTTTTGCCAGTAGTCTCTCTTTGCAGATAAAGGCATTATTATTAACACCTTGAATCAATTTTCTTCAGAACACCTGAAATCCATGAAATTATCAGATTTCTCCATCAAAAGTTCCTAGAGAGAGACATCAATATATTAAACAATAATATCCTTCTTAATTGTATACTCCTCATGAAATTTCTTTCTTCTACAGTGTAATTTATTGACACTGTTTGTATACTGTCAATACAAATTTGTACCTGAAATAAAATTGATTAATTTAATTGGTCTGGGTGTCACACCCATTTAAATACCTAAAAACTGATCTGGGAATGCTTTCAACTAGTTAGGCATCTAAATGTAGTCAGTCATCAGCCTACTTGATCACATATGGCAGACACTATTTCACAGGACACAGATAACATCAGGAAAACACAGATTACTTTTGTTATGGCCTAAATTAACTGTGCCTAGAATGACATACAGAGAGATACACACACATCAGTATTTACAAGGAAAACTCAGGAAAGAACAAAGTTTAGACTGACTATAAAACAGCACAAAACTTTAAGTGAATCTTTCTAGTTCGACGTATCTGAAGTTGCATTTTCCAAATGTATTGAAAAGGGCATTCTCTTGATTTAGTTGACATACAAAAGCATGGATATGTATTTTGTCTATTGTTAAAACTGCAGTGTAAGTTTCTCTGGGGCAGAGAATGGAACACTTAATATTTTGTTCAGTAGCTAAAGAACACATTTATTTATATTCCCAGAGAGTTTATTCCAGGTTGTTTTGTTTCTAATTTTTTGTTTTGGTCACCATCAAAAACTATTCCATGAGAAAGCTGCCCTTCACACACAGAAAAAAGTTATCTAAGGCCCAGATCCTTGAAGGTAACAGAATGGAAAACTGAAAACTGTGGTCATTACCTTAATAAACTCAGTTAGGTTAGATTCTGAGTCACAATGCATAGTGCTTCAGTACCTTACTGTAGCTTTCATCCTAACATTATTTTTATATTTACATTACTGTTCTGTTTTGCCTGTTGCGATCAACTATTTTTTTTTTATTTAATTGGCTAAAAACATTAGAAAGAATTCCTAATTACTGGATCCCAAATAATTTTTTCAGCTGTATTATCAGTCCTAGTAAGTTCCTTGTCACTGGTTTTCTTTTCCTGGGATCTGTGACTATTACATTAAACTGTCACAACAAAAGTCCATATTCAAGTCTTCTGTTTCTTGTAGTATCAAGCAGGTATTTAGGGAAGAATACAGGAAACAGTGACAACAGCTGTTACAGCTGCAGTACCTAAAGATGTACGAATTCCTGGCCCAAGGAATACAACCAGGACTGCAATGTATGAAGAGGTCACTAATGAAGCTAATTCTTTTGTAAACCAGTTATATTTCATCACGAGTGCTATGGGTCAATGAGTAATTATATATTACTGTAAAGAAACATTTATTTCTCTCTTGTAGACAGCTATTAGTTGACCATAACTCTTTTACTATGATATGTAATAAACTTATACCTATAAACATTTTCATAGATTTTACATTTCCTATTCACGTAAGCTTTTATATTCATACCTCTTTTGGAAGATCAGAAGCCTCAGTGGATGAACTCCAGTTTTCAGTTACCATTAAGTCAAGAAAAGCTCAAAAAATGTAGTTTGCATCACTTGCAAGATGCAGAATTTCCTAGTCTTCACTTATTTAGACTTTCCTATTTGGAATCTATTCAGAGGGAGAAGAAAAAAGAAAGAAAAAAAAAAAAAAAAAAAATCTGTGTCAAGGGAAAACACCTAAACCACTCCTCTAGTTGCAAACACAACACATTAAACTTGCTATTATCACAACTGCTTTTCAATAGTCTCAGGGACTTCTTTCTCTATAAATGTACATGCAGTTTATTAAACTACCATGTATACAGCTCGACAAGACAACAAATCCATGCAAGCAACCTATGAATGATGATAAAAGACAAAGGAAAATATCTCCTGTAAGTTAGTTTAAGTAACGTACTCATTCAGTACCATTCGTGTCGAACGAATTAACCAGGCAGACACTAAAAACGAAGAATACTTATGAGTGAAACAATACAAAATGCAGTGTCATGGTTATTGCAGCATAAGTGTCAACTTTTTTCATGGCTTTTACAGCATGATTGAAACAAAGTTTACATAGAGACATCAATTTGAGAATCTGGATCAATTTTTATTTGCATAAATAGACTCCAAGTAAAAGAGCTAAATGCAAAGAGTATTATTGTCTGTGATAAATAGGACAAAAACAGTTTAATAGCAAAGGCCATCATTATCCACAGCTCTTTGTTTACTATTAGTTTTCTTTGACAGTTAAAGACATAAATGCCAGCTTTAATCATGTGTTCAGGTTGAATTAGGCACTGCAAAAGCTGCAAGAGATCTAATCCTCTTTCTTCTTTTCTCTTTTCTTTTCTTTTCTTTTCTTTTCTTTTCTTTTCTTTTCTTTTCTTTTCTTTTCTTTTCTCTTCTTTTCTTTTTTCTTTTCTTTTCTTCTCTCTCTCTTTCTCTCTCTCTTTCTTTCTCTCTTTCTCCCTTCCTTCCTTTCTCCCTTTCTCCTTTTCTTCCCTTTCTTTATCCCTTTCTTTCCTTTCTTTCTCCCTTTCCTCCTTTCCTTTCTTCCTTTCTTTTCTTTCCTCATAATGAAATATAATGGGAATTCACCACATTGATGCAATGACCCATATGAATTTATTACAGGTTTGGAGAAGTCTCCTGAAAGGGATAAATTCTTTCTGTGTAGAGACTTGTGTTAATTCAAACCAGACAAGAAAAAAAATGGAGCTGTCAACAGAGGCCAGGATATGGAATGGATTTAATTTGTATGAATAGGCTTTTTAATAAGTGTAACAGAGCTAAGCTCCAGCTTTACAAAAGGAGTATTACTGCTGACATTTTCCAAATCTGGATGCACTAACTTTATTTCTAGGGTGAAGATCAGCTCCAAATCTCATTCCTGGTTACACTGAAGATTTCAGTGGACAAAAAGATACTGCACAGTGGGTAAACCTACTGACCAGGCCTTCTAATTATTTAAGACAAATGGAACAACAATCTCCTCATAAAAATATCTGTGATAATCAGTGACACATACAAACCTTTCTTGTAGAACAAATGTTAACTTTATTTACTACTCAGGTTTTTTATCAGGTAAGGCTTGTTGTCAATATTATAGAATACTTATTTATTATTAACTTCCAAGGGTCATTTTGTCTAGTGTCAATACCCAAATAAAAGGGTAATTGTTCTCTGGAAATAAACAGATCAAGATTCAAACTAGAAATGACACAACATGGCTATAAGTTTTGACCATGTATTACATCACCATAAAATAGAGACCAATTAGTGAAATAAAGATTTTCCAGGGGGAAAAAAAAAAAAAAAAAAGTCCTAATTTTCTTAAGCAACTGCCTAAAGTTTCAAGATATCTCCATGGGGTTCACAAATATCATTACCACTACCTTGTTTTATGACACTGCTCTTCTGGCCACAGCAGGCTGCCCACATAACTAAGACTAGGTTTCCAGTGAAAAGACAGGATGAGAGCAACAATACAAATATAAAGAGACATGATAAAATGAACCCCTATCTTTTCATTTACTTATTTGTATGAATTATCCAAAGAATATTTTCAAGTTTCTCAAACAGAAGAATGAATTTTCTCTGCAAAGATAATGAAACCAGTCATTTTCATCTGTATTCCATACAAAAAAAAAACTTGAAAACAAAAATCAATTTTTTCAGTCATGACAGAACTTCTAGTTATCTGATTATAGCTCAGGAAGTGTGAGTTAGAAGAGTGGACAGACATATGGTTGAGATGGGTTGAGAACTGGCTAAGCTCAAAGGGCTGTGATCAGTGCTTAAAGTTCAGTTAGAGACCTGTTGTTAGTGGTGTTCCCCAGCGGTCCTATTCAACATTTTTACAATGACATGGATGAAGTGTGTACCCATCAGCAAGTTTGCTGATGATACGAAACTCGGAGCTGTGGCTGACACACCAGAAAGTTGTGTTGTCATCCAATGAAATCTGGACAGACTGAAGGCTGGGCAAGGGGAACCTAGTGAGGTTCAACAAGGACAAGTGTAGGTTCCTACACCTGGCAAGGAATAATTCCATACACCAGTACAGATTAGTAGTTGTCCTGCTTGGAAGCAGCCCTATGTAGGACATTGGAGTCCTGGTGGATAATATGTTATCCATGGGACAGCAATGTGCCCTTGTGTCCAGAAAGGCCAGTGGTATCCTGGGATGCATAAAGAAGAGTGTGGCCAGCAGATTGAGGGAGGTTCTCCTCCCCTTCTACTCTGCACTAGCGAGATCACATCTGGCAGGTATTGTGTCCAGTTCAGGTCTCCCCAATTCAAGAGGGACAGGGAAATACTAGAGAGAGTCCAATGGAGAACTACAAGGCTGATTAAGGCCCTGGAACATCTCTCTTAAGAGGAAAGAATGAGAGACCTGGGGCTGTTTAGCCTGAAGAAGAGAGGACTGAGAGGGGATTCTATTCATGTTTACAAATATCTGAAGGATGGGTGTCAAGTAGAAGGGGACAACCTCCTCTCAGTTATGTCCTGTGACAGGTCGAAGGGCATTGGTCACAAACTGGAACACAGGAAGTTCCATGAGGAAAAACTTCTTTACCGTGAGAGTGACAGAGCACTGGAACAGGCTGCCCAGGGAGTTTATGGAGTTTCCTTTTCTAGAGAATTTTAAGACCCACCTGGATCTGTTCCTGTGTGGCCTGCCCTGGGACTCAATGATCTCCAGAGGTCCCTTCCAACCCCTACTATTCCATGATTCTATGATTCTATAAGATAAATTAGGAAAACTAAAATGTAACCATTAATTGAGAAAGAGTAATAAAAATTACAAATACCTTAATCTTTGTTGTTCATGATAGCACTATGGAATAGTGAGTCATAGCTACAGAATTTAGTGGAAAACTAAATAAAAGGAGAAAAGTATCCAAATCTGGATATCTAAATATCCAAATATAATAGTCATATGTAGAAAACCATAAAACAGTTTCAAGAAAGAAAGTGCATGGGAAAGCCAGAAATAAAATAAAGTCTACATAGTATTTTAATTTTAATATTGTCTCTAGAAAGCATTAGGTCCTTGATATTTATTACTGGAATAACAAATGCACAGATTATTCCAGAACTAACAAAAATAGTTTCTTAGCCTAGATCTGGGACTTAGAAAAAATTATTAGAAGCTTTTGGGTTTTCCTGATACCAAGCTCCTAGTAGGCAAATTTCAGTTTCCAAAGCTCTCCGTGTGTAATGTAGTGCTGGATACTCAAATGTAGTATGATAAATATGGTAGATGTTTGGAACAGTTACAAGTCTAACTCTCAGTCTCCCCTTTAGAAAACATGGACTTTGTTTCCCTATCTCTGATACACAGATGCTGCAATCCCTCACCTTCAAGTGATATTGATGTGAACCCATCTGGTAAAAGATGAGGGAACCACATATTCCACAGAAGAATACAATCCTTTCCAGCTGAGTCAGAGAACACTGCTGGATAGAAGGATAACATTGGTGATGTTTAACAGGCTGAAATATATTTCAGTGACATCAACAGAAGATCAAGTTCAAAAAAGTGAGAGTAGAAAGGACAAAGGAGTATTTTAAAGAAAACAAACAAGCAAACAAACAAAACAATAGAACTTCAAAAAAGTTGTTTATCAGATTAATAGTGTGAAACCAAACTATATTCCAAAGCCTGAGTGTAAAAAATTTCAGAGTAATATTCTGTTATTTTAGAAATCATTTTAAAACTTATTTTTTTACAAAATACAGTACAGTAGATATGAAAGAATATAGATTGATTCATCATAACATGATGTATATCTTTCTGTAGGAAGACAATCTTTTAACACTCAAAGATAGTTTTCCTGAAAAAGGGAGTGATATTCTTGTAAATACTGGTATAAATTATTAATAAATGTAATTAAGTTTACTTTTCATTCTTCAGGTTATTTACAAAGTGACCGTTCAGTCAGGTAATTTTCTCCACTGTCAGCTCCAAGGTCTCATTGAATCAATTACACTATTATCTATGTATGACCATAGTATTCATTTTGGTTGACGTTAGTGGTCATGTGTGGTACTAGATATTGTACAAAGTGAAGTTTCAGTAGTGGAATACACAGAGTCAATGTATTTATGTTGTGAATGACTCACTCCTATTATGATTAAATACACCATTTTCAAACAATCATGCAATGGTTTCTTTAAATAACTCTGTCCACTAACCTTTTTTTCTGATTGCATGCATATATTCAGGTATAGCAGTGCAAGCTGAGAATATAGATCTTGAAACAGTACCGATTAGCTTTCAATAGATTTTATTACTTTACCATTATTATAGTCAGTCTTTCTCCTGCAAATCCTTATGCATAAATACAATTTTGATACCAAAATGAAAATAAGTACATGCAACAGCTAAAATTCTTCACATAACTGTAAGTTTGTTGAGTACAACCATGTGGAAAGAAACTGTTCGTTCCAAAAGTACCTTTTCCTTTGTAACCTACAGTATCCCTTGCTCCAAATTTAAATGTCCATCTACCTTGTTTTAGTCAAATTATAAATAGTGTAATCATGATTGGAAAAAGGGTTCTGATTTCAGCACCAAGTACTTAACCCGAAATTTTAACATGCTAAAGAAATTTTAACATGCTAAACGGCAAAGAAAAAAAGCTTTAGGTGCTCATCAGGAGTATTTGATGAGCCTGATGCCTCGCAGCAGAAATGTTATAAATTTCTACCAAAATTAACATGCTAGACTAAGCAGAAAATGAAATGTAAAGGAATATGTCAAGTAAAATATTATACTAGGTTGCACAGAAAGGTAAGTGGGCATTTGGCATTGAGTTTCCTTTTCATCATTCAAAAGAGTCATGTTTATATCTGTTAAATTATAGAATCATCCTATATTAGATGTGGGAGGGAACATTGCAACCAAGGATGGGAAAAGGCTGAGATAATTCATGCCATTTTTGCCTCTGTCTTTATTAGTCACACCAGATACTCCCAGGGTATTCAGCTTCTTGAGCTGATAGATAAGGATGGAGAGTAGAACAACACCCACATAATTCAGGAGGAAGCAGATAATGACCTGCTATGGCAGGTACATTCACAACTACATGGGGCTGGATTGGATCCACCCAAGAGTACTGAGGGAGCTGATAGAGGAGCTGGACTAGCCTCTCTCCATCATTATTAACAGTTTTAGTTAACAGGTGAGGTCCCATACTACTGGAGGCTTTGTGGGGTTTTTTTTGGTTGGTTTGTTGTTGTTGTTGTTGACAGTTGGACATGGTCATCTTAGAAGTCTTTTCCAACCATGACAATTCTGTGAAACTGAGATTCTGTAATCATAGTATAATAGAATGGTAGGCATTGGAAAGATACTCTGAAGATGCCTACTGCCAGCACAGGATGACTGAGGGCAGGCCACACAGGAACAGATCCAGTGGGTCTTAAAATTCTCTAGAAAAGGAAACTTCATAAACTCCCTGGGCAGCCTGTTCCAGTGCTCTGTCACTCTCACGGTAAAGAAGTTTTTCCTCATGTTGAAGTGGAACTTCCTGTGTTCCAATTTGTGACCAATGCCCTTCAACCTGTCACAGGACATAACCGAGAGGAGGCTGTCCCCTTCTACTTGACACCCATCCTTCAGATATTTGTAAACATGAATAAAATCCCCTCTCAGTCCTCTCTTCTTCAGGCTAAACAGCCCCAGGTCTCTCATTCTTTCCTCTTAAGAGAGATGTTCCAGGGCCTTAATCAGCCTTGTAGTTCTCCATTGGACTCTCTCTAGTATTTCCCTGTCCCTCTTGAACTGGGGAGACCTGAACTGGACACAATACCTGCCAGATGTGATCTCACTAGTGCAGAGTAGAAGGGGAGGAGAACCTCCCTCAATCTGCTGGCCACACTCTTCTTTATGCATCCCAGGATACCACTGGCCTTTCTGGACACAAGGGCACATTGCTGTCCCATGGATAATGTATTGCCCACCAGGACTCTAATTGTCCCTCTCCATGGAGCTTCTTTCCAATGGAATACCTCTAACCTGTATCTGTACATGTTGGTGTTTCTCCCCAGAAGAAGGAACATCTTTATGCCTTCTTCCTCATCTTTATGCCTTCTGAACATTCTTTTCACTTTCCACTCAATTTGCTCACCTCTTTTCCTATCTGTTTCCATAAATGCAACCTTCTGTTGAACTACTGAATGAGCAATGTCAAGATCAAAGATAATCCTCTTTTAAGAATAAAAGACAGCCTTCAGAAATCAGCCACTGCATGTGCTCATTTATCAGAGTTAAATATGGTGGTTTTTTCTTCAGAATGTTATAATGAAACCACCGTACAAAAGAGGCTCTTTTTTTTTTTAATTGTTTTATTTTGTTTTGTTGTTGTTTTTCAAAAATTACAGTTGTTTTTCAGCTATTAAGGGACAAAAAATGACTGAAGGAAAACTTCTTGATTCCCTCTCAGTGCCTCAACCCTCTTTGCTCCCACTAGCTGCCTTTTACTCTATATGTCACAGTATTTTATTTTAATTGTGAACAACAAGTGTTGTCCTGAAGCAATTTTTCTTTTATTGCTAAGTTAGAAACATATAAAAAATAAAAGTGCTAACAGAACCTTTAACTGCATGTGAAAATTATTCTACTATATTTGTATTTTTCCCCAGGAAAATGAAACTCCAGTACAAAAGGTGTTTCTAGTTAGGAGAGAGATCAAATGATTTCATATCTCAAACTCAGCCTCAGCTTATGTAAAATTGTCTATAGCATGAGATTCTCAAAGAATATTCCTTTCTGCAGCTATTAAAAGGCCATCAAAGTGTGAGGTCCTACCAGAGGAAACAGGATAAAGCCAGTTGGTACACTTGGTTCTGATTTTTTTTCCCTTGTATATGAAGACAAATTAGATTTTGGAACATCTTGAAGTGATTAATATGCTGCATAAGGAAGCAAAGGGTGTAAAAGGTGAATCTGTTTTATGTATATACAAGAAAGGTACTGTACATGAATACTCAATGCAAGTTGTCCCACTATACAGAAGAAAAGAGGGTAGAATTGTAGAATGTAGGGATAGGCAGGTTTCTGATGTCCTTTGTCAGAATGCAAGCTAGAAATTTTGAAATATTAAAATAATGTTTGCTGACAGACTTCTTAATAATTGTGTGTATTATACCAACATAGTAGTTCAAAGACCTGAAGGGCTTCATGTATGCTAGTTCTTCTTTCTATTTCTGAAAAGAAGCCATTAAAAGAACAAAGGTTGTTGTCAACAAAGTGAAGCTGGGCTATAGATGGGACTTATACAGTGGAATGATGAAGGATATAACCCTTTGAGGAAAACATCTGACGTTCATTGCCAAATGAGATTCCACTCCATTTTTCTGTGTTTTTGTAGTATCACAGCAGACTCAGTTCCACCCTGTGCACTCTCGTTTGCTAGAGCTCATCAGAGGTTAATAAATCTTCTGTCATCACCCACATGCAAACAGGAGGTGAGAAGCTTGATGAAGGAAAAACACAGTATACAGAGAAAAGTTTGCAGTAAATCACCTCCCTGATCAGGAAAATATTTTCATGGCTTCAACAGTTTTTCCCACATATAGCTGGAATCTTCAAATGCATCAATACATGCCGGACATATGGGTAAAACAGGAGAAAGATCATACAGGAATGTGGACAAGCCTGTGGACTAGCAGCAGCAGCAATAGACTCACAAAATAGAATTGCTTTATAGTCGTGGTGGGTTGACCCTGGCATGGAACCAGATGCCCAACAAGCCCTTCTATCACTCCCTGCCAACCCCCATCAACATGGCACACAGGGAGAGAATAAGATGAAAAGAGCCGTGGGTTATGATAGATAAGATGATATTCTCTACTTCCCATCCTCAGGCGATGTTGGGCCAAGTCACGTAGCTCCAGGAACACGAAGCAGCCGCTTGGAGGACAAAGCAGAATGCCCCCCCCCCCCCCCCAGCTCCTCCTGCCCTCTCCGTTTATAGTTGAGCTGATGTCATGTGGTATGGAATATCCCACTGGTCAGCTCAGGTCGGCTGTATCCTCTCCCCCACCTTGCCCCCCCAGGCTCTGGTGCTGTGTGAGCACTGGCAGTCGTAACACGGATGTGTTATCAATACCCTCCAGCTCCCAGTGCTGCAGCATGAGGGCTGGATGGGGAAAAGCAGCTCAGACAGACCCACTACAGTAGTACTACAAAGAGTCTTTCCATGGTGACCAAACATGAATGGTGAATTTGTGTTTACAAGAGACCTTATAATTATATATTTTTAAATATGGAGTAGTCATAGAAATATTTACCTGAGAATGAGAGAACTTTTTTTCTGGTATAAAGAGTATAAATATACTAGCTACTTTGACTTCTGGGCAAGTCATGTTTATTCTTTAAGGGTAATCCATCACTTTTCACGTGATGTTGTTGCTGAGAAAACAGCTGTGTTCATCTCAATGCTGAATTATACATTTCTTCTTTACAATGGAACAAAATTGCTTGATTGTTCTGTATGTTACTTTTCCTCTTTCAAGTAAAATGCCAGAGCTGAATCATGACTCCTTCAGTGCAGGCCATTTTTGTCAAAATAAAATGCATAATCATCAGTTAAAACAATTGAGTTGTTTTGCTAATCTCTTGTTTCATAGGCCTAAGATTAACTTCACAAACTGTCTTTCATTATAAATCAGATAATCAGCACTGTTGCATTGTTTTTCAGACTACAGTTATATAGTGGTGTATATCCATCAGGTTTTCTTGAGTATTGCTACTTTTTTTATACTAACTTTTTATTGAATTTTCAAACAATAATTACACAATAAAGGATTAAACCAACTAAATCCCTTACTGCTGCCAAGTAAAATCAAATGCTTAATTGCTAATAATCAACACGTATATCAAGTAGCATTCTGACTGTTATTTATGACAACTACAATGGACTGTTATATGCAGAAGATGGAAACTAAAAACATAAAGCACATGGAAGCATAGACATTCACACATAAGACAAAAGTAACAACAATCAATAAGAAAATTTCAAGGACAGCATTTTTGGTTATTACATTTGACAGACAAAGTATAAAAATTCATGCTGTTTTCAGACTGAATGAGATTTAGAGGAAGAAACCATATGCTCTCCTACACTCTACATCCCTTCTGTGTGGAAGGAGTTACCTATTTGCCTGGAAAGATTTCAAAGGCTGGGTTTAGCAACATTTTAGGAATATCAGCTTTTGCTGTTTAACTGCTTAATTGAAAGACATGGGAGACTTGATAATGTCTAACCTAGATCAGCCACTAGGGAAAGACAGTCATAACCATCTAATACTTTTGCAAGGACAGACCTTAGAAAGTATTTACCAGCAATTCTGCAAATGGAAATGCTACCAAGAAGCCATTATAAGTTGCATGCAAATTGCATACTCTGCATCCTATAATGAGATATTGAATTGGAGGTAGGAGGTGGTAGAGGAGGAAGGGAGGATAGAAAATGAGAAATTGGTTATTTATTTGGAAATTGGTATTTATTGGTTATTCTAAGAGATTTTATTGGGCAACAGAATACTGAAATACAAGCTTCTTTGTAAATAATGATAAGGAAGTTAATAACATTGTTGGCATAATTATAATTAGATGCTATTTCCTCAAGTTCCAAAAAATCTTTTTATAGCCTTACACACTTTGTCAATACTACAAAAATATCTTTACACTCAGTTACAGGAATATCCTAAATTTTCAAGGATTTGTATGGAAATTTTCTTCCTGAAACAACTAAGATTGCAGAGGGTAGATATGTCTACTAACACAAAATAAGATGCAGGACTGTGAACTTATCTGTTAATGAATATGGCAGCTGGTAGTTCTCTTATATCATCATTATCTCCTGCCTGCCTTTGTTGCTGCATTTTAGGCATACTCACCATGACAGCTTTGATCCTTGGATCCTCCATTAACTTGCTACCTGAAGTCTCTAGAATAGAAGCTTCCCTGAGAAGTTTCCTAAAACTTGTTGTTTCTATGCCCAGAGAGTTGGAATCATTTCAGTGTTCATCATCTAGGTATCTAGCTCATGACCAAATATATTACATGTACCAAGTATTTCTCCATCAACATCTCCATCTTCATCAACAGCAGGGCATTTCCAGAGAGGCTTCAGAAAACTGGAGTGTATTCAAAACAGAGCAGAGAAAAAAATAATTGTTAGTTTTTGTGTGTCATATAGTTAGGTAATTGCTATACCACTCACACAGAATATGCAAGACCCACTATTTTGCCAGAATGTATTTCAAGACATAATTATTTAAATACTTCATATTAATGATGCAATGTGTGTACAAGGAGAGAAATAAAATTCTCCTCCTGCTCCTCCCTAAAACAACAAAAAACAGTTTTAAGGAGACCTTGCAAAATCATTGAGGAAGATGCAATTAAGTAATCATTTGTTTGACACAGAGGCAAAAGTCTGATGTCTACTGAGGAATAGAATAACCCATGGGGATATGTCAACCTAATACTAGCCATCCTCACTTGATTCTGTATTTTCTCTTCTGTTTATTGCAAACTATGTACAGAATGAATATGATTGTTTAAAATTCTAAGGAAATAATACCTATTTTTAAATCAACTCAAAAAAGTGTAAACTTTCTCAGAGCAGCGTGTAAAAGAAGTGTGGAGGAGGGATAATGATGACTCTAGCTTTACAAACTAGATTAAAAAAAATTACCTAAATACAACACATCTATTATCTAGCTATTATTATTAAAGCAGATGCAGTGTGGTTGTAGTCCATACTTTCAGCCTTAATATTTCAAATTTCAAAGCATCTCCAGAAAGACCACAGATGTATGCTTTATTTAATAGTCTTTTTATCATGTAGAAAAAGCGTTTGTCTATATTGTGCAATAAATGTGTTCTTGAAATTAATTTGACAATGGCAAAGATATGCAAGAATGAGTTTTTTCCCATTCATGTTTCATATTTTCCTCAAAAGCATGGTTTCTTTTCCTATGAGCCATTGCTTTCATCACATCTGGAGGAACTAATACTCTGTTTTCCTGAAACAGTACCTCTTTTGTGGCTTACAAAATGCATACTGCAGAAAACAAATTTTCTCAGAACAGCCAGTAGTGAGAATGAAGGAATCTCATCAGAGTAATCTGCAAACAATAGTCTTACAACAAAAGATTCAGGTAAATGTTTTCCTAATTTCTGTGGTTTTATCTTGTTTTTTGTGCTGATAAGAATTTTAGGTCAAGAGATTTTCCTCACAAGAATAAGATCATCTTTTTATTTTGCTGCTCTTAGGAAACCAGCCTACATAGTTTACAATCCCGTCTATATAGTTACTGACAGTTTTAAACTCTTTTTTTTTTTTTAATACTGATTTTATATTGTGGGTCAGAATAAACTCAACTCCTGGCTGAGCTACTGGCATTTCACTCATTATGAGATCAGTTGGTAGTAATAGCAAAGAGGCAATCAACTTTTGCCTGTTCTAAACCATTTACTTTAAAAAGTAGTTAATTAATGATTTATGTATTTATTTATTTATTTTCTTAATGAATACTGTTAACATGTCTTCAATGGAAACTGGAGGCATATTTTTCTCTTATGTTTCTCAAGTTCCATTTACTTCAGCTTACCAAAATTCTTCAGGAGACCATCCTAGGTCTGATACACTACTATGTCCTTAATTTCTACTTGGGAGACAAGTATGCCAAAATTTCAGTTGTCTCAGGAGAATTGCTGGAGACTAAACTTTTTTCAGAATAGAGACCCTCAAAAGAAAAGTATGAATAAACACAAGTATGACAAAATCACAAAGCTAGAAAGTATCAACTTAACAAATACTATATTTTAATGTGCCCTAGGTATCTATACAGTTACAAGTTTTTCCATACACATATGTATTGTATGGGGTGCAGAACTCTGTACATTGAGCCTTCTCTGAATGCTTTTGCAGCTGTCTCTCTCCACCCAGGGGAATCCCAACCTTAACATCATTTGTCACACTATAAAGCATGATATTAGTCCCTTTGGTCTCAGAGGGTATCAGTGATACAAGTAGCTTAGATATAAAGCCACATTTATTTTCTTTAGACTGCAGTAGAAAAATGTGATTTTCTTTTCAGGTTTTCATTAAAATTATCTTCTCTAAAAGTAAATTCCAGTAAGCACAGATTTTTATACATTGCATACCCCGAAAAGCCAAACAGAGAGTGTCCTCACAAAAACTGCAACAAAGGATACTGTACTCAGATGGTAGCAATCAAAGGCTCAATATAACTTATCACCAGAGGGACTGCTTGTCATGGTTGCCCTATGATAAATAACATAGGGGAAAAATAAAACAATTTTTTCCTTAGGAATTAGACCTTATAGAAAATAACTTGACACAAAATAAATATGCAATAAAGCAAGTAGTTTTGTTATTTTAAAATGTATAATCTGTCAACTCAGGATTTCAATCCCTGGTTCATTATCATGTTTTTATTAGTGAATAAATGATTAAAATTTTAAGATGAGTAAAACAAGAACAGTCTGGGTTAATAGGCCTGGGGCTTGTTAGAGTGAGTATTTACATTTTTGTCTCTGAATTAATGGAGTACAAGAAACTACATTTAAAATTAAGATGAAAAAACATTGTCTAGACAACCACACCTCTTGTAAGGAAAGACGTCTACAAGAATAGGACTTACTGGCTACCATAACCTGTAGGCCTACAACTTCTTAAGGTGAAGTATCTATAAAAATGAGAGAAGTCAGAAAATCTGTAGTGGTAACAGTATAGAAAATTAAGCTCTTTCCTGTTCCAGCAAGAGACTTACAGCTAAATTCACATTCTTACCTAGGTGTTGAACAGAAGTGATGAGATACCACTGAGATTTTTTAAGTACTGCTCAAGTGACATCTAAATCTGCGGATGCATACAGTCCTGTAGGTTGTAAACTTTCACATCACATAAGTTTCTGAATGGGACCATTGATAAAAGCCTCCTAAATCCTAATGCTCTGCAGCCCTGTCTTCTATTTCTGTCCCTGGAGGATGTTTGAATCAGGTATCATTTGGATTTCAAGACTCCTCTTAGTATATAAACTTGCAGAACCTCTGCTTGAACTGTTAATGTATACATGCCCTTCTGTATGTGATTTATGAACCTGGTCTGTTCTGCTGAATGCCCTGATGATTGCATTATTCAGTCTGGGATGGAAGACACATCCTTCAAATTTGGAACAAGAGACAAATCTAGGTTTCCCACCTACCCAGAAGGAAAACAGTCAAATTCTGTTTCAAATCAAAGCAGATTAGATCTTGTCACTTAAAGCAAATTGACTCACACTCCTGGGTAAAACAGGTGATGCATTTTCTTTGCTACTGTACTTTGCTGGAGATTCTGACAGGTCTTGGGGTATGGAGTTGACTGAAATTTCTACTGCTCAACAGTGGTCTGACTTTGTGCATGCAGCAGTAGACATTTCTATCACTGAAACATAAGCATTCAGCTTAAAGAAAGATTGGAATATTTTTGCTGATTCCTCAATATAGGGATTAAGTGCATCCCTTTCATGTTCCTTATAGATTTGGCCTTCTTAATCTCAGCCACCTGTCTCTAAAATAGGTATATCAGTTTTTCCTTACAGGCAAAACTACCTTTGAAAGAAAACAATTTAAGAATTATGAAAGTGTCAGTTATTATATCGTTTCATGGTATCCATCTGGAGCCAGTGAGGTTGCTTAGTGAGGCTCTGCATTTTTGATTTAACAGGGGGAAAAAAAAACCCCAAGCAATGTCTAATTTGTCACCTTTTGTCATGTATTTAACTTATTTTAAGTAAACAAGAAATCATATTGGGGCTTTCACAGTGCTTAGAGAGGAACATTTCATAAACATAATGATTCATAACCACACCAGTTTGCAATCACTGACTGGTCTGGACATTGACATTACTGAAACATGGCCTCATATTGGAGCAACCACAAAGCAACAGTGAAAAGCTGAGACCTTACTGACAATAAATATCATAAATAGCTGCTGCTGCAGCATTTAAACAATCATCCTGCATAATCAATAAAATATAAACTAAGGCAATTTTCTCCAAAACAAATGACCAATATCCACAGAATGGAAGTATGAAGCAGTAATACTGTGCCTAGCTGATCTAGTTACTTAAAGTCAATAAGACCAACAATAATGTGTCTGAGAATATGGAATGTCTTTAAAAGAGAAACAATTCCTTTCTTTCCTTACACAGGCATATAAGAATAGAAATAGCATAGGCATTTTAACGTAAACTAAATGTAATGAAACAAACCCTTAGGGCTGTTGCCAATGTTGTCAGTGTCTAATAAAAAAAATAAGGAATAAAATAAATTCACAATCCAATGCAAAATATTATGCCTAAGACTTCTCCTAGCAGTGACCATATTTGCACAGTAATACTCTAGAGAGATGAGTGACTTACATGAGCATAATTACCCATTATATTCTGCTGTCATTGACATATGTTGGAGTTAGCAGGAACTGAAACTGAAATCAGTTATCATGTAGTTTTATATACTTAACCTCAAACCTGATCTAAAGCTGATTACATTTAACAGAACTTGCACTGAGCAAGACATTTTTTCAAGCATTCTGGAGACTAGACTAATTCAACATTCTTATTCATTGAAAAATGGAAAAAAAAAAAAGTAAAATAAAATAAAATAACATTTGACCATATCTGAAGAATTTTCAGCAACAGGGAAGGAAAGAACTGAAGTTTGCTTACCATATCCTAGACAACCAAGAACAGAGCTAAAGTAAAACCATATCAAAAAGACAAAGAATAATATGAGACCTGGAATATTTAGCTCTAATTTAAAAGTAAAAATTTCAATAATAAATCCATGCGTTATATTAGATTTAGTGAACATCAGGACTCTTAGTAAAACCTGTTCATGTTCATAAGCATAACATTTTATGTCAAGGATATAGTCTGATGAAAAATACACACACAAAATTACTAGCACCTTTAAAGCATAAGTTATAATCACAAAGTATGAAAATAAAGTCAAATGCACTGATTTATATAGTTTCCAGACTAAATAGGATGACAGAAAATTTACATAAGTGAAAATATTTCAGTGTTCCTTAGAAGTTAAATTAAAAATGGAGAGCATAGACTTATTTGAGCTCTTGCCATTTGATTGTTTCACAAACCCAAGACTTCGGAAGAGATTTCACTCTATTGACCTTCTTACACTCACTGAACAAACTTTTCCCCAATGTCTTCACAGAGAAGCTATTGTATTGAATTATTATAGTCCAAAACCCATTTTTATTTAATAATTTAAAGAAACTCACTCCAACTAACAAAGTAAAAAAATATGTCAACCACATGATTAGATCCTTCTCCGCATACATAACTCTAAGATAGTTGTTTCCAGAGTTATACAAAAGAGAAAATAGCAGATGTGAAATACTTCTTGCTATCTAGTCAGTACTTGGTAACTTAAATTCCAAAGCAAGAATATAACTACTTTTCTGATGATCAGCCACAATGAATAAAAAAAAAAAAAAAAAAAAAAAAGAGTCCTGGGTGGGGATATTGCCTAAAGACAAAAGGGAAAAGTACTGAAGTTTTCTTTCAATTTTACATGGCAAACTTTGCTTGGAAAACACTCAGACTTAAATTGCATAGATAGTAAAATATTTATAATTCAGATACTGAAATATTTAATGTATGATTGAAAAAAAAGGAAAATGTGTTGTAGCAGTATTCCCCTGAGACTTAATTTAACATAATACCATTATAAAACCTTCATGTAGATATATGTATGTATTCAATTTGAACCACATCTTCCATTTTCCTTTCAAGAATTTTTCACTCTGAGGTGAATACCAATAATATACATTCTTTTCAAATATGGTATTTGCAAACAATAAAATTGGAGCATATAAAGGATTCTTCTTGTTCTCACATAAAGGCTTCTTAGAAGGGAGTGGATCTAATGGGAAAGTATTTTGAGAATTTGCTCAAAAGAAAGCCAGATGAGATCAGATTTCTTCTTTCGATGCACAAAGCCAAACTGAAAGGCCAGGTTGTCAGCAAATGTTTAACTACAATGAAATTCATGCCTGCCTACAATACACTAATTGGATATTTCAACATGATTTAAGTATGGGAAATTCCACATGGTAATCCTATAGCAGTCTTACACTAAATGATGGTCTGAATACAATTAGTAATCTCTGGATATTCAGTGTCAAGCTCCTAGGAAGACTTTCCTGTGTGTGAGGCAAAAAGAACTTGGAAGTTTGGGAGCAGTTCATAAAAAATGGTGCTGGTAAACAAATACTTGTTAGACCTGTTAAAAAAAAAAAAAAGAAAAAAAAAAAGAAAAAAATGAGGCACAGGGGAGGGGGATGACTATTATCACAAAGCAGAATGCAACATGAAGTGAATTACCTTCATGAAAATTTAATGCAAATGACATAGAAGTAAAGCTAAGTTTTATGCGGTGTTGTTCAAAGGAAGCTGGTAAAATGACAATTTATAGAGCTTTTTCTCTTTTCTGCTTGCCACAGGATACAGCAGTAAAAAGACAAAAGGTTTTTCTGCATTATTACTTTTGCAGAATATTTATATGTTTGCAAATCAAGTATTGTTTTTTAAAGTAGATTTTTTTTGTTAAGGTAATACCTATTTCCTTCTTCAGGTTCTCTATAGCAGACTTCAGTATTCCAAAGACTTCTATACTGTACACCAGTACCTGTAACACTTCTTAGAACCCAATCTGCATTGATCAAATGTGATTGGTTTTTTAGACCTTCAGTCAAAATATTTCTTTAAGGGAAGCAATAATGCCTAACTTACTATCCTTTTCCTTGAAGGCTGAAGATTCCACTTGTCAATAAAACTGCTGTGTTGTACCATGGAGTTACAGGATACAAACAAACACATGATCTGAAATGCCATCATGAGGAACTGTCTTGGGAAGTTTCAAAGCTATATTTAACTTGATGATCTGACCCAACTGCTGCAACTACTTTCATGCCATCACACACAGACTTGGATTAATCAGCCATCTACAGATGTGGTGGGTTTATCTCGGCTAGCCATCATTGTTCATCACTCCCACTCCTCTACTGGAAAGCAGAAAGAAAAAATGAAGAAAGGCTCAGGGGTCGAGACAAGGACAGGATGTGATGGACAAAACAGATTTGACTTCGGAAAATTAACTGAATTTATTGTCAATCAAAAGTCAGAGTAGGATGGTGAGAAATGAAAAAGAAATCTTAAATTATCTTTTCCCTCCACCCCTCCCTTCTTCCTGGGCTCAGCTTTACTCTCATCTCTTCTACCTTCTTCCCTTGAGCAACATAGGAGTATCAAGAATGGGAGTTGCAGTCAGTACATCATATATTGTCTCTTCCACTCCTTCCACCTCACAGTCTTCCCCTGTTAAATGATGGTGTCCCTTTCACAGGACCTTCACAAACTATGTCAATGTGGGTCCTTCCCATGGTCTGCAGTTATTCAGAAACTGCTCCAGCATGGATCCTTTCCACTAAGTACAGTCCTTTGTCAGCAGACTAATTAAGCATGGGCTCCTCTCCATGGGGCCACAGGTCCTGCCAGGAGTCTTCTCCAGCACAGGCTTTCCATGAGGTAATAGACTCCTTCATGGCACATCCACCTGCTTTGTCATGTGATACTCCATGGGCTGCAGGATGTATATCTGCTCCACTCTGTACCTCCATAAGCTTCAAGGAGGACAGCCTGCCTCATCATTATCTTCACCACAGGCTGTGGGGGTGGCACTGCTTTGGCACCTGGGGCACCTTCTCCACCTCCTTCTTTACTGACCTTGGTGTCTGCAGAGTTGTTTCTTTCAGACATTCTCATTCCTTTCCAGTGGCCAGACAGCTATTTTTACCCCTTCTTAAATATGTTGTCACAGAAGCATCATCACTGTCACTGACTGGCTCTGCCTCAGCCTGCAGCATGTCTGTTTTGGAGCTGGCTCATACTGTCTCTATCAGAGACAGGGGAAGCTTCTCACATCTTCTCACAGAAGCCACCCCTGTAGCCTACCTGCTAACAAAACCTTTCCATGAAAACCCAGATTATATCACCTGAACCCCATGAAGATGTCATAAATGCTACCTTACTCATTCCTGGCTCCTAACATAACAGAAAGCATGTGAGGTGAATATTGTGTTTTAGAAGGCCTTGGATCTGCTGGTAAATTAAACTATCCAGACTCACTTCTTAGGAAAGCCTGCTGACTCCCTGGGACCAGGATTAAGGCCATAAAGAGAAAACTTCCTACCCTAGTTGAGTCCTTGGACTTCTACCCATTAATAATTTTTCAAGTAGGCAGTGATGAACTTAAATCAAGAAGTCCACAGGCAATGAAGAGAAACTTCAGGGCTTTGGGACATCTGGTTAAGGTATCAGGAGCATGTCATGTTCTCTATCCCACCAGTTGCAGGGAATGATGAGGGTTTAGACATGAAGACCACCAGATAAATTCCTGGCTTCAAGCCTAGTCTTACTGGCAGGACATTGGGTTCTTTGATCATGAGTTGGTCTATAAGGCACCAGGCCTGCTGTCAACATACGGGGTTAACTTGTCACAAAGAAAGAAAAGAATCCTGGGACAAGAATTAACAGGGATCATTGAAAGAGCTTTAATCCAGGTTTGAAGGCAGATGAGGATGACACTGGGCTTGCTATAGAGAAGCCTGGGAGTGGCATGCTGGTGCTTCTGGAATGGTGTACTGGTAAGGTCTTTCAGTCTGCCATCTCGGTGGAGGCGAGGAATGCTAATCCAAGCAACAGGAAAAACACAGGGCTCATAGGAAGTGGATGAGAACAGTCAGGCAGGAATTAGGGCTTCTCCCCCCAAAATGGTAGTAGGGTTATCAGCCCAGCTGACGTGCACCTTGTAGTGGGTCTGTCTGAGCTGCTTTTCCCCACCCAGCCCTCACACTGCAGCACTGGGAGCTGGAGGGTGTTGATAACTCACCCGTGTTGTGACTGTCAGTGCTCACACGGCACCAGAGGATGGGGGGGCAAGGTGGGGGAGGGGATACAGCCGACCTGAGCTGACCAGTGGGATATTCCATACCATATGACGTCAGCTCAACTATAAAAGGAGAGGGCAGGAGGAGGATGGAGGGGCATTCTGCTTTGTCCTCCAAGCAGAACACTCCTGGAGCTACGTGACTCGGCCCAACATCGCCTGAGGATGGGAAGTAGAGAATATCATCTTATCTATCATAACCCACGGCTCTTTGCTTTGCATCTTATTCTCTCTCCCTGCGTTCCGTGCTGACAGGGGTTGGCAGGGAGTGATAGAAGGGCTTGTTGGGCACCTGGTGCCATGCCAGGATCAACCCACCACCCACCTACAACAATGCATGCAGCATGGACAACAAACATCAGGAGCTGGAGGCCATTGTGCAGAAAGAAAACTATGACTTAGTTGACAACCTGGTGTGATGTCTCGCACAACTGAAGTACCGCAATCTACAGCTACCAGCTTTACAGAGGTGATAGACAGGTGAGGAAGAAGAGGCGGTCAGGTGGCCCTGTGTATTAGGGACATGTTTGAATGACTACAAATTAATGAAAGTGATGATAGGGTTGAGTCCCTGTGGGTAAAAAACAGGGGGAAGGCCAACAAGGCTGATACCAGGGTGGGAGTCTGTTATAGACTACACAACCAGGATGAAGAGGAGGATGAAATATTCTGTAAGTAGCTAGGAGAGGTTTTATGATTGCTACCCCTTGTTCTGATGTTCAAGTTGCCAGATCCTGGATGTCTGCTAGAAATACAGCAGATAGAAATACAAAGAGAGAGAGAAAGTGCACTCCTGTATCTGTTGCTTGTGAACAGAGCAGGGATTTATCAGGACCTGGACAGGCTGGATCAATGAGCTGAGGCCAATCATATGGGCTTCAACAAGGCCAAGTGCCAGGTCACGTACTTGGGCAACAACAACCCCAGGCAATGCTACAGGCTTGAGGAAGAGTGGATGGAAAAGTGTCCAGCAGAAAGTGACCTGGGGGTACTGTTTGAAAAGTAGCTGAACATGAGCTAGCAGTGTGCCCAGGTGGCCAAGAAGTCCAACTGCTTCCTGGCTTGTGTTATAAATAGTGTGGTCAGCAGGACCAGGGAGGTGTTTGTCCCTCTGTATTTGGCATTGTTGACAGCTTGAGTACTGTATTCAGTGTTGTGCTCCACAGTGTAAGAAAGACACTGAGGTGCTGGAGCAGGTCCAGAAGAGTGACTTAGATGGTGAAGGGCCTGAAGAACAAGTACTGTGAGGAGCAGCTGAGAGAACTTGGGCTATTTAGACTGAAGAAAAGGACACTGAGGGGAGATGTTATCGTTCTCTACAACTACACGAAAGGACATTGTAGAAAGGTAGGTTTTGGTCTCTTCTCACAAGTAACTAATGATAGAATAAGAGAACAAAAGAATAGAATGGCTTTAAGCTTCACCGGTGTTGATTTAAACTGGACATGAGGAAATTTTTTTCTTTGGAAGGGTTGTCAGGCTGCCCAGGGAAGTCATTGAATCACCATCCCTGGATGTGTTTAAAAGCTATATAGATGTGGTACTTGAGGATATGGCTTTGTAGTGGACTTGGTAGAGTAGGGTTAATGGGTGATCTTATTGGTGATCTTATAGGTCTTTTCCAACCTTGATGATTCCATGATCCCCCATATATGAGTACTTCAACATTTATTACAAAAGCTGGAAAATGTACAGTTGATAAACTGGGGAACTGAAGGAAAAGAAAGGACTTATGGTTAAATTCAGTGAAACATGCTTTCTCACTTCTCTGACATCCTCAGCCTGAAAGCATCTTCCAATCTCTGTAACCGTATTTCAGAGAGAGTTCAAAGAAAAACTGTGAGCATGCTTGTCCTTTAATATACAATGATAAGGAGTTTGTCAGATGAAATACTCTATATGTCTGTCTGTAAAAAATAAAGTTTAGTGCTTCAGTATTCCTGTTGTCTAAATATTTCTGTCTCTTTTCAGCCTGAAAACCTCTCTGTTCTTTTGTAAAATATCCCCTATGGGACCCCCATAACTGATGCTATGGCTTAGTTGGAAAGACACTTCCACATATTGAGGAATACTTTGAAAAATCACAACCAATATATAGAAAAAGAGCAGAAATTGAAGCAGTAGATATGGAAAATTGATGCTTTGTTGACAATTATTAATCTGTTTTTCACTGATCAGGAGAGAAAAGCCTTCAGATAGCTCTGTAGTGTGAAACAAGTTTATTTCCATTTGGCTTTCGTGTGCATTACTATGTTTGGTTTTATTTATTCTAAATATATCAAGATATTGGTTTGCTTCTTTACTTATTAAACACTAGCTCTCTCTCTCTGTGCCCAGACTTCCACCTCTTGAGTACAGCCACCAAGGACTCTTTAGTGAATGTATATTTGAAATGTCATTCTACTTACACATGAATTCCACATAAATTTGTCTGCAAAGGGAAATTATATTTCATTTATATGGGTGGAAATTTTTAACAAATGAGACTATCCCTTTAAGGCCACAGATCATTTATCATCACTAGATTGATTTCTTTCTTTGCTAAAGTCTTGATGATACTTTTCAACACAGTTCATTGTAAGACACTTAGAACACAATTGTTTTCCAGTCTGCCCACTATATGAACAATTAAAATAAAGAACATTATTTAGTACATATTAGTTAAATAAGTAACTTATATATATATTAGAAGAAAATTAATAATATAGATAAATTATTTAATCAAGATTTAGGTCTTTTTGACTTTACTTCAGAACCTGCTGAGGCCTAAATCCCTGTTCTTGTTTCAGACTTCAATCTTCTCAGCGCTATTTCTTAGTTGCCATTTTAGTGTCTGTTCCTACTCCACTACTGCCCCTGTCTTACAGCATCAGAGGTGTTTTCTTAGTTATGTTGTCAGTTGAGTAATAATTTCATGACATGGCCTAGATTCATGTCAGTGAACAGTGAATTTGAGGTGTTTTTCAGTATGAAAGTCACACTGAGATCTGACAGAGAATCCTCTGTGTTGACAAGCATAAAAGTACGTATTTTATTGTTAATTAGCATATTTTATGCAGAATGACTGTCTAAAAGTGATAAAGAAATCCATTTCTTGTATTCATTCATTAATGTGACTCATTAAAGAACTTACCACTTTTTGCCAAGTTACTTTTGAGGTAAGAGCTCTGCTTCATAAGCAGAAACAGAACTAGTACCTTACACTGTATCCCAATATGAAACAAAATGATTCAGTTAGTTCAATTGCCAGTGGACAAAGTCAACATATTTTCAGGTATCCTGTACAATAACCTCACATAAATACTAACTGAAGAAGTCTAATCCAGGTCTCTTTGTTCAGGCACAGTCCACTTCTAGTTTTAATACCCTGGTTTAGACCTGAGATGAGCATATGTAAAGTACTATTAACCAATAAGACAAAAGCAGAATAGACAAAATGCTAGTATAGCTTATGATTTGATTCAAAATTAGAAATTTTATTTGAACAAGACTTCTGCTGAGGATCCTGAGAACAAACTCTCCAAAATTTGTACCCCTTGTTCCTTACTATTTCACAGTCCCACGAGGAATATGGATCCAGAATCAGAGAGGTGGAGGCATCAAACAAGCTTTGTGTATTTTCTGTCTCAGCTTAGAGGTTTGAGTATGTCATATCTGCTACAGATATGAGTCAGAATCTTACATACTGAATAACAAAATCTCCTGATGAAGTCTCAAATTCATTGAAATCATAGTGAAGTTAGAAGGAAAATTAAGAATTTGTGGAATTTACAGATTTGAATATTAACTCAGGGGTAAAGACTTACCAACTAGGAGTCTAACAAAATAAAAGAGAGAAACTAAGCAACATAGGAGTCTTAAATGTCCCAAAACATCAGCACATTATAATGGGATTTTATTAGTTTATCTCATGGTAGCAAAGGAAAAGTTGTACCACTAACTCAGGCAAGGGTTTGAAGTGGATTTTTCTTTTTTTTCCTGTGAGCAATATCTTCTTTGTAAAGACAGAAATCTATCAATAAAAATTAGAAACAGAAGGTAAAAACAAAACAAAACAAAACTAAAACCAAAAAAAAAATCAAAAACAAAAAAAGAGGAAAACCGTTTAAAATTTTTCATCAAGAGCCTAGTTCTTTGTTGGTTATATCCAAGAAAGTATGGTTTTCATTATCCAGGCAATAAAAGGTTTAGGTTAAGGCAGTGGTTGCCATGAATTAGAATACTCTGAGTTCATGTCATCCAGGACTGTGACTATTTTATGATAACCACATATCCTAGAATAACCTTTTTTTGCCATTACAATGAAATTGGAAATCTTTCTAGTATGAGCCAAGTATGCATTTTCCTTGTTTGCAAAATTTAAACTGGCATTTCAGAATATTTAACAGAAGTTCCAGCTGAGACTTGAGGTTCCTGTGGCTTAAACTGCCCACTCACTGTGAAATTGAAGAAACTAATCCAAGCTACACTTCAACATAAGTAAGACTTTTAGTCTACTCTAAGGAACCTCTGACCAAAATTCATATACAGCTCTGCAAACTCAAAATGACACTAGATCATTACTCCTTTTAATAAGTGTATGTATATACCTATATACGTACACATGCACAGGTACTTTTGCTTATCAGGTTAGACAGCATGTAAGAATGATAGACCCATCCCTTCCTTTCTGACAAGATTTCTAGATACTTTGCATCCAAAGAAATAAAAATAGCATAAAAGTTACACTAGAAGAATTAAAACATTGTTCTATACATCTATTAAGTTTCCCAGTCACACATATGAAAACTCAATCTCATCTCCTTAAACTAAAACAATTTTCATGCTTTAAGAGCAAACATTTCCAGAAGCTGTACTTTTGTTACACACAAGGAATTAAAAATCTTAACTTCTGAGTTCTAAAATCTTACTATCTGGAATTGTGATAGGTTATGGCTTAACAGTTCTAAAGTTTTAGTTATGAAAAGTCCTTTGTAATGGTACACAAAAGTTATCATTTTTAGGGAACACACAAATATAAGGAGGTCACAAACAAAGGAATATGCAACGCAAGCATAAGAGATAATAAGAAAGCATAAATGTGTTTAAAATCTTGATTTCTTTTTTTTTTCCTAAGAGAAAGGTTCCACTAAATTTTCCATCAGCTCACCCCCTAATCTCCACTATTTTCTAAGAAGCTATGATTTACTTAAGACAAAACATGTTTCCAAGAGATCAAGTCTTAGGAAAAAGGACATAACAATGATAATTTGTAGTTGCTGTTGTTGTTTCTAATCTCAGACTTGCTTAACTGGCCTACTTTGGCTGCCCTGTCCCAGAAAGTAGAAGAGTTTACTACATTCACCTTTATATAGATTTTTATTTAAGTCCTGGGATACTTCAAATATAAAGATTGATGCAGAAATTGTGAAACATCACTGTAGGCGAATCAGAATTCTAAACTAGGGCAACAGAAAAATGAATCTAAAAGTTATTAAGTTTCCTTCATCATGTAGTTCTCAAGAAAATCAGTGGATCCTTCCAGAGAGACTGAGAAGAACATAAACATGTTTTGTAAATATTCAGCATTATTTAGGGGTAAATCTCATTGTTAAAAAGTGCTTACTTGAATAACCTTTTATTTTTTACATTTCATTTTTGAAGTTGCATATTGTTATTCATTTGTATATGTGCTAACTCTATTGATTGTCATTTGGGAACCTAGCTAAGGGATGCAAAAGCTGAACATAAGGAAAATTTTATGAGGAATTTTCATAATTTATGAATTTTCATAATTTATGATAAATATTGATACAAAAACACCAAAAAAAAAATCAGAAATGTCTTTGACATAAAGTATCAAACTAGTAGGAAAAACTGCTTGTTTTCTTCCTACATGATTGTTAAGAAATCCACTGATACTTAAGATGTAGTAATTGTATTTTTCATTTCCTACTATAATACTTTTAATTGCTGTCAAAGCCATGCAGACCCCTTAGTAAATATGCTTAATTAATATGTCAGGCAATAAGAAGTATATATTGGCACAAATCCTTTAGTTAGTAATCAATCTGGAGATAACATACTGTTGAAAATTTCATTGTTCTGAAATATTTGGTGTAATGCTATAACAGAAAATCTCTTAAAATCAAGGCACATTTAATCTATGTGTCAAACCTCTTCATACCAGTAATTGACAGCATGGGACGTAACATCAATCCAGTATTGAATATTGTTTGTATATAGTCTTATTTAGGTACCCTCATGTTTTTTATATATGCCTCATACTTTTGACATCTGGGATGATGGATATTCTTGTAAACAATGTTATCTGTGGTTAGAACTGGAGGAACCTCCCATCCTCTGCAAACACACTGCAGACCTCTAAGTAGTGGGAATGCGCATAAAGTTCCATGGAAATTAGCTTGCAAAGAGACTTAATTGAAACAATCCTTTCTGGTCTGTTTTTTTGAGAAAGAGGTTGACTAAGGAAATATTAGAGATCAAAGAGTAATATGTTAATGTTCACCAGAAGTGTAACAGGAAGAGAATTTGAAGAAAGTACCACAAACTCATTGCAATAGCACCTAAAACCACACTGTGGAAGTCCACCAGGCCTGGTTACTTATTATGTATGAATGGCATTACCATGAGCAAATAAATTCCTGTTGTAAGACATGCCCAGACTTTGACTTTATTCCAGCGGTACCACACAATTATGAATGAAATCTATCTGCACTAGTACAGTGAAGGATGATAAATTCCTTTTTTTTCCTATGTAACAACAGAAGTGCCGTGTGTCATCCTCATTAATACAGATGCCATAGATAAGAGAAAACATAAATAATCTGTTGCTGTGATGTGGCAAATATTGGATTGTTGCTGTTAAGCTCCAGTTTAAGACAATAATTCAGTAATCTTTTGTAATGGTTTGGACTTTGTCTAACAGATTTTTCAATGAGCTTTTCAATACTATAATTAGCTCCAATATGCTGACTTGTGGCAATGTTTCACTAAATGTATGTGGTGGAAAGTGAACTTATAGTATTGTATTGAAACAGGAAAAGGGTGAATTTTACAGGGTTTGTTTTATTAGTAACAATTTTCTTCTAGGTTCACTGGCCACATGGGGATCCATATGCTGAAATTAGTCTTCAAAGGGTAAAGCTGCAGTGCAGCCTGTCTATCTGTGTTAAGGTAAAAGACTACAAAAGGGGCTGGAGCAAGATATTCCAACTTCAGGGCTGGTGAACAGTAAAAGAATGTGTCTGACCTTGACAGTATCAATCCTTCATCTCTTGACATGTCATATCAAGTCTATACAGCAAAATGAATGTGTCACTGTGGAGCAGCACGACTGGTTTAGCACAATGAAGTACTGTGGTGTGTTTCTGTACATACTGGTATTCAGGAAATTCATTCCTCCAGGGTCCCTGGTTCCATACTCTGCTTGCAGGTGCATAGTCAACACCTTGTTGATTCTTCTTCAGTTTAGTTGGTGTTCCTATTAGCTAGAGAAAGCTGACACAAACATGTTGCTCACACCTTCCTGTTGCTAGGAAGGAAGTTCCTTTGCAAATTTGTCCCAGGACCTTAGAGGTGCTTATCTTTGTATAAGGGTTTACATAATCTAACCTGCTTTTCTTTCTGAGGCCTCAAAAGAGTGAATGCCTTAAATCTATGTGTTAGACCATCAACTATGTAAAACTTGAAATGCATTGAGACTTTAATGTCAAGGATTTATATTATTTGCAGTGTTCTTGTTTTCTTTCACAAAAGAGAGGACAGGTCCCACTGCATTAATCTTATTAATACAAGTATTTGTACAACACATCCTGTAAATACATTTGCTGAGAACACTACAAGTCTTTATTTAGTGTCAGAGCATTTATTATGGACTTAAAAGTGACCCTAATGCTTGCAGGTTGCTTGCAGACCTTCTAGTGTGGTAGCAGTATTGTCTGTGGAGCTTCAGCACAATACAAAGAAAATATAAACATTCCTGAAATAAGCAAAAATAAAATCAAAAGTAAAACCAAAGAAAGGTAACTGAGAAGACACCAGATAAATAAAGACCTATGTTGACAACATGAATACATTATATTTAATGATTTGCACATCTGAGCAGAGTTAGAAAATGCAGACAGGAACTGTGAGCCAAATTCATCATGTCAGTGAAGCTGTGATGAATTCTTCCCAGGTTCCACAACTACATCACTCTGCAAAGATCCCTCAAGTAAGAAAAAATAAATATATATAGATGGAGGAACTCATCCGCTCCCACATGAATTCATCCTTAATAATCCACTGAAACTCATAAAACATAAACCACACCAATCCCCTGCAGCATATAACTAGTTATTAAATGCAAACCCCAATATACTCTAAAACTCAAAAGAAAATGGGAAAATGACACTAGCAATGTACTGTGAATGTGAATGTTATAACATATGGAGGACAAGTTTATAAAACAGCAAGACATGCAGATCTAAAATTAACACACTTGAAGCTCCTGTGGTGATTGTACTGGACTTCAGAAATGGGATACTAATTATGTTCAAGAAACTCTTGTGATTCTTGAGGACATAAAAAATAAACAACATGCTCCTGCAGTGCACTTAAAAATCCTGATTTCATTGACACTGCAATTTAAATTCAGTGTAAAACACCTACTTTCCCTGCCATTCCTTTCTTTTTTTTGCCTTTGTTACTTTGTGAGAAGCTGTCTCTCCCATGTTGCAAAGATGATTCCTTGGGGATGTGTTCCCCAGAACGAGAGAACTATTTCAATATTACTCTCTTCCTTTTCATTCACTTAGCAGATATATGAAAACAGTAAGATTAATATATTTATTTTTTTAATCCTTCTTGGTTGGTAGATGCTACTGCTCCCATGCCATGTTGAATAGAAAGAACAGTTTGTAACCATAGCATATAATCTATAACATATATAATGTTACAACTCACACTCGTGAGTATTTCAATGGTTACTCAAAAGAAAAAAAGAAGACTTAAGAAGCAGGAGAGACCATCTTAATGGATATTTGTCCAGGGAGTCTGCAACTTAATCTGAAATTTCAAATGACCTTTTGTCACAGTTGCCAGAAAGCCTCATTCTAATTGTGAATTTACAGGAGGATACTCAGACAGTTTGGAGATTGCTTCTAAAGTCTGAACTAAATTGTCCAGAGATGGTTTTTGTCTATTCTAACACAATGTGGTGGGTTGACCCCAGCACAGCACCAGGTGCCCACCCTTCTATCACTCCCCCGACCCCCTTCAGCACAGCATGCAGGGAGAGAATGAGACGCAAAGCACAGGGGTGTGGGTTATGATAGATAAGGTGTTATTTTCTACTTCCCGTCCACAGGCGATGTCGGGCCGAGTCCAGGAAGCAGGGCTCCAGGAACACGTAGCAGCCGCTTGGAGGACAAAGCCGAATGCCCCCCCATCCTCCTCCTGCCCTCTCCCTTTATAGTTGAGCTGACGTCATATGGTATGGAATAGCCCACTGGTCAGCTCAGGTTGGTTGTATCTTCTCCCCCATCCTCTGGTGCCATGTGAGCACTGGCAGTCACAACACGGGTGTGTTATCAACACCCTCCAGCTCCCAGTGCTGCAGCGTGAGGGCTGGATGGGGAAAAGCAGCTCAGACAGACCCACTACAATCTCCACCCCTTATTCCATACCATTTGCGTCATGCTCAGGCCCCACATAATACATACTTAAACCATCTCTAAAGCCAACCAATACATTATCATCAACTACTATCCCCAGTCCTTTAACACATAGTTCCTCATTCCATGAGATTCCTTCAGTCGATGACTTGGGTCTCATCTGTCAAGGTGGATGTTCTGGACAGAAGCAGTACGTTTGATTGTTGGGCACCAACACCGGCTAGATCTTAGTCCTTCACCAAATTCACTTTCTGGTATTCCATCTCCTTCTACAGCATCACTTCCTGCAACATACAACTCACATTCCAGATTATCTTTCTGCCAAGGTCAAATCTCCTTGAGGTACACACTGGGTCTCACCATCCTCCCGCATTACCCACCAGGTATATCCAGGTCCTTGAGCAAAGACAATCCCACGAATGGGTTTGCCTTTTCCCAAGGGTGGAGCTATCCACACTGACTTCCACAACCACCTCCCGGTGTGCACTACAGGGACCTTATCTCCTCCTGCAACAGGCAGGGGTTTTGTTTGGGCAGGGTCAGGACGGCTAACAGTGTTAACTAACCAGGTGGCCTTTGCCAGATGTTTGTCCCATTGTTTAAAGATCCCACCCCCTAATGCTTTTAATGTGGTTTTTAACAGCCCATTGTACCTTTCAATCTTCCCAGAGGCTTGTGCATGATAAGGGATGTGATACACCCACTCAATGCTATGGTCCTTGGCCCAGGCATTCACGAGACTATTTCGGAAATGAGTTCCATTATCTGATTCAATTCTTTCTGGAGTACCATGCCGCCACAAAATCTGCTTCTCAAGGCCCAGGATGGTGTTCCGGGCAGTGGCATGGGGCACCGGGTACATTTCCAACCACCCAGTGGTTGCTTCCACCATTGTAAGTGCGTGGCGCTTACCTTGGCGGGTTTGTGGGAGAGTGATGTAGTCAACCTGCCAGGCCTCTCCATATTTATATTTTAGCCAACGTTCTCCATACCACTGGGGCTTTAACCTCTTGGCTTGTTTGACTGCAGCACATGTTTCACATTTGTGGATGACCTCTGTGATAGCCTCCATGGTCAGATCCACCCCTCGATCTCGAGCCCATCTATAGGTCGCATCTCTTCCTTGATAACCCGAGGTGTCATGGGCCCATCGCGCTATAAATAATTCACCCTTCCGCTGCCAATCCAGATCCACCTGAGCCACTGCCACCTTGGCAGCCTGGTCTGCTCGCTGGTTGTTCTGATGTTCTTCAGTGGCCCGGCTTCTGGGCACATGGGTATCCACGTGGCGCACCTTCCCCACCAGGTTCTCTACCCGAGCAGCAATGTCTTGCCACAGCCCAGCGGCCCAGATGGGTTTGCCTTTGCGCTGCCAGTTGCTCTGTTTCCACTGCTGCAACTACCCCCAGAGGGCGTTTGCCACCATGCAGGAGTCAGTGTAGAGATAGAACACTGACCACTTTTCTCGTTCGGCAATATCTAGGGCTAGTTGGATGGCTTTCACTTCTGCAAACTGACTGGATTCACCGTGCCCTTCAGCAACTCCAATGACTTGTTGTAGGGGACTCCACACAGCAGCCTTCCACTGTCGATGTTTTCCCACAATGCGACAAGACCCATCAGTGAACAGGGCGTATTGCTTTTCATCATCTGATAATGTGTTGTATGGTGGGGCCTCCTCAGCACGTTTCACCTCTGCCTCTGGTGACATCCCAAAATCTTTTCCTTCTGGCCAGTTTGTGATCACTTCCAGGATCCCTGGGCGACTGGGGTTCCCTATTCGAGCCCGTTGTGTTATCAATGCAATCCACTTGCTCCATGTGGCATCAGTTGCATGGTGAGTAGCTGGGACTCTCCCTTTGAACATCCAACCCAGCACTGGCAGTCGGGGTGCCAGGAGGAGCTGTGCTTCTGTTCCGATCACTTCTGAGGCAGCTCGAACTCCTTCATATGCTGCCAGTATCTCCTTTTCTGTTGGAGTATACTTGTCCTCAGATCCCCTGTATCCTCGACTCCAAAAACCCAGAGGTCGGCCTCGTGTCTCCCCAAGTGCCCTCTGACAGAGGCTCCAGGTAGGACCATTCTTCCCAGCTGCGCTGTAGAGTATGTTTTGGATATTTGGTCCTGTCCGGACTGGCCCAAGGGCTACAGCATGCACAATCTCCTGTTTAATTTGTTCAAAGGCCTGTTGCTGTTCAGGGCCCCAGTTAAAGTCATTCTTCTTCCAGGTCACATGGTAGAGCGGGCTCACAATGAGGCTGTAATCTGGAATATGCATTCTCCAGAAACCCACAGCACCCAGGAAAGCCTGTGTCTCCTTTTTGTCGGTTGGTGGAGACATTGTTGTTATCTTATTGATCACGTCCATCGGAATGTGTCGACGCCCATCCTGCCATTTTATTCCAAGGAACTGGATTTCCTGTGCAGGCCCCTTCACTTTGCTTCGCTTTATAGCAAAACTGGCTTCCAGGAGGATTTCAATTATTTTCTTCCCTTTCTCGAAAACTTCTCCTGCTGTGTTGCCCCATACGATGATGTCATCAATGTACTGGAGGTGCTCTGGAGCCCCACCTTCCTCCAGTGCAGTGTGAATCAGTCTGTGACAGATGGTGGGGCTGTGTTTCCACCCCTGGGGCAATCGGTTCCAGGTGTACTGGACTCCCCTCCAGGTGAAGGCAAACTGTGGCCTGCACTCTGGTGCTATGGGAATGGAGAAAAATGCTTTAGCGATGTCAATCATGGCATACCACTTGGCTGCCTTGGACTCCAGCTCATACTAAAGTTCCAGCATGTCTGGCACAGCAGCACTCAGCATCAGTGTAACTTTATTCAGACCACAATAGTCCACTGTCAATCTCCATTCTCCATTTGACTTTTGCACAGGCCATATGGGGCTGTTGAAAGGTGAATGAGTTTTGTTGATCACGCCCTGGCTCTCCAGATGATGAATCAATTCCTGGATAGGGACCAGGGAATCTCTGTTGGTGCGATATTGCCGCCGATGCACCGTTGTCATGGCCATTGGCACCAGCTGCTCTGCAACCTTCATCAGCCCCACTATAGAAGGGTTCTCTGAGAGAGCTGGCAAGGTGGACAACTGTTCACTTCCCTCTGCCTCCAAGGCAGCAACACCAAAAGCCCACCGGTATCCTTTTGGATCCTTGAAATAGCCTCTCCTAAGATAGTCTATGCCAAGGATGCACGGGGCCTCTGGGCCAGTCACAATGGGGTGTTTATACCACTCCTTACCAGTCAGGCTCACTTCAGCCTCCAATACTGTCAACTGCTGAGATCCCCCTGTCACCCCAGAAATACTTATGGGCTCAGCTCCTCTGTATTCTGATGGCATCACTGTGCACTGCGCTCCTGTATCGACCAAGGCCTTGTACCTCTGTGGGTCTGACGTGCCAGGCCATCGGATCCACACAGTCCAATAAATACGATTGTCCCTTTCCTCCACCTGGCTAGAGGCAGGGCCTCTCTATTCCTGCTCCTGGTCTGAATATTCACTGTCTGACCCTTGCTGTGTCAAACCAGAAGTCCCCTCATCAGGCTCGGTGGAATTGATTTTATTCTTCCCATATCTGCGAGATCGTCGCTTGCCTTCTTGTGCTTCAACACTGACTGCATTAATGGTCTTCTTGGATGGCCCTTTTTTAACAGCTGTCTTCCTTCTCAATTCCTGTACATGGGCTTCCAGCTTAAAAGTTGGTTCACCATCCCACTTCCTCATATCCTCCCCCTGGTCACGCAGGAAGAACCAGAGTGCACCATGTGGCATATGCCTCGGGCTCCCTTTCCCTCTGACTGGCTGATTCCTTGGGGGACTCCTGATATCCAAGGCACTAGCCCTTAGGGACATGGAGGTGCCAAGACTCTCTTCAAACTTCTGAAGCCAGGAAGAAACAGTTTCCACGGTTGGATTATCCATTTGTGGATAATACATTGTTGCCAAGCTGGCAGAATGTGATGCTGGTGCATTCTTAATCACTTTCCTCCACATGGCCCTTGTACACTGAACATCCTCTGGATCTTTAGGATGCTCGTCATCATCTAAATCCCCATAGATTACTTCCAGTACTGCTAGTTCCCTCAGGTACTGGATACCTTCATCAGCAGTGGACCATGTTCCTGAGGAGGTGGTGTTCATTAAGTCTTCCTTGAATGGATATATTGCTTTGACACTTGAAAGGAGCCGTCTCCAGAGACTGCAAATTGCTGCCTCTTTTCCAATCCTTCTTTCAATGCCACGATTCCTAGCAAGGGAGCCCAGCTGTTGGGCTTCCTTATCTTCCAGCTGTTGGGTATCAGCCCCAGTGTCCCAGCATCGAAGCAGCCAGGTAACAATCCGTTCCCCTATCTGGCGGCTGTAATCCTTCCTCAGGTCTCTAAATTCTGACGATGTCAGGGACCGGGTGGTCTCTGCCTCTTGCCTCAATTCTGTCACCCCCTCCTCCTGTCTTCCTGTTGAGGGCCCAGCTTGTTGGTCGTGTTCTTCCTTCTCTTCCACATCCCTCACTAACTGAGGGTAGGGGACTGTTGTTCTCCTCATCCACTGCTTCTTTTTCACTATTGGGGCAACCTTGGCAGTTGTGGTTGCCGTCCCTATCTCAGCTCCGGTGTCTTCAGATGCAGTCTGGGTCCCTGCCTCAACCACAGTCTTCTGAGAGTACTCAACTGTGGCTCGGTAGGCACAGGCCAGGCCCCAGTACAGTGCTAGGAGCTGCTGGTTCTCATCAGGGTAGACAAGGCACCCTTCTATTAAATGCTGTGTCAGCTTGCCAGGGTCGCTTGCCTGTTCAGGAGTAAAGTCCCAGGCTACTGGAGGTGACAGCCATCCTAGGAACCTGTCCAAATCCTGCCAGACCCCTTGCCACCCAGGGACAGGCCGTCTTAGGGCACATTTTGGTGCCACTCCACCTGAAACTTGTCTCCTCTCAGACCAAACTGGGACCAGACTACACACAACCCGGATTAGGACAATGATATTGATTAGCAGTATCCAGAAGCTCACATAAGGGTGGACGAGGACCTTGGGAGCATGCACGAATAAATCATCTACATCAATTTCTGGTAGAAAGGGAGAGATAGATTCATTCATTTTCTCCCCAAGGTAGCCCCCCCAACACAGCAAAGCCACTAGTGCCAGTGTGGAACACATCGTTACTGTTTGTGCCAGGGTGCTCCCGCGGCCCTTCATCCTCCCGAGACAGAAGCTTCCCCAGCACACTGAAGCTATCAATGCAAAAGACAGGCAAATAGACACTGTTTCAGAAAACATTTTAGAAAAACACCAGATAAGTGGGTACACGCAAACTCCGTGGCCTGCACAGGAGTTTGCTACTAGTACCTAAAGCAAAGCAAGCAAGCAAGCAAGCACGCAAAGCAAGCAAGCAAGCAGCTGCTCGTGCCCCATGTTGGGCGCCAAAAAGGAACTGTGGTGGGTTGACCCCGGCACGGCACCAGGTGCCCACCAAGCCCTTCTATCACTCCCCCCCAACCCCCTTCAGCACAGCACGCAGGGAGAGAATGAGACGCAAAGCACAGGGGTGTGGGTTATGATAGACAAGATGTTATTTTCTACTTCCCGTCCACAGGCGATGTCGGGCCGAGTCCAGGAAGCAGGGCTCCGGGAACACGCAGCAGCCGCTTGCAGGACAAAGCCGAATGCCCCCCCATCCTCCTCCTGCCCTCTCCCTTTATAGTTGAGCTGACGTCATATGGTATGGAATAGCCCACTGGTCAGCTCAGGTTGGTTGTATCTTCTCCCCCATCCTGCCCCCCATCCTCTGGTGCCGTGTGAGCACTGGCAGTCATAACACGGGTGTGTTATCAACACCCTCCAGCTCCCAGTGCTGCAGCATGAGGGCTGGATGGGGAAAAGCAGCTCAGCCAGACCCACTACACACAATTTCTTTTGCTGTTGGCAGAGATGTATCTACTACATTCCCTAAACTATGTGTCTGGTTTCATGAAAGTATGTTTAACTTACATTGTTGCATTGGGTGTTGGTCATAAGTTTTACTAACATGACTATTCCTACAAAACTTTTTATGAGTTTTAATGAAGCAGCCACTTTAAAAGAAGCAGTAGTATTACAGCCACTGCAAATAACATCATTTGTCCTAGAACTCAGTTGTGTACCTGTTAGACTGTGTACACTTTTTCTGAGTTTTATAATGAAGGTCATCAGAGTAACTAATTGACATGATTAATTTTAGCCAATGTCAGTTTGTCCTCCTGCCATACTCTTTTTTTCCCTCACTATTTTTCTGCATTACATGAGTGAGCTATTTGGAGCAACATCCAAACACCTTGAACATCAGGAGGATCAAAGCAGCTAACGAGGAGAACATTTTATCTTCACATTTGCAGACAGGCAAACAGCAAGAACATGAGGCTTTACCACATCTTTCTTTGCAACAGGACTTGTTCGCCAGTGTTGAAACAACAGTGGTGTTAGCACAGTTTCCTTCTTGCTGCACGCTAAGCTTCCCAGGCTGGTGTTCCCATGCTGTTTCCTCCCTCATCACTGCTTAGTTTAGCTTCAAAATAATCCCTCATGCTGCTGAGCAGCTGTTGTCCTCCTTTTTATTCTGAAAATTGTACCTTCAGTGCATTTTTACTAAGGTCAATCAGGATTTCATTTTTAGGCTATTACCATTTCAGAAATGTATTTTCAGATATTTCAAAAACCGAAGGAATGTCAGTTTTTCTAATGAGTTTTTATAGGTTACAATATGGAAAGAAATATTTTTCACAAGTGTATTCCTCTCCAGAAGTAAGCTCTTGGTTGACCTGACATTTTGAGACAACTTATCAGGGTTAAAGACAGTGTTGTTTTAATCCAGAAAAAATAATTACTTGTTTAAACTATTCATATCAGCACTTTCAAAATTATTTTGGTAGGACAAGGTTGTTTATAATCTCAGGGAGACTGAGTGTCCCTTGAAGAGATCACAATGCTTTCACTACATTCTCTTGGATGAAAGTTAAGGTGATCTTACTGAACTGACTAATTAGTGACTGATTTTAAGACTGGTATTTCATTTTCTTCTTTTTAGAAATGCTTCCAGACAAAAAGAAATGGTTATTTCAACCAAAATTGAATCTTTTATTCAGCTAAAGTTTCTCAACAGCCTAAATTTGTTTAATCTAAAAGTATTTGATTTCTTCAGCCAACTGGTATATCAATGATTCAGGTAGAATCTCACTAGTTTATCTGAAGGATACTAGGTAACACCAACTCACCAAAAATATGAATGGCATAGTTTCAATTCCCTCAATTGTTGCTAAAGTACTGGCACTTGTTATTTAAAATGAAAGCCAACTTCCTTGCTTCGCCAGTGTTAAAAACAGTCTCCTATATATTTAGTCAGTGTAAAACTAAGGTTGTCTGTCAAGATGCTAATTTGAAAACTTAAAATTAAAAAGAAGGAAAATCGAAAACCAAAGTAAGTACATGGAGAAAAAAATACAACTTCTCTTCCAAATCTATAGACGGCAGGACAGAGGATCAGTAACAGGATTAATGTTTTGCCAGGTACATGTGATAGTCTCACTATTTTGCCTTTAAATTCTTGTTGAACAATCAGAAATGGTTCATAATGAGCTGGCAGGGTGTGATGATCATTTGATACTAGTACAGTTGGGTTGTTTCTGAGTTGCAATACCTCTCTATGCTGCTCCTGAAGATGATCAGTTAAGGGACGTTACTTTCCCAGACGTGTGACTAACTCCCTTAAAATAAAACCAGTTGTCTACAGAACAGAAACTAACTCATCTTTCTACAGCTTCATATTCCTATCAGTTAGCGTATGTTTTATTAAATGATCAAAATGCAGTTCAAAATTACTCCCTCTTTATGAGACAAGATATTTTCATCCTAATTCACTGTCAATAACAATACAGCCTAACAGAATCCAACCCCAGATAGTAACTTTTAATCCAAATAAATTTCTAGGCTTATTTTACAGAAGTTAAAAATCACCTCCAGATTATACAGGTTGATTTGCAATGGCTAGCATTGTTACTTTACTGAATTAAGCTCAACATTATGGAGACAAAGTCATCCATATGGCATATGTGCAGTAAAGGAACTGTAATAACTAAAGAAGTGCTGTAATAATCATAACCATGGACATCTCACTTACTCTAGAATCATTTGCATTTGGTAACAGAACCAAGGACAAATAATGAAGACCTGAATCCTTCAACACAGGGAAATGTAACAAATGACCCAGAGCAACTGCTTAAAAATCAAAGAAATATTTAACTCCTAATCCAACTGACACTCTGACATAGGCTCCTAACTCTACCAGCTTCAAAACTGCACACATTCAAAATACAGTTGCTAGTATACAACCATGTCTTTAGAAACAATGCACTAGAATACATTATGTCAATGGAACTTGCTTAATTACTCCCTCATATGGAAGTAAGTTCTCTTTAATAAGGAAAATCTCCATCTGTATATATACAACAGTACATATAGGAGCTCCTGACACACTATGATATCAAATTCTGGAGTATTCCCTACTCCTGGTTTTATATTTCTCTGAGGCAGGAAGACATTACTAGCTCCATCTTACATGAATAGAGGTACATTTCCTACATTGTTTTTGTCAGCTTTATCTGAGTATGGTTCATCTGACTGCCCTAAAATGTCTGTAGGATGTATTGTGAGTTCTGTCATTTTTTGTCCTGTTCTATTTGTCTTTTTCTGCAAACCTCTGATTTTTTGCCTGAAGCTAACCTCTTGCAAGCTGGAGCTAGAATACACCTAACAACAGGAAGCAGGGAACATTAAGGAAATCATGCTTGAGATATAGGCTAAAACCTGAGCCATCAGGACAGACTAGATTCCTAAAGAGATAACATCAGGAAAGATGTAAAGGTACAGCAATCTTCCAACTCACAGTGCCTTAGTTTTAGGTAGCCAAAGTTTCAGAAATGAGATATAGATACCTCAAAACTGCATCAGAGATAAGGGAGCTGTTTGCATCTTTTTTTTTTAATAAGATCTTAATTGAGATCTTTAGGAAGGAAAGAACATAACCTGTATTCTTTCAGTGAATTTGGGTTTGTGCCTTTTATTTCCAAGTGAAATTGTCTTTCTAATCTATTTCCTTCAAACAACACTGGTAAAAGTAGTGCCGTGCCCGCTTTTATGAAACAGTTATATTTATATGAAAGATCCTATCTACTGTCTGGTTTAGAATGCATGTAGACAACCACTAGGATTTACATGTGGCTGCCAGAGTGGCTAACCTTTTATATAGTGGCCTCTTAGATTTGAAATGCAAGTTAGGAAAAGACTTAATCTAAAACTTAGGTGCACATTGGGTGCTGGTAATGTCAGACATGAAAAGAATCTGACTTAGGAAGGAGCAAATTATTCTAGTACTCTGCTACAGAAACCTAACTTGGTTTAAGGGTTACATGGGAGATTTAGGATCATTTTCTTAGACTGATTGCAGTATCCTTGTCTAGACATAGCCCAAGTGCTTTTAATCTAAGTACTTTTGGAGTTTATACCATGGATTGATATTTACACTTTTTAAAGCTATTGCAACAAATGCTTTTATTGTCCTTGTTTAAATATCTGATTGCTAATTTACAAACTCATAGCTGAGCACAAAATCATGGAATGGAAGAAACACTGCAGACTATTGACTTATTAGTTCTTTTACAACAGCTTTTTACAGAGAAAATACTTTTTTTTTTTTTTTTTTTTTTTTTAATAGTAAATAGTACTTCCTCCACACTTAAAGACGTGCCAGACAAACTGTGCTTAGTTACAAGAAGCAGCATTCAGAGAAGAAGAAAGAGGGCATCAGGGGTTCATTTCCCTTTGTGTACAACTCTTCTGCAATGATAGAACGCAAAAGAAGTCACAGAATCCTGCCAAGCCAGGAAGGATTGGCAGCTAATGCCACCGCAGCCACATTTTGAGGAGCTATGGTACCACCCGTAACTCATACTAACTAGCAGAGAAGTGGGCAGCCTACCTGACACCTTGTGGAAAGGGAGCACAAGAACCTTCACTTTTCTTTCCTCATTTGCTACAAACCTCTGTTCACCTCTGTGAGGACTTGTGGGTTCTGGATTCATGTGGTGATGGAAACTGATCTTACACCAGAAGAAACTGGCATGGTGTGCACAAGGTTAAAAACCATGACCCTAAGTGATTTTAGCTGTTCTGCAAAAACTGGAAGCTGTGGTTAGAGACAAACACAGGAAGTATAATGTGCATTTCTGGAAGGTGATTTTTTGGTTCTGCCCTTCAGCAAGTGTCTGCATCATCTTGCAATATGACCAAAGAATTTCTAGATGAGATCTGAAGGCAACACCTTATATAATGCATAATCAGTATTAGAACTTCAGTATTCTCTTCATGACTAGTCAGTGTCTAAGAAGTTACATAAATTCAAAAGCAAACACTTTCAAAGTAGTCTGCTAGTAATTTCAGCATTTATACCTCCTTAGAGCTGTTTAAGCCTTTATGCAACCCCAAATATTGTTTAAGATGATTAGAAAATTTATGCAATTTGAAAATCTGAGGTGGTTTAGGTGATTACAGCACTAGAGGACTTAATGTGTCTTAAAACTATACAATACTCTAAAGACTTTAGGCAATTTAAGCACTTATGCCATCATAAAACAGTTTAAATGCTTATACTATCTGCAATGTTTAAGGTGGTCTAAAAAGTTCATAGTACATCATCTAGGATGGTTTGACCAGTCAATTCTTTATCAGAACACTAAACACAATATTTAAGTTATCTAAAAAGTGTAACATTACTTGATAACTAAATAAAACTTCACAGAAATTACAGGAATAATTTATAATTATTACTATTACTATTATTATTATTATTATTACTACTACAGAGTTAGTTCAAGCTAACATTAGCACACTACCACCAGTGATCAGCACTGTTTTCTAAAAATACAACACAGCCTTTAATTTCTAAACATAGCAAGATTTTTTAAATCAAGGCGTCAGCTGCTACTGGACTTATTTTAAACAAGACTCACCTGAAGTTTTTGGTATTGGTTATAAAAGTCATCAAATAAAACATACTAGTTACTTTTATATACTTTAAAATTATGTAGTCGGTAATACCTAGTTCTTTTAAAATTTCCACCTCTGATTGGAATGAAAATTTTAAAATTTGAAATATTTTCTATCTAGTTCCTACAAGACAAGCAACAACTTAAAAAAATGATAAACTCTTGACATTGTTTGTCAACCTCATTGGCCACATCATGACGGGATACAAAAATGAACTTGATGGAGAGAGCATATCTTTCTGTCAGCTGTGTTATTCTCTATGTAGTTGGAATGACAAATACTGTAACAATACACCTAACTTGCAGCATTTCAGGAGTTAACTGAAATCAAGAATATTGGAGGATTAGTTGGTTAGAACTTGCAAACATAGTATTCCAGTCCCATATCTTAATCACTTACTCAAAAAATCCCTAAGGTAGGCATTTTCTTTCATCTATATATGGACATTTTTTTTTGTGTTGCCAGCATGTAAATAAAAGCATGAATGATATCCTACTATTTGTTCAGACACTATTCTTACTTTGAAGACTAGTGCCTAAAAAGTCTCCTTAGGTCTAGAATGCAAAGTACTAAGCAGCTTCACTGAAGCTCCCATCACATAAAGGAATCCGATACAGCTTCTTCACAACTCTCATTCTCTATCTCCTATCAATCTCCCACCAATTGCCAGATGCCTAATAGTATTTCTGTACACGTACATTAAGCAACATTGTCTTCTTACGCTTTTTTTTTTTTTTTAATTATGCTAATGAAACAAAATCACTTCAGCAAACCCTAGAACATTTACTATTCCCATGACTATGCAACTTCTGTGAAAATCTTTGTCAGGCAGGATCCTGAACAAACCTCTAATTCTTACTGGCAAAAGTGCATTCATACACACAGAGAAATACCTGACCATATTAAAAATTCTGTCCCTATTAAAATTATATGGGATGTGTTCTGAGCAGACTTAATTGGCATTGATATGAGAGATGAAGTACCAGTGTAATACTCCACAATTAGTTGTGCAGATCTGTTGAATCTCCTTTACAAATGAAGCTCTGTGAATAGCTCTAACAAGTTAAACCTTAAAAGCCATGCATATGGGATTCAGGTATTATTCTTTAATTATTAGTAAAACTGCAGTCTATAGTGGGAGAAAAAAAAGCAATGCTGAGCTAATCACACTCTTATTCTACTCTCACAGGGAGACTTCATTTGTGAGTTTCCCCAAAAGGACAACATAGCTGTCGTGGGTTCATGTTTCCCACAATGCATTTCTTTTTCTCTTCATTAACCTGTCACTAATTCAATCTGTGAAGGCTGTGTCATAATCACGCTTTACATTTATTCGCATTAATGTGGAACAGACTACAACAATTTTAATATCAGAAAGACTCCAGTATTATTTCTGCTGTTGGTAATAAGTTTATAAGCTAGAGCTCTCAGAGCTTTGTGACCCTGCCTCCAACTTAAAGACATTTTTTGTACACATAGAAAATATACACAGAGTAAGTGTATTACATAATTCCTCATCACACCTATAGAAGGATTCTAGTTCTTGAATTTAGGAATATTATCTTTCTCATGGCACTGTTTCTTTCATAGTTTTGCGTCAACGTGTTTTCTAAAAACCCAGACCATTCATAATAAAAATCAAAATCTGCAAATATGTATAATCTAAGATAATAAAAATATAGATATCTATCTTGATTCAGAACTATTATTGATAAAGCAAAAGCTAAACCACTTCAGAGACTGGATTGCTCAAAAAATTAATAGTATCAGGCAATTTATCCCACAGAAATCTTTTAATATTCTTTATCAGTTGTCAAAATTGTTATGATACTGTTTCCCATTTTGAAATAAAATTGATTTAGTTGACTCAGTCCTCTTTTCAGGAGACCCTCTTTCACTTCATAAAACATAATAGAATTTGGTACTGGATGGCAAAAGCACCAAATTTTGAATGTTAAAGAAAAAATAAAATTAACTGCTCACTCCTCTAAAAGTACCAAATTCAAGCATATATTGCCCATTGGAATCTTGCAAAATCACTTACTAACCCAAGGCTTGTAGTGGTGAGAATAGTCTTTTATTCTTCTGGACAGAATTCTAAGACAGAAATATTATTTCAAATGTGATAGTGAATTTATCATAGAGCAATGAGCTTTAATGATGCTGACATTTTATATATATTCTCCAGACAACCAAGTGAGACTTGATTCCATTCATGTATTTATGTTCTGTGAACTCCAAAATTTATTTTGCAATTACAAGGAACAAATCTTCCCATCCTAGACACAGAGTCTCAGTTTCTAGAATTCTCGGGATGTTATTGACAGCAGAAATTTTAACTCTACCTCAATCTACAGTTAATTTTCTGATTTGCTTGATTGCCTGGAACCATCCTGAGTAATCCTGGAATATGTCTATGTTATGTCTACATTAATTCAGTGAAATAGGAACCTATTCAGTAGGTTGAAGCAGCTGGTTCTTGGGCCCACAATTACACAATTTGCAGCTCAGGGTTTTTTCTTCAGACACATTTAGTCTGGTATCCTGGTACAGCACATCACATAAATGTAGCAATGTTGTCCGAAAAATAAGCCATACCTACAAGTTCCAGCAAATACTTCAAACACATCTGCTGCACACCTGGTGTGAAGTTTTTTTTTTATGTGTGTTTTGGTTTTGCTTGTTGTTGTTGTTTGGTTTGGTCTGTTTTTTTAAGAAAAAAAAAAACAAACCCAGATTCTTCATGCACAGCAAAGTTCTGTGAATTGAGCCAATTCTCAGTAACTGGAAATGGTTGGGAGATTCACTTCAGACTGCGCTGCCACTCCAAATCGAAATCTAGCTTTGAGGAAACTAACTTGAATCCTTTTTGTGTTCCCAAAGAGGATACCAATAGATCTAAGCAATGCAATAGCTGGAGTCAGAAAACCAGCAAAACTGAAAGTAAAGTAGCTTCATTCATTCTGAAGCTGTATCCCGAAAGTTATATTCACATTTTAAGTGGTCAGCTATCACAAAAGAAATCCCGTACATAAGTTCACTATTATCTTGGGTAACTGTTTTATCCCCCAAAACATCCTTACAGAGTATACAACCAATCATTAATGTAAAACTTTCCTTTTGAACAGGACATAGATGTTCTGGAGAGCTATGTTTTTTCTATTAGTCTCAAATCTCTCACTGTAACATTGTCTCTAGCACAAATGTTTCCTTTCCTGTGCTGCTTTTGTTTTCAGTGTGTAAATTTGCAAAGGAAGCTGTACTTTCAGCTTGGTTTTAAAAAGTTGTATACAAAAATTTCCCTTGTATTTGCCATTGCAGCCAGGTAAAGGTTCGTTTCTGAAAATGAAAGACCTAGAGCAGTAGTTCACTATTAGTAAGTCATGCTGTCCAGAATGACTATGTTCTGAAAGATGATTAAGCAAACATGTAATATTCTTATTCAAGATAATTTCTGAAGTTGATATGATTTCTGTCTTGGTAAAGTTGGTACTATAACAGGAGTATGACTATTTCACCCTGATTTAGTCATTGCATTTATTTATTTTAATTTTAGAAATAAAGTCAATTCTTTCACAGCAGAATACTAACAAAGTCCTATATCCACCCTGTATCATCATAAATAGATATTTTTCAATAAACATGATTTCATTGTTATCCCTGAAATTTCATAGTAGTCTATTTCTGACCTGTACGTTTAGATAGGTAACCCTGAAGGATCATATTCTTCATTCCTGTTCCTTATCCATCTAGACAAGGGATAAGTGAATACATATCTCTTAGACTTCTTGACACATTCATAGCTGTTGTTTTATGTTTTATTAAAGACAGAAATATTGCTATATAAATTATAAACACGTAACAAACCTCCATGTATCCATCTGTATCCCCACAGCCACAACATGAAAGTAGAGATGCTACAAGAATCCATCAATATGAACAGCTGAAAAAGAATAGGATGAACAAGGTTTCTCTAGATTACAAATTTGTTAGGGACCATAGATGACTGAATGGTAGTGTCAGTAGCAGATGGCAATCCAGAACTTCAACTGTTTGCCACTTCTGGAGCTCTAATGTAAATGAGCAACAGAGCCACCACAAGAAAGGGGAAATCATGTTGTGATTATTGTTGAATCCAGATTTCTTACCTAACACTATCTTAGAGGGGCACCTGAAGTTAATCTTCCTCAAGCCTTGCACTTTCTCTTGTGTAGATAACAAACATGACCTTCTAAAGGACCAAAAAAAAAAATTCCTTTGTATTTAATGTACCAAAACCATGGTTGCCAATGTCTGATATTACTCTTGTTTATATCTGCTCTTCCAACAAACAAACAAACAAACAAACAAAAAGTATGTTCTAACACTTTTTCCTGTTTTAATGTTTTGATAATACATTTTTTGTCCTCTATCAGAGGCTTTGTGGTGGCACAACTGAACACCAAAAAGACAAACTATTCTGACCAGACACCTCTGGCTTGCAATGACAAATAGAAACTCTCCATTGACACAGAGATGAGATGATATGACAGACAGTGAATCTTGCTGTTCCTTTTCACTAGGTCACTTGTCCTGTTTCTGGTATACAGCTGCATGACAGTCCTCCAAAGTATACGGATTCTTTCCTGTGAACTTGTGTCTACACCAAATAACACTGGACTGACAGGGTTTTCATGGAATGAAAAAGGATGAAAATAGATGATGATATCAGAAAAACAAGCTCTATTTTCTCTACAAAACTGCATGAAAATTATGATATAATGCTATTACAAGCAGAGAATCTGGAAACACAAAAACATCAATCATTTTGTGTATTTTCTGTTATATGTAGTAGTCTGTGATTATGTATTGTTATTTGTTATATGGTATTATCAGGGAAATTAATTATGCCATTGTACATATGTACAAAATGTAGTTGTATTGGCTTGCCTCTTTTTCTTTGTTGTAATTAGTATTGCAGATGTATTCTCATTCAGACAGTTTGCAAGACCTTTCAAACTGAGACCAAGAGTAGAAACAGTAAATTCTTAATTGCTATTCTAAATGAAATACAGTAAGGAGGACAGTTTTTTGGTGTTCTGGTGAAACAAAATTAAAAACTCCTTGCAACAAAGAGCTGTTAACTCAGTATTAAAATAGTTATTTTTTAATGACAGGATTCTTTCTTCATTGCCTTCTTCTTCCATATGCCATCGTAAAAATCTGTGTTTCAATACAAATATGACATACCTCTTTGAACTGTACACTATCTGTCATTCCAGCTAACCTTAAGAGACACAAAAGATAAGGAAGATAAATTTATTCATCTACAGATGAAACAAAAAAATAGTGTTTAAAATGGCAATCCTCTTTTTCAAAAACTGAAATATGCTGTATGAAAAATGACATTGAAAAGAATTTTCTTCGTTGTTCCCGTTTTTATTGTTATTTACAAAAATTCATAAAGAAAACCAATTCAAAGAAAGTAAAGAGAAAAGGAGACTCATTAACATGAACTACTTGCATTGTATAAAGTTGTAGCAATTTTGAACTAGTTATTTTATGCTCTGGTGGTGGTTTACTGGTAACCAATATTCCTGTGGAAAGGTGAGTTAAAAAAATGCCCTAAGAATTAAGCTAAATATGTAGCACAATGTCTTTGTAGAGACTGCACTTCACACAGTGGTTCACTGTACATTGAACCGTAAAGATAAAAGGTTGTTTCCAGCTATTTGCCATTGTACTTACAATATTAAATATTTTTAGAGAACATACCTTTGGATAAGTGTCCAAAATTTAATGGATAATGGGCAGTAAAGGTATTTGTTATCTGATTTCTTAATCACAGGGAAGTCCTGTTTCTCATGCTGTCATTTCTGACATGATAACCTTATGTTTGTAGTATCATTTTGGGCCATGTTATTGCAAGTATCAGGGCAGGCACACAAGATGACAATTTGATAGGTCATCTTGATATCTCCCTTCTTCTATTACAAAACAAACTGTTCCTTAAGGAGCAAATCTGTGGATAGAAATAACTGGGAATTTCCCAGCATCACATCTGTGAAAAATTCAGTCTCTACTCTCCAAAAAAACATCCTCTGAGTCATGTGCAGCTTGTAGTAGCATGTAAATAGAATTCACATATGCACACACCACAGACAAATGTAAAAGAGTTTAAATTTTTCCCTGGCAGATTAATTCAGTGACAATGTCTGGTATTTCATTGAGTTATATTTACTAATGCCCATACTTACAGTTTTAATAACAACAACATAAAAAGCTACTCTAGAGCCTGCCTTTTCCCATGCTTTTCCTCCTTTTCAACATAGATATCATAAGTTTTTATTTTATGAGAAAAATAATTGAGTTCAGAAAGGAGAAAGTGGAAAGAACAGCTAACAATGTTCATTTTTTTCTCCTAACAATGTTTTAGGGGCTTTTGGTTTTTTTATTTTGGTAGGATGTTTTTACTGAGAAGTTAAGTAGATGAATCCCTTTTAACTTCTTTTTTTATACCCACCGAAATCCCTACCTCTGACTACCTTAGAATAATATAATAATGTCACAACTAAAAGATGATTCCAAGTGAGAAATAGCATCAAAGCATGTATGGGAATAACACCCCCTTGAATTCTAGGTTCCTTTCTAATAAAAACCTGAAGGGAGTAGGAGTACCTAAGCTATGACACTTAAATATTGAACTATTCAAATACATAACATTTTGGCTCTCTTCACCACCAAAAGTTTGTACTTTAACAGAAGAAAGGAATTGATTTTTCATTATTTTTCCAAGTGTAAGTTCTCACCCCAAGTAAGAGAAACTTTTATCTAAATAACTACCAGACATGGGCAAATCTATTAATATGACTAGAGCTTTTCAAATGCACTACATATTTCCTCATGAAAAAATAAATTGCACTGCTTCAATATATATTTCTACTTAATGGAATATTGGGCTGGATACATTGACATGTACACTACCTAATGAATTTTTCTTTATCAGGGCACTTAAAAACCTCTTTAAAGTGTCCACTTTGAAGCTTGTCAGAAGGTCTTTCTCAGGAGTAACTAAGGAATTGTTCTCAGGAGAACACTCTCTGGTTCATTCTGTCTGGGATGTTGGGTGTTAAACATCTACAGTCTTACATGGAGCAGATAAAGTTACCAGCAAGGGAAAGACACTTTTCCTCTGTAACCCTATTGTAAATTCCTCTGAGTTGATTTCTTCCTTTCGTTTTTTTTAGATACATATTGGTCACACTTACCACGGTTTAGGAGGAACTACCCATAGTGGCTCAGCCTGGGATTGACTCCTACTACCTTTACACACCATTGTGAGCAACTGTATCATAAGGACATGAGCAGCTGAGATAGAACATTTTGGAGAACTCCAAACAAAGTTGTAAGTCATTTTGTCCTAATAAGACAAAGGAAGGCAATTTTAAAAAATAAAGTAGAATAAATAATAATTCATTGATTTTCACAGAAATGTAAGTAAAGTCACTATCTAATGCTGGTATATAAGTATAGAGGAGTGCTGATGAGAGTGAACTATAGAAAAACAGATCCTCTTTTAATTTCTTGGTGTCAAAGAGTATTGTAGGGTAGACAATATATTAAAATGCAGACACTAGTTTACATAAGAAATAGGGTTTGCTTGAAATCTTGTCCTTTTCAGTGTTGATTTGACTAGACCTTACATGTTGAAAAGACAGCAAGAAAACTTCATTAACACAATTTGAGGAGAAACAAATTAATTCTTAATATACCTCCAATAATTTGTATAGGCTCTGTTTCCCAACAGTCTCATCATTACCACAGAAAAAAGTAATCAAGGAATGGACCATCCCTAAATACAAACATTGCAAACATAACATTTAATTGTAGGCTGGACTTTCAGATCAAACTATTCGACCAGCTGCACAAAAGCTCCTCTTCATTCTCCATTTTAAGGCATTGCATCTGTCCTGGTTTGAGTGAAAACGGAACTAATTCTGTTCAGTAATTTTACTTTTCAGCTTGGTTCTTCTAACTAACTGCACTTTCTGAAGTTAGCAGCCTGTTCTCACAGACAGTGTCTGCTTCTATCGGTGATAACACCTTATGTTTAGAGTTACTACCAAGGATTGGTATGCAGACCAAGGCCACTGCTGGGTCCTGTGTACCGCATTGGGGGGGTGCAGGAAGTGAAAGGCTGCACCTTCAGGGAGGAGCGGACAGGACGGGTGACTCTAAACTGACCAGCAAGGTATTCCATCCCATATACGCCATATTTGGTCTAGAGCTGAGGGACCCGAAGGGTCTCTGGGCTCTTCTCTCCCCTCTTGGACTGCTTTGCCAGCTTTTGCTTGGCTTGGCTCGGGTCCTCTCTCGGTTCCTTCCTCGGAGCACCCAAGGAGGACTGCCTTCGATCCGATCTGCGTGTTCCTGAACCCGGTACCAGAATCCAGCTCCCGAACACATCTCCCATCTGCTGCGGGGCCCAGTCTGGGACTCCCCCGAAGCCTGCACAACATCAGTGGTGACGGTGATGTAATTACCATCAGGGGGGTTGGGTTCGATACTGGTTTTGTATATATTTGTATATATTCCATTTTTATAATTATTATTTTCCTTTTCATTAAAGCTGTTCTAGTTTCCTTTTCTAATCGCTAAGTCTCTCTCCCTTATTCCCTTTCTCTTCCCCTTTGGGGAGGGAGGGGGGTTAACAGAGAGCATCTGTTATAGGTTTTAGGGGCTGCCCTGACCCTAAACCGCGACAGCATCTCAAATCACTGATTGTCAACATTTTGTCCCTTAAGGTCTACCTTCTTGAGATAGACAGCAAGCTGAACAGTAAACCACATAAAGGCTATATTCTGAAAACTTTATGTATCACCTCATGCTGTTCACATATGGATATAAAATCAAATGCACATAAGAGTTTTGGGATTAACTTTGTTGACATAGGAGTTGAATTTAGAGACATACAAAAACTACTTACTAAAACCCAATAGATTAAATATTCCAGTGCATTTTTAAGTAAAGAAATCTGACTCCTATCTATCAAAGGACAAACAAACAAACAAAAATACCAACATTCAGGTCCACCAACATAAGAATAATGTCATACTGAAATCAAAGAAAGAATGAACAGATTTTTTTCTTACTTATTCTTTCACCCTGCCACCTTGACCTTTTCTCTCTTGGGTATTGCTTTATGCACATGATAGCTACAACACTTGTAAGATGATGTTGAAAAAATTTGACAAGTTAGTGGGTTATAAAGACAGGATAGTAGCATTGCACTTGAAGGTACTTCTCCCAATTCTAGTATGCATTTTCATTTCTATATTGTTGCTGACGTCTGATCAACTCAACCAGTACTAGGCCACCTGTTACACTGAAGAATGCCATACAGTGCACAATTAGCATTGATAAATATTGTGCAATCCTTCTGCATCCAAAGCAGTGCTGTTGTTTTGAAGATAAAACTCTCTTTAGATGATGAGATTATATCAGGGATCAGAAGTAATCAGTTCCGTAACTTCATTATTTTTCTGTCACCTCATTACTATCCTGCATTAGAAGGGTTATTTAAAAAGTCCTGTATTTGGATAACCTCATATTTTATCCTATGCTAGACTAATCAAAGTTTATTCATGCTAATTTTAACCTCATCAAATTACAAGGTAAGTAATTTTCTTTCTAATCCTGCTATTACAAAAGCCTTTCTTCTTTTGCAAAAAACTGTATGACATACTGACACTTTATATATGTAGCAGAAAGACAGTTAGACCATGACTTCTAGGCTGTCCATATTAACAGGGTGAATGAATAGTTCTGTCTTTGCTCAGCCAACACAGCAATTTAATTTCTCTGGGAACAGTTATACCTCTATGTCTCCAGTTCCTTATCTGTATGTCTCCAGTTCCTTACCTCTATGTCACAGCTCCTTACCTCTATGTTTCCAGTTCCTTTGGATGACAGTCCAAGTGCAAATGAGATAGGAGAGCAATAAAAAACTTGTCATGAGAACATTGTCTCATTCCAGGTAGAAAAGATTTACCCCACAGACCACTTTCAAACACTTTTGTCCTTCATCTTAAGTAAAAAAAAAAAAAAAAAACCACAAAAAAAAACCACAAAGAAAAGGTGGAATCATGGCATCAACATGAATGTTTGTTACTGAAGAAACTAATCTAACAATTTATCGCATATGCAGGGCTGTTTCATGCTTCTACCTTTAGAAGGTCTCTGCTGAAGGATAAAGAATAAACTGAACCAATTATGTTATGATTCTGTTTCTAGGAGTCCTCCTGATGATCTCAATGTTTTCAAAGTGTGTAGAAACCCAAGGGAAAAAAGGTTTCTCAAATCTGATTTGTAAACTACAGTGATTTTATTTACAATTGTACTATTTAAGAAACATTAAATGAGCCCTTTTTCACAAGATAAACATTGAATACTCAGAATTTTTTCACACTTCAAGATGAGTTATGTTCCCAAAAAATTGAGGTACTGACAGAATCACTTACTGATTTGAAAATCCATTTCATTATTATGCCAGAGAACTGATATACCAAGAACTAAAAGTGATTTGTCATAAAGGCTGAAAAACAAAACAAATGAGCTAGACAAATGGTAACTACAGTTCTAATGCTAATACCAAATTTTAATGAAAACCTAACATCAGTAGTCATATTAAATTTGTTTAACTACATAAATGTTACAGTATGTTATTCCCTAAACAGATTTCCTCTGGTTCAAAGAAAATCCAGTATAACCTCTAAAACTCTTAATTCTTTTACTGAATTACAATATTTAAAATATGGACTGACAATTTTGACATTGAATATCTCAACACATTTTTCTTTTTCTATTTTTTGTACATTATTATTATTAATAATGTGTGTAAAAATATATATACATATTGACTAGGAAATCATCACATAGAGAACTTTTTCTCTGACTTGCATGTTCCGTAGAGAAATACATTTGTCAGTCCGTTCTATTATTATTTGTAAATTGATCTCAATGGAACAAAGGCACAAGCATCTGAGCCATACATTTCTAAAAGAAAAGTTCCTTGGTTTATTGCCTAAAAAGGCTGAAGAAACAAATATGTCACAGACAGGGTCATTAGAAAAAAAAAAAAAAGTTAAAAATACAGTGTACTGGACTGCTTCTATATAAACTGAATTATTAACTGTAAAAGATTTCATCTTGAATCTAAAGAAAAAGTCATATACAATGGTCACTTTGAGCATGTGCCTTTTTCTGGAGCAATTATGTATCTATAAACTTTAATGCAAACAATGAATAGAAACTGATTCTTAATGAAAAGAAGGAATTCAAGAGAAGAAAAACAAGGAAAAAACCTGAGAGGCCACCTGAAGTCTTCCTACCTTCCAGAATTATTTTTCTCTTTTAGTTAAGAATTAGAGTAATCTGCTAACAGATACTTTCTCCCATATCTGTCTAGAGCCTCATAAACAATGTTTTCACCATTTTCTACAAAAAAAAAAAAAAAAAAAAAAAAAGGATCTATGAAGAAAATCTTTCCTACACCGTTTCACTAGTCTAGGACTGACTTACATGGTTCTACATCTTGACTACTGAAATTCAGGCAAGTGCAAAAGTGTTGTAGAAATCTTCATTGTTAGACTAAAAAATTTCTACAAACACATATTTTATTGTGACTTTCATTTGGAAACTAATGTTTTTTATTTGTGAAATGCTGGGTTATTCCTTTAACTACTCTAGCTTAAGGCAATGTAGGTTTAAGAGACAGGGCTTAGCAGACATTGGTACACTATTCCTTTAACAAGATGATTTCACATTATATTTCTATTAGAATCAGATCTTCCACTAAAGAGATTAGTACCTCTTGGGGAAATATTTTAAGAGGCATTTTGAATCTTTCTCTCCTTTACTTTTGTTTGCAGCTAGACATAATAAGGGCATCCTGGATGCTGAAGTCAGAGATGCCTCCTCTTATGAAGAAAGAAACAGAGCTGTTACATAGGGTAATACATTGTCGGTAAAATGTAGATCAGAGGCCACAAAACATAGCATACAGGAAAATGTAGTTTTTCAGGCAGTTATGAGTCTCCAGCTCTTAAGCCATTAGATACTAAGAGTGTCATACAGATGGCACATTCAGTCCCCATGGAGTGATGTTGCTGTCAGAAACACTGTACCAGATGTACAACTAAAGAACACCAGCACTCATGTCTGGAATGAAAATTCTGTGAAGCAGAGAGAAGTGGGAATGCACACAAATGGATCAAACTTAATAGTTATTGTGACAGTCCTTTCACAATTATGGTAAACCAGTTTAATGAAAATGAGCTTTTGCCATCTAAAGTCATAAATACAAGTTCATCAAATATATGAAAGTCCACATATTCAGCAAAAAGGCTTTACCAGAATTTTCTTTTATCTGTGTCAATTGATCTGCCCTTTTCTAAATTAAATCATTGTCTACAGAAACTTAATGCTACTATCTTTGGGAAATTTAACATAGACGTGACTTTCTGAAGCTTCTGAAATACTTATATGAGTAGCATTTCAGTTCACTATAAGTAAATCAGTTTTATGGTTTTCCCCATTGTGAACAACAGATTAATTCTTCATCAGTATAATTTACAGTACTTGCTAAAGAATTTGGTAGCAATCAGTACCTGAAAATTCTGTTATTCATCAGTCTAATTTTTTCACATAACTCTCACACAAAATATTTTACAAGCTTGATAGATCTATCAATTTCCAACCACTGGTCATCTGCATCAACTACTCAAGAGTTTATTTAGTCCCAGTAAATCTTTCTTTACTTATCTTCTTCCTCCTTCTGTCAATCTCATTGGGAAAGTCCCACTACTATAATATTAACCATGTAAACCATGTGAACATGGTAAACTACACAAACCCAGTTGTCAGTAGTGGGTACTACCCTTGTAATTAGAGGGGCCCTGCCTCTAGTCAGGTGGAAGAAAGGGACAACAGAGTGTATTGGACTGTGTGAATTCAATGGCCTGGCACATTTGAATGACAGAAGTATAGAGCCCTGGTAGACACTGAGCAAGAGTGCCCCCTATTGCCATTGAATCATTAATGGACAGAATCTCTTACTGTTACTGGAGCAATGGGAGGTTTTCAAGAACTGGCTGTATTGGAGGACAAAGTGAGCTTAACTGGGAATAAGTGGGAAATGCACTGCATACTGACTGATCCAGATTCCCAACACATCCTTGGCATAGGCTTCCTCAGCCTATGTATTATAAGGACCCAGAAGAGTATCGATGGGTCTTTGATATAGAAGCTGTAGACACTAGGGACATTGAACAACTGATTATCTTGCCTAAACTTTCAGAGGAATCTGCTGCTGTGGTGTGGGTGAGAGCTGAAGATCAAATGGTGTCAATTCCTACTGAAACAATTCATAGATAACAATCTTGTACCTACTGAGATTTCGTAGTTCCTATCCAGAAGCTGATTTGCTGACAAAAAGGTCAAAGAGTGGTTAGCAAAACACTCAGCCTTCAATAGCCCCATGTGGCCAGTGCAAAAGCCTAATAAAGAATAAAGACTAACTGTGGATTATCATGGCCTGAATGAAGTTATGCCAGCAGTAATTCCTGCTGTGCTGGACATATTAGAATGCCAGTATGAAATGATGTGAAAGGCAGCTATGTGGTATTCTATCCTGATATTGCTAATGCTTTTTTCTTTATTCCTATAGCGCCAGAGTGCAGACACCAGTTTGCTTTCACCTGGAGGAGTGTCCAGTACACCCGGAATAGGCTGTCCTAGGCTTGGAAACACAGCCCTACCAGTTGCCATGGGCAGATCCTGTGTTGGAGACAGGTGAAACCCTGGAATACCTTCAATACATTGATGATATCATCATATTGGGTAACACAGCAGAAGTAGTTTTTAAGAAAGGTAAGAAAATAATTGAAATTCTTTTTGAATTTCAGTTTTGACATAAAAAAAAAAAAAAGTTCAAGGGACCTGCATGAGACATCAGTTTTGTGTAATTAAATGGCAAGATGGGCATTGCCAAATCCCAATGGATGTCCTTAACAAAATAACAGCAATGTCCCCAACAGCTAATAAAAAGGAAATACAAGCCTTCTTAGGCATTGTGGGTTTCTAAAGAATGCATATTGTGGTTACAGTCAGACTGTAAAACCTCTCTATGAAGTGACTTGAAAGAAAACCAATTTTTATTGGGACCTTGAGGAAAATCATGCCCATGAACAGATGAAACAAGAGATTAATCAAGCAGTAGCCCTTGGGGCAGTCTGGGCAGGAGAAGATACTAAAAATGTGCTCTATACTGCAGCTGGGAAGAATGGTCCTACCTAGAGCCCCTGGCAGAGAGCACCGGGGGAGACCTGAGGTTGATCTCTAGGATTTTAGAGCTGAGGATACAAAGGCTCCAAAACCAACTATACTCCAACTGAAAAAGAAATATTAATAGAATATGAAGAAGATAGAACTGATTGATACTGAAGCACAGCTCCTCCTGGCACCACAATTACCAGTAATAGGCTGGATTTTCAAGGTTTTGTTTCATTCATCATGTTACCAATGCTACATGGAATAAATGGGTTTCATTAGTCACACAGAGAGTTCCAATAGGAAAACCCAATCATCCAGGAGTCTTAGAAGTGATCATGGATTAGCCAAAAGGTAGGCTTTGGAATGTCACTAGAAAAGTTGTTGCTGTGTGCTGAAGAAGCCCAGGCATGTAATCAGTTATTAGATAATGATAAGCAATATGCACTGTTTACTGATGAACCTCACTGACTGTCACACCGACTTGTAGGAAGCCATTGCAAGTAGAAAGCTGCTGTGTGGAGACCCACATGAGTTGTAGAAGAGACTGAGGGAGAAGATGAATCAGTTTGCAGAGGCAAAAGCCATCCATCTGGCCTTAGACATTGTTGAAGTAGCCAGTGCTCTGTCTCTACACTGACTCATGGATGGCAGCAAATCCCTTGTGGGGGTGATTAAAAGAAGAAGAATAACAGGCAGTGCAGAGGGAAACCTATTTGGGCTGTCACACTGTGGCAATGTACTGGTGCTCAGCTAGGAGAAACTAGTTGTAAAAGCATGTCATGCGGATGCTTATATACCTAAAGTCAGGACACTGAAGAACATTAAAACAACCAGCAAGATAAAAAAAACCAGGAAGTGGTTCAGGCTGATAAAGTGTTCCAAACAGACTTAGACTGGGAACATAAAGGTGAACTTTTTTAGCTTAGTCGGCCCAGGACACTTAATGATATCAGGGGAGGGATGCAACATACAAATGGGCTTGTGGTCAAGGACTCCATTTAACTATAGACTTCATTTCACAGGTTATCCATGATAATGAAACATGCACCAAAACTGAACAAGCTAAAAAGTTAAAACCTTTGTGGTATGGGAGATGATGGTTCAAATATAAGTAGGGAGAGCGTGGCAGACTGATTATATCACACTTTCACAAATCCTCCAAGGCAAGTGCCACATGCCACATTAGAAGTGTCCTATGCCACTGTCTGGAACACCATCCTGGGCCTTGAGAAACACATCTTTTGGCAACATGGTACTCCGGAAAGAATTGACTTGAACAATGGGACTCAATTAAAAAACAAACTTATAGAAAATTGGGCCAGAGAACATGGCATTGAGTGAGTGTATCACATCCCCTATCATGCACCAGCCTCCAGAAAAATTGAACTATACAATGTAGTGTTACATATTACTCTGAAAACAGTGGAAAGTGTAACCTCAAAAATTGGAACAAGCATTGAACACAGGCCACCTGGTTATTTAACGACAGAGGATCCATCAGCTAAGCTGGATCTCCTCAGGCTCTTTACACACAGTAAAAGTGGATAAAGTCTCTGTGGTGTATGAAAGGAATCTGTTGGAGAAAACTGTGTGGGGGTTCCCTCCTTTGGGCAAAGGCAAACATGCTCACGGTGTTGCTTTTGCTCAAGAACCTGGAAGTGCTTGGTAAATGATGAGGAAAGATGATGAAATTCAAAGTGTACCTCAAGGAAATTTAACTTTTGGTGAGAATACTTGATTTAAGGATTACATGGAAGAAAAGAAGGTTATCAACAGTATCCAACGTGGGTTCACTAAAAGGGAGTCACGTTTTACTGATCTGATAGCTTTCTACAATGCCATGACTGAATATGGGTAGATGGAGGGAGAGCAGTGGATGTTGTCTTACCTTGACTTCAGCAAGGTTTTTGATGCTGTCTTCCATAACATCCTCATGGGAAATCTCAGGAAGTGTGTGTTAGGAGAGAGGACAGTGAGATGGGTTGAGAACTGGTTGAACAACAGAACTCAAAGGGTTGTGATCACTGGTGCAGAGTCCAGTTGATGATCTGTAAGTAGAGGTGTTCCCCAGGGGTAACTTCTGTGTCCGGTCTTATTCAATCTTCACTCAATTACCTGGATGAAGAGATGGAGTGTACCTTCAGCAAGTTTGCTGATGATACTAAACTGGGAGGAGTGGCTGATGCACTGGAAGTCTGTGCTGTCATCCAGTGAGATCTGGACAGACTGAAGAGCTGGGCAAAACCAAACCTAATGAAGTTCAACAAGGATAAGTATAGAGTCGTACACCTGAGGAGGAGCAGCACCATATATTGCTACAGGTTAGGTGGTTACCCACTGGAAAGCAGCCCCATTGAGAGGAACCTTGATGTCCTGGTGGACAATAAGTTATCCATGGCACAGCAATGTGCCCTTGTGGCCAGGAGGGACAATGGTATCCTGGCATGCATAAAGAAGAGTGTAGCCAGCAGGTTGAGCGAGGTTCTCCTCCCCCTCTATTCTGCACTAGTGAGACCACATCTGGAGTATTGTGTTCAGTTCTGGTCTCCCCAGTTCAAGAAGGACAGGGAAATACTAGAGAGAGTCCAACTGAGAGCTACAAAGACTCATAGATTCATAGATTGTTAGGGGTTGGAAGGGACCAAGAAAGATCATCTAGTCCAACCCCCCTGCCAGAGCAGGATCACCTATAATAAGTCACAGAGGAATGTGTTCAGGCAGGTTTTGAATGCCTCCAGAGAAGGAGACTCCACAACTCCCCTGGGCAGCCTGTTCTAGTGTTCTGTCACCCTTACCATAAAAAAGTTTTTTCTTATGTTTATCCTAAAACTCTTATTTTCCAACTTGCTCCCATTGCCTGTTGTCCTAACATTGGATGACACTGAGTCTGGCTCCATCCTCCCTACACTCACCCTTTATACATTTATGGACGTTAATGAGATTCCCCCCTCAGCCTCCTCTTCTCCAGGTTAAAGAGACCCAGCTCTCTCAGCCTCTCCTCATAAGGGAGATGCTCCACTCCCTTAATAATCTTGGTGGCCCTGCGCTGGACTCTCTCCAGTAGCTCAATGTCTTTCCTGAACTGGGGTGCCCAGAACTGGACACAGTATTCCAGGTGGGGCCTCATGAGGGCGGAGTAGAGGGGGAGGAGAACGTCCCTTGACCTGCTGACCACACTCTTCTTAAAGCACCCCAGGATGCCATTGGCTTTCTTGGCCGCGGGGGCGCATTGTTGGCTCATGGTCATCCTCTTGTACACCAGGACCCCTAGGTCTTTTTCCCCAGAGCTGCTTTCCAACAGATCAGCCCCCAGCCTATACTGATACATGGGGTTGTTCTTCCCCAGATGCAGCACTTTACACTTTCTTTTATTAAATTGCATTAAATTTCTCCCTGCCCAGCTCTCCAGCCTGTCCAGGTCATGCTGGATGGCAGCACAGCCTGCTGGAGTGTCAGCCACTCCTCCCAGTTTTGTACCATCAGCAAACTCGCTGAGGGTACACTCTATCCCTTCGTCCAGAGCATTGATGAATATATTGAACAGTATTGGACCCAGCACTGACCCCTGGGGGACACCACTAGTCACAGGCCTCCAACTAGACTCTGCTCCACTGACCACAACCCTCTGAGTTCTGTCCTTCAGTCAGTTCTCAATCCGCCTCACTGCACAATCACCCAATCCACCCTTCTTAAGCTTGGCTGTAAGGATACCATGGGAGACAGTATCAAAAGCCTTGCTGAAGTCAAGAAATACCACATCGACTACTCTCCCCTCATCTATCCAACTACTTATGCAATCATAAAAGGCTATCAGATTAGTCAAACATGATTTCCCCTTACGGAATCCATGTTGACTACTCGTGATAAGCTTCCATTCCTTCACGTTCTTTGAGATGGTGGCAAGAACAAGCTGTTCCACCACCTTTCCAGGGATGGAGGTGAGGATGACCGGCCTATAGTTACCCGGGTCAGCCTTTTTGCCCTTTTTGAATATTGGAATGACATTGGCCTTCCTCCAGCCCTCAGGCACCTCTCCTGATATCCAAGACCTCTCAAAGATTATGGATAGCAGCCTAGCAATGACCTCAGCCATCTCCCTCATCACTCGCGGGTGTATCCCATGGGGGCCCATGGACTTGTGGATATCCAGTTTGTTCAACTGATCTCTAACCCAAGCCTCTTCAACAGAGGTAGACACTTCCTCCCTCCAGATTTCCTCTGTGGTCTGGAAGGCCTGGGACTCCTGGTAGCTGGCCTGAGTAGTAAAGACCAAGGTGAAGGTGCCATTCAGTAATTCAGCCTTCTCTCTATCCTCGGTCACCAGGGCACCCACTTCATTCAGCAGCAGGCCCACATTTCCTCTAGACTTCCTTTTGCCTCCAACATACTTGAAAAAGCTTTTCTTGCTGTCCTTGACCTCCCTCACCAGGTTTAGTTCTAGAGAGGCCTCAGCTTTCCTTGTTGCATCCCTGCATCCTCCGGTAACCTCCCTGTGTTCTTCCCAAGTGGCCTGCCCCTCCTTCCATGTTCTGTATAATTCCTTCTTCTGATGAAGTTTCTGCAGTAGCTCCCTGATCAGCCATGCAGGCCTCCTAACTCTCTTACTTGATTTCCTACTCTTTGAGATACACTGATCTTCAGCCTTGAGGAAATGGTGCTTGAATATTAGCCAGCTTTCTTGGGCCCCCTTACCTTCTAGGTCCCTGTCCCACGGGACTTTTCCAAGCAGCTCCCTGAGGAGGCCAAGGTTGGCCTTTCTGAAGTCCAGGGTAACGATCCTGCTTGTGTCCCTGTGCCTACTGCCCATAATTCTGAACTCCACCATTTTGTGGTCACTACAGCCAAGGGTACTTCCCATCTTGACATCCTCAACAAGTCCCTCTTTGTTTTTCAGTACAAGGTCCAGCAGCACTCCCCTCCTTATCGGCTCCTCCACCACCTGCATTAGGAAGTTGTCATCAATGCTCTGGAGGAACTGTCTGGCTGTGTAGCTTTCCCAGCAAATATCAGGGTAATTGAAGTCCCCCATGACAACCAGATCCTCTGATTTTGAAGCTACTTCCAGCTGCCTGTAGGAGGCCTCATCACTTTCCTCATATTGATCAGGTGGCCTGTAGTAAACACCTACTACAATGTCTCCCGTACTAGTCTCCCCCTTAATCCTAATCCACAAGCTTTCAACCTGCTCCTCATTGTTCCCCAGGGTGAGCTCGATGCATTCCAATTGCTCTCTCACATAGAGAGCAACTCCCCCACCTCGCCTTGCCAGCCTGTCCTTCCTGAAAAGGACACAGCCATCCATGACGGTATTCCAGTCATGTGAGCTGTCCCACCGTGTCTTAGTGACTGCAATGAGATCAGGGTCCTGAGATCGCACGCAGATCTCTAATTCATCCTATTTATTCCCCATACTGCATGCATTGATGTACAGGCATTTTAGCAAGCTGGCTGGCTGAATTACCCTCTTATGCGACTCCCCTTTGACTCCTATGGGGTGTCCCAGTTCATTGTTACTAAGGGTACCAAATATAGAGCCCTTATTTGGATTCCATTCCTTAACCCCTGATGTTCTGCCCCATTGTTCATCACAAGTAGTTGAAAAAGTGAGATTACTGACCCCCTCCCCCTTCAGATCTATCAATGAGCCCTGCCAACTGCTGACCCAGAATCCTCTTCCCTTTCTGGGACAAGTGCATCCCATTAGGTGCTCACAGCTCCAATGCCTTGTATACTAGGCCATGATCATAAAACCCAAAAATCCTGTTGGTAACACCAGTCCCAGAGCCATGAATTGACCTGTTGGCTCTTCCTATATATTCCCTCTTCCATAAACAATGTCAAAGGGATGGAGGAGAACACAACTTGAATCCTGATCTCTTCACCAGCTATCTTAAGGCCCTGAAATTTCTTTTAATTGATTGTGAGCCTCTTTTTGCTATGTCGTTGCTTCCCACCTGAAAGACCAGGAGTGGGTAATAGTCTGAGGGATTCACAAGGGAGGGAAGTTTACCTGCAACATCCTCCACACGGGCACCAGGGAGACAGCAGACCTCCCTGTGAAGCAGGTCCGGCCTGCATATTGGGCCCTCTACTCCCCTCAGTAGGGAATCACCTGTAACAATTACCCTTTGTTTTCTCTTATTAGGGTCAGTTTTGGTGGTTGTTTGGGGGACAGCTGATCTTGTGGGCTCAACTGTTTTTTGTGAGCTCTCAACCTTGCTCTTAACTGGTTCCTCTCGCAGATCTCCATACCTGTTTAACAAGGACACTCTAAGTGATGTAGTTATTAAAGGAACACTCTTGCTCTTTTTATTCCATTTGTTTCATTTATTAGAGACCTGCTGCCATTGACCCTGCTCAGGTGGGTTACAACAGGAATGCTGAGGGCTTGGTAGTGAGAGGCTATGGAATCCTCTGCTCCATTAGGATTCACATCCCCAACTAAAGAATCTTCTTCCATCATGAGTTACCTACTGTTCCATTATTGTAGAAATGAGATTGTGGAAATAGTCAATTTCCTTCTCACTCTCTCTGATATTTCTTAATCTACTCACCTCTTCCCTGAGCTCCATCACTTCATCTTGGAGCTGGACTAACCGGCTGAGCAGATTGTTAATCTGCTTGCACCGCACTCAGCCATGGTCAGCATTGCTGCCAGCTGCCAGCGCAAGGCTGTGGCATTCCTTACAGCCTGTGACCTGTATATCAATTTCCCTTTGGGTGGGTGCTGGGAGAACAGTCTTCCTCCTCCAAGTAACCACCATCACTCCTTGAGCAAAAAAAAGAGCTTTTAGTTGGTTCCTCCCACTTCAGATCCCTTCACTTGCAGACCTACACTTCTGCTCTGCCACGTACCCTGCACAGCTTAAGCTCTGCATCTTTATCCCTCTCATGCTCTTGTGCGCCAACAAGCGAGAAAGCTAGCTTTCTCGCTGTCCACGGTCTGAGCGGTGCTTCTGGTTTCACTGCGTTTAAATTTGCCACAGTGTGCCGGTCAACACCCACAACAGATCCAGGTCACCCTCTCTGTCTCTCCCGTGAGAAATGCCAAGCCCTCTAGAACTCTCCTACCTCCCTTGGGCTTCCCTGAGACAGGGACCCCCCATCTGCCTCAAAAAAAAGAAGGAAAAAAAGCTCTCCAGCCACGGAGTTTACCATTCCTGGCACTGCTTTCTCACTGTCCACGGTCTGAGATGATGAAGGGACTGGAACATCTCTCTTATGAGGAAAGACTGACAGTCCTGGGGCTGTTTATTCAGGAGAAGAGAAGGATGAGAGGAGATCTCATTAATGTTTACAACTATCTGAAGGTTGGGTGTCAAATAGAAGCGGCCAGTCTCTTTTTGGTTGTGTCCTGTGATAGCACAAGAGGAAATGGTAGCAAGGTGAAAAACAAGAAGTTCCACCACAACATGAGGAAAAATTTCTTTACTGTGAGGTGACAGAACACTGGAAGAGGCTGCCCAGGAAGATTGTGGAGTCTTCTTCTCTGGACACTTTCACGACCTGCCTGGACCTGTTCCTGTGTGGCATGCCCTGGGTATTCCTGCTGTGGCAGGGTGGTTGGGCTTGATGATCTCCAGATGTCCCTTCCAACCTCTACAATTCTATGAATCTATGATGCTATGATTCTAAGGCTGTAAAATGTTAATTGCATAATACTAACAGCATTCAACAAGTGTCTTTCACAATGACATAGTGGTGATGACAGAAGTTAGCTTCACTGAGTGACATCCAGCAATCTCATAAGGTGAACCTGCAATCTGTGGGCATGAACTGTGATAGATTCCATAACATCTTTCCTGATCCAAGAGACTGGTAAGAAAGATGGAAATCCACAGTCATGAACTAAATGAACTTTTCTGTAGAAAGAAATTCTAAACTATTGATGGGTATGATATAAATGGTATGGAATAACAGGTGGAATATCCTGGTTTGAGTTAGAACAGAACAATTCTGTTCAGTGACTTAATTTTTTTATTTAAGTTTCTTCTAACTAACTGCTCTTTCTGAAGTTAATGTTGTATTTTCACAGACAGTGTCTGTTTTTATCAGTGTTAACAGTCACTGTTTAGAGTTATTATCACAGATTGGTGTACAGACCAAGCCCACTGATAAATCTTGTGTACCACATTGGGCATTGCAGAAAGTAAAAGGCTGCACCTGTGGGAAGGAGCAGACAGGACAGGTGGCCTTAAACTGACAAAATAGGTATTCTATCCCATATTTGTCATATTCAGTATAAAGCTGAGGAATAATGATGGTCAAGCTCTCTTCTTCAGTGGCTGATGTCTGAGGAAGACTCTTCATTCTGTCTTTTATCCCAATTCACATGCTCCTGAATCCAGTTCCAGAATCCAGCTTGTGACTGTGTTCCCCTTTACTGCTGACACCAGCGTGGGACTTCCCCTGTGGTTGCTAAACAGCATCAGTGTTGATGGTGATGTAATTGTCATCAGAGGATTTGAGTTTGATACTGGTTTTGTATATATTTCTCTATATTCCATTTTATTATTTTCATTAGAGCTGTTTTAGTTTTCTAATCAATAAGTCTCTCGTCCTTATTCCATTTCTCTTTCCCTTTGGGGCAGGAACAGAGGGTATCTGCTATAGATCTAGAGGACAGCCCTGTCCCTAAATCTTGATACAACAGCCACAAAAAGAAATTCTATAACTTTATAGAGATGCTGTAAAATATGGATACTAGAAATGCAACAAAAGTTAATTCAGAATTATTTCACATTTAACAACTGTCTCTGTGAAAATAAGCCATATCTGCAAGCTACAGCTGAACAGATTTTCCTAATTGAATCTCTTAATTAGCAAAACAATTCTTAGTTCCTATAATCTAGCATAACTAATATTATACCAGCTAATCAAGATGAGTTGTTTAAACTGGAGCGACACTGCAGAACCTAAATAGTCTTTCTTTGTACATGGATTTCTGTGCAGATTATTTATTTCTGCACTTTTATTTTAATAGTAAATTGGATGTGCTTTGGAAGCAAGAAATTCAAATTTTAGCGTATATCTTAAATGATCTGTGTGAACAATGATCACTAATTTATCATAACAGACACTCCAAATCAACAAAAGAATCCTTGTTATTGCATTTACACTACAGATGGTAGGCAAGGATTATTATTTGTGAACTGGAGACATTTCTTCTTGATTGTAGAGAGTTCTGATCATCATAATTGCTACCTTTTGCTATTAATATAAAAAAATTCCTGATCATTTATTAGTGTAATAGGTAAACGGACACTGTTAAAGAAAAATTATGATCTGTAAAATAGATTAATACTACAGTACCTTGTACTGTAACTCCTTTTATTTAAAAACGTGGAAAACTGGCTGACATGTAACTCACATGCCCAATATGAAATTTACATAATTTATGAAAATCTAATGCTATGATGGAAACATAATGAATGTTGGAGAATATAATTGCTTCATGACTCATGCACTTCAAATCCCACTCTTTAAATTGACCCTTGCCACCTATTCTGGAAGGCAATAGCAAACAATAATTTTACTGACAATGAAAGTGTCAGTCAGAAAAAAGGACATTTGTGAATGTGCTTGACACTTTAATCCTATAGACCACAGCCCCACTTAAAAAATATATTAGCAACTGGAGCTGCAATACCCAAGGAACATGAAGTAACTTTTACCTAATTAGAAGAAATAATATAATACATTTGTTGAGACATGTCAGGACTTTAGCCAATAGGAAATCAAAGGATGAAACAATATCTAGAGATGGAAATTGTCATCAATAAAAATAAATGTTTTCATCTTCACAAAAAACATTCTTACTGTATTTTCTTTTGTATGTATAGACCACTCTAATTTCATCATATTTCTGCCATCTAACATACCATCTGACTCTGGTAGCCCCCAAAATCAGGTGACTTTACCCAATTTTCCAGGTGGGTGTTGTCCCTGCTGCGCACTACTTCCAGCATCATGCCTACAAATTGTTTGAAAAAGTGCTATTTGTAGACTGACGGTGCCCCAGTACCCAAGAACACTCTATGTCACTGTTTAATTTAATAGTATAAGTGTAGCAAAAGACACTAAAGTAATGCGCTCATATAGATATGATTATCTCCCAATTTTAGCAACCAGAAGAAAGAAGATAAAATACAAAATTCAATTAATTGTTTACAGTCTAATGCAATGTTAACAGGTCCAAAAGAAAGGTGCTCTGGAACTTTCCTGATTTTATTGCATAAGTGAAGGATGAAATTCAGTAAAGATTGGAAGCCTTCAGTAAAGACTCAAAGCCTCGTATTCTCCAAATGATACAACTCTGCAAGTGTTATTGAAGTTTAACCCATCTCCATCCTTCCAACATATCTTACTGTTAGAATAGTCTGAAGGCTATTCTAGATTGCATGAAGGCTATTCTAGATTGCATCAGCCAGATTAATGTCTCCAATATTCATTGATAATTGAGTACTTCTACTTAGGTTCACTTTCTTTTTTTTTTGTTTGTTTTTAATCAGTCAGATCTCTATTCTACAGTGAAGAAAGAAACAGGAAAAAAAAATCTATTTTTGTAATTAACTAAGAATCTCTCAATCAATGCATATATGGTAATCACCAAAACCAGTGGTGATAGCTGTTTGCATTAATGGTAACTAGTTGCCACAGTTCACCCACTGACAAGTCTAGGAAGGTTTTAAACAGTGAACAAATAAATCATATTAAACAATCTTCAGACTCTTTAAGGAGTGAAGTGCATCTAAATATTTCACTTCTGAAGTATCTGTGTTGTGCTCGCCTTCAAAATGAAACATAAATCTGTTTAATTCAGCACCAGCTGACATGACTAGTCCTTGTCAGACTGACAGGAGTTCTTCAACCATGTACATACAAGGTATAGAGAATGTTAATGATTATAAGAGCTAATCTTTTCATAGGTGAGCAAACATATAAGGGGTAAAGACAGATTAAAACTCTCAGAAACAGGTACAATATCAGTTGCCAAGAGTAAAGGATCTCCTGAGATTTCTTATGTTAAGTATTACCTGGACTTGTTTGCAAAATTACATTATAAATATTAGTAAGCTATACATATACAAAGCAATAAGGATTCATCATGGAAATAATATGAATATGGAAGGAAGGATTCTTTCATCTTTACTTTCTTCAGCTTACTTTACTTTCTTCAACCACCCCAGCATCTGCTGGAAAAGTATCATGGTGAGCAGTAGTCATATCAGGAGACTCCTGGAATGAATTGGGGATAACTTCTTAAGACAGGTAATAGACAGCCCTCTTAGAGGGGATTCAATACTGGACCTGATGGTCACCCACACAAGTGAGATAATTGGTGATGTCAAGATTAGAGGCAGCCTGGGATGCAGTGATCATGCGCTGGTGGAGTTTACAGTCCTGAGGAATATGGGTCATACAAAGAGTAAAGTCAGGACCCTGAATTTTAGGAAAGGAAAAAAACCAGTTCTTCAAGGATTTAGTCAATAATACCCCCTGGGAAACAGTCCTCAGGGACAAGGGAGCAGAACAGAGATGTCAGATCTTTATGGACACTTTCCACAAAGCACAGGATTTCTTGATCCCCTTATGCAAGAAATCAGGCAGGGAAGGCAAGGGACTGGCATGGCTGAGTCGCAACTGACTGGTCAAAGTAAATGACAAGAAGGAACTGCACAGGCAGTGGAAGCAGAGACAGGTATCCTGGGAAGATTATGAGGACACTGCCTAGTTGTGTAGGGATGCGATCAGGAAGGCCAAGGAGCAGCAGGGGCCAAATTTGTCAAGGAAAGCAAAGAAGAATAAAAAGGGTTTCTACAGGTATGTCAGCCAGAAAATTAATATCAAGATATTGTACCCTTCCCTGATAAGCAAGAGTGGCAAGCTGGTAACAACAGATGAGGAGAGTGATGAGGTACTCAGCAACTGTTTTGCCTCATTTATCACTGGCAACCTCTCTTCCCACATCTCCTGAGTTGATGGACCACAAGATGGGGCCCAGGGGAGCAAAGTCCCTCCTACTGTAAGAGAAGATCAGGTTCATGAGCACCTGAGAAACCTGAACATAAAGCTAAGGGACTTGAGAAGATTCATCCCAGAGTTCTGAGGGAACTGGCTGATGTAGTGACCAAGCCACCCTCCATGGCATTTAAAAAGTCATGGCAGTCAGGTGACATCCCTAGTGACTGGAAAAAAGGAAACATTACACCCATTTTTAAAAAGGGTAGAAAGGAGGACCCTGGGAACTACAGATCTGTCAGCCTCATCTCTTTGCCTGAGAAGATCAGGGGATTGATCCTCCTAGAAGCTATGCTAAGGCACGTGGAGGACAGGGAAATGATTTATGGCAGCCAGTATGGCATCACAAAGGGCAAATCCTGCCTGACCAACCTAGTGGCCTTCTATCATGGAGTGTCTACAGCAGTGGACAATGGAAGACCTATGGATGTCATCAATCTGGGCTCCTGAAGGGCCTTTGAAATGGTCCCCCCAGCATCTTTCTCTGTAAATTAGAGAGAAATGTGTTTGATGGGTGGACTATTCAGACAGTCACATGCAAAAGGTTAGTGGTCAATGGCTCAAAGTCCAGATGGAGATCAGTGACAAGTGGTGTCCCTCAGGAATCTGTATTGGGACCAGCGTTGTTTATTATCTACACTGACAGACAATGAGATCGAGTGTACCCTCAGCAAGAGGTCACCAAGCTGACTGGTGCAGCTAATGCTCATGAGAGATGGGATGACATTTAGAGACACTTGGACAAGCTTGGGAAGTGGACCTATGTGAACCTAATCAACAAGGTTAAGTGCAAGGTCCTGCTCCTGAGTTGGAGCTATCCCCAGTATTAATACAGGCTGAGAGATGCTGTGATGGAGAGCAGCCCTATGGAGACAGACTTGGGTATAATGGTGGACGAAAAGCTGGACATGATCTGGCAATGTGTGCTTGCAGCCCAGAAGGCCCGCCATATCCTGGGCTGCAGAAAAAGAAGCATAGCGAGCAGGTCAGGAGAGGTGATTCTGCTGCTCTGCTCTGCTCTGCTCTGCTCTGCTCTCTTCTGCTCTGCTCTGTTCCGGTGAGAACAGTACCTGGAGTACTGTTTCCTGCTCTGGAGTTCTCAGTACAGGATAGACATGAACCTATTGTAGTGGGTCCAGCAAAGGGCCACAAATATGGTGAGATGGAACACCTCTTCTGTGAAGAAAGGCTGGGAGAGTTGAGGTTGTTCATCCTACAGAAGAGAAGGCTTTGGGAAGACCTCATCATGGCTTTGAAGTATTTAAAGGGAGCTTATAAGAAAGATAAGGACAGTATTTATAGTAGGGTCTGTTACTACAGGGCAAGGTATAATGGCTTCATACTGAAAGATGGTAGATTTGTACTAGATATAAGGAAGAAATTGTTTACAACAACAGTGGTGAAACACAGGAACAGGTTTCCCAGAAAGATGGTAGATGTCCCATCCCTGGAAACATTGAACATCAAGTTGGTTGGGGCTCTGAGCAACCTGATCTGGGTAAAGATATCCATGTTCACCACAGAGAGGTTGAACTAGATGACCTTTAAAGGTCCCTTCCAAATCAAAACAATCATGATACTATGACTTTGACCACTGCCAAAGAATGGTTGTCAATGGGTCAGTACCCAAGTGGAGATCAGTGACAAGTGGAGTCCCTCAAGGATCAGTACTGGGACCAGTCTTGTTTAACATCTTTGTCAGTGACATGGACAGTGGCATTGAGTGCACCCTCAGCGAGTTTGCCGATGACACCAAACTGTGTGGGGCAGCTGACGTGGTGGAGGGAAGAGATGCCATCCAGAGAGCCCTTGACAGTCTGGAGAGGTGGGCCTATGCCAACCTCATGAAGTTCAACAAGGCCAAATGCAAGGTCCTCCATGTGGGTCAGAACAACCCCAAGCACCAGTATAGGCTGGGCAGTGTCTGGTTTGAGAGCAGCTGGGAAGAAAAGGACTTGGGAGTGCTGGTGGATGAGAAGCTCAACATGAGCCATCAGTGTGCTCTCACAGACAGAGGGCCAATTGTATCCTGGGCTGCATCAAGAGAAGCGTGGTCAGTAGGTCGAGGGAAGTGATTCTGCCCCTCTACTTCGCTCTCGTGAGACCTCACCTGGAGTACTGCGTCCAGTCCTGGAGTCCCTATTACAGGAGGGATATGGATGTGCTGGAACGTGTCCAGAGAAGGGCCACGAGGGTGATCAGAGGGCTGGAGCACCTCTCCTATGGGGACAGATTGAGAGAGTTGGGGTTGTTCAGTCTGGAAAGGAGAAGGCTCTGGGGAGACCTTATTGTGGCCTTCCAGTATCTGAAAGGGCCTACGAGAAATCTGGGGAGGGACTTTTTAGGCTGTCAGGCTGTGATAGGACTAGAGAGAATGGGTTAAAACTAGAGATAGGTCAATTCAGGTTAGACATTAGGAAGAATTTCTTCCCCATGAGGGTGGTGAGACACGGGAACAGGTTGCCCCGAGTGGTGGTTGAAGACCCATCCTTGTAAGTTTTTAAGACCAGGCTGGATGGGGCTCTGAGGAACCTGCTCTAGTGGGAAGTGTCCCTGCCCATGGCAGGGGGGTTGTAACTAGATGATCTTTAAGGTCGCTTCCAATCCTGACAATTCTATGATTATATGACTTAAACAAAACTCTAAATCACTTTTAGATTGGAAAAAAAATACAGGTTACTTATATAGGACTGAGGATAAAGATTATCAGTTTGGACTCTTTCAGCAGAGCTCATGTTAACATAGGTTGTCCTATGTTTTACTCCCACTCAAGATAGTGTAAAACTAGAGGAAAACAAAGCTGTCAGGAGCAGGCAGAGTATGCTTCAGTAGGAAACCAATAGCCCAACAGAACGGTTAATAAGATTTTGTAAGGAAAAAAAGGTGGTTCATGATTGGCACAAAGTGTACTTACTTAATTCATTCTGTCCTTCCATCTGCTATGAAATATTTACTAAAACTACATACTGATAAATGCAAAACTTGATAAGTGGTAAGTGATAGATTGGAAAGGCTAAAAATCAAACTATCCAGAACTGATGGTTCTTGTCATCAGAGATATAATTTGCAAATCTTCATTTAGTGATCAGGAAACCGGAATTGAAGAGGGAAGGGGATAAAACCCACTCCCCCAGCAATGAGCCTGGGGGTGCGGGACGAAGGATGGGGGTGAAGTCAGTTGCAGAGATCGGGTTCCTCTGTACCAATGCACACAGACTTGCTTGTGATGAGCCTGATGAGCCTGGGGACAACCTTCAGTCTGCTGTCCCACTTGAGGCAGATAGTACTGGTATGTGTGACCACAATCACACAGAGGTCTCTGACAGACTAGTGGCCACAGAGGTGGCCATAAATGGTTGTATAAAAAGATTAAAAACTATCAACTCTACCCCCTCTCTGAAAGGCTTATACGTCAATGCACGGAGCATGGGGAATAAACAGGAGGAGTTAGAGATATATGTGAGAATATACAACTATGATATAATTGCTATTACTGAGGCGTGGTGGGACAGCTCCCACGACTGGAATGTTGTTTTGGAAGGTTATGTTCTATTCAGAAGAGATAGGCCAGCAAGGAGAGGTGGTGGTGTTGCTCTCTATGTGTGATAGCAACTAAAATGTATCAGGTTCTACCCAGGAGGGAAAGTAGAACAGGTTGAAAGCTTATGGGTAAAAGTCAAGGGACATGGAAAAGGGAATAAAATTGTTCTGGGTCTCTACTACAGGCCACCAAACCAAGAAGAAGGTGTTGATGAAGCCTTCTACAGTCAACTGGAAGTGGCCTCTAGAACACCCTCCCTGGTAGTCATGGGTGACTTCAATCACCCTGATATCTGTTGGAAAGCCCATACAGCCAGGCATACCCAGTCCAAACAGCTCTTGCAGTGCATAGATGACAACTTTCTGATGCAGGTCATGGATGAAACAACAAGGAGGGGTGCACTGTTGGATCTTGTATTAACTAATAAAGAGGGACTGGTTGGAGACATTAGAGTCGGGAATAGCCTGAATGATAGTGATCACGATATGATAGAGTTTAATATTAAACAAGGGGGAACTGGAGCAGTAAGTAGGACTGCAACCCTGGACTTCTGCAGGGCTGACTTTGAACTCTTCAAAGATCTACTTGCTGGGAGCCCATGGGCTAGTACTCCGTAGGGTAAAGGAACCCAAGAAAGTTGTTTAATTTTTAAAAAAGTGTTTCTTCAGGCCCAGGATAGATGTATTCCCTTGAGGAAAAAATCTGGAAGGCACAGGAGGAGACCCACATGGATGAGCAGGGAGCTTTTGAAGGAGATTTCAAGGAAGAAAGAACTATACAGTTCATGGATTAAAGGACTGGTTGGTTGGGAAAATTATAGAGAAGTAGTCAGGGCATGTAGGAAGGCAATAAGGAAGGCCAAAGCCCTCTTAGCGCTTAAGTTGGTGAGTAAGGTAAAAGAGAATAAGAAGTTTCTTGAAATACATAAGTGCCAAGAGGAAGAACAAGGAAAGTGTGGGGCCACTGCTGAATGAGAAAGCAGTCTTAATAATCGAGGATGCAGAGAAGGCAGAGTTGCTCAACACCTTCTTTGCTTCAGTCTTTTCTTCTAAGACCAGCCCCTGTGAACTCCAGTCCCTGGTTGAAGGGGAGAAAGCCTGGGGGAAGGATGACTCTGCACTGGTCAGTCAAGACTGGGTTAAGGACCAGTTACATAAGTTGAATATACATAAGTCCAAGGGCCCTGATGAGATGCACCCAAGCGTGCTGAGCGAATTGGCTGATGTTATTGCCCTGCCACTCTCCATCATTTTTGCAAAATCATGGCAAACAAGAGAGGTGCCTAAGGACTGGAGGAAAGCCAATGTCACTCCAGTCTTCAAAAACGGCAGGAAAGAGATTCCAGAAAACTATAGACCAGTCAGTCTTACCTCCATCTCTGGAAAGATAATGGAGAGGCTCATTCTGGAGGTTATCTCTAGGCACATGGAAGATAAGAAGGTTATCAGGAGTAGTCAACATGGATTTACCAAGGGGAAGTCATGCTTGACTAATCTAATAGCCTTCTATGACATTGTAACTGGATGGATAGATGCAGGGACACCAGTGGATATAGTCTATCTTGACCTCAGCAAGGCTTTTGACACAGTCTCCCATAACATCCTTGTGGAGAAGCTTGGAAAGTATGGGATAGAAGAGCAGGTAGTAAGATGGATTAGTAACTGGTTGGACAATAGAGTCCAGAGAGTGGTGATCAATGGTGCCAAATCCAGCTGGAGACCTGTAACCAGTGGAGTCCCCCATGGGTCAGTGCTGGGTCTGGTCCTATTCAACATCTTTATCAATGACATTGATGACAGGACAGAGTGTCTGCTCAGCAAGTTTGCTGATGACACAAAACTGGGAGGATCGGCAGATACACCTGAAAGCTGTGCAGCCATCCAGTGAGACTTAGGTTGGAGAACTGGGCAAGACAGAACCAAATGAGGTTTAACAAGGATAAATGTAGAGTCCTGCATCTAGGTAAGAATAATAAATTACACCAGTACAGACTGGGAGGTGATCTGCTGGAGAGCAGTCTTGTGGAGAAAGACTTGGGAGTCCTGGTGGACAACAAATTCTCCATGGAGCAGCAATGTGCCCTTGTGGCCAAGAGGGCCAATGGTATCCTAGGGTGTATCAAGAGGAGCGTGGCCAGCAGATCGAAGGAGGTTCTCCTCCCCCTCTACTCTGCACTGGTGAGACCTCACCTGGAGTATTGTGTCCAGTTCTGGGCTCCCCAGTTCAAGAGAGACAGGGATCTGCTTGAGAGAGTCCAACGGAGGGCTCCAAGGATGATTAAGGGACTGGAGCACATGCCTTATGAGGAGAGGCTGAGATACCTGGGGCTTTTTAGTCTGTAAAAGAGAAGACTGAGAGGGGATTTGATAAATGTTTATAAATATATGAGGGCTAAGTGTTAAGAGGAAAGGGACAGCCTCTTCTCACTCGTGCTTTGTGATAGGACTAGGGGGAATGGATATAAGCTGGAGCACAAGAGGTTCCACCTTAACATGAGGAGGAATTTCTTTACAGTAAGGGTCACAGAGCATTGGAACAGGCTGACCAGAGAGGTTGTGGAGTCTCCTTCTCTGGAGATTTCAGAACTCACCTGGATGTGTTACTGAGTGACCTGTGTTAGGGTAGATTAGGTTGTAGGGTAGATTAGGTTGTAGGGTAGCTTATATGATCCTGCCCTGGAAGGGGGGTTGAACTTGAAGATCTCCAAGGTCCCTTTCAACCCCTAACACTCTGTGATTCTGTGATTCTGTGATTCTGTGATTTGATAGGTGGAAAAAAAATGTTAGTTTTCAATTGTGAAATTGTTGATTTATTGCCGTTTACCCTAATATACTTGACTTGTCCTGGAACCTTCAGAGAGTGGCAATTAAGCCCCGACTTTTGTCTGAAGTTTGTTTTAAAATCTTATTTTTGTGTGCATGAGTATCATTTCCTTATTTCAATGGTAGCAGATCACCTAGGAACTAAAACACACCTATTTATTGAATAATACTCATGGAATTCTTCATTACTTGAACAATTGAATTTATTGGTCATTCTTATGAGTTGCATATTTAGATAAAATTATTAATGTACACTGTAGGCAACAACCCTTTACTCAGCCCCTGAGGGACAGACTAGGTGAACTAAACAGTTTTTCCATTTCTCTATTTTAATGCAGCTCTGAGATGCTACAAAATCTAGTGAAATATGTTTGAAATAGACATTAATATTTGTTCTAGCACTTTCCAATAGATCACATTATTAAAGAAATATTTCTGTCCTTGATCTACATGAAAGTATGTAGTTTTTCCTATCCAAGATTAAAAATTAAGACTACATCTGTCTGTTCAAACAGTCCCTAAATTCAATGCACTTCATGATCTCCTCACTTTACAAGAGTAATCACAGCAGTGTTTGACAGAATCTACCAATGATGTTTGTGCACTCTTTATCCCTTCAGCTGAATGTGGAGTAATAAAGGTAATGAGACAAAAAGTAAGTTGGAGATTTAATTAAAAAAAATATATATATAGTACTAGTCTTTTCCAGTAATGTGTCCCTACACATTTGAGGTCAGGTTTTTCAGTCTTCAGTCAGACCATAAAAGGTTATTTCAAAATTACAATGATACAGTGGTTCTCAAGACAGGGTAAACTTCAAGCATGCCTTGGAAGAGAAGATATAAATATCCAATACCGGAGAAAAAAAATAAAGACAGTAATTTAGCAGGTAGAAGAGAAGGTTGAGGAAAAATTTTCATGACAGAACAAAGAAGAATGAGCATGAAATAATTCAGTGCAAGGTAAAAACTACCCCAGCTTAAAGTCTTTTGAAATTGCCTCTGAAAAAGTCAGTCTAATAGTAATTTATTAAACTTTGTGAAGTTTCAGTAAAAATAGTTTAATACGAAAAGACACATGAACATCTTACAGTTCCATAAAGATGACAACAGTGTTTGGGTTTAAAAAAAAAAAAAATCTCAAAAGTATATGAAATAATACTTTTTTCTTGGTGTGAAAAGTGCCTTTCTCAGAAAATTTTTGAATCAGCATTCATTAAGACAATAGGCCACAGATGGATGCGCAGGCTTTTCCTACCACAGAAAAAGAGATTCCTTTCTTGTTATCTCTGTGTTGGTATTCACTGCTTGTCTTGCCCTAAGCACATTAAACTGATTATCTATGTTTATTGACATAATAGTTGCAGATCGGGACACATGCTGAGACACATTATATGTCTTATTAATAGGAATTATTATTTGTGAACTGTCACAAGTGCTCATAAAGTAAAAGCTTCACAACTTGCTTTTCCATTATTTCAGCAGTATGAGAAATGTCACATTTGTAAACTGTTGTCTGCTTCCCTGGAAGCTTTTAGAACATTTTGACAGTAATAATAGCATCTGATGTTTTTCCTCTTTTTTGGTAAACAACAGAATTAGAAAAAAGAAATGCTGTAAGACAAACACATCCTATTTCAGATTAAGTTTTGAGCTTAACCAAGAAAAGACAGATGTTTGGGTTTACCTTTGATTAATATAATAAATAAGGAGGAAAATGAGTAGTGACATAAGGAAACTTTATATCATTCACTCTTCCTATAAGCTCTTGATATTACCAAGTGAAAAATTTCTTATCTATAATACAAGTTCACAAAAATAAAGAGCTTTCATTCAGTAAACTCTTTCTTGTTCCTAGGCTATGTTATCCTGACTCCTACAATACATATAAATGAAAAATCTGCATAAAAATTCAAAATACAAGATTAGCAGTATTGGTGAAATTTAAGTTATTTACAATAAATATAACAGTTCAAGAAAAAAAAAAAAAAAAAAACCAAACCCCAAATTTAAAATTTTAATTTCAAAATCATTACTCTTCACTCTATCATCTTACCTGAAAGAAAGTTCATTTTCCATCTCTATTTTAAAGCTTTTTTTTTTAACAAAAAAAACCCCACAATAATTATATCACCTTTCCAAGAAGTATACCTGAAACATGTATGCAATTATCTTAATTTTACACACACAAAACCAAATAAATACATTAAAATGTATTGACAAAACAAACTATGAAATAAAGCTGAATGTCTCTGCATACCCATATAGAATCAACCTATGAAATCTTGATAAATGAGGAAAAGATTTTGTCATGTCATAGAAAATACTAATTTCTTAAAACACAGACACATTTGTCCAAGAGCCAAGAAACAAACATTTTTAATCCTGAAATAGATCCTACACCTCTATCTAAGAGTATTTATTTTGGTTTATATTAGCTTTATTAATCTAAAACACAAAGCCTGGCTTTGTGCAGCTCATCTGACCACAGCAAAATTCTGAAGGTTGGCTTAGCTAGAAGACACTGGCTTGTTGAAAGAAAATGTAAAAGAGAAGACGAGAGACACTGTCTTGATAGTTACCTTGTCCAGAACCCATAAAGAGCATGTAGTTGCATGACAGATTTTAAACTACTCTTGCTTGGCAATCTATTTAAAAAGAAGTCTTAGAAAACAATGCTATTTTACACTTTAGTTTTTCTGAGTTGTCTGACCCAGACTCTCCTTCTTGATTTTTTCTCTTTTTAGACAAGTTTAGACAAGCTGTTTCCTAATTCACTCTTTCATATTTCTACATTCTGGGATAATTTACAAGAAAGCAACATTTTTCCTGACCTTCTTTTTTACTAAGGAAATTTTATTATGTGTAAAATTTTTCTTAGTGTTTTTCTAATGTTATGCTTGCATTCTTGAAGTCCACCGGTTTTACTTTTCTGTTCTTTCTCCTTTCTTTTCAGTGGGTTGTGAACCTTTACCTAAAGTTGCTTTGCACTCTCGCAGTCTCAAGCAGCTTTCCTCTGAAGGTGAGAAAGAAATCCATCTTCAAACCTTGAAAAACCTCTGTCTTCTGTATCAAAACCTCTTGCTATTTCTATTAAATCTGCAGCAACAAGTAGGTGGAAGGGACTTCAAGTAAGGTGTAAGACATGATCAGAATTCAAAACTATTCTATCAGACCAGGAAAATAATAAATCAAAAATACTTTCATTCAGTGGGGATAATTGCAATGACAAACTTGTAGTAGCTGTTTTAAATAAAAGGAATTCAGAGGGGTACACAAGCGCAATACCCCAGTAATATAATTTCTTTGCAAAAAGGCAAATAAGTAAAGTCTATATATAATCTTGCAGAATTTACAAAGTAATCTCTTATACATAATCTTGTCTGAAAGGATACCTTTAAAGAAACAGACCATTCTAATGGACACAAAAAGTATGGTTGGGTTTTGCTCTCTTGTGATGAAAAACAGACAATTAAGATTTACTTATCTTCAAGAAGAAAATATTGACAGTAGTAAAGGACCAGACTGACACACAGAAGAAAGGAACATGCTTGTTCTCTATGTTCTTGGAGGTACTAGTGGCCATTACACAATGAAAATCATATTGGATGCTATCAAAATAATTTCTGTTAGTAAGAGCTGGAAAGTACTTTCTCATATTGTGTAAGAGAGAGTAGTCCTCACTTTTGGATTTCTTCATCAAAACTTAAATGTAACATGTCTCTTACACCTAGCTGGCAATGTTCGCCTTGCTTCAGAAAAGAAGGGTAGATTCAGAAGCTCTTGAAAACCCTGAGAGCTTATTTTTATTTACCTTCATCATCCCTGGTAGAGGGTAATCAGGTGGACAGAGAAATATACACAGATCTTTGAAAGAGCTCTTTAGTTTTTTCCCACTAGATTTTTCTGAATCCACCTTAGGAGCAAGTCCACTCTTATTTGCATTATTTTCAGAAAAATGACACATCTCACCTTCCATTATGTATTGTGTGCATGTGTAGTCATATGAAAGGGGAATGGTTAAAGGAAGATAGCAGGTTGATCAATAAAGACATCAACTTTTATCCTACGTAGGTCTGAAGAGATTATGATGGCCTTTGTCAAGCTGGCAATGCTCTTTCCCCTACTCCTTTTCCCAGATACTCCTCAGGCACAGACAGGGAACTGGATGAGTGCTAAAAACAGCAATATGCTGCTGCTTCCAATGTCAGCCTGAAAGCATGAAGGAGCTTGTGATGGGGAGGGCAGAATACTCTGTCTTCTCCCAGCCTTGAGCCTGCACTTACTGCCCAGAAAACAGCCCACCCAGCAGGTAAGCACTGGCCCTGTGGACAAGCAGTTTAGAATGTAGCACAGAGTAACTTCTCCTGTGACATATGGGGGCACATCCACAGCCGCTATAGCTCAGTAGTCTCATTGTCTTAAACAGATCATCCTGATTTGTGCCAGCTGAGTGTCCTCACAACATTGGTTCTTTTGATCTTCAGATTCTTGCAGCATTACTAAGGCTGGAGTTCTGAAGCAAAGCAAAATTTTCTATCTGTTATTCTCATATCTTTACCAAAAAGGTTGTCCAGCTCAGAACATGTTCATAAACATGCTAGTTTCACAGGTCTCAACATACACCCTGCTGTGCATGTTATTAGTTTGTGTAGCTTTGCTCTTGAAATTACCTTTTTCATGAATTTGCTTCCCCAAATCTTTATCTCATTTAAACCTCAATCCTTTAAAAAAAAACCTCTTTTTGATCTTGTACATATAAGATACCAACAGATATCTAAAACATTAATTCCATCTCTGTGTAGAGCTCGTCTGTTTATCATTTGAAATTATTAGTTTAAATTAGATCTGAAGGAAGGGGGAAAAGTAAGTTTTAAACAAAGTTACTTTGACCAAGAAAAGTTGCATAAAAGTGTCATCTTTGCAGGCATTTCATTTTGACTGATACAAAGGTGAAGATATGAGAAAATTGCAATTCTGACTGCTGCTCACATAAGTAATAAAAATAAAAAAAATATATGTATTAGCCGGTTTGGGTTCACAACTGCATTTTGTGGCCCATGACAGTAGATACCAACCTTGCACAACAGAAATTGGTTTACTACTCTAGCACAAGTGAAATGTGACTTATTCCTGCCTGTTTAGCTCTTGCAAAACACACAGGATCTATTTCAGTAGCTGCTGAGGATACTGAGTATGTAGGAAGTATAAGAATACCCATGATGTAATCTTCTATGGTGGTCAAAGAGAATTTAGCTGCAAGAAAACCTGAAATGATTTTCAAGTTTTTGAAAATAGCAGGTATGAAAGTTTTCCTTCCATACTTAAAACACCACTGCAGTATGGATACACTGTAAGAGAAAGCAGTAAGAAAAAGTGACTAATATTGTAGAAACTTTGATAGGTTATTCTACTAAATGACTTAGAGGAATATTCAGATAGTTAAGAAAATGGGATAAATTCAAATGAACATTACAGGGTTTGAGTGAGAACAGAACTATTTCTATTCAGCGATTTTATTTTTCAGCTCAGTTCTGCTAACTAACTGCACTGTCTGAAATTAGCAGCCTGTTTTCATGGACAGTATCTGCTCCTAGCAGTGATAACACTCTATGTTTAGAGTTACTACCAAGGATTGGTATGCAGACCAAGGCCACTGCTGGATCCTGTGCACCACACTAGGGGGGTGCAGAAAAGTGAAAGGCTGCACCTGCAGGGAGGAACGGACAGGACAGGTGACTAAACTGACCAACGAGGTATTCCACTCTGTATGTGTCATATTTGGTGTAAAACTGAGGGATCATGAGTGTCTTGCCCTGATTTGCTGGCCCTGCTCATCTCAGTTTGGGTCCTCCTCCAGTTTCTTCCTTGGAGTTTCTGAGGAGGACTCTGTCCATTCTGCCTTCAGTCCTGATTGGTGCGTTCCTGAATCCAGTACCAGAATCCAGCTCCTGAACACAGTTCCCATCTGCTGCTGGGTCCAGTCTGGGAATCTTCTGCTGCCTGCTCCACAGCATCAGTGGTGACAGAGATGTTTGTGAAGGGGGATTGGGTTCCATACTGGCTTTATATATATTTGTATATATTTCACCTTCTATTATTATTGTTCTAATGTTTCATTAAAGCTGTTCTGGTTTCCTTTTCTAACCTCCAAGTCTCTCTCCTTTATTCCCTTTCCCTTCCCCTTTGGGAAAAGAGGGGGGGTTAACAGAGAGAATCTGTTATGGGTCTAAAGGTCCACCCTAACCCTAAACCATGACAGATGTGCATGAATTAAAGGAAGCTTTTGTGCATTTACATAGATTCACCCTTGGGCTCAAGTGCTCTTATGAAGTGTGTCTTGAACATAAGTGACATATCTGCTGGCTATCCCTTTGTGAAAAAACAAGAAAATATTTATGACTAAAACTATAGTTCTCACCTGAAAATTCCAAATAAGTATTCCAAATATCTTCAAAAATCAAGCTTTGCTTGTATACAAAATACTATTCTGAATTACAAGCAGTATTTTTTCTATTTGGCAAACTAAGAAACTGAAGTACTAGTGGATATGTGATCAAACTTTGATTTTTAAGGAAGACTGCTTTCTAAATCTATCATTTTTGTCCTGAATTGGAGGCTGTGTTACTAAATTATGGAAGCGAAGCTATATAGTATTCTTGGCTCAGTGACTTCTTACACTTCTCCTTTTCACCCTCATGTACTTCAGGACAGAGTGCTGGCTTTATTATGCATTTTCAGAAAATGGGTTTGCTTGGTTGTTTATTGTGTATTATTTCTACTCTCTACTTTTCATTCATCTTGTCAGGCATCTTATGTCAGTATTTTCCTACATATCTTACCTTGTTGAATAGTCTCTTCAAATCCATTTCTAGCATAATGGATTTGAAGCGATTAGTCAAATCTCTTAAAATCTCATGTTTCAGATGCATACTAACACCCTACTTTACTGCCATTGGCAAATTTAATCATGAAAGAAAAAAAATAAAATAAAAGGAGGGGACACAAAAGAAAAAACAATCCCTGTTCATAGTATTTTGTTTGAGCCAATTTGCTTTCTGAATCAAGTAATCAGATATGGGTGAAACACCTGGTTTCAGGGAAAAAAAAAAATAAATAAAGGTCACTTTGACACTTTCAGGAAATCTTTGTTTTTCCTGACCTATCTAAATTAGCTAAGAGCCAACTCATAACTCTCATTCTTACTAATAAAAAAGAACTTTTTTTTTACCCTCAGCTTTGCTACCACTACCGTTGCTTCAAGACTATATACATATGGCAACACTCTAGTTCTACTATCATTCTCTTTCACCAAGGTAACAGATATGGGGGATCCAGAGCACAAAAGACCCTTTATAGATAGTGTCATAGAATCATAAAATGAATCATAAATGAGTCATAGAATCATCAAATGTATTGGATTAGAAGGGACCTCTAAAGGTCATCTAGTCCAACTCCACTGCAATACACAGGGACATCTCCAACTAGGCCAGGCTGCTCAGAGCCTCATCAAGACTGTCCTTGAATGTCTCCAGGGATGGGGCCTCCACCACCTCTCTGGACAACCTATTCCAGGGATCTATCACTCTTCTATTAAAGAACTTTTTCCTAATATCTAACATAAATCTACCCTTTTCTAGCTGAAAGCCATTACCCCTTGTCCTGTTAATGTGTGCCGCATCTGTGGCATAGTTCTTTTCATACTCAGAATAGATTCTGTTCTGTCCTCTTTAGTTAAATCTAAGCATCACTACCCACCAATGTCCATTACTTATGACATCAAGGTTACCCAAGACCTACAGCATATCTTCCACACTTCTTATGCCTTTTCTTAAGCAAATCACAACCACCCACTGTCATGTTTTATGTACCAGTATTCAAATTCTACAGTAATAAAAGTCATATGTGAAATGATGGATAAACTTTATAGTTAATGTAAGTAATATAAATGAAGCCTGGCTTTTCCTCCTCAATCCAATGAAGAAGATCTATTTTTCATAGCTTTATAGTCTTGGGCCCTACATATATATGAACATGAGTACTCACACATCAGCTTCATTAGTGTCAGGGAAATATTGTAAATGTCTGAGGTATCACAAGTAATTGTTGGAGATAGGAGTTTTTTTCCAGAGAATTCTAGCATTTTATCCATAATGTAAAATCACTGGGAAATTTTTATCTTTCTGTTCATAGATTCAGAGATCTCATTAATCAATGTAAGCCAATCAATCAATTTCATTCTAAATGTAGATATAATAGAAGCCACTGCTGAGTCATACAGACTAGTTCAATTATCCCTGCTGGAAGGGTGAAAAAACAATGCAAACACTTCAGTTCTGGTCCTCAAAGGAAAAAAACAAAAAAAAACCCAAAAAACCTTGAAAGAGCTAGAATCATATGAGATTCAATTGTTAGAGTGATGTGTACCCCCAGGCAAGGGAACATGACCCTTCATCCAGCATCAGTCAGGATAGAAAACACTGGATGCTGTATCTCTTTGCTATGATTATAACACACTGTACACATTTTCAGCCTTTGAATTACATTTAGAAGAGATACATTGTGCACATAAGCAGAGATGTAACACATGTTACACACTTCTAGAAGAAATACAAAATACTTTTTCTGTTTTAGGGCTTAAGTCATCAAATGGGAAAGCATGAATAGAGGAGAGAGATATTCTGAAATACAGTGGGTGACCTGAAGTTTGAACATATGGGAGTGATGAAAGAGCAAGACAGTGAGACACTTATCTGCATCTTCTTCCCTACTGGCTTAGAGCTCGGTGAACTGTATGACCTGAATACCCTATCTTCCATTGTCCTTTTAATTTCCCTTCCTTATATTTTAAATTAAATTAACTCCTCTAGATCACTTTCTTTTTCCTTCCCATAGTTACAATGTCAGACTTGCATTTTCATCCTGTTGGATTGTTTATTTATGGAGATAAAATGATTTTTTTCCACCATTCCAAACTTGCAAGTTCTCAGCTTTATTCAGTTGTCATATATGCTGAAAGTCACTGCCTTGAAGAGTTTAACAGTGGGAAAGATAAGACTGTGAACTAGATGGTATTTGTATGTTGTGTTCAATGAAATGACTGAGGCCAACTCTGAAGTTTTTCCTTAGAAAATGATGTCAACAGTTTTGTGAAGTAAGAATCCTCCAGTAATCTCCATCCCCATACACACATGAGTAAAAAAGAGCATTCATAGATATGCCAAGTAAGTGGCAAAGCTTTGCACACAGTTGTTGGTTGTATAGTAGTATGTCTTAGCATACTTTGAAGTCAGTGAAACAACTAACAATGCAAAAGTAAATATGGGTGTGCAGAACCATTCTCCACTTTACAACATGAACTTCTGACACTTAAGCCCCAGTACATGTCCTTATTTCCAACCATGTATCCTGAACAGTGAAATTGTTATGGATGATGAGCTGTAAAGACAAGGAGGGGGTGGGGAACACATAAAACTTGGAGATATTACTGATTACCTATTGTACTCATAATGAACTTGCTATGTAGGGAACTAATATGATAAAATATGCATTTTAACTGGAAAAAGAATATAGAAAAAAAAAACCTTTATGGTGCTTCAAAGTACCTCTGCTTGGCTAAAGCTGCCATTAAGCACAGATTTTCTAAAGATAACAGCCCAAGATGTATTTTCGTCTATAATTATTCTAGAGAACAACCTTATTTTTCAATAAAGAGTAACAAAACAATGTTGCAACGGAGTTGGCTGAGAAAAAAAGAGAATTGCACTAAGTGACAGATGGTGTTTTACTGTAGATTAAAATTCTCTAAGGGGATGGGAAGATGATTCCATCTTATTAAAGAAAACCAAATTACATCATACTGACCAATGGTACTGGACAGCAAAACAGTTTCTGATTGGCCAGTGAACATCCCATCACTTGGCCATGGTGAAAAGCCAGCCATTCAAAATATAGTTGAAGCACATATTACACTAATTTTATAAACAGATGAAAGAATATGTTTAACGCATTTCTCATTGCAGACAGGTGTGATGATAGGAAACATAATCAGGCAAGTGCATGGTTTTAAAGGACAGTTTTCTAAAGGGAAAGGTAGGCATTAAGATAGGAAAAAGGGTAATTCAAGAAGTAATTTGACTTTGTGAACCCCATATGACTTCAGAGGCTCCACAAGAAATGCTGATGAGTGTTCACAAGACTGAATGGATAGGAGGTCAGAATGGAGCCTCCTTCCTGTTTCTGACTGTTTTATTTTTGCAAACTCAAAATGCATTCTGTCATGGAGGGGCACAAGTCCACTGATATATAATTTAATGCCTAAAATAATGTTATATTCCTATCTTTGTGTTAACATTGCCAACCTTAATATGTCATTCCCTTACTTACTGCAGTCCAAGCAATCTCTGTAGTTAGAACCAAGTTTCCTTTTTGAGTATCATAGAATTTTCATGAACTGAATTATTTTGAGTGGATCATTTTGAAAGAGAAATGCATGGGATAATGCAGAGGGGTTATAGTTGTGGAGGTGATGGGGCAGATAAAAAAAAAAACGAATCACATTGAAAGGTAGCCCTGTGAATACGTTCAGAGTCAGAGGTGGGAGAGAGAGGTAAGGGGGGGAGGAAATCACCACATCAGAGGGGAGGAATATTAATTCTTTGAATTTAACAAATGGATAACAGAAGTACTATGCTATAAGGAGGAAACTTATCCCCCCATTTAACCACTGTCAAGTTAACATAGTATCGTTTATTGTTCTCTGAGTTGTATCTTTCTGACATTAGTTATACCATTTTGCTATAATCAATTGACTGAAATTTGCTAGCTAATCAGTAATAATAGCCTTAAAATACAACCATAAAAATCCGTAGTCTTTCAGCATATCAAATATTAAACTGAAAAATCTGTATCTGTTATGAACCTAGCAAGAAAAGTGGATCTCAAATATAGCTCATATGTTATTACAGATATTCCATTAAGGATACATCTGCACATGGAGTTATCTATTACTTCAGTTTCATCCCATATTAAAAATCTCTTAATGATTCAGATTGCAGAAGCATCAGCCTGCTAAACTAACCAGGTCCTGCTGCTCTCCTGATGCTGCTAGCTTGATCAAAACCTGTCTTGAGCTTAAACATGGTTGTGATTCTCACATCAGGCATTGTACATCCTACTTGTCTTAGTGTTTAGTGGGTTCATCTCAACACCCAAGTCTCTTCTCTATGGTTAGTACCTCCCCCTTTTTAGGCAGATTTTTTTTTTCAGATTCATGAACTCTACAACTTGTATTTTCAGAGGCCGAGCTATCTTTCTGAGTTGCATAATTTGGTGTTAAGGGTAACAAAACCCTACAGGGACTATGCAGTGACATGCCAGAGTCCATCTATGGCTTACAGCTTCATTTAACACCTGTACATAGTCCTATCAAGCCCTAGAAGATAATCACACAACTAGTATACTGTAGAGTTTCCCTGCCTCTTAAGACTTGGTTAAACTCAAACATTATGCATTGATACAAGTCATTATTAATGTGATATATTTCTTAGTAGAATTACAGAACCATGTAAGTTGTAAGTGGACTCCAGAGCTTATCTAGTTCTACTCTTGCTCAAAACAGACCCCATCAGAGGCCATGTTCAGTCAAGTTTTGACAATCTACGAGGATGGAGATCTTACACCTCCCTGAGAAACATGTCCCAGCTTTTAAATGTGTTCATGGTAAATTGCTCATAGTAAATCAAATAAGCAGAATAATGAGCACTCTTATTTACCAGTTTTTTACCTTCTGTTTACCAGAAAAAAAAGGTTAACTGCATTTGACATGGGTGTGTACTAATATTTCTTTGGACATACCTGCATATTTTTTCACGGTCATCCACTTAGTATCCCCTACTGCTTTGTGTCCTATCAGAATGAACTTCTGTTCTCCTTCCACTGTTTGATCACACTGCTAGCCTGTTAAGATGATGTCAAGTTGGCCTGGATTGGTTTGTTTGAAGCTGGGCATTTCTCAATACTACCATAGTGTGTTTCAGCTAATGTGAGCATATGGTGCTGTATTCTATACTCTCTTCTCTTGCAGTTGATCATTATACCAGAGGGGAAAAAAAAAATTAAGAAAAGCATACTGCTTAAAGAGTTCAGCTGTCCACTTTCTGTTTTTTGGTACTTATTTTCATATTTTCCTACTTTTCCTACTTGTTTGTGAGGAATTGATGAGGTAGTAAGAGTTATAATTCCTCATCCGAGCACCTGTGACCCCTGCCTGAACTGCACCAATAAGCAAGTCACCAGAGCCTTCTCTAGCTTTGTCTTCATCTTTTTCCTGCTTTTTGTACCAGGAAGTATCCTGAACTGGACTGTTCCTACTTGCTCAGCAACATCTGAATAGAACTTGTTTGAGAATTCTGGCAGACAAGGTTTCATAGTGGACTTCTTTTCAGTTGTGGGTGGTAAGGAATATGTTTGCAGTCATTGTGCATATACAGTTTGAAAACTTGGCCAAATAGTAACTGTCCCATTTGCAATTCTCATTTCTCTTTTTAGGCTATCTCTTCTGTCTTTCCACAGCAACATCATTCATACCTTAGCATGCACAACACAGAAAATCTCTCCCATTCAGATACTAGACAAATAAAAATTAGATCTTAGGTATGTTCTTATTGTCTTCAAGGATAGCTCCTATACCTATCTCAGTATTTTCATCCATATATGTTCAGGGTTTTTTTTCCATCCTTTGCTGAATGTACTTCTCTTAACTTTTTATAAAGTACATTTCAAAGTATGTACCACTGCACATATTCCGTACATCTTAAAGGGAAAAACTGAGGCATTTCAACTGCAGTAAATTCTAGGGCACTTTTCAAGTTAATTTAACTTAAGAAATATGTAGAAATACTTGGCAATCATTAACATCAAGGAGGTGTAATACATGGCTAATTTGAGATGGACCAAACAGGTTTCAGAAAATTCCATTTACTTTGACAAACACTTTGACAATATCTAAGCTGTGGAGACCATGCATCTTCGTCTCAGACACTGGAAGAAGGAAGCAGTCACGTGCTCATTACAAGATCAGTTATGATGCCCTGTCAGGTATGCAGAATGCCAGCTGGGACCATTCAGCTGAGTAATATTAGTGAACACCTAGCAGGATTCCCTTTAGCTTCTCTATGCATGCTATCTGGTTTTATCAGTGTCAGGAGGCTTAGAAAAGTAGGAAAAAAAAAAATTAAAAGGGTTATGAAATATTAGATAGAGGTGTCTATGTCATTCAATGGAACCTACATTAGTCATACCCACCATCACTCTGACTTATCTGGTGACGTATTAGCTCAAGTACCAGAAACAGTCCAGACTCACAGATATAGAACAGTACATTACGTTAATATTTGGAGTCTATTTCATACACTCTGAACTAAAAGGCTGTGGATGTTGTCTATTTGCACTTCCATGCATTCTTCAACACTGTTTCTTACATCATTCTCATTAAAAAACTGTTTGCTCAAGGCTTGGATGGGTGTACGCTCTGCTGTGTAAAACACTGTCTGGACAGCTGGGCACAAAGAGTGGTGGTGAATGGAGTTAAATCCAGCTGGTGACCAGTCACAAGTGGTGTTCCTCAGGGCTCAGTATTGGGACCACTTCTGTTTAGCATCTTTATCAGTGATCTTGATGCGGAGATAGAATGCACCCTGAGTAAGTTTGCAGATGACACCAAGTTAGGTGGGAGTGTTGATCTGCTTTAGGGTAGGAAGGTTCTTCAGCGGGACCTGGACAGGCTGGATCAATGGGCCAAGGTCAATTGTATAAGCTTCAACAAGGCCAAGTGCTGAGTCCTGCACTTGAGCCACAACAATCCCAGACAACACTGCAGGCTTGGGGCTGAGTAGCTGGAAAGGTGTCCAGCAGAAAATGACCTGGGGGTACTGATACACAAGTGGCTGTATATGAGTCAGAAATGTGTCCAGTTGGCCAAGAAGGCCAATAGCATCCTGGCTTTGTTAGAAATAGTGTGGTCAGCAGGACAAGGGAGGTGATTGTCCCTCTGTACTTGACATTGGTGAGGCCACACCTCAAGTACTAAGTTTAGTTTTCGGCACCTCAATACAAGAAAGATATCAATTTGCTGGAGAATGTCCAGAGAAGAGCAACTAAGCTGGTGAAGGGCCTGGAGAAAAAGACTTGTGAGGAGCAGCTGAGGGAACTGTGACTATTTAGTCTGAAGGAGGCTGAGGAGAGACCTTATCACTCTCCACATCTACTTGAAAAGACCTTGTAGAGAGGTAGGTGCCGATCTTTCCTCACAAGTAACTAGTGATAGAACTAGAGGGAATAGCCTCAAGCTGCACCAGGGGAGGTTTAAACTGGACATTAGGAAATTTTTTTTCACTGAAAGGGTTGTCAGGTGAACAGGCAGCCCAGGGAGGTTGTTGAGTCACCACCCCTGGATGTATTTAAAAACCATATAATTGTTGTGCTTCGGGATATGGCTTACTGGTGGACTTCTTAGAGTACGGTTAATGGTTGGACTCAATGGTCTTAAAGGTCTTTTCCAAACCAGGTGATTCAATGAATCTACAATTCTGTGATTCTATAGCTCTATTTAGACACATGAGTAGTCTCTAAAGTAAAGGCTGGACTCTCAGAAATGAACAGAATTTCTCAGGAGTGAGATTCAGACAGGAGTATAAGTCTTGAAGGTAGGAAAGGTTTCAGCACAACCATGAAGCCCCCAAATCTGAGAATCAAGTTCATAGAAAAGTCTTGTAAATATCTTAAAAAATAAATAAATAAATAAAATTTGCTCCAAAAACTTCCTTTTCCTACTTCTGACTATAAACATAAATGATCCTATCTTCCAAGGACAGATGTTTTAATAAGGACTTTGTCAAGGTTCGGGTTCAGGACAGTCCACTAGACCTATAAGAGATGCTCTCTGTTAGCCCTTCTCCTGTCACAAAGGGAAGAGAAGTAGAATAAGGGAGAGAGACTTATGGATTAAAAAAGAAAGGTAGAACAACTTTAATGAAAATAATAATAATATGGAATATATAGAAGTATATACAAAATCATTATCGAATCCAAACCCATGATGACAATTATGTCACAGTCAACACTAGTGTCGTGGAGCAGGTGCTGGGGAAGTCCCAGACAGGACTCCATGTCAGACAGGAACCAGAGTCAGGACCTGGATTCTAGAACTGTATTTAGGAATGCGCGGATTGGGATCTAGGAGAATGGACAGAGGTCTCCTCAGATGGTGGTCATTGAATAATAAAGCCTGACACTTTAAAGCTAAAGCTGATCCTTCAGCTTTGCACTTTATATGATGTACATGGGATAGGATAGGATAGGATGGGATACCTTGCTGGCCAGTTTAGGGCCCCCTGTCCTGTCTGCTCCCTCTCCATAGGTATAACCTTTTACTTTCTGTGCCCCCAGTGTGGTGCACAAGTTCAAGCAGTGGCACATCAATCCTTGGTAGTAACTCTAGGCATCGAGTGTTATCACTGGCAGAAGTAGACATTGCCTGTGAAAATATGCCATTAACTTCAGAAAGTACAGTTAGAAGACACTGAGATGGAAACTAAAATCACTGAAAGGTATTGTTATGTTCTGACTCAAACCAGGACAGAATTGTAGGGAAAGAAATATTTTAGAAGGTGGAATTAAGATCAGTGTAGCACACACTAGCATTTATCACTGGAGGGTGACTTGTTTTTCCACAGCAAGATGTACCTCCCATCACCAGCCCAACTGCACCTTCTTTGGTAAATCTGACAATAGCTCTTTCCCAAAGGAAAGGAAACTTTTGAGAGGCCTTTTATTAAGTGATAACATTTCTCTATTAATGGTTTTGTTGCTCTCAATTTTATTAACAGCTGATACTCTATCAGGATCAATGCATCCCAAAAGAGAGGAAGGCAGGCAAGAATGTCAGAAGGCTTGCATGGATAAACAGGGAGCTCCTGGACATATGGAGATGAAAAAAGAGTGTCTATAAAGAGTGCAAGCAAGGACAGGTAGACCAGGAGGAATACAAAGATATTGTCCAAACACCCAGAGATCAGTTTAGGAAAGCTCAAGCCCAGACAGAATTAAATCTGGCCAGGTATATTAAGGCAACAGGAAATACTTCTATAGGTATGTCAGTAATGAAAGAAAAACTAGAGAAGATGTGGGCCCTCTCCTGAAGGAAGGACAAGACTTGGTCATAGGAGACAGAGAGAAGGCTGAAGTAGTCAGTGTGTTCTTTGCCTCCTCACCAGCAAGGGCTCTAGTCATACCACCAAATTTGCAGAATGCAAAGGCAGGGACTGGGACAAGGAAGATCTACCCACTGTAAATCCATGGGACTCAACACGATTCATCTGCAAGTCTGGAGGAAACTGGTGGATGAAGTTACTAAGCCTCTTTCCATCATATTTGAGAAGTCATGGCAATCTGGTGAAGTTCCCACTGACTGGAAAGGGGGAAACATAACCCCCATTTTCAGAAAGGGAGATAAGGAAGACCTGGGAAACTACAGGCCAGCCAGTCTCATCTCTGTGCACAGCAACATCGTGGAGTAGATCTTTCTGAAGGCTCTGCTAAGACACATGGAAAATAAGCATGTTATCGGTAGCAACCAACATGGCTTCACCAAGGACAAATTACGCCTGGCAAATCTGGTGGCTTTGTACAATGAAGTTACAATATCGGTGGATAAGAAGAGCAACTGATGTCATCTACCTGAACTTGTGCAAAACATTCAACACTGTACCTCATGACATCCTGGCATCTAAATTGGAGAGATATGGACTTGATGGATGAACCATTCATTGGATAAAGAATTGGCTGGATTGTCACACTGAAAAAGCTGCAGTCAATAGCTTGTGGTCCAAGTAAAGATCGGTGACAAGTGGCTTTCCTTGGGGATTGATACTGGAACTGGAGCTGTTTAACATCTTTGTCAGTGACATGGACAGTGGGGTTAAGTGCATCCTGAGCAGGTTTGTGGACAACACCAAGCTGCATGGTGCAGTCAACATGCTGGAGGGAAGGGATGCCATCCAATGGGACCTTGACAAGGTTGAGAAATGGCCCCATGCCAACCTCATGAAGCTCAACAAAGTTAAGTGTAATGTTCTGCACGTGGTTTGGGGCAATCCCAAGTACAAATAGTCTGCACAGAGTATGGATTGTCCTGAGGAGAAAGATTTGGGCATGATGGTTGATAAAAAGCTCAACATGAGCCAACAGTGTGTGAGTGCAACCCAGAAAGCCAGAACTATCCTGGGCTGCATAAAAAGATGCATGGCCTGCAAGTCAAGGGAAATGATTCTGTCCCTCTAGTCCATTCTCATGAGACTCCAGCTGGAGTACAGGAGTACTGCACCCAGCTCTGGAGCCCCCAATACAAGAAGGACATGGACCTGTAGAAGCAGGTCTGGAGGAGGGCCAGGAAGATGATCAGAGGGCTAGAACACCTCTCCCATGAGGACAGGCTGAGAAACTTGTGGTCGTTGGGAAAAGAGAAGTCTCTGGAAAGACCTTATGTGAAGGGGTCTGGTTACAAGAAAGCTTGTTTTGTTGCCAATGTTTGGTGGTCTGTTATTGGCTTGCAAATCTGAGACTGATGGTTATCAAACAATGACTTCACAAACTTCAGCTCATTTGAAATGACCACCATTGCAGCACTCGCCTTGAAAGTGGGGAAGGCTAACTGATAAAAGATCACAGGAATTTGTGTGCCCCAGAAATTTTATATTTGCATCTGCTTCTGCCCATTTTCTGTGGCAAAGTAGCACGGAAAAGTCACCGAGGGTTTAACATAAGAAAATCATTTCAGGTGCAAAAAAGATGTACTAGCCGTGCAGATAAAGCTACATTGTAGCAGCATCAACTAGCTATCCTAAATACATTCAGGAGCTAAATGCTTCAAGGATTGTAACACAAAAAAGTATCTGCTTCACTTCCAAGTACTTAGTGTGTATACACAGTTATCAAGTCACTTAGATGTTTAAGTGTCACAAGCAACTGTGACCCCAAATGTAAAACAATACCTTCTATCACCATTCAGCTATGTGGCTCATATCACCTATCTTCTAACATCTCTGTAGCAGCTTCCCAATACCAATTACAGTTCATGTCCCAGTGCAGCTAACTGCTAGCCTGGTTACACTTCTGTGTGCAGACTCATGCACATAACAGAGCACATTTGACCAAGGCTCGACTAAGAAATAAAGAGTTTCTTTTAAAATCTATATACTACTCATAACTATTCTTTATACCAATCTTGGTCAACTCTGAGAAAAGTCAATATCCTAGCTAAGCTAAACATTGCTCCATGAGGCAATGACACCATCCTAAATGAAAATCTGTTAAAAGAATGTGCCTGCTAGAGGGAATTACCATTCTCTATCAATAAGGCTTTGCATTTAACAGGTTAGTACTTTATCTTTAGTCCAAATATCTACAGGCTCTACCCTTTAATTTAATGTATAAATTGATTCTACTCTGTCTCATCACACCTAATGAGCATATTTGGTTCTCTGTCAATAAAAGTTAATGATTGAATGAAGAAAGTTAATCAGATTGAAATAAAGATAAGAGATATTTATTTTATACCAGAGTGGAATACACTATTGTGACTGCTTTTATTTGTGGCAGAAAAGTAAGATCCAGTCTCTTGTATCTTCTTTGATACCAACAGGCAAAGCCTTCAGGCAAGAATTGTTTCAAAGGCTATGCAAAGATATTCACAGATGTACTACTCAGTGAGACAGGGCAATGGTGCTACTTTGTCTACAATCCTCATTATATATCAAGGAAAACAATCACATCCTTCTTTCTGCAAATGATAACTATTGCTACATCTAAGAGAAAATCCTTGAGAAATACACTGCAACAGAGGGAATTTCACATGTTTTAACAGACCTTTAATGTATATCTTCAAAAAATGTGTGGAAGCATTGATTTCTTTGGAATATCTGTGAAAGAAGACAGAGACTTCAGATGTTTTCACTAGGGAACAAACAAGCAAACTAAAGGAATGCATCAATAGGAATTGGGGGTTTTTTTCTCCTTTTTGTGATTGTGAGTGTGTAGCAGACATTAGCACAGGTTCATACTGAATCCCACTGAAGACTGTTACTACACTATGGTTCAGAATTCTGTGTAAAAAGTGAACTCTTCTGTGATTTAATATCTCTTAATTAAAAACAAACAACGTTATTCAACTTACATTACTGCAGAACAGTCATAAAAGAAATGGAGCCTGGACATGTGTTAGACAAAAACAGGAAATAATTTAATTCTTGTTTTGTTTTTTGGCCTGGTTTGGTTTTGGGTTTATTTTAACAAGAGTTATTATTGTACTCTGCTTTCCAACCAGGTATCCATACAGACTATACATGAAAAGGATAAATTCATATTTATGGATGTAGATTTACAGAAGAAATCCTCTGGATTTTATTCCCTCTTATTTGAGAGCTCAGTGACTATATTGTACCTTTACTCGTAAGCACAATGAAGTTCTGTTGAATATTTAATATTTTGGGTTGCATATCAATTTAATGCAAATCATTAATTGCACAGTAAAATCAAAAGTATGTGAAAGAAAATTTTTCAGAAGGAGGAATTCAATCACAGTGCCAGTTTAACTCTTTAGATGGTGGTTGTAAAATGTGCCTGTATTGTGTATCAGTGAATCTCAAGTGATAATTTTTCAAATTACTAGTCCAGTTTGGTTTTTATTTAAATAAAACCCCAGATTTTGCAGACACAAAACCTGCACGACCATTGTTGATCTCCACTTACATTTTAGGCCGACATTTGAGTCTGTAACCACTCAACTGGAATACAAGTCTTAGAATTATTTTGCCAATGCCTTCAGGTTAGGAATTACTATCACTTTGTGGATCCAGTTTCTCTGTATCTGTTCCTTTAAACTGATCTGTCTCATGGCTAGCTTTCATATATTACAATATCCCACAGTTAATCACGTATCTTTTCTTGACTCTTTAGTAATGTGCCACTCTTTACTTCATTCTGAGCACATCAAAGTGAGAAAACTTGAGCCTAGATGTACAGCTTAATATTTTTTTTTCAGAGAGAATCCTGGAACTACTAACAGAAATTACAAACCATTCCTGATAGTCATAGGCATGTTACCAGCAACCTGTTATGTTTCCTCAGTGAGTATTCTCTCTGCTGGTAGCCCAGATAATGACAGTCATGATAATAAATGTTTGCATCTTAAACTTACCTGACCTTGGTCATCCCTGCTGCAGCCAACTATTGTCTAAATCTATTGCTTGCATGACGCTCTTGTAAGTAAAAAAGTCACTACAAGTTTGAATGATTTTACCATTCCAGTGGAAAACAATCACATTTGTGGAGCACGTGCTCCCAATGGTGTGATTTTACATCTCCTTTTCCATCAGATAAAATAGAGGATCAATATACTATCTCATCTCATAGTTAACTCTGATCATACCAGGATGGAGATGTTAACCTTACTTGTGATTGGGTTGTCAAAAAGTCCTAGTTCTCATCTTTGTCTGTGTCATCAAAGTAATGTGATATATCAGAAGGGTGTACCTCATGGTGACATGAAAAACCATCATGGGCCCAACAGTTTACAAAGGGACTACAGATTTTCTGGAGAACATCCAATTTCTTTCAGCTACCAACTAAATTTTGAATCGTATCCAGAGTGAAACTATAACAGGAACCAGTTCATTTTTAATTTCTGATGAGAAAAACAGCAGTGTTTTTAGTATCAGGTAGTTAGGATCCCCACCTTTGAAAAAATTAATTTAGTCTGTAATAACAGAGAGCAGAATTAAGCCAATTGTTTTCTTCATTTCCATAAAGTTTCACAGTATTTTATCAATTTATGGACACTCAAAATGAAGAGCAACATCTACATTTATCCTTATTTAGATAACTTGTTACTTCATTCATTTGCTACAAGAATGGTTGATCATGACTTGGACAGGCATACTCTTCATGGGTAAAAAAATGAATGGTTTTCCTGATCCAAAGATCTGTGGTAGAGAATGGAGTTAAATCCTGTTAGTGATCAGTCTCAAGCAGTGTTCCCCAGGGCTCAACAGTGGGCCCAGTTCTGTTTAATATCTTTATCAATGACCTGGATGAGTGGATTTGAGTGCATTCTCGGTATGCAGGTGACACTATGCTGGGTGTGAGTGCTGATCTTCTTGAGGGTAGAAAGGCTCTACAGAAGCATCTGGGCAGGCTGGATCAATGGTCCAAGGCAAATTATATGATGTTCAACAAGGTTACGTCTCAGGTCCTGTGGGTCCTACTTGGGTCACAACATCCTCATGCAACATTACGGGCTTGGGGAAGAGTAGTTTAGTGATGGATTGGCGGTGTTAGGTTAACAGTTGTACTTGACGATCTTAAGGATCCTTTCCAACATAAACAATTCTATGATTCTCATCTACTGAAAATACCATTTTAAATTACATTTTATAAATTGTATGTCATCATCTGGGTTACACCTTAGCTCATTTTAAGAACCCCTTTTATTGACATGACTCCAATGTGATGGAATGGCAGTTACCCATAATAAAAGTTCTTTTATATTGTCTAATGTAAGACATTAAGGAAAGCTACTGGGTTTCTTAAACCTCTCTCATTAGATAAAAGCAGTTTTTCCCCATATTAGAAATTAGGACATTTTAAATATGTAAAGTATAAAAACTGGAAGAAGAAATGCAAGTCCGTTATCTCTTACTTATTATATGGACTAGTAAAGATATAAAAATGTTGCAAATGTCTTGAAACAAACAAAGATAAGAAAAGAAAAAAAAAGGAAAATATAAGCATATGTTTGGTATATGTATATTTTGCACATATTTAGATATTTTAAATACATGAATAAAACATACAGATGGACTGACCATTGCTTGTCCATGACTAGATGTCAGTTTGGAACCAAGACAACAGAGACAGCATGAAATAATCCCAAGATATAACTGCAGACAGAGTCCAATTCAGTATGACTGGCAAATCTATGAAATAATACATGATTTCAGCAAATCCCATCATCCAAAGTAAACACTTGGATACTACATCAATTTGGGACAAACAGATAAGTCTTTTTGCAACACATCCAATCCAAAATCCCAACCCATAAAAAAACAAACAAAAAAAACAAACAAAAAACCCACCAGACAAGTAGAAATGAGTGAGAAATGATCAGTGAGATAAGAAAAGAATCAATCAAGGTAGGCTTCAGCAAAGGCACCATGATGCATAGATATAATATTAGGTGAGAGAATTTTCAATTTCTAAAGTTATTTTTTGCATTTGAATCTTTGGTAACATACATTATTTTATGATTTTTTTATTAATAAAAATCCCCTTGAGAGTCTTATACAAAGACCAGCCTGGTGAATTATATTTTATAATGGAAGGTGTAAAGAGGATAAAAATAGGTGGGAGACCTCAAACGTCAGTGTTTCAGGCAACTTTCATTGCAGAATATGTTATTTTTCCTTCAATAGTTTTAGTTAATTTGGTTTACTTTTTCAACATTTTGTCCAACATCTCAGTGATAATAGCCAAATAATTTTGTCTCATTTATCACCCAGGCCACCTGTGCAATTCCCCTGGCATCATGTTTAAATAATCTCACACTTGGTGGGCAAAACAAAATTGCTGCTGGCATATGAAAGTCAGAAAAAGAACATTGATTTTTGTAAATAACTCTTCTAACAGGCAGGTTATTTTTATTTCATAACATCCATAGTCTTTTCATTTAGCCAGTGTTTAACATGCCAATATCTCAGTCCCAATTCAGTAAATCACAGAGGCGACTGCTGAATTTCAAAAGTGGGTTTAAACCTTCGTTACTTAACAAGTCATGTGTTTATGTCTTTTTTCACTAAGGAAATAGAATTAAAAAAAACATTTATGCTATCCAATGAGCATAACCAACAACAAACATTTATGCTATCCATTGAGCATAACCAACACCATGTCAGTCAAACATGTGTGTGTAAATGTAGATATATATCCATAGCTGTCTGCACAGGTAGGAAATATGTTGATCTGCTTTGTCATCTCTGGGTTAAGTACCTTTTTATTAAATAAACTATTTCAGGCACAAATTATTTTGTGAATAAAACATACAGAGGAGTTTTTATGTGACTCTTTAGTTCCTAACAAAGACTGAGTATTTAAACTTCCAAGCATGGATTTTCATTTCATCTGAACAAATCCTGCAGTGCTGAGGAATTAACGGAAGTCACAGTGTTTGCAATGGGAGCAAAGAAAAAAGCGAAAGCTCCTATGTGCAGTTTTCAAAGTTAGAGAATCTGTCAGACAAACAGAGGAATTAGGATTAGGATTAAGATTAGCAAACAATTGTTTTGAGTCAGTATTTCCATCCCTGATGACACTAAAACATTGTTCAGCAGCAGAATGACATGTTTTGGTGCTACAGCACAACTTTCCATGAAGATCCAGGCTAAGGTCCTAAAAAAATTTCCAACTTTTTCAGCTTTCCACCACAGAGGAGACATAATATGAAAAATAATAACTGAAGGTACGTGTCCTCCCAAAACCCTGGAAGAGTGAAGATGAAAAAAGTTTGGAAAAGATTTTCATCTATTAAACCATTTCTGTCAGGCTGCAGCAAAATCTGTTAGACTGGTCAAAAGTGAGCGAGACACAAAACCATGAAAAGGTTGAGCTGATGCTCTGAGCAAAAGTTCTTTAGTATAGTAAAAATAACGAATCTGTTTGTTCAGTCAGGCTTAGGAAATGCAGGCAAATAGGGCACAAATAGCGATATGATACTTCAGGTTTCAAAGTTGCTAAATAATATTATATTTGCTCTAAATTTCTTGAAATAATCTCTTGCCTGATGTTAAAACAACCAGTACAGTCATGTTGCATAGTAGGCTCCATTGGTTGTAAGACAGTACCAGGGACTTGCATAGTGTTTTGGAACAGTCAATCCTGACATAAACAGTTGCTTTATTCCAATATCCAGTTATGTTCTGAATGTAATTTGCCAATAATTTTCAAAGCATTTTAGAAATTTGAATCAATTAATCTTCATGGTATTACAAATTACTCATAGGATTATTTGTATTCTTCAGTTCAAATAGTGCCAAGCGTATGCACTTGCCTGTTCTTGTGTCTACTCTTTTAGCAAATGCAAATGTCAGAGGATGAATTGGTGTTTCTGTTAAGAGAATAACTTGTTTCTTATTCTATATATTTAAATTGGTTTTAATCATCAACACTTCATATATAACACATCCTTTATCCCTCTCCACTGCACAGACACTCTAAATTTAATTAAAATAACTGAAATGGAACTACAGATAATTTGTTGTAGGTTTTTTGTTGTGTTTTTTTTTTTTTTTTTTTTTTTAATAGACTGCCACATGCTCCATTTACATAAAATTCATTAGTTTGCATTAAATACAAATTAGCTGCTGATATGAACTAAATCACATATAAATAGTTCAGAAGATCTTCAAACCCACACATTTTAATTAATATAACATTTAACAAGATTTATCTGTAAGGTAATCAAGACTTTTGCTCATTCATTTTTCAGTACAATATGCTAGAGAATGAAGGGCTGTCCTGTAACGCTATTATTTTAACAGTGAAATAAAGTCATGGAGGAAGCAGGAGCAGTGCTTGGATTCGGGCATTTATGACAAATTATATTATTTTTAAATGATTCTGCAGCTGAAAAACCAGAGTCAATATGAATAAGATCTACATTGTGGGGAAGAAATAGAGATGATGAAAATCTTTTGAACCTGCAATGTGTAGTTGTTGCAGAAAATCAGAAGTCTCATAAAGGAACTGTTATGCTACTCTTTTTTCCTAGTCATTCTAAGAACAAAAGTAAAATATAATATGGCAAAAGGAGTTTTTAAGACACTTCTTAAGTAATCGTCATATAATGAAGAGTGTCATTCAAAACTCAAGACTCTCCACATCTCTCCCAAAAAGCTACAAATATCAGCAAAATAGTGCCATTCCTAGCTAATAAATTCCTCAGCTTCAAAAATGGATACAACAATGCTTTCTGAACTTTCTCGTGTTCTGCAGAAGAGAACAAAATCCTGTTGAAAGCTCATCTTAATGACTCTTTATTAGTAAAAGTTTTCTGAGTTTGTACCTACACAGGACCATAAACCACACGTTTTAGAATACATTTTAGGAACTTTCGAATGGAGGGTTTTTTTCAAATTTTGAAAGAGCTTATATCTAACAGGTCTTCATGGCAGTTGAAAATACACAAATTTAGAGGAATTTAAACTGTAATCTTCAACAAATCAAGAAACAGCATTCTGTAGAAACTCACTTCCACTGTAACTGAAGAAGAAACTGGACACAGTAACATAGGAGTAACATAGGCTACATATATACTCTTCAGCATAATAGAGAGCAATCGAAGTGGCACTAATGTAGAAATGTACAACCATTACAGGTTTTAAACAAGTCAGATTGTTCCAGATGGTGTAAACTGTTCACATGTTTTTTTCTTCTGGTATTACCTCTGTGGAACATAGTAGAACTATGACTATACTGTGGCAGAGACAATGCTGAAAATATGTGGATCCAGTTTAACATCACATGTAACAAGCTAAAACATCTCATCATCGTATCATCAAGGTCTGAGTGACTTACCAGCTTGCAAGATCAAGCCCTATTTGTTCAAAAGTTGTGTTGGAGTTTGTCTCACATTCAGCCAGTAGAAAAGGTACTCCTGAATTAACATGATAGCATTAAGCTGCTCTTTGGCCTGCTTAGTGTTTGCAGGATATGGCCCTTAACCTTTTTTTTTTTTTTTTTTTTTAAAGCAAATATACATTTTTCTTAATTATATTTTCAACTGAAGGTGTATCCAATACACTGGAGTTTGAGGTAAACATAAAAATTTAGGTGCCCCAAGTGATTGCAGAATTCAACACAGTATATATTTATATTTAAACAGATAGAAAATTTGATCTAATATCTCTACAATATAGGTTCAATCTCTAGAGCAAATTTGGCATGCATATACACTCAAAGTAATTCCATTCTCTTCAGTCAGGAAGAAGAGAGCATAATTAGCAAAGAATTAGTCACCCTAGATTCATGGATTCATCTTAGCTGTGTTTTACATAAAGCATTAATATACAGTGCATAATGTGCTATGTATCAATTTTTAAATGATTTAGGAATACTAAATGCACAGTTATGTTCTCTGATGTAGCACAATTGACACTAAAATCCAAAGGAAACCTACAAATAGTACGACCAAAATAAATTCTCACACTTTTAAAAAAAAGCAAGGAAAATAAGGTAGATGATGGCATTTTTGAAAAGAAAGAGGAAAACTCATTATTCATATTAAAATTAAAGATATTCTTACTACCACTTCTGCTTAACATGGGTGTTCACTCCTACATTTTGCTACTCCTAGAAACTGAACAGACCTAATCCCATTTGCAGTACTCCAGAGAAGAAACTAAGCAGTTTCATCCAGTGAATATCAGCAAAAGAAGCAGTGGCAAAACAGCTGTTCTACTTAAGCCATTTTTTTCCCATAAAGTATGTGTTGAAAAAAGCAGCAGGATAGGCTATGTCAATTACATCAGTGTTATATTGTATTATAATCTGTCCTGAGATATGATTGGCAAACTAAAAGAGATAAGGAAAAAATTAAATCATGAACAGACAAGTAGCCTCCCAAATATCCAAACATCTTTTAATAAACCCAGTTACTCACTACAGGGAACTAAAATGAAGCAAAACATAACCTTTTTTTCAAAAAAATGAAACAAAATGACTAACCAAGTCTTGGGAACCTCTAAATATGATCAATCAGAAAACAATTGTGAACACATCATTACTCAGGATTAGGACTAAGTTAGTTGAAAAACATTCTTTTGACTGTTTTGCTATTTTGGCAAATAAATTTGCAAGTATTTTGACAACTAAATTTGGGTTTGAATTCTAAAAGCCCAAGAAAGGTTATTGGGTGAGTATGCTGTGCAGGAGTGTTTGTATAGAATTGCCCCAGATCCCTTTTAAGTAAACTAAGGTTATACCTCCCAGAGAAATCCCTGAAAGCAGATGATTTCTTAGCATCTGTACTGTCTATAACCAAACAGTAACTGTGCTGATTTCTTTCAAAAAAAAATTAATTCAGAGTAAAATTTTAACTTTCCACATTCCAGATTAATTTCTGAAAGCAAGAGATTTTGAGAATACATGTTTTCTAATAGTTACTTTTCCTCTCCTGTCTTCAGAATACTTTCACATCACTTCATTGATTTTCTAAAATACACCAAAACAGGGTCTTCTCAAAGACAAGGGAAAGAAACAGAGAAGTTTCTTTAAATGGGCACTAATTCGAGGCCTTACTAGTTATACAGGAAGTTCTGAAGTTACATTTTAGGCAAATCTAGCTGCATTAGAAGACATTGTAGATACATTTTGCTTGGTTTTGAACAGCAGTTGTAGTGTAATTAGTGTCCCTTAATGGAAAAATACAACTGAGGGGTATAGTGTTATCTACCATACTCCAATATAAAGCTGGCTGCTGTAAGTAATGGGAGCAGTTATTGACTGATGAACTGTTTGGTGTGGAAACTGACCCTGACTAAAACCAATTTTCAAAAAGGAGCAGATAGGCAGGGAGCTCAAGATAATTTTGTTTCTAGCACTCCCATGACATAGGTCCAGTCCAACTAGCATAAAATGTAAGGCATTACATTTTCAAAGAACAAAAGAATGTAAGAATATCAGGACCTAAAAATATAATAAAATAGTCTGCTTTCAAATAAAGTTACAAGATTCACCTTGTGATAAAGGTTTTTACCCTGTTTTTTTCATCCTCACAGAGAACTTATCAAGGGTGTATGGGTTACTCCTACCAAACTTTTTAGGTATTCTGTCTAGAATCTGAAGCGCTATTCATGAATCATGACTTTACACAGTTAATTATGGAGGATATAGAGTCAATTAAATGTTGTTGGGATTCTCACAATTCTGAGGTGCTTATCTGCCCAGCATTTGATTGTCTTTGAGACATGTGCATAGTAGTGGACAAGCTATTAGCACCTGTCAGTTTTGGAAACAAAACAACAAAAAACATGGCATGGTGGGGAAAGACACATTTTCACACCTGGATTTGCTCAGAAAATCAATGCAACATACTGGTTAACTTTGAATAACTTCCTCTCCAAAAATTTTCATTCTGAACTGCCAGTTTCCTGTCTTACTTCTACCTTGATCAGGGGAGGATCTAAAAATGGTATTCAAAAAGAAATTCAGTCTGTCATCTAAATGTCATGGCTGTTGCAGTGACTAGAAATGCTACAGAAACCACAGCTGCCTTCACAAGTCTCTGGGATACATGCAGGACTTCAGGGGAGCAAAATCCAGGAAGAACTTTTCATTAGTAAACACTGTAACAGGAACAATTAAGATCAGTAAGCACTACATGATTATGTTGTGAAAAATACTGTCATTAATTCACCTGATACAGTGAAGTATCCTTTTCTTTTTAAAACTGTGAAGAGTGAGCTTAAAGCCAAGTACAGTTTAGGAATAAAGTATCCTATTTTATCTCAGGGATTAGGACTATTGTGTAAGTAAATCTGGGTACTCAAACTAATAATGCAGTGAGACTATGAACAATATTGCTGTTTAGAGTACAATTATTAGATTACTTCTTTGACTTCCCACTAAGCTGCATCAGTTAAGTCATGTGTTCCTAGCATACTTGAATGCAGACATGATGCAACCGTTTGTATTTTGAAAACGGATAATTTCTCTTCCACTCCTTCCACTCCAAAAAATGATGGCAAAACATATTGTTTCAAACTAAAGAATATATCACAGCATACAATTCTCTAGCAAAAGATTAATAAATGGTAAACTCTGTATGTAAGCTTGTGGTTTCATAAGCAACCAAAATCTGTCTAAATTTATGCTCCCTGTTCATCTCTGCCCACAGCTGAGAAGAGGTTTTGTGTTGTTCTTCAGATCATTATTCAGGGTTTGTGATGTTGAATCGTGGCTGGTTTGAAAATTTAGGGGACATTTTTAAAATAAATAGGAATTACTAGGGTTGACAAAAAGATACTCTCACTACTGGTTTCTATGGAAATAACAAAACAAACCCTGGACTATTGTCAGAAAAAAACTAAAGGAATATGTTCAGGCAGTAAAGTTTTGGCCATATAGTGCCTTGGTTACAAATATGAAATCATATGACATTTAGATATGTGATCTGCTGAATTATGTTTTGTTCTGATTATATATTCTGTATCCAAATTACAGCTACAGTTAGACCCTCTAGGCTGGACTGGCAGACCTTGCACATATTCACATATACTGTTGAATTAGACTTAGTATGAAAAATTATCTTGGAAGTTGACAATAAGGCTGTCTATATTTACAGATTTAGTTCTTTTACTTGACACAGAACCAATGGAAGTAAATGAGATCACAAAGGAGATGTTATTGAACAGGGGGTTTTTTAGGATTTCACAGTAGAAACAGAGTTCCTGTATATCTGTGTTTCATTTAGTTTCCTTTCACACTATGCAGATTTCTGTATTTGAGGAATTTTTTAAAAGAGCTGTATTTACTCTATGGTAGTTGAAGAAAGGACTGATGTTTTTTCTAGAGTCTTTTTACAATACACTTTTTCATCACTCTACAATAAAAATTAGGATGGAGAAAGCATGCTTGAAAATTAATTTGCATTCACACCTCCTTCAGACATTCTGAAACTTGATCTAATAGCATTTATTGGACTGGAAAATATTACTATTTCCTTTACTAGAGATTATTAATTAATGACTCCTCCCTCCACAGCAGTCCTGGGGGTTATGGTAGCAACTTTGGTTTGTCAGGAACTCATCCTGGTTGTCTGTATATTTATATAAATTGTTACACACTAACACTCCTATAAATACTGACCACATCACTAAGATATCAGACTGGACAAAGCCAAGACAGCTATGTCCTGGAAAAAATGCAGAGCTACCCTGCTTGTCCAGGGCCCCAGGACAGTTTGCCTGGGGAAGGCACTGCAGCATTAAAATGAGCTGGGGTATCCGGCATTAAAAGCTACACTAAAACCCTTGAAAATTTGCTGCAAAGACAAAATATTCACCCTGTAGTAACATCAGACCACTACTCCTGACTTACCAGCTGACAAATAGAAAAGGAAGTGAAAATTTTTTCCCCATTTAAATGAGTAACAAAGTTCTTATTACCCAGTTGCTATAACTTTTATCCAAAGCAGTTTACAAAGAATGCAATTATCTCCTTGAACTTCCTTCTCTGGCATACCCACATGTTGATCTTGTTCATCTCATGCAACTCATTTAAGCAAGATTTTCTGTTTTCCACTGTGCTATGCTGCTATGTGGACCGGTGAGTGGAAGAATAAAGGCTGTTAGGTTAAAGAGGATGCTAGAAACAACTGAAAATTAAAAGAAATGTCCAAGATAATAAGCTTGGAACCATGAAAATAAGCATATAGAATCTATTTAAATAATAAACACACACACACACAGAAAAATATATCAAGAACTTCTAAGAAGGCCTATTTAATGGGCTTACTGTAAAATGTGGAATGATTTCCCCACACTATCTATAAAATACAGTAGTAAATTAATATATCATATGAACCAAGAAAAATATATGTGCCCTAAGAACGAAAGGAACTGTTCTGTGAATTTCTCAGTGAAGTCAGATGAACATATCCTTTTACAGTATCCTACAGTATAAATCCTTAACAGGTTAGATAAATATATTAATCATTTTTCAAGCTCATTGTACAGCTGTTTAGTAACTGATAAATCAGACTAAATTTACAGACTTCTGAAGAGAATAAATCAGCCTAGTCCCTTAAAATCAAAATTGAGATTGTTCCTTGATTACAGATTTAATCAACTATACACATTTATGTATGTCATTGTGAGAGGTGCCAAAAGAAAGAATTCCAGGTAACAGTAAATTAGACATGTGTATCCTTAATGATAACAATACCTCCATTCTTAATATAATCTTTAGATTTGTTATAAGCTTTTATATATAACTAAATATATTTCTACAGCTTTTTCTCCTTTTTTTGAATATATTTTTGCTGAGGTTACTTGGAGTTCATAATGTAATAACTACTTGTTCACTACATGTCAAAATTCTCTTCTACATCTTAGTTAAAGCTTTTTTTTTTAATCTGTTTTTCTCATCCAGTTTTCTAGTGAAACCTAAAATTATGTACTTTATAAAAAATACAGCTTTCTAATTTATCTCTTTAGCATTTTTTTTTTCTTTTTACAAGAAATCACACAAAACAAATACATCAGTCTCATATAACATGGCACACAAAAGTAAATTTGATTGGTTTTAGTCTCTGAGATAGTAATACATTTGTGAAGAAAAAAAGACATTCAAATGAAGGCACACAAGGACTGATTCTTATTTCACAATACTGCAAATGAAGAGTAATGCTAAAGAATGAACTACCAACAGCCTCACAAAAGTGCTGATATAATAGAATTTACTATTTTTATCCCCATTGTTGCATATCTATAAATATTCACATTCTAAATTTATTAGACACATTCTGCTTTCATCAACTTCATTCACAGTATCACAATATTGAGTTACATGAAACAGCTTCTTTGTCAGAATATGCATATATCAAAAATTTAAAATTTAACCATAAATTCAGGAGACAGATACACATGTTCAACAAATTTCTGCATGGATAAATAAAAAAATATTTTTGTATTATGCATTTTATTAATTCAGCTTTTAGTTAACTGATGAAGTTGCATTTGTTTTATCCTGAATGGCCTAATCTAAATTTCAATTACCCAGCATCCACCTATGTTTCATTTTGCTGTCAGTTTAGCTCCCTAATTGTACTGTAAAGTACGATTACATGTTACAGAAAAGACATGGACCTGATGGGCCTGATGGAGTGGGTCCAGAGGAGGGCCACAAAGATGATCAGAGGGCTGGAACACCTTTCCTATGAGGACAGGATGAGGGAGCTGGGGTTGTTCAGCCTGGAGAAGAGAAGGCTCCAGGAAGACCTACTACTGACCTTCCAGTACCTGAAGTGGGTCTACAGAAACGCTGGAGAGGGACTGTTTACGAGGGCCTGTAGTGAAAGGATGAGGGGTAATGGGTTTAAATTATAGAAGAGTACATTTAGATTGGATATCAGGAAGAAACTCTTTATTCTGAGGGTGGTAGAACAGTGGAATAGGCTACCCAGGGAGGTGGTTGAGGTCCCATCCCTGGAGATATTCAACGTGAGGTTGGACAAGGCTCTGAGTGGCTTGGTCTAGTTGAGGGTATCCCTGCTCACTGCAGGGGGGCTGGACTAGATGACATTCAGAGGTCCCTTCCAGCCCTAGCCAGTCTATGATTCTGTGATTATATATATTCTTCAAATGCTGAAGTCCCCTGCATTTCATTAACAATCTTTACTCACTGTCCAGAACTTGATGTTATGTCACGGTCCTCGACGTGCTTCATTGCAACAAAAGAAAAAAATCTTCTTTGGCAGAGCAACTGCCTGTATAACACTCATGGAAAAATGTATTTTAACAGATATATCTGTATTAATATTACTACCCTTTTCATATTGAAGTAGAATCATAAAATGTTTTAGCCTGGAAGGGACCTTTTGAGGTCTTTATCTCCAATCCCCTGCTCAGAGAAAAGCTCAACTTTTCAGCCATTTTGTTAGGGATACTTAATTTTTTTTTTTTTTTTTTTTTTTTTCCCCCCTTTGTATTTGTATGTTTTACATATTCTTTTTGGTTTCCAAGTGAATTTACTGCTCAGAAACTGAGGGATGAGTAACACTGACCAAGTGAATAGGTATAGAATCATGGTAGTCTTCAATCATGTCAAAGCCTCCTAGATCATTCCCTAACATAAAATCTTAGTGCAAGGAGTTCTGCTGCAAACCGGAGACGCCAGACACCTTATACTATGACAGAATATTGTATTAGAGGAACAAAAAGAAAAAACAGTATTTCCAAATTTACACTTCTGACTTTTCATCATATTATGATAAATATTTGTGAAAAAAAAAAAAAACTTTATTCCTTACATCCCCTAATATGGAGGGGGAAGAAAAAAAAAAAAAAGTCATTGGTCTGGATGTCAAGAAGTGACTGGGAAGCTAAACAAATTTTCATCAACTGCTCAGTGAAGGTACAGACTTTGGATTTAGGATCATACCCATCCAATTACAGACAGAAAAGCTGTGAGGCACTCCATTGCTTACCTGACACTTCCCTAGGCATTTGCATTTTCACAGACATGGATTGTGACCCTAGAGCAAAGCCCTGTAGGCTGTCCCGGGAAAAGCCAGCCATCTATAAAGGCCAGGCAGAAAAGTGTCCACCTCCTCCAAAATTCCCACTGTGTCAAGCAGTGTCATATAACATTTAGCATGTACCACACAAAGCAGATGTCTTGAAGCATCAGGTGAAGAAGTTATTAGCTTGGTGGGTAGAGCACTGTCCTGTGAAACAGAAGCTGGACTGTCAAGGAGACCTTGAGCATGATCATATGCAATCAGGCTCGTGCCCTGCCTGTCAGATTCACAACATGTAGAAAACTTTTCCTGTGAGGTTATTTTTGTTCTGCTGTGCAGAAATCAAAGCAAAGTTCATAGAGCCTGAAAGACAGCAGAAGAGAGCATGTAATTGTATGGCGAGGAATCACAGATGGATTAAAAAAAAAGACAAGCACAAAACAAACCTGGAAACAGGGAAAATGACCTGGGAGTGCTGGTGGACAACAGCATCACCATGATCCAGCAATGTGCCCTTGTGGAGAGGAAGGCCAATGACACCCTGGGGTGCATTAAGCAGAGTGTGTCCAGCAGGTCGAGAGAAGTTCTTCTTTCCCTCTACTCTGCCCTGGTGATGTCACATCTGGAGTGCTGTGTCCAGTACTCAAGAAGGACAGGAAACTGCTGGAGAGGGTATGGCAAAGGGCTACAAAGATGATTAGCAGAACAGAACATCTGTCTTATAAGGAAAGGCTGAGAGAGTTTGGTCTTCTTAGTCTGGAGAAGACTGAGGGGGGGAATCTTATCACTGTTTATAAACAGTTAAAGAGCATGTATCAGGAGGATGGGACCAGTAGTTTTTCAGTGTTACCTGGTGACAGGACAAGAAGTAATGGACAAAAAGTTGAACATAGGAAGTTCCATCAAATTATGAGAAGGAACTTCTCTGAGGGTGACAGAGCACTGGAACAGGCTGCCCAGAGAGGTGGTGTAGTCTCTGATTCTGGAGACATTCAAAACCCACCTGAATGCATTCCTGTGTGATCTTCTCTAGGTTAACCTGCCTTGTCAGGATGGTTGGACTAGATGATCTCCAGAGGTCTCTTCCAGCCCCTGTAATTCTATGATTCTGTGAAAAAACTTCATGGCCTGCCCTTTTCATTTAGGTATACTCACACCAGAGCTAGGCACATTCACCACATCTGCTACTACATGCCTTAGTGGAAAATAGCCTGTTTGGACAGCTTTCTGCACATACACTGAGATAGTCTTCTGAAGCACACATAGCCTTCCTACATCAGTCAACAATAAAAACAGAGACACAATTGATTTCTTTGGAGGAAGGAATACCCCCTCTGGGTCTACCTGAATGGACATCTCACTAATCTAGCTTGCTACTAGAAAGATACATTTTCCTGACACCTAGCTTTAGTGCCTTTTGTCAGGGGAGGGGCAGGGGTGGGGATGGGATGGAGAGGTGCAGGTTATTCGTAAGTCTCTAATGGAGTGCTCTGAGGAGATTTGTTTCCCCCTGATACAGGTCACAGAGTGAATTCCAAAAGGGAACCAGCCTTGAGCAGCTAGCCACAGAAACATCCCTGTTGCTGTGGTATTTGGCCCTTTCAGTGGGTCTTCCCTTAGTCCTCAAGACTGAGAGTACCATCACAGGAGACATTGACTTCATGAGCAGGGCAGTATTTGACAAATCTCTATACCTACCTATGTTAATATCTTTGAGAAGGACCATGCTTACAACCACACAGTTACGTTTACTTAGATTGCATTACTGCTGCAACCAGCTTCTTATTTCTGCTTCATGTGGAATGCTAAATAAACATTATTCACATCTTTCTCTTCACACGTCTGTCTGGAATTTACATCTTTTTTATGTATCTTTTCTACAAGTTTTAATTTGTTTAATCTCCTATGGAAACCCTTCGATACCTCTGTTTATCCTTCTGCCCTCTCCTCCTCTCTGAGTTCATGGGATCAATACTGCATGTTGTAGTCAATATGGAAGCATATATATCAGAAAGACAAATACCTAACATTTCACTGTGTTTCACATGAGCATTACGCTTGCATTTTACCCAAAAATAACTCCAGGATCTGCTTCCAGATTACTCTGGAACCATTTCAGTGACTGGGCCCACATTTTGCATGTATCATTATAGATACTCCCCCATACAACTATCAATATTGTTTTAAATTTTAAAATATTAATTAAAAGTTGGCCTTTTATCACCTACTCACTCATTGTCACAAGAACTCAGTGACAGCTAGCTTTGTGTTTATTTTCATTAATATTTTGTATCATTAATAAACTTTCATTTGTAATTTTATAGTGTTTGTAAAGTTGGTCATTCACCACATATGCACTTTGATGGTTTTGTCTGTGATCCACGTACATATTCTCTCAGAACTCAGTCATACTTTCCATCCATTTTCAATCCTCACTATGTACCAACATGTACCACATTTCCTAAATTTCAGCTAGATATTTAAATTAGAAGAGCATTGTCTTTTTTTTTTCTAGCTACTTTTTAGTGTTTTGCCATGAACACATTTAAGAATTTTTTTAGAAAATTTATTGTATCATCTACATCACTTTTTCTATGTGTTCACTGACTCCTGTAAACACTGAGCATGCCATCCTTGTGAAAAAGCTGTACTGATTCTTCCCCATTACTTTTATTTGTATGTCTACTAATGGTATTCTTTATAATTCTTTTTTTACTATTTTCTCTAGTATAACATGCACATTTGATGAATTGGGTATTTTATAGATTTTGCAGGAATCAGGTTTGAGGTTTTGGAGGTTTTTTTTTAAAAACAACATAGTTGTAAATTTTTCTGTTGCTGATAGCTCTGATGAATAATACTCTGATTACATAGATTCTAATGGGCTCTGATAGAAAATACTCTGATTTTATAGGTTCTCATGGAATCACATTATATTCTATTGCAAGTTTTGGGTAAAGGTCATAAGACACCAAATTATTGCTCTTCATTCTAATGTTTTGTTATAACTCAAGATTTACTAACACTTTGCATAAAAATCTTTCCGATTCATTGTCTATACTAAAATGTTCCAGCACAGGAATCCTCTAGATCTCCTTCATACTAGTCAAGGATTTTTCTTTACTTCATAGTAATAATAAATCACATTGACCATATACATCTTACATTTTCTTTGGCAGACGTCTTGCTTCCACTGTATTCAAAAAGATTTCATTGCTAGTTTTCATGGTTTACAAGGATGTTCCTCAGCTATTTTAATTATCATTTAGCCAAATCACAGTTTAGTGTTTACCTTTGCAAAGTGTATGCCAATTTCTCTGTTTGGAAACTGTTACCACTTTTTGAAGATTTACTTATATTTCTAATAATATTTTTTGCTATGTTTTAATCATGATTCCTTTGAGATGGAATCTCTTTTTCATAGATATAATCCCTACAATCTGTAACCTCTAATATGATGTCTTCAGCATTTGCAAATAATTGAATCTTTTGGTTATGTATTTTATTTTAATGAGCTTTCTCCCTTTTCTGTGGAACTCCCTTTTCCCAGCAAAACGTTATACTCATGGGTCTTTTTAGAAAGAATTTTTTTTATTAATGCATCTTAAAATTGACTATATAATGGGCGTAGTTCTAGAACAACTCATCTGTAATATCTTAAGGTGAGTCAAGTGCATTGCTCACAACTAATGGACTAAGACTCCTTCTCTTTTGAAGTTTCTGCCTGTTTACTCCAAGACAGAAAAACAAGTGTTGTGTTTTATTGCTAGGATCTGATTATTTGTCTAACTGTGGCATTGAGTCATGCTACTACTCCTACAGAGAAGGCTTCACAGTCTTCCTGCATATAGATATAACCTGTCCATACTGCTCTGTGCAGTCTTGTCTTTCTAAGAGTAAAGCTTTCCACTTTTGTCTGGGGTTTCCTTCATTTGAGGACAACTGAATGAGTAAATGATAGATAAAATAGCTTGTTATTTCCAAGCTATATTTTAGACTTATTCAATTACATTGTTCTATAGCTATTAACCAAGGACATTTTGCTGATAGTTGACATGCCTTAGAAGATAGCCAGCCATCTTACTCAGAATAGCTTCTGAACGTTTTTGTATTTTGCTGACAAATTTTAGAGACACTGTTGACTCAGAGTTGCAATATTCCTTAAACACTCTGTATTTAAGATGATAAAAACTGATTGAGAGTACAAGTAATTGGACATTTTTTTTTTGTTAAATAGAGATTCTCATCCTTATTCAAAAGATCTGAGTTTTAATTCTCTATTTTCATTTTTCCTATTTTTTATCAAAAGAGTCAACACTGAATAAAGTATTTGGAGTGATTTTTTTCCCTTCTTTCCTTGTGTAAATAACCCCTTTGATAACAGATGAAAAAGGAAATCAATTTACCTTCCTCTAATGAACAGTGACAAAGTAAACAATATTCTGTTTTGATAGAAATATCAGATAAAAACAGAAGTCACAATATTTTTAATTTTAAAAAATATTGAAAGAACACTGAAAGAAAACCTGAAATATTATAAATTCAGAAATTTATACCCAGATTTGCAACAACATATACTGTTGGTATTATCTTTTTCAGTGTTATTACTGTTATTCTTCCACTGCAAAACCCAAATTCAGAAAGAAATAAAATACTCCTTTGATTATTTTGTCAATTATTTTTGTATATATAACTATACTATAATTATAACATTAAAGCCATTCTGAGTTTTCATATCAACTTTGATTTGCTGAGATTAATATCATAGTTTAATAACAGAGATGATCTCTATTGTTAGTAGATTTTTCACATACTTGTACAAATACAATTAGATGCAATATCTAGAGCAAGCTGTAAGTACATAATATTTTCACAGTGTTTTTTATTATTTTGAATTGTACATAAAAATCCTGTCACATCAAATGTTCTAATTTTGTTCCATGACATTTAGGATTTGAATTCTGCCACTATTCAACCTACCTGATAAGAACCATAACTTCTGTTACAAAACAATTTCTCTTTGTGTGATCTTTTTAATCATAGAAAATACACAAACTTTAATGTATTACATAGGAATAAAACCTCTGAAACTTATGTATACTCGGGGGGGGGGGGGGGGGGGGAACAAACCACATAACATTCACTGACTTTCCTCTCTTTGAACAGGAATGAGCAGATTGAGTCAGATATGATCATGTGTTTGCATGCACACTTGTATACAGTGCCACATTCAATCTTTCAAATCACACTTTTTAAAATGCAGTATATTTTTAAAATGTAGTAGGAAATGTTTACTACTATAAAGACGCATAAAAGATTTAAAATTATGAAAATAACATAAATGTAAAATTATGTAAATACATTACAATCTTGTCATTAATTTATTAGTGATCTATTACCCTTTACAACTAAAATGTTAGTCAAGAGTAAGAGTAAGAGCTTTCCACTGCAAATGTACAACTATTTGTCCAGATGAAAGGCATCATTTCCTTATCTGGGAAAAGGTGCTTTCATTTCAAAATAAGGATGCCTTGATGAGAAACAATTTCAGGATAACTACCACTGTATAATCATACTAATATGATACTAGTCTTTTTCCATGTCTCCTTTCTCTCTTTTTTTTTTTCATTTTTTTTTGGAGGGGGAGTAGAAGAATTAGTATATCAGTATGGTTGAAATAGTGCAGGGTGCATGATTTTATGTGTGTACCTCTCCCAGCAACATATATCAAGTAAGAATCTCAGTAGGATTCAGAAGACTACATGTCTCTAGATATATCAATGATAAAAAATCATGTAGAAAAACATTTAGAAGGTTAAAAAAAAAAAAAAAAAAGGGGTCAGGGCTAGTAAACACCAGGTTTTAAGTCAATAATGATTCACTGTGGGAAAAAAAAAAAATCTATGGATATCTATCATAACAAATTGATTTCTGCTCTGAAGTTGCTAATACTTAAATCAGGATGTTTGACTACATGTGCAAATGATTTGATCTAACATAATCTGACAAACTGATCTGTATATTTGTTCACGATATATTTTCTCATGCTTTCTGAACCATTGAAGAAATTTACTCACTGATGTGAAAAAATTAGAACATTAACTAAAAAAATACTTTATCAACAGATGGGAAATCCCACCCCCCTCGCATCAGTAATTTATCCAGTTATCCCTTTGTGTGCTGTTAATTACTTAGAAGTTAGACAGTTTTCAGATGAAAATTAACAATGGATTATGAAGATCATGATGTAATTCTGGATGTTTGTAACAGATACAGAAGAGTAAGTGCAGCTTTTCTGCATTCGATATTCAGATGATGTTGCAAAATACAAAACTTGCCCAATTTTCCAGGATGAAGAAACATGCTCATTCACTTGGAGAAATAGAAATCCATTGCAAAACAATGTATTTTGCTTTTCCAGTTACACAGAAGCTTAAAAACCCTTTCTGCTTTGCTGTATTCTTTCTTTCATTGGCAACAGGCTATAATAATATCAGAATTTCATTTTATGATGGACCCAGCAGTTTCTCTCACTAATAGCCTTCTTAGAATTTCAATATCATTGTAATGATTGCAAGACATGAATACCTCCTGCAGTGTTTAAGTGGCTTCAATGTATAACATAACACATTTTTATAAGCAAGTGACACTTGCTTGTGTTTTCAGTTCTCCCAAATATTTTAAAATGTACATTATGAGTTCAAGTAAATATGTTAGCTAATAAGACTACAGTACTGAAAAGATTTTATTTTTTCTTCTGTAAGATTCTTTGTTAAACTTCTGTTGCATCTCATTGCAATGTTCAAAGAAACTAATAAAATGAGATGAGATATAAAAAAGTATTTGAGAAAATGAGCCTATTGGAGGCTTCTTCTAAATTGAAAACAGACATTTAAAAGGAAAAAAAAAAAAAAAAAAAAAAAAAAAAAATTTTCTTTTTCCTTTGAGGGCTTTATTTTTTTAAGTTTTAAAGTTTGAGATTGTAATACCAAAATGCCAGTCCTTGCCTAGATAGCCATGGCTCATCTAATTTCTAAATCATGGCTCATTTCAGAACTATGATTCTACATTATCATGACAATAAAGGAAGCAATTAAGTTTTGTCAGGTTGATAGCTACTTAATTCTTTCCAACCAAGAAAGCAATTATGAAGCAGAAATGGCCTGACTGTGACCATCCACTTTCATTGATCATGTGACCATACATTGTCCATTATCAGTTCCTGGGAGCAAACATATCCACATTTTATGGATTCCAATGAGAAACAGAAGAGCAAAATAAACAACTGACAATCTGACCTGTTAAATAAATGCAGATTATGGGGATTTTCTACTGCAAAGGGCAACTGAGTTCACAAGTCAGGCTCCTAATGGTTCATGCAGGGCCAAGTAAGAAAATCAGTACCATAGAGTTGAATTTCATCCCAAAAGTCTTTCTGAGATGGGAAGGGAAGGGAAGGGAAGGGAAGGGAAGGGAAGGGAAGGGAA
>JANVCC010010369.1:10550014-10592416 GCA_025345505.1 Todiramphus chloris collaris
GGGAAGGGAAGGGAAGGGAAGGGAAGGGAAATATTGTTCATATATCACAAACAGCTTGGATTTTCAGATGTTTCAGTGATGTGTTCTTAGAGACCTTAAACTTCTGAAATTTAATTCAAAATTTGCTTTTATTTCAAAAAGAATGTTTCCTTGAAGAAAAAACAAGAAAGGTCAAAAAGTTAAATAATATGGTAGGGAAGAAAATAGATATATTATTATGGGCACTTGAATGAAGTATTTTACTTCCTGAAGACAGTTAAAGTACAGTTATTTAGGTTAAAGAAAAAGAAGATGGCAAGATCATGCATTGATCTGTAGTCACCATCCACTGCACTGAAGATTTACATCTATTCCCAAATGAAAGAGAATAGGAATATTAATATGTCCCATCTATAGAGTATGGCCATCAAGTGTGTAATGACTTTTAACTGTCGTTACTTAACAGCAATCTCTTTAGGGGTGTGTGAGTGGGAAATGGAAAACTAAACATTCAGGAGGGACAGGAAGAGCAGTCCTAAGTCCCAACTTCCATAGACAATAAATATTAAAGTGTCTCTGTATGATGATAAAAAGGTAGAATATTTAGAACAATGTTTGTTGCAGACCACCAAATGATGAAAACTTAATTATTCTAATTGAAAATAAAGCCTGCTCACTATGAAACACATCAAAAGCATAGTGACTGGCGTTAAAAATTAATCTTATTTACACTTTGTTGGGAAACACAGATATGGATAGGCCTCCCTGAAAGATTTTTGTATGGGTTCTCTGGAGAAAAGAAAGACTGGAGAAAAAGACTGAGTGAAAAATTCCTCCAGGTGTGATTCTTCTCGGAAGTTATTAACTAAAAAACAACAAGTGAGACTAGATTAACTAATGAAAAATTATACTTTAAAATAGGAGATGCCATAGGAAGGATCTCAGGAGATGTGAGTCTAAGAGAAAACAGAAGGCAATAATTCCTTAAAAAAGGGTGCAGATCTTTAAAAAAAGTCTTAAATGCTCAATATTAAATGCACATTTTCCTAAGGCAAAATAAGCCAGAAAGTGTAGCAAATGTTCTTCGTAAACTGTTCAGCATCCTGAAGCTCAAAAAGGAAAAACCAAGAGAGTAATGAACAAGGCAAATGTTATAGACAAGCAGGGAAAAAAAAAAAATCAGAAGCACATGGGCCCAAAATTAGAAAGGTCAAGCCTCAGAAAGAGATATAAATATCAAGGAACATAAAGGGCAGCAACAAACCATTCTAAAATTAGTTTAGGAGCAAAGTATCACTCCATGTCACTACAGGAACTGGAGGCTAATAACATATGATGTCATGAAGTCTGACATTTTTAATATCCTTTTTGTTTCAGTTTTCACTAGAAAGGTAACTATAATCAGTCAATTAATTATCAATGACAGAAGGAAGTAAGAAGGAAAACAGATCCAGAAACAGTTTTGTTGTTCTTCACCTACCTGTGTCTGATGAAATTCATCCCAAATTACATGGAATACTACCTGGGGCAACTTCTGATTATCTTTGAGAACTCTTGGAGGTTGGCTAAGAATCTGGAAGCCAGGAAAAGGAAATAAAGTATAATAAGTTAGAGGAAAATAAGGGAAGACATAATGTTCGCTCACAAATTAACTTCAATTACGTGATTTAGGCTGTCTAAGGCTTCTGCGGAGTATAATGACTCTTTATTTTGATAAAACATAGAGTCTAATTCTGTCTAAATATACTTAACATGTGAGGTAGATGAAATGAATAGTGTATATCTTTAAGAAATGCTGAAGGTATCCTGAGTGGATCATCAGCTGTTACCTTTATTCTATTTCTAAGAAAGTCTGAACAACTATCTGGAAGATCATAAGAATGACTGGCAACAAGCGTGGAGTATTAATGGACTACTAATTAGTAGCAAACCACTTGCTATTTTTCTGTAGCAGGTCTTTTAGGAGAAGTATCTGATATACTATATTCTTTCATTAATAAAGATTTTTATGGTTTTATATGATTTTCTGAAAGTCATATTTTAGAGAAAGATACAAAGTTGAGTAACAGTTGTCTATGTATATGTAATTCAAAATTCAATCAAGGATCAAGTATTAATCAACAAAGAAGGACTAATAAAGTGTCTGCAGCAGTCAATACAAAGTTTAGCTTTGTTCAAGGGTTTTATTAATTACTATAGTGACTATAACATAAGACACAAGTAAAACTAGATTAAATAACACTATCTTTTTAAAATTATTATTATTTATTTTTAATTAGAAGGACAAATAGACTAAGGTCTCTAGAGATCTGCTCTCAACCCAGGCCTATTAGAAATTCTGGGTTACAAATTGGATAATAAACTGTGGTATTCTTATATTACATCTGCAGACATACTGAAACTATGTTGAATGCAGCTACTTGCAGAATGACCTTATTTTAAAATCACCTTGAAAAAAAAATGTGAAGAAATGGCCTCAAATAACTACAATTCTGTAACAACATAAGCAATAATTAAATGAATTGAACAGCAACCAGCTAACACGACTTGGACACAGTTCTACAAAAATCTGTCTGGGAGTTAGAAAGCATCATAGCCTGAGCATGTATCAGAGCCATTCTACAGTAGAAGGAAAATAAATAACTAATTTCATACTGCAATGTGAAAACACTAAAAACATGCATGAAACATGTGAAATACTGTTTGGATTCTAACTGTGTGTAGTAAGGGCATATTTGGTATATACACCTTGATTTTGGCATTACACTTCAGCTTAGATGTAAACCAGTCAGAAGCTGATAAGTAAGAATAAGAAGTGCAGACATCACCACCAATGGGAAAATTATATACAAAATCATTTGAGAGGGAGTTCAGGACATCATAGGATAAGAGAAGGATGAAAGACAACTTGAGATTCCTCTACTTGTATTTTCCATGTTAAGGTTGAACCCAATTCACAATTCACTGCAATTCACAGACATCTCTGTTTTTGTTTCTGCTCTCTATTATTCTTCTAACATATTATTCATGTAACAATATTATTCTTATTCTCTATACACATGAAGCATTCTTCAAGAAGAGTACTTCAGACTTTTAGAATAAGTGAAAAACCTTTGACTGAAAAAATTTGATACAGTACTTACAAGGCATTCCAATTTGCAAAATGAAGAACAAAGAAAGTATTCAGCATATTCCTTCCTAGATTGTTATCTCGTATAAGAATGTTCTACATCCTTTTTCCTTAGTGGCCATCATGTCACCAGTTTACTACCAGGTACAATTTCCTACTTTGTATGACACACAACATAACAAGAACTGATGCTGATTACAGCATAACAAGAGAAAGATAGCAGGTATTTTACCTCCATAATGCTAGTGCTGCTTTTTTTTTTTTTTTATTTTGTCACTTTCAATACTTTGGATTATTAGAGCATAGAAGGAGAAACCTCTGGCTAGCTAGCTCATTGAGAATATTTATTTTTATGTATATTACGCTTCTATAAGCAATTTCCTTACTTCCACAGAAAATGTAAAGTTTATGAAGCACAGTGAAAGAGAAGACTAATATAAGACAACCTCAAGGTGAACTTCTCTTGAAGTAAAGGTGTCATAATTTGCACACTGCTTTTTTTTTTTTTTAAATTGGTTTACAAATATTTAGAAATAGTTAAATTGACACCAGAAAGCCTAAGCAAAGAAAGCCTTAATTTGTACAGATAATGAATACGTAATGATAGAATATATTTTGCCCTGCAAGTAAGCAAAGAATTACCTCATCTAAGCTACTATGATTTAATGACATCATACAGAATTAGAATTGTTTTTGAAAAGCTCCATTTTTCTGAAAATACTAGATATATTTCCTGACCTTTTGGATAAAATTTCATAACCTAAAATGAAATATAGCACAAGGAACAATAACTAGCTTTTATCCTATTATCTGAATCATTTCACTTTTTTTTTTTCCTTTCTTTCTTTCTTTTTTTTTTTTTTTGGTATGACAGTTGCTTGCAGGAAAACAGCACAGAACATGCTTCTGCATATAAGAGACTAGAACAGTCCCCTCATAATCCAGGAAGTGGTAGTTAATGATCTTCCAATCCAACTGGAAACCCACAAGTCTATGGGGCCAGATGGGATCCACCCGAGAGTACTGAGGGAATTGGCAGAACTTACCAAACCTCTCTCTGTCATTTATCCCCTGGTCAACTGGGGAGGTCCCAGGTGACTGGAGACTTGCCAGTGTGACACCCATCTATAAGAAGGGCAGGAAGGATGATCCAGGGAACTACAGGCCTGTCAGCCTGACCTCGGTCCCGGGAAAGATTATGGAACAGTTCATTTTGAGGGTGATCACACAGCAAGTGCAGGACAATGGGAGGATCAGGCCCAGCCAACATGGGTTCGTGAAGGGCAAGTCCTGTTTAACCAACGTGATCTCCTTCTGTGACCAGGTGGCCCGCCTAGTGGATGAGGGCAAGGCGGTGGATGTTGTCTACCTGGACTTCAGGAAGGCATTTGACACCGTTCCCCACAGCATTCTGCTGGAGAAGCTGGCAGGTCATGGCACAGACAGGAGGACTCTTCGCTGGGTTAGGAACTGGCTGGGTGGCCAAGCCCAGAGGGTGCTGGTGAACGGAGTCAAATCCAGTTGGCGACCAGTCACAAGGGTGTCCCTCAGGGCTCAGTTTTGGGACCCGTCTTGTTTAATATATTCATCAATGACCTGGATGAGGGAATTGAATGTACCCTCAGTAAATTTGCAGGCAACACAAAATTAAGCACAAGTGTCGATCTGCTTGAGGGTAGGAAGGCTCTGCAGCGGGATCTGGACAGGCTGGAGAGATGGGCTGAGCTCAATTGTATGGAGTTTAACAAAGCCAAGTGCCGGGTCATGCACTTCAGTCACAGCCACCCCCAGCAACGCTACAGGCTTGGGGAGCAGTGGCTGGAGAGCTGCCTGGGGAAAAGGACCTGGGGGTGTTGGTCAATAGGAGTCTGAACATGAGCCAGCAGTGTGCCCAGGTGGCCAAGAAGGCCAATGGCATCCTGGCCTGGATCAGAAACGGTGTGACCAGGAGGAGTAGGGAGGTGATCGTACCCCTGTACTCGGCACTTGTGAGACCGCACCTTGAGCACTGTGTCCAGTTTTGGTCACCACAGCACAGGAGGGACATCGAGGGGCTGGAGCGAGTGCAGAGGAGGGCAACAAAGCTGGTGAAAGGGCTGGAAAGCATGCCCTGTGAAGAGCGGCTGAGGGAACTGGGTTTGTTTAGTCTAGAGAAGGGGAGGCTGAGAGGAGACCTTATTGCCCTCTACAACTACCTAAAAGGAGGTTGTAGAGAGGCTGGTGTTGGTCTCTTCTCTCAAACTAGTAATGAGAGGACGAGGGGGAATGGACTCAAGTTGTGTCAGGGGAGGTTTAGATTAGATATTAGGAGGAAATTCTGCACTGAGAGGGTGGTTAGGCACTGGAGCAGGCTGCCCAGGGAGGTGGTGGAGTCACCATCCCTGGAGGTGTTTAAAGAACGATTAGATGTGGATCTTGAGGATATGGTGTAGTGGTTAGAGAAATGCTAGGACAAAGGTTGGACTTGATGACCCTGGAAGTTCTTTCCAACCATAATGATTCTATGATTCTATGATAAGCCAAAGTCAGTCCTTGAGAACACTTTTACATACACTGTGTTGCATATTTGTGCTGTTCAAAAGTGTCTCCATTGAAGAGAATAAACCCACATTCAGACAGAGATTTGATCCATGCTGTTTGTCTAAAAATGGCAGTTGCTGAGATTTCAATAAAAACATTATGTTGTTCCTTATGGGATATCATGCCTTCTATGACACTGGGAAAGTGTAACACTGATATAATTTAAAGACAAAAATGATGAAGCAATTTTCCATATGGTGGCTCGTCCACTAGAATTCATTTTATTATGAATAATATACTATGTATATATATCCTAAAGAAATCAATTTGCTTGTAATTTATAAAAACAAAAGAGAATAGAGAGTAAACATGGAGATCTATTTGCTTTCATGCATGTTTGTCCATACTTAGAAAGGTTTATTAACATAAACCAAACCTTAATATTTAGAAACATTTTATTTTCAGATTTCTGTGGTGAAATGATACAAAATCATTACTGAACTCAAAAGACCATGTTTCAAAGCTTTGTGAGAATCTTGACCACTAGAGAACTTAATGTCTACCTTATGCTGAAGACTAATGATATGATCCTCACTACAATTACATTTAATGTTCTTGAAACTAAAATTAGGCATGACATACTATAATAGGTGCCAGCCACAGAAACAGCTCAAACTTAAGAGATGCAAAACATTTTGTATGGTTTAGATTACAGTTTTAAAGCATTGTATAGACTATTTGATTCCAGGATGCAACTTCTGTTTCTTAATTCAGACCATGTAGGTATTGGTGGCTTTGTCCAATCAAAATTGGTGTCTTTAAAACTGTAAGGATTGAGGGGAGACCTTATCACTCTCTGCAACTAGCTAAAAGGAGGTTGCTGAGAGGTGACAATCTGTCTGTTCTCCCAAGTAACAAGCAATAGGACAAGAGGAAATGGCCTCAAGCAGCAACAGGGGAGGTTTAGGTTGGATATTATGAAAAATTTCTTCACAGAAATAGTTGTGAAGGACTGCAACAGGCAGCCCAGGGAAGTGGTGAAGTCATCATCCCTGGAGGTATTTAAGAGATGTGTAGATGTGTTGTTTAGGGACATGGTTTAGTGGTGACCTGAAGTGCTGTGTTAATCGTACTTGTTTATCTTAAAAGTGACAAACTTCTTCTAAATATCTTTAACTAAATTCTGTAATAAGATCTTATCTGCATTCACAAGCCATAGCTAATAAATTCAAGTACATCATCCATGAATTTATCCTGGAATATGTCCTCTGCTACCAGAAAGCACCAAGATTAAAACAAAGGTAGTAGGAATGACAAAAGAACATTGCACAAAATAATGATAGAAGTAATTTTGTTGTACATTTGGCATAAATTATTTATCATAGGTAGCTAACAAATAGAAAATAATAATTTGTGTAATCTGTTTGGATCCAGGTCCATTCTTAAGGCTTTCCTCATTCACAGGTGCTATGCAAACAAATTCTGAGCCCAATAGAATTCAATTTTTTAACAAGTATGTATGATTTTCTGCATTTTTGACAGTCATAGCAAAGTGACTGTGTTAAGTTTGGTAACAATAAGAATTGTTGATTCTGAGCTCATCCTGGGGACATTTTCCATGCATCAGGGAAAATACAGATCTACTTTCTTGTGATCAATTTAGCCCACCACCTTTTAGATCTGACCTGTGATCTCGATCAGATACAAACCTGTAATAACTTATTCAATTTAAAAGCTGAGTCATGCTTCATTTGAAAAAGGAACCATCTCAGGTTATGCAATTTTAATCAACCTATAACCTTAGGTTACTGTAATTTGCCAGTGTAAACCTTTGATTGGGATGTTTTCAACTGCACTTGGGGCATAAAACATTTTATAATATATGTAGGAATGAATGTCAAAGATTTTGCAGGTGGACTATTTTAGATTTATTTAGTAACAGACTTCATGTAGAAACTTAATATTTAGCTAGCATGATCTTCCTTGATCTGATTCTTAATTATGTTATATATGTTTTGTCTGATTTTACACTTCTCTCACATACATACAGTTATGTACATTTAAAGCAAACTAGTTTATGTGTGTGAAGCTCTTTTTATACAGAAAGAAACACATACTGGAACCCGGATTTTAGTTTTTCACATCTATTTCTACACTAAAACTAAGGCAATACTCAAATACTTTTCATATAGAATTTAGTAGCTGCAGTAGTGATTTGCTGACAAGATTCTGCATGTTGGTATAGGTTAGAATAGTAAAATGTAAACAATAGAAGATAATGAATGCAGTGTTCAATATTTGCATTCAAGTGGTAAATATTTCCCTCTACCTTAAGAAAATGAGTGAATAAAAACATATATAAAATGCTAGGACAATTATCTAAGAGACATAATCCCACTATATACACATGACAAAGTCTGGAGGTTGATGTTGTCCTGGGTTTGGCCTGGATAAGGTTAATTTTTATCATGAGAAAGGAGGGGTCCACGGCCAGGACAGACAACCAAACCAGACAATGGGATGATTGATACTGTACTGATATCATGCCCACTATATAAGGGCAGGGGGCAGGCCAGTCACAGTTGGCTATGGTGCAGCGCCATGCAGTCAGGTTCATTCTATATCACTCACTTTATGTATTGTTTTATTAATACTGACATTGTTGTTTCTTCTCATTTTGCACTGTTTTATCAAATTCTTCTTATCTTAACCCATGATCTGTTCCCTTTTTTTTTCCAGTCCTCATCCCAGTTTGGGAAGAGAATGTGGGTGGCAGGAGGTGTGAGAAGCCACATAGTGCTCAGCTTCAGTCTGAGTCTAAACCACAGTATATGTGTCTTACTTGTATGTTATAGCAGATTCATGGGCTTGTGAGAGTTAAAAACATATAAGATGATTCATATTCATTCGCATGTCAACTGCACTGGCAAACAGTGGAAAAGTAAGTTAATTCATTGCTTCTACTCCAATGCAAATATAAAAAAAAAAAACCAAAAACCCAATGTAGGATATTTATTACACCTGCAGGTCTCCTCACTCTTACACCAAACTAAAGCAAAACACCCAAGAACAAATCTTTGCCACCCCGTGAATGAAAAACCCGTCTATTTTGAGTAGGTCTACTAAACACTGTATGACTTGCATGCAGAACATTTTCAGATAGTCCTAATTAGTCCAGAGTGATGTCACAACTTTCTGTTCAGCTTTGCACGCAGACTGCATAAGGCCAGACACAATATATGACCTCTGCATGTGTCACATAGAATCCAAGCAACCCACACTTACATAATTACAAACATATTGTGAGGTTTTTGTAGTAAGGTTATAATTCACACTAGTGCCACAGGTCTGAAAAATCATATATAAAGTATTAAATGAATGCTTACAGGAAGAAGTTATTAGATACATATTTAATATAGTATTTGATAAAGCAGAACATTGAGAATTTGAATTAGTTAATTTGAATCAGTGCAGGGACAGTATTAGGTCCTAAAAGAATCTAATACGGCATTCTGAAATTCGTATTGCAATAATAGGCATTATATATATCTTTGTCACTTCCATTCAGAGCAAGGCTAGATCTATTATGATGTAAGTACCCTTGATTAATTTAAAACAATAATATATAATGAAACTATTTTTAAATCTATAAAAACATGAAGAGTTTACTCAGAATATCTAGGTCAAGAAAGTTGAGAACATATGGTAATAAGGTTAGTTCTGTGAGTAAACAGTTCCACAAGGATTTTAAGAGAGATTGCTTATGCAGTCTGTAAAAAGGGAGCCTTTGTTAAAATATACATGTTCACATACACATATCACCTTTTGCTTGGAGCATGTATAAATTATTTTTCTCTTCAGTGACATATTTCCTCCCTATCACTTCTTTCAATTTTAAATTTATGCTATTATATAAGCTTTCTTTTGTGTTCTCATTTCCACTCTCTTCATCTCACAAGTTCACAAGTGTGGGGAGAATTTGGCAGTCTTCTGCTTGTGGACATGACGAGATTCAGTTGAGGCAGTGTGAAACTCAAAAAGAGTTGCTTCAAGCATTGCTACAGCTTCCACAGGAGACTATACATTAGTTAAATCATTTATGTACATAACATCAATTTACAGATCTAAGTTTGAATGGAAAACAGAGACTTCACCTCCACTGATTATATACTACCTAAGTGCAGAACAGTTACAAGTTGACACTATCATTAAAGACTTCATCTCCAAATCAAGACCAAAAATAATTATGAAGACTAAATTTTGCCAGAGTTTTACCTTAAACATTGTGGTATATTGATAACAACCAGCAGCAAGACACATAACCTTCCTTTTGCTCACTCTCCTCTCTCAGGGAAAAAAAAAAATAGAAGGAAAACAAAAAGACCCATGAATCAAAATCATGACAGTTTCATGAGGAAAATAAAAGCCACACATGCAAGTAGAACAAAAAAGAGGAGTTAATCCACTACTTCCCATTGTCAGTCCAGCCACTTCCAGGAAAGAAGGCCTCAGCACACAAATCATCTGCCTGGGAAGACAAATGCCATAACCACCAAACCCTTCCTCTCATTTTTCTTGACCTTTTATTGTTTGAACATGATGCCATATGGTATGGAATATCCTCCTGTCCTGTGTCCCTTTCTAGCCTCTTGCTTACATCCAGCTTATTCCTATTTGGGATGGGCAGTGAAAAGAGAGAAAGACTTGACACTAAGTGCTGTTCTGCAATAGCCAAAACACTGACATGTTATCAACACAGTTTTAGCTACAAATGCAAAGCACAGCACCATACAAGCTGCATGAAGAAAGCTAACTTCATCCCAGACAGACCTAACACAAACATTAAAGTGGAAATTAAAAAAAAAAAAAAAACTCTTCTACAGTTAGCAGCTGATTATCACTAGAAACACCTACATGTCATACACATCTCAATTTCCCTGTGTTCTGTTTTGTCACTTTTGTCAATTCAGACCTAGAAAGATGATGCTACCAGCCCCACTTCTTTGAAGTGCTTCATGTAGGAAACATTCACAAAGTATGCTCAACAGAAGAGCACAGATTGGGGTGGAATTTGGAGTCACTGAACCCAGTCTCCTTCTGTCACATCCAGACACTAGTCTCTGTCATAGAACATGGACATCACATGATATTGCTCCTCTTGGAAAGCTTTTCCAAAAGCTGTACTTTACCATGGCTAGCTTTAACTGTCTGTGAAATTTTTACACAAATTTGAGTAAAGGGTCAGTAGATTATTTTAAAGGACACAGCGAAAGTTCTGTCACATGCAAGAGCTAAGAAGATAGGACTAGCTCATTCAAAAGAGATGCAGCCCCATCCTACAATTTCATGTTTATTCTATTCTCTCTTTTACTTTGTGAACTTTGTGTTCCTTTCTTACATTTTCACATGGCTGGAAACAGGAACCTGAGAGGGATTTTAAGTGTCCCCGTGTAATCAACAATGTTTATTTAAGAGCTGTGTGTAGGATAAGCACTGCTAAGGTACTGGTCAGGTGGGTCTACCTCTTCACTTGCATGTTTCTCTGTGCCCAAGAGCTCATTTGTTAATCTTATTAAGCAGTTAAATCAACAGGCAGAACCTGAGAAGAGCGGGGACAGAAGATACGATAGAATTCCAGAAGATTATTTTTTTATGAAATAGGATTTAGTGGGACTGCCAACTACAATGAAAATATTTACATATGTTAACTTAAAGTTAAATGTGGGAAATAAAATGTTTGAGGTGAACTATTCCACTTGAGACAACTATCTCATTTACTGTTTTGAAAACATATACCTGTATTGATTCAGGAAGTAAAAACTGTGTCTTCAAAGAAGAATTTGGAGAACATGTAGTAAGTAAATTACAGTTTTGCATGATTCATATATATATAAAAAGTTGAATAGCTAGCCTTTGAATGATATCACTCACCATTTGCACAAAATAAATCTGGGATCAGACAGCAGTATTTACATAACAAGAAATGGATCCATTGTGCAAATGTGCAACAGAGTGATAATATTTTCACACAGTTTTTCAATGTTTGACTTCACACTCTTAACATTGTTCTTTTAATATAATTTTCTCATGAAAAAAATATATAGTTATGTTGTTATTTAATTGCTACAGTCAAATAAATACATCTCTGTCTCCCTGTATGTTTTATCTACATAGGCTTTGCTTAATGTCCCTGAAAGCTCAGTTTCAGATACATATTACAAAACTGCTTTCTTAGATGTGTTAATAATAATACAGACATTTGTATTCAAACTCCAGCTGTCTCACCTTTAGGGACCCTTTGTCTCAGAGACTTGATTCACTATTAGTATAGTTAACAAGGTTCCAGTTTCTCAATATCAGTCTCCCATTTAGTTCTAATTCGTAATATCACAATCTTTGCTTAACCTCAGCTGTAAAGAAGTTTTCCTGATTCCATTCTAGACAGAAAAGTTACATGAATTCCTCAATGCAGATTCAGATCAATGAAAATATAATGTTTTAAATTCTTTTTCATCTAAAGAATTTGATATATTCTTAGTACTAGCATCTTTGTATGTCCCCAGGATATATACATAGATATATATATATAGATAGATAGATAAAATCTCAGTTGTTAATTTATTTTGCCCAAATAAAAGAATGATTGTACTTCAAAGATTTTGTCAGCAGACCTGTATCATGAACATTTCCAGATTTTTCCAAGAGCTCTGTCTTCAGACAATGTACGGTTGGTTTCAAAGAAATTGTCCTGGTTCAAGTTAGAGCAGAACAATTTTGTTCTGTGAGTTTACCTTTCATCTCAGTCTCTTCTACCTAACTACTAACAGCACATTTTTGCAGATAATGTCTGCTTCTAGTAGTGATAACGCTCCGTGTTTACACTTACTACCAATGATTGGTGTGCAGACCAAAGTCACTGCTAAATCTTGTGTACCACGTTGGAGGTGCAGAGAGTAAAACACTACATTTGTGGGGAGGAGCAGACAGGACAAATGACCCTAAAATGACCAATGAGAAATTCTATTCCATATTCATCACATTCAATATAAAGCTGAGGGATCATGAGAGTCAGCTCTCTTCAATGGATGGCATCCAAGGAGGACTCTGTTCGTTATACCTTCTTCCAGATCCATGTGTTCCTGAATCCAGTTTCAGAATCCAGCTCCTGACTGGTTTCCATCCTTCACTGAGTCCAGCCACAGAACTTCCCCAGTGCCTCCTCCAGAGCATCAGTGGTGTCAGTGATGTAATTGCTAGCAGGGGGGTTGGTTTTCTAGATATCTGTGTACATTCCACTTTGCTATTTTTTTTTTTCATTAAAACTGTTTTAGTTTTCTCTTCTAATTGATGTTTCTCTCTATTATACCCTTTCTCTTCCCCTTTGGGAAGAGAGAGGGGTTAATAGGGAGCAAACTGTCATTTGCCTAGTGACTGGGACCAGCTCTAGACCTCGACAAATTTATTGTTCCCTAACATGAGGCATGACTGGAGCTCTGATAGATTTCATAAGCAGACCTGTAACATGAACTTTTTCAACTTTTCCAACAGTTCTGTCTTCAACAGATGTACAGTAAATGTCTGAAAAATTAAGGCAAATATCTCAAACTCAGGGCATACCCTATAGTCTTAATAAAATAAAATGTTGCTTTCCCAATCACATTCATCGTATTGTATCATTATAGCTCATCAACTCATTTTGTTAGAGTAATTTATGAAGACATGCAGGACTGTGAACCAATTTATCATTTCTAAGAGTCATTCAGGTGATAATTCAGGTGATGAAATATTTCATTATAGAATAAAGAAGCAAAAAAGGCAGCTTTTTACTTAGATGTGATTAGATTGAAGAAAGTTTTTCCTTTAGTAAAACAGAACAGTCTAGAAGTGTTAACAGAGAAAAAAAAATCTCAATTTTTCTACATTTGAGATCAGTAAGATAAACTAGAAATGTTTAGATTGTATATGTATTCTTCACACATTGATCACCACCACTGCTCAGTGTTGAAGAATTATTTAGAATTTTGTGGCCTAAACTGCATCTGACTTCCTAGTCTGATTTATAATAAATATTCCATCAGACTCTGTCTTTCTGTAGCATAGACTTATAGTAACTGTACAAACACAAAAAAAAAATGTTTGGCTTATATATTAAATCTGAAGGTCTTAAACTCATGAGAAGTTAAAAATGGATTGCTAACAGAGTACTCTAAAATGAATTCCACAGCAAACAGACAGGCCCACTTTCTGGTTGTTTTAATAGTTCAAAACAAATTACAGAATAACTATACCTTCCTCTCTTACACTTGACCCGTCTGCTTTCAAACACACCTTTCTAGAGCTAAAGTGAAAAATTTTGCATATTTGGTTGGTATGTAAAGTATAACAATTAAGACAACAACTTCCATTGTTTCTTTTACAAAAGAACCTCAGCAGAAAAGGGAATTTAATTCTTTGGTGTTGAAGCTCCACATTCATTGCTGAACAGACACCCTAATACCAATGAGTAACAATGTAACAATGACCATCTTTAAGGTTTATGGCAGATCATTGTGCAAAATGTCAGAGAGAAGTCTCCAGTTGTACCACTTAGGAGAATAAAGTAAATGTCACAAGACAGAGCTATCAGACATGTCTGTCTGTTTCTAGATGTGGTATCAAAGGTTTAATTTTAGGAAGAAATGCATTTTTAGTAGTACAGGGTTCTGGGCAAAGGGACTTCTTGGTCTCTTACTGAAGTCAATGCCTACAGCAGAGTCAGAGCTTAGAGACAGATCATTGAGCTGAAAGGTCTTTAAAAATATTAACATTGTTTCAGGACTAATATATATAAGAAAAAAGATAAATCAATGGAGTACATCAGACATAGTTACACAAATATAATAAAATAATTAGGTAAGAAGACAGTCATCACAGTCGTGAAAGTTTTCTATCTCACTTCCTGTGCTATTGTAAGTTGTAAACTCACACATATTCATGCCTATGTAATAAAGAGGTCTGTCTTAAGAAGACCATCTACCGTTTACTGTTTTCTGCCATGGTAAGATGAACTAAAACATTATACTAACTTTGATGACTTTCTGCAATCATCTACTATACGATATTTATCAAATTATGCACAATTTTTTTCCACAAAAATTACCCAGTTTTTGTGAAAGCCCTCTCTCTTGTTCTTGAGGCTCATGACAAAACAGAACCATAATCATAGATCCAGAACTGCACTGTCTAGAAGCAAATTATTTTAGAGGGACTGACAGCAAAACATTAAGTAGAAAAATTAAAGCAAAGGTGTACAGGCAAAGTGATTTGGAGTAGAAACATCTAAACTGATGAAGAAGGTACAACTATCTGAAACAGAAGAGTTCTTGTAGTATTTTCTGTCTTGCAGATAGGTTTATAAATAGTACAACAGTTCTCCTTTATGTACATTTCCACTTTAAACTCTTTAAACAAAACAAAACGTAACAAAATCTTTCACCTGAAAAAAAAACAAACATACTAACTTTAGGCAATGGAAATCTGCCTGTCACACAAAACAAATTTGAATTAAAGCTTATGAAGTTTTAAGATCTCAGTGGTGATTCAGAGAATTTGATCTGACATAGTGCTTACATCTTATGCCTTTATGACTTCCAATAGATCTATACATTGTGCTCTAATGGCAAATTACATATCATCAGCTGCATTTTTCCAACAGTGTCTGCCTGGTTTATTTCTTTGTCATTTGCTTGCAACCATTTTGTGAATAATTTCATTTTTTATCTTCAGAAGTTTCATTAACAAATTAAATAAGTGAGAGACATTTTCAATACTTAAAAGATGCATCAGATACCTTTCAATTGTTCAAATTAAGTTATAAAAGAAGTTAAATGTAAAAGTGTTTCTGAGAACCCTCTTCAGATTCTTTCTTAATGACACAAAGGTTAGAATCACATAGGGAAAAAAAAATCTAATTTTTCAAAGAAGTACATATTCATTTAGATATATAAAATTCCACTTACATCAAATGAAAAGAACACAACTAGATTTATCATTAGATAAATATAAGTGCGATTTTCCTTCTCCAGCAAACCTTTTTATCCTTCCAGGTTTTCAAATTCTTTCTTCTGGTATGGATGCTTTCAAATTATATAGGCTGCCTATCATCAGAGATTAGCTATCACCCACATCATAATCATCAATAGATATTAATTGTTTCTATTTATGTGCCTTCAGGCCTTTACATACCTAACTGGAATGAATGTAATCTCCCAGTGCAAGAAATAAATAAGAAGTTGGAAGTAAAATGTCTACATAAGAAAGAGCCCATTACACAATCTGCTTTTTCTTTGAATGGCAAATATAATTTGCACTCTGCTCTGTTACTCATCAATATCCTACCAGCTCATGGGATATTACACTGTTAACAGTACTTTACTACTCTTTTATCAATTGAGTATCTTCTGTATTTTTCTCAAAAACAAAAAGTTGAAAAGCAATGCTTTGGAAAAAAAAAAAATCAATCAAATCAATGGATTTTTTTCTGAAATGTGAAGTAGATACAGGTAGTATCACTTAAATCTTGGAAAAGTATTACCAATTCCTGGAGACTTCACTACCTCTTTCCTATCTCAGTCAACAAAACTGGTTGGTTTACTGCTTATTTCTAAAAGATGCAGAAATAATTTTTTCAGAATGTCTTTTCAACACTCTAGAAGCAAGCATTTACATCATTAATGTCTGTAAAATGCTCCTGTTATATACATTCTTCAGTGTTTAGGGAAGGCATAGAGAAAGCTGTAATTAAAATGATTTCATTAAACTTATTCACCCCATTAAGTGGTTCCATTTTATATTAAAATCATTAGTATTTCTACATAAAAATATAAAATATTTTTGGAAAGTAATAAGAAATGTGACTATTAAATAGATGTTTTTCTTTACCAAAGCCAGATATGCACATACTGAATATATATATTTGTTTGTGTAAAACTACTCCTTTTCCTTACACATTTTACTCTTACTAAATACTTGTCCAAGTTTCCAAATTTCTTTATGAAAATTACTTCAGCAGGTTATGTTTAATAGTTGCATCTTTTCACTATAGTGTTATGACAGTTTGAGGTTTGGCTTACGTCTATGTCACGATAGTACCTTGCCTTCCAAGTTTACTCAAAATTAGTTATGTTAAAATCAAATACATGTTGCTCTGACTACAATTTGTATTTGTTTGCACCTAAGAACTGTTACTGGTGATTATGACAGGATGCAAATATCATTGCCAACTATGGAAGTAGGGAGTTTCATGTGCTTTTACTACCACTGCTGTGTAGCAGCCAAACAGCCTCCACCATAAATCTAAAATCTGATTCTTTTATGTATTTCTGAAGAATGTAACAAAAACTGGCCTCAATCCTACTTACATTATCAACTAAAATAAATTGCTTACCTTTTAAAAAGAAAATGTGATTACTAAAAATACTCTTCTGTGAAAAATTGTACAATTGTACAAAGGATATAAACAGGACTGGACCTGTAAGTTTTCTCCTGTGAGGTCTCTAAATTCCCTGGCCAATCACTTTATAATTAAATGTCAAAAAAAATATTTTTACATTAATTTAGTCAGTCAAGACCTATAGAGCATTACAAAGAAAAAATTTATGGGGCAAATTCTTCATATTCTCATTAAGAAGGATGCCAGGATTATTTCATCAGCTTCAGTGAGGCTACACCAGACAAGAGCCGGCATCAGAATGAGACCCAAAGCCTTTGAACACTCATAGAAATTGTACTATGAAATATTAAATTTATATTATAATTTGTTTTAGAAGTTATGCTCTTTTTTTTTTTCCCTTAAGTGACTACTTCAGTGGACACGGACCCCCTTGGTCCTGTTCTGTCTTCAGGTACAAATTCACAACTTTGGCATTAGACCAAATGCTTCACAACTTATCTAAGGAATTCTTCACAGCAAGAGGTGAGGCTCGTTTGTTTACAGAGAGGGTCTCTAAAACAGCTAATTCTTGTCCTTTTCTCTTTTTTTTTATTACTTCTTGTAAAAAGGTGGAAGTATGCAGTACTTGAAGTTAAAAGATAGAACACTGCTGTTTTCAGCAAAGAGTAATGCTGTTAATAAAACTGCTTAAAGATGTACAAATGCAGGATCTGTATTTTTAAAATAGAATGAATAGCATCTAGGCTGTCTACACAATCAGGAGAGTATGTACAGACCAAATCAGGGATGCAAATACTGTGTTTGAAAAAGGTCAACTTATCAAACAAACGGAATTCTTTGCAGGCAGGCGCTCTACCTACATGATCAGACTCCTATCTATCATGCCATCAAATTTTTTTCAACAAAGAGTAATTCATTGCATTGTAATATAAGAAGATACCATACACCAGCCAGTGAATTTTCACCAAATCCTATTTCTCTACATTCAGCACTTCTTCAAGGCAACCTGTTAAGTTTTCTACTTTTTTGATACACTTGAACTTTTTGTGGTGATAGATTATCTTCATGAACTAATTCTTAATTCAGAATCTCACTTTGCTCTTTTTATGCATGTTAAATACAAGTAGTAAAGCTTGATTTTAATTGGATTCATTATTAACTAAGATCCAAATACAGTACTCCCTGAAATCAGCCAATGGGAGCCCTTCAGAATTTAGCTTAGTAGCCTTCCTTCTTCGCCAAGTTGCCATGTAACCTCAAGTGCTTTCTAAGCACATCAATCACCAATTTTTCTTTCTAAGGATGCAGATGGACAAAGTTTGTCAAAACTTTCCAGCAACTTATGAAAACTATCTCAAAACTGAGCACATATCAAAAGTACATTCAAATAAATGGTAAAATATTTTAAGAGATGGGATAGTTTTGCCAACAAAAGATAGTTTTAGCCAACATCAGAGCTAGACCACCACAAAAAAAAAAAAAAAAAAAAAAAAAAAAAAAAAAGAGATATTATTACTTTCAACTCTGTTTAGGGGTATAGCATATCTCTTTCTGTCAGATATCATGGTCTGTATCTTTGCTCTCAACAGGTACAGAAAGTAAGAGTGGAAGCAGAAGTTTTCTTTTGCATAAAAGGCAAAGGTAAGGTAAGATGAATTCCTAGCCTTAACTTAGACTGTTAAAATGGAGCACTTACAAGTTAGTGGCTCTGCAGACAGTTGTCTTGTTTATATAACACAGATCAATGTCAGCAGGGTATTTCCTATCCTCCAAAAATCTGTTGCATGGTAGTTACAGAAATGTTTCTGAGGTGGAAATATAAGTACAAAAAACCCTCAAACAAGGAAAACAACTAAACACAGATTTCTGATATCTGTGGTGAGTGCTGAGCAATGTCATACAGGACCACTTCAGCTTTTATTTTGACTACTTTAAACTATATGAATAAACAACCCTCATCATGTTAAATTGAATTTCTTATGTTGAATTGAAAATAAGTAGGTTTACCTTACAAAAATTTGAAGAGGAGGAAGGAAAGGAATTGAAAGAAGAGAAGAAAGGAAAGAGGATAGGCTGTGTATGTTTTCCCTGGGGAAAAACCAAACTTAAAAAAAAAAAAAATTGTAATATAAGTACTTGTGTTTTTTTCAGGCAAACAATAAAGACATATAATATAAAAATACATACTGGGAATAGTATAAATGACAGGACACAAAAAAAAAAAAAAAGCAGCATGAATTTAAAAACATAGGGAAATAGGCAACTGGCTAAACTACCCAGGGGAGTCTCAGTTTTATCACCTCAATATAAACATTTCTCAAATGGTGTGACAGCAGAGTTACCTGCTGAAACAGATTTTCAGAAAGAAATCTTCAAGCATATCACTAAGGGTTCTTGAATATTTTTTCATTTCACAATTGCCCTTGCTGGGAATACCTAGCCTTTCTTCATTTCATTGCCACTAAAGAAACAATGGTGTTCCTTGGTTTTCACTGACAGAAAGATTAGTTTGCTGAAAATTAAGAAAAACCCAAACCATCTCATTGAGGTCTCTAGTATAAGAATACCTGTGAGATGAGCAACATTACAAATCAGAGAGATTTTGTAACGAAAAGTCACCAGGCAAGTTAGCAAATAGATGAGATCGTGTTCATACTTTAAATCTGTCTAATATCAGTTTATAAAGCAGTTGCATGGCAGGGGATGGGGATAATTAATATGAACCTTTTTTACCTGCTTGAACTTAGTACTAACTGATGACCAACTTTACAAAGGCTAGTGCTTTGTTTGTTTTTATGTGAGGAATTAACATATATAATGAAGGTGTTTCTTATGTGAAATGGTTTTTAATTATTTCCTTCTAAATATTTTTCAACATATGAAGCACAGATGTCACAGTGGCATATGGTTGAAATACCTTATACCTTCATGTGTGTAATGATGCTACTTATCACAGCACTTCACAGGCCCAACAAACAGTTCAATCATTCTGAAGTGAAACTCCTTCTGGTGAGAACGTCATTATCTCCCCTTTTTAAGGAATTTAACAGTGGTACATAGAGCAGTTAAAAACATTAAAAAGTTAAAAAGCACATTCTGGCAATTCCTGTTTCTCTACAGAATATAGATGGATATGTAGGGTGAGTACCTCAGATGTATATGTCCTTATCTACTAGTGCTTACCATCATGGTTATCTGAACCCAATCTGAACTAAATGTAGTTGGATTATTCAATCACAATAATTGAGAGGAGAGGAGAGGAGAGGAGAGGAGAGGAGAGGAGAGGAGAGGAGGGCACATAGAGCAGAAGGTGTGAAGGAAAAACACGTGAATAAAAGACATACTGAAACCTGACCAAGATAGCTATGCTGACATTTCACATGGCCTGGGAAACTCATACAGTCAGAGATTATGAAATGCTTCTACTTTGAAAGAAGACTACTGGAAATGTTGATTTTCATACCAAAAGTACTATTCACATGACTTTGCAAGACCTAACTTTCTGACTTTACTGGCTAAAAAGTAAACAAAACCCAGCATTTCTCTACTCTTTACTCCCTCAATCCCCTAGAAGCAGGCAGATGTTGGATATTCTGACCACTCCTCTGTCCACAGCCCAGCTGAGAGCATGGCTTCCTCTGGCTGACGTTATACAAGGAAAAATTGACCATGTATTTCAGTTGGCTGGTGGGCTGACAGACAGAAAATATATCATTGCTAGTGTTCCCATCTTATTCAAGGCTTCCCAGAAAGATCCACATCCTAGAAGAATACTTGAAATAGATAACCATTTAAACACAGATCAGACCTTGCTGTGTTCAGTTGGCATAGGCCTCAATAAAGCCAAAAGCCAGGATACATTTGATGTGTCTGATTTGTATATAACCAACAATAAATGTAACAAAACTTTTCATTAAATATAAAAGCAGATGCCCTTGGTTGACTCTAAAATTCTCTTCAGCTTTCTTCTTTGAAGCTTTACTACTATATTTTTGTGTTAAACTTTCAATTTAAAGCTCCACTGCACATCAATATTCTACATTGGAGGGTGGTACTATGTTACTTATTTTGATTCAGGAAACATTTCTTCCTGCAATTTTCTTTTTTGGGGGGGAGGGGGAAAACAAAACAAAAAGGAAAAAAAACACCAAAACAAACTGATATCTTTTGTTTTGTGATCCATATCTGCACATATAATGTTTTGAAATACTATCATGATTTCTTCTTGTTATCACCATGGAAAATATTTCTATCATTTCCCACAATTAATGACAATAAGTTTTAAACACATATGATCCCAATCATGTTACTCTTCCAATCCTCTTTATCTTGCTGTGTCTTTCTGATGTCTCCCTTGTCCTGCAGGTGTGAAATGTGCACTATTATTAGCTCATTAGGTCTTCTAGCCTCTGGCTCAGTGAAGAATGATTCACTATATTTCTTAGCCATTGACAGTTTCAATTCCTTAACCTCTAAATTTCCCTTGATATATGTCTTGCTCCTTCTTATTTCAGCCTTCCAGAATATCCCTTGGCACTACATTCTGAAGTCAGACCCATCATCCTGTACATAACAAAACTAAGTAACATTTTCCTTTGCCAGTCAAGATTTTAATTCCACCAATTTGTTCTTAATTCATTATAAATTCAATTACCTGACTGAATTGGTTATTTAATATTTCCTCATTCAATGAATAAGATAACTTCCCTTCTATTTTTCAGCTTGGATTTTTGGCATTAAGTACACCACTCCTGTTTTAAAAGATCATATACACTTTTAAAAAAAGACTTAAGAGAATATTGACTTCTCTACAAAAGTAAGTGCTTAATAATTTGACACTAACTGCTTAAGATCTCACAAGTTAAAATTTCATAATAAATTTTAAGCATTTCTTTCAGATTGTGACTACAACCTGTGCAGTACAAAAATTAAAAACCTGAGATAATTCTCACTAATTTAATTGAAAGACATAGAGACTTTAGCAACATGGAGACCAAGATCACTGGCTATCTCCTTCCTTATTGTCATGGTTTAGGGTCAGGGCGGTCCCTTAGACCTATAACAGGTGCTCTCTGTTAACCCCCCCCCCCTCCCCAAAGGGGAAAAAGAAAGGGAATAAGGGAGAGAGACTTAGTGATTAGAAAAGGAAACTAGAACAGCTTTAATGGAAAGGAAATTAATAATTATAAAAAAGGAATATATACAAATACATACAAAACCAGTATCGAACCCAACCCATCTGATGGTAATTCCATCACCATCACCACTGATGATGTGGAGCAGGCACTGGGGCAGTCCCAGACTGGGCCCCGCAGCAGATGGGAGCTGTGTTCAGGAGCTGGATTCTGGTACTGGGTTCAGGAACACACACACCGGGATCGAAGGCTGAATGACAGAGTCCACCTTGGATACTCCAAGGAAGGAATCAAAAGAGGAGAAGAACCCAGAGATCTTTCAGATCCCTTAGCTCTAAGACAAAATATGATGTATGTTGGATGGAATATCTCGTTGATCAGTTTAGGGTCACCTGTCCTGTCCACTCCTTGGAAGTAACTCTAAACATGGGGTGTTATCACTGCTAGAAGCAAACACTGTCTGTGAGAACAGGCTGCTAACTTCAGACAGTGCAGTTAGAACTGAACTGAAAAGTAAAATTCCTGAACAGAATTAGTTCTGTTCTCACTCAAACCAGGACACTTATACAGCTGACGATATTGTTCACCATACACCCTTAATGTTTATTTCTCTAGCTTCTGTAGATATAGGTTCTTATGTGAGAGATCAGTTGTTTAATTTAGGCCCCAGTTACTGCACTATTAAAATATATTATAGCTCAGCAAGACAAAGTCAGAGAAGTCTGCATTCTCATTCACAAGATTATTTTCATCAAAAATAGATATTTGCGTTAAAATTTTATATTTTCTTGGAACATTCAGAGGTAGATATTTTTCTATTTTATTTTTTAAACTCTGTTCACCTACAGAAACCTGTATAAGTACCCTTAGTTCCTGGGATCAAACTAGTCTTTTGGCTTCTCTCTGCAAAGCATAATGACAAGGCAAAAAAGTTAAGAGCAAACTTTGACCACTGTGTTGTGCCAGCTGGGTTCCTAAGGCCTCACATTCACCAGCTGCTAAATAAAAGCGATGAGATTCTCAGAAGTTCTTGGAATTTGCTAGGCAATCTGTAATTAGTTGTTGCATGGAAATTCAGCATCTATATATTTCAAACCAGAATCTAGCATTTAGTTTTATGTGCTCTGAAATTAAAAATGTCAGACTACGTGTCTGTCTATATAAATAAATATACTATAATACCTCTTAAATTCAACATTCTCATTAGGCTCCTCTTATTTTACTTAGAACTATTGCTATCATACTTCTCTCCTCACCGTTTCCTATACCCTGTCTGTAATATTGTCTCCATTTTTAATGTTCATTAAAAAAAAAAAAATCTATAAAGTTGTAGGTGAGGTAGGGTTCCCTCAAGTATGTAGAAGAAAGAGGCAGATTTTTGTTCTGTTACACATAATGTTTTATTTATTTTACAGTTTGATATATCCCATCACTTAACCATTTTTTTTCCTAAGTTTTTCCTAAGACATCAACTTGCTGGTGACAGCAGCTGAAATAGGATTTATTATTATCTGGAGTTAGTTACCTGTCTTTCTTAGACTGTCAGTGTATTACTAATTTCAACAAAAAGATGAAAATTCACAGGGCCCCAGAATTATAATTTGTGTCTACTTAATAAATTAGAATTCCACTGGAAAACATCATCCCTGTTAACACATCAGATATATCTGCAAAGCTTATGTACTCCTCATAATGCAGAATTATTGCAGAAATATCAGGTGTCATATATTTATCTATTTCATATATAGAGTTAATTTCAGAAGCAGAATAATTTTGCTTGAAAAGAGACATGTATCTCGAATGAGAAGGTTCACATACAGCAGAGATGAGTATATATCAAGCAACATTTAATATACACTTACATTTCAGAATCAGCCTTTGTTTGTTGCAACAGTCAGAAATTCAAAACTTCAAAACTTCAAAACTTACCTCTTCCAAGGAAAAAAGAAGATGGTCAGAAAAAAAATGTAATCCCTGGAGTTTGTCAAGTGAATGCTTCTACTAAATTCAAAATTTTATCTCTGTGATGAAGGTCTCTTTTATGACTCAGTCTTGCTTTCTTGTTACATCTTGTTACATATTGTTACATCAATATCAAAAGGATTTTGTACAGGCAAAAATGGACGGCCCCCTCTGAGGTATTTGCCAATGTAGTGTCACTGCAACATGTGTTATATTAGTGATTAGTTGTTAGCTGGAGAGGGAAAGTAAAATTCAGAAAAGTACAATTAGAATAAGATTCTCTGATTTTGTTGTTAAATTAAAAATATTAAAATATTAAAAATCCTTTCAGTGAATACATGTTAAGGCAGAATTAGTAAGTAAAAATATTGTACAAACAGGTAAATCCAAATAAATCCATAATGATCTGTGATATTAAGTACGTAGCATACAGTATATTTCAGCAAATGCTTACCAACAGTGAAGAGTTCCTATGCGTTTTGTGCCTTTGAACTTTTAGAATTTTATTTTAGACATGATAGAGAAAACCTGAGTCACCTTACACACTAACATTCATTAATGTGACAGCTTAGTCAAAACTAAACATACACAACATCATGGGATCTAAAGGAGAATCCAGAAATAAACATGGTTTGACAGAGAGCTCTGAGAAGAAAGCCTTCTGGACCCACAGAGAGCATTATAGAACTGCTTTAGATTTACTGCTTACATTACTAAAATGTAGGTGGCTATTAATATCACAAAATAAATGTTAAAAACAGTAAGGTACTACAGAACCTTTTAGTTCAATCCCTGAATCATAAGCAAAGGCCTCCATATGTAGCTACTGAAGAAAAAGTAAACAGCAGAGTACTGTAAAGTCTTTATTGGATTACTCAGAAGCTTTAACAGAGCTACCATCAGAGGCTGTATAAATCAAAAATAACAGCTTGTATAGGAAAGTGATCAACATCTATAGAGGATGTCTTTATTCTCTTAAGACTGCAAAGCTAGATTTAGATATTTCTAGTAGACCTTAGATGCAGCACATACTAAAATGATTATAAAAATCTCACCTGGAAAAAATTGCTTAGGAATTGATTGAAACCTTCATACTTTCAATGCTTTAGACCAGTTAATACGTGTTATTCCCTTCTTTTACTCTGCCTGCATCCTGTTGATAGATAAAGACTTTAGCAGTACAAGCTGGATTGTGTCTATTAAGATACTGTGACGAATCAATAATATTTTTTACCTCAAAATAAAAGTTAAAGACTTCCAATTAGTCTACTGCTATCCAATACATGCTGGATTCTGGTTAATTAGAGTAACTGCTAATATTGTCCTTGAGAGTGAAAAACTCAGTTACACAGATGGCTCTAAAGAATTTAAAGATAATATTTACATTCAAACTACAACAAGCTTCTTTTGCAGCATATTTTTATATGTTTATTCTCAAGTTATTTCAGAACACTCCATAGAAAGCAAATCCTAAAATAACTGTAAAATGGACTACACTTTCAGCAATTGTTCATAATGTTAGAAGCTGTTTAACACAAAAAAAACCCTGAAGGTTATTGCATACAGTTAAGGTGGCCAAACAGAAAGAAAAAAATTCCTCTTATCCTGTAACTTAAGAGTATTGTAAAGCTTAATTAAATAAGGCTTACAATGTACTCTGAGCTATTCAAGCCAGGAGTTGAATCTATGCAAGATCCCATTCTATTTTTAACATTAAAGACAGCAATCATCTAGCTATATTTAGCACTATATAGGTAATACCACATAGGAGACTGACTTCTGCTCTTCTACTTGTACAGGTTTCTGAACCATGGAGCTAGATCTACCAGCTTAATACTCATGAATAAAATACTGTAATAATTATCTCAAAAAACTGCCTGGGTCATATAAGTTCTGACATAAAATAAAGTTTACTTTTGATTTTTAGTTTTCTGTTTGTTGTTAAAAAAAATGAACAAAATTATTATAATAGTTTTCATCATGAAAAACATTAAATAAGAAATTTAGACTATACGACTAAATGACCATTCATCATGTGATGCAGGTAACATGAATATAGTTTACACTGGTAAGGATCTATCACTATCACTTTTTTCACTGAAGATGTAGAAATTAAAAATTTCAGTCTTCAGAAAAAAAGGATTTTCTAGGGTAGTGAGTGGCTTATAACCACCTCCTCACCCATTACCAGCAGCTGCCATGGCTCAAACATCTGTATCAAGCAACATGATTGCGGAAGTGTTTCTGCCTAAGGAGCCCCTCAATCAGATCAGGGAGTCATCTACCTTTTTGCTAAAGCTATGCTTACAGACATCAGAATATCTCATAGCAACAGATTCTGTCATCAAGTGTCTACACATGGAATAAGGTGTTTACTGAAATCAGGGTCTAAAACTTAAAAGTAAGCCAGCTTACAAGAAATATAAAGCAACTCTGCCCAAAATAATGCTCAAATTAGGCCATATTGTTTCTTGTGACATACTCACTGGTAAAGTGTCACTGACGCACTGTTTCAGTAGCAACAAGCACCTTTTGATGTTCAACTCCCATCTGTCCCACAGCAGCAGACTCCTCTGAAAGTTTAGGCAAGATCAGCTGTTCAATGTCCCCAGTCTCTACAGCTACTATACCAAAGACCCATCAATACTCTTTTGGGTCCTTATAATGCCTGTATAATACATAGGCTGAGGGAGCCTATGCCAAGATATGTAGGGAATCTGGATCAATCCGTATACACTGCATTTCCCACTTATTCCCAGTTAGGCTCACTTTGACCTCCAATACAGCCAGTTCTTGAGAACCTCCCATCGCTCCAGTAATGGTAAGAGATTCTATCCACTAATGATTCAATGCAATAGGGAGCACTCTTGCCCAGTGTTTACCAGGGCTCTATACTTCTGTCATTCAGATGTGCCAGGCCATTGATTCACACAGCCCAATAAACTCTGTTGTCCCTTTCTTCCACCTGACTGGAGGCAGGGCCCCTCTAATTACAAGGGTAGTGCCCACTATCAACAACTGGATTTGTGCAGTTTTCCAGGTTCATATGGTTTACCTGGTTCACAGGCTTTACATCGTTTACATAGTTCACAGGATTTACATGGTTTAACAGGATTGGTATGAACTACAGGCATTCCATTTTAATTTCCCCTATTCACATTTGGATTTGAGGCCCATGTATTCAGACCAGAGAACTGCTCACAGTAGACTGGCTCAACCTTCCTTCTGGAAGAATTCTCTCTTCTCTTTATTTTTTCTTGCAACTTGCATACTCGTTCCTGTAGGGCAGAGATAGGTCTCCCATCCCATCTACTCCTTTTTTTCTCCATGCTTATGCAGGAAAGACTATAGGGTATGTTGCAATACATACCTGTGCTGTTTAGATGGTCCCACAGGAAAGTGTCTTCTAATGGTTTCAATACGGGTCCACTCAGGGGAAGAATAAAACTTATTCTCCCTCCTGTCTAGTTATTCAATAAGTTTTTCAAGAAGTTTTTCAACACAGGTTTTGTTTTCCCTATCCATTTTTGTCCAGGGCTGCTACACAGGCATGTAGGGGACCAGAGACACTGTCTTCTGTCTTCATACTGTTGTACTCTTTCAGACACTTTAGTCACAGCTGGTGCCTCATCATCTCTTTCCCAGATCACTGTTGACAATGTGTGGGAACACATAGATGGTAGATTCTGCATAAACTTCCCCAACATAAGTTATTGGCATGGGATTACATCAGGGTCTACAATTACCCACTAGTTACTACAAATCACCTGTTACACAGTTAATTCTCTCGGGTACTTAGTACCTTTTCTCATTGTGGTCAATTTGCTTGGGTAGCATTCTATATCATCCTTAAAGGGATAACTGGCCCTTGCAGCTGACAAGAGTTGCCTTCAGAGACTGAGAGAATTGCTTTTTCACACAAGTGCTTGGTCATTGCCTCCATCTCTGTCCAGGGATCCCAACTGCCTGGCTTCTCTACCACCCAAGTCAATGACATTGGCCCCAGTACCCCAGCATGTGAGCAGCCAGGTGGTAAGTGGCTCACCTTCACAACAGGTAAAGTCCTTTCTCACATTTTGTAACTGTGTAATAGATAAAGATTTGGTGATAGCTTCTGCATCTGATCACTCCCCATCTGATGGTTTTGCTTTAGAAAGACCTGCTGCTTTATCATCCAACCTTTGATGAACTGTTGAAGGACCCACTCCCTGGTCATCTGACACTGGGTTATCTGGTTTTGTTAGGTGTTTCTTCCTAGTTGCAAGGAGGTCACTCCCATTATTCCATTCGAGAAGGACCCTCTCCCTGATCTGTCTGTGGGTGTAATAGATGATATGGTTGTTTCGTTTGTTTCCTTCTCCTCAGAGGGATAACCTGTACTGGCATGGATTTAGTGGGAGTGGCTGCAGTGGCTGTCAGTGTAGCTGCAGTGTTCATGGTTATTGAAATATCTATAGTGCTCATTATCAGAGCTGGAAGACCTGCACTGCTTCTTGTGGGAGTTGGAAGGGCAGGAGTGTTTGTTGTGGGAGCTGCAGCAACAGCAATGTTTGTTGGGGGTCTTGTGGGATCTCAGTATCTGTGATACTTGTTTCAAGAGCTCATGGGCTGTGAATAGTTGTTGTGTATGTCATGCACGCCATAAAATCTCACAGAGTCTGGATAGTGGCAGATCATGTCATAAAACCTTGCAGAGCCTGAGTAAATGCAGTGTCTGTTGCCAAAGCAGCACCCACTCTGTGAGTTGAGTTGTCTGACACATACACCTTCACTGATGTTTAATGTGATGCCACACATTAAAGAAAATCAGCAGAATCACTGATATGATCAATGATAATAATAAAAATAACATGATATTTTCATTGTAATAACCATATTGATAATCCTCATCATCCTCACAACTGAATCCCACAATCTAGTGGAGTAAGATTAACATACTGGCAAGTTTAGTTTCCCAAGGTAAAAGCAAAAGTATGCTTAGTGACAAAATCCACTATATGACACCTGTAGTACAGAGACATATCCACTGCCAAATTCAACACAGCACAAATCAGTGATAAACACCACAGAAAAGCTTCAGCTTTTGCTCAGTGCCCAGAACCAATAGCTTTCAAATAAACAGCAAGAACAATTAAACAATAACATAATACATGCAGCAGGTAAGGGAAAACTATGACATTTAATTCTGAAACAAACTCTAGAAAGACACAACATAATTTTGCTTTTAGCAATGACATAAGCAGTTCATTTTCATTTCCAACCCTTAAAGTCTCCCAGAAAAAAAAAAAAAAACAACTTCTGATACTCTCTCAAATGAGGAAACCAGGATTTAAATCATTTGGACAACCTACCAGAGCTCTGATAATGCCTGATGTTGGGTGCCAAAAGACCTGTCAAGGTCTAGAGCTGGTCCCAGCCACTAGGGAAATGACAGGTTGCTCCCTGTCCCCCAAAGAGGAAGATAAAGGGAATAGAGAGAATGACTTAGAGGTTAAAAGAGAAAACTAAACCAGCATCAATTAAAATAATAATAAAATTGAATATATGCAAACAAGTATGAAACCAGTATTTAATCTAACCCCTCTGATAGCATTTACGGCACCAAAACCACTGGCGCTGTGGAGCAGGTACTGAGGAAGTCCCATGCTGGACTCAGTGGCAGACTGGAACCCAATTCAGGAGCTGGATCCTGAAACTGGATTCAGGAACACTTGGATTGGGATCAAAGGCAGAACAAACACAGTCTTCCTGTGACACCAGTCACTGAAGAAGAGAGCTTGACCCTCATTATACTTCAGCTTTATATTCAATATGAAGTATATGGAAAAGAGTATCTCACTGGTCAGTTTAGGTTCACCTATCTTGTCTGAGACATTGTGCTTTTGCACCACCAATGTTGTACAGAAAATTTAGCACTGACCTTGATCTACACACCAATCCTTGTCAGTAACTCTGAACATGGAGTGTTATCACTGCTAGAAGCAGACATTGTCCGTGAAAACATTCTGTTAACTTCAGAATTTGCAGTTACTTAGACTGAGCTGGAAGGTAAAATCACAGAACAGAATTAGTTCTGTTCTCACTCAAACCAGAACACAAAGTTATCTTATACTACCTTTCTTCTTCCCTGTCCTTGACTGTTTTGGTAGTTCCATGATTAAAAGCTCAATAACAGAACTTCATTCATATTGAGTTCTCTACATTTATGCCCCAACTTTACACAACAGAGCAGTCAGACTTAGAGCTCCATGTGGCAGGGATTCTTTTCTAATCTGACTAGTGAGACAGTTTCCAACAAAGTCTATGGTGTTTCATTAAAAATAATGTTGTCATGTAAACACAATAGAAACAATGAGGAGAAGTGCTGATCGGTAGGACTAGGAAGGATTAGTCTACCTAAATGTCCTGCAGTTTATAAGCAGTACAAACAGAAAGCATAGAGACCTGTTGAGATAGGATGTGTCATTGTGAAAGGCAGTCTGTTTTGGCTTGAATGGGTGCACTAAAATTTGGAATTAAATTTCTACCAGCAGTTTTCTTCACTTCTCTTTGGGATCTAAAAAGAATTCAAAGAGAACACAAATTAAATGTAGAAAGATGGCTCTGATCATATAACCAACAAGAAATCACATACAACTCTTCTAATAAAGCATTTTTGGGATTTTTCATACAGCTGATATTTCTATGAACTCTCTTCAGTGTAATTTGTTACCTATATGCATAATTTGATGAAAATAAGACTGAGACACTCTCACTAACTTGTACCAAGAGATTTTTATTTTCATTAAAGCAATAAAACCTTATATAATCCTATGAGGAACAAAGACCCTTTCATAATTGTAGAAATTCATAGCAGTTTAAATTTTTAAGCAATGTCGCCTAATTAGCTGTAATATATTAATTGGGAGAATGCAATTTCATCATCTAGGAGGAAGAAAAAGGCCAGGTTCCAGAATCACAACCTTGCCTCAGAAGCCAGCTTGCAAATCCATTCATTAAAAAAAAAAAAAAAAAAAAGAGAATAAGAAACATTAGTGAATACTTCTAGTACTCACAGGTTTGGTGATCATCTATTTTCATGTTAAGCCAATACCATGGCATAAAGAGTTATCTTGACAGAACACATAGTCTGTTCTCTAGAACACACCTTTGGCATACATATGCTAATTAAGTGTATATTTTCCTCTCACAAATCTTCTACTTCAAGGCAAAAAGGACTCCACCAAGCATCTTTTGGGGTACTCAGCTTCCTCTAAAAGTACAGCTGCAAAGTGAAGGGCTGGGACTTGGCTTTATAGTAATTTATTTCTAGAATCTCTGTTGTCATTAAATCCAAGAGATGTTTATTGGATATTTTCTGCACACTTTTTTTTCCCATTCTGTCTCTGAGGTCTTGATCTCAATTTAATTCAGACAATGAAATACTACTAGCAAGAAAACAACTGATGTTGCCTTTGCTAGGTGTGTTGTTCCTTTACTATCTAATTTGCAGAACTGGCATCAATGTGACAGAAACTGCACAGATGACTTCCAAACCCCACAAAATAGCTAGAGTTGCATAATGCCCTTCACCACATACACAGTCTCTGGAGAGCAAGCCGTCCTAGTCTTGCTGTAAAAATCCTGACTTTGCACTTCCATTCATCCATCATGACTGCAACTGCACTCATGGGAATATGAGAGTTACTGGAAACAATTTCTGCCTGTACACCATGTCTACTGTGACTCCTTTGGTGGGAAAGCTAAGCAAGTGAGCTCAGAAAGAATCAGCAAAAAAACCCAGTGCCCTTCTCACCTAGATGTAGGAAGAGTCAGTGCAAAGTCAGAGAGATATCAAGAAAAGCCCTGTGGAGTCACTAGGAATCGCTGTAAGCGAGAGACTGAGCAAAGTACAAGAACTACAGAAGAATGCATAGATTGTGGGAATTAAAGTGCTGATACTGCAAAAAGACAGTGGGTGACAAGTGCTTTGGCTTGCACAACTGGGCAAGATTGGCAAATATTTTGATTCTGTAATAAGGCTCAAACTTTGGGACCTACACTGTATGTTGTGTTTACAGAAACTGAAGGACTTCCTGACACCTCAAAACTCATTTTCACTCTTGTGTAAAGAGTGTATGAGCTCATTTTCATTCTTGTGTAAAAGGCAGGTAACCCATGGAACAGACCAAACTTTCGTCTGGGACAACAAATGGCTTTAAGCATTTACATAGATATTCTTGCTTAAAGATACACAGTTTTAGTCTGTCCTGCTAACAAGAAACACACACTTTACAGATTGCAAGAATTCAAGATGCATGCATATTTAAAGAATTTGTCAATCATGACACTTATCATTCAATGTTTCGTTCATGTCGGGTTTTAACTGAGCAATATTTTTTACTGATAAATTGAGTGTGTTTTTTAAAGTCATTATCTACCTTGACAAAAGATAAGCCAGTCTGAACAGATGTCTTATCCTGCATACAGAGATCCATGAAGAACAACACTACATGACCTCTTTCTCACTGACATATTTCTTTCAGTTACGATAAAGTTGCAGTTGTAGCAGCACCTAATCCTAAAATTACTGTAAATATTTTTTTTAAGTCTTTTTATATATAATTGTCAGATTCACAGTGAGATTCACAGCAATGTTAGCAGCTGTCTAAAATTCAACATCCTGACTCTGAAAATACTCTTTGTTGTACCCTTTCATGTCCAAGTTTCAAGATCTGCTGTCTACTCTACTCTACTCTTCCATACTTCAGCTTGTTTAAACACTGTCTTTTTTTACTGTTGGTTGGGTTCTCCAGAACAGACTACTTCTTTTGGGGATAGCCAAAAACTGTATTTTCAATTCAGGTGCTTTTTAGTTGTTGAATATATAATTTAAAATTTAATAGATTTGTAAGACCCATATCTGAAAGCATTACTGTGGTGGGACCCAAACCCACTGAGAAATTAGCCTTTAAAAAAGTGCTCAGACTCTGTTGAAAAGGTCAGGTAAAACTTGAAGAGGAAAAAGGTGCAAAGACAGGGTAAAATCCGCTAATAGAGAATCAGGGAGCACTTCTCAAAAGGGTTCAAACACAAAAATCCTGTGCACTATTATAATATGAAACTTCAGTGACTCAATAAAATAACTGGAGATACAGAAGTCTCTTCTTATCATGAAGGATGTTTATATGAAGAGCAAAATAGACAAGAGAAAGCAACAGCTAAAGAATACTTGATGGGGACTTTAATCTTCTATTAATATGCAAATTTTGTTCTTCAGGATCCTAGAAAGAGATATGTTTTTTTCACAGGCTATTTGAAAAGTGCCTTAGTCTCCCAGAGGTCCTTCTTGTATGAATCCAAGTGAAACACTGTATTTATGCTAATTCCCCAGATACTCCCGTATGCACGATTTTCTTTTTGAAATTATATGGAGTTTATTGAACCACATTTGTAAAACATTCCACAGCTGATTTCATTCTAAAGATCTACTTTAATAGAGCTGAATCCCCTGATGATCTCTGTCATGTGAGAATGTTAAGAAAATTGTCTTCAACCACAAGAGAAGAAATGAAAGACTTTATGAAAATTTGTGCATGAGTTTGTGACCAAAAGTGGATAATTTTATGTTCATAATCAACCTTAGTCACATATGTGCCCCCGGAAATACAGAAAAATATTTGAAATAGTAATGTTTTCTTAAGTAAATGACACTTTTTAGAGCAAAAGCAGGAATAACGTTACTGAAGGAATAACTTCATTGGTATATATTCAAAATACATTTCCAAATTTCCTTTATAAATAGTCATAAACACTACTTTCATAGTGAAAAATAAAAATTAAAGCAGCAAAATCTTCCTTGGTATCATCAAAAGGGAAACTAGGAAATTTTTGTTTGATTTTTTTCTGCATTTGTATACTTGGGTTGTTTCCACCTATTCAGCCTGAAGCAAGTCAATCATGTTCTTTCCCTATTTTCTGTATAAAAATGGAAGAATAAGATTATGAGTTAAAATCTGCTTTTTTTGCACAGCTTCCTGACTTTCTGTAGGTTTGTTCCTGACCAAAGAAAACAGGTTTAGCTCTAAAAAATGTCTGTTGAATTAGGATTTATCATGACGTTTGAAGACATTCTGTCTTGTTATTTAAAAGGCTGTAATGATTTGATCTGACTTTCCCTGCAGATGCTCTTTGTAACTGATCCCAGATGGAAGCCTTCCTGCTCAGATCCTTCACAGAATGATAGCTTTAGCTATGGATCTCTTTTGGATTTTATGAATTGGGGATAACTCCATCACTGTGAAATGTACTATCTTTGTATACCTACAACACTGGTGAAGGATGGAGACTTATGCACTGGAATTCCAACATGTCCCATTAAAATAAAGTTCTGTATTACTTTTTGTCTGCAGGCACAGAAGAAAAAACAACTATCATAGGAATACAGACAAGTATTAACTTGATTATTTTTTTAACATGTTCCTTAACATGTTATTTTTTAACATGATAAATGATGGAGAGTGGCTTGGAGAGCTCCTCTGCCACCTCCTTCAGTACTCTTGGGTGGATTTTATCTGTCCCCATAGACTTGTGGGTCTCCAAGTGGCCTAACATGTCATTAACCACTTCCTTCCAGATCATGAGGGGATTAATCTGTTCTCCACCCCTGTCTTCCAGTTCAGGCAAGGCAAATGCAGGATTGCACAAGCAGAAAGCCATAGATGGTGGAAAAGGACCTTAACAGTGACAGTTGTTGTTGGGATTCTTTTTGCCTAAAGACACAGTATTAATATAAAAATTAAAATAATAAATATAAAAGTATAAATAAACAAATTAAATAAATAAAAATGTGGCCAAAATTGGTTTATTTGACATTAATTCTGTGAATCAATTTAATCTGACCAGACATCAGTAAACACAGTGATTGCCATACCCTCCAAGGGAACATTTAAATATAAAGCACAGAACTGGAGAATGAGAGGGCATCTGGTAGACTGATCACAGCCAGTAAATGCACTGCATTTTCCACAGTCAGTTCCGCTCATTCACAAGTCCATTTTGGTTAGCATCCAGAAGTAACAATAGAAAGGTTTTCTGCACCTTGCACCCTCACATTGTCACGGGTCAATTTTTCCACCGATCATTCCTCCCCACTGACTTTGAAGGTAGCAGAAATGCTGCCATGGTTCTGTGTGTTTTTAAGACTGTTGCAGTGGGGATAGTGTTCCCCAGATGGATGGAGGCTGAAGTAGTCTCTACATCCTGTGTGACAGTAACTCTCCATTGGTTAGAAAAAGGGAGTTTTGTTTGCATTTATTATCAGTATTCTCCATTCAGTAAGTGATTGAAGCACACATGTAATTTCAATGGTTACTTTCAGCCACAGTGTCTCTCACTTTCAACCCAAGAACTTTCTTCTCCCACAGCAAGAGGAACTAAACTACACATAGCCCATCTCTTGAGCTGTCACTCTGGATTTGGTATATTTAACAAAACTGGGCTCAGTTTCTGACTGAAACCACACAGGTTCACATACTTTATCACTTAGAGACTGCTTAGAGATGTCAAACCATGGGAAAATGAACAGTACAGACTTAAGTTGTATGTCAAAAACAGGTCTCCATGATGACAAAGGAACACAGAGAAAATGGCAGTTGTGAGGGAGAGCCTGGACAGGGCATCCTTCCTTCTGAGAACCTTGGGTTCCCACATGCCTTTGCCTCTCCACTCCTCTTGGCTTGTGCAATTGTGCCTTAGAAGGACCAATGGCTCTTGTGCAGATGGTCCTGGGATTAATTGCTGAGATCAATGGTATGAGGTTTAACAAGTCCAGGTGACAGGCCCTGCGCTTGGGTCACAACAACCCCAGGCAATGCTGCAGGCTTGAGGACAAGTGTCTGGAAAGTTGCCTGGCAGAAAAGGACCTGGGAGTGCTGTTTGACAACTGTCTGAACATGAGCCAGCAGTGTTCCCAGGTGGCCTAGAAGGCCAACAGCATCCTGGCCTGTGTCAGAAACAGTGTGGCTAGCAGGAGCAGGATAGTGATCATGCCCCTGTACTCAGCACTGGCGAATCCACAGCTTGTATATTGTGTTCAGTTTTGGGTGCCACAGTATAAAAAAGACATTGAGGTGATGGAATAGGTCCATGTGGAAAAACAACAGACTGGTGAGGGATCAGGAGAACATGTTTTATGAGGAACAGCTGAGGGAACTGGGACTGTTTAGTCTGGAGAAGAGGAAGCTGAGGTGAGACCTTATTGCTCTCTACAGTGAAGACAGGAGGTGAGATGTCTGGTGGAGTTTAAATAGCAGGGACATACTGTGAAATTCATAACGTTGTAGATAGTGATTATCTCCAGGAGCAGGAAAACAAGACATCTCGAGGCACACAAGCACACTGAACAGACAAGAACTGGTGTTGTGGCAAGTATAAGAATTTTAGGCTTTAAGTCACTAAAAGAACACAGTGATGAAGAAGATGAAGTAAATGCCCACCAGAGGTCACGAAAGACCACTGAAAGGAGAAAAGACCCTAACCCTAATTTTATTATGCATGCTCAGACTATGTAAATGAATTCCAGGAATCCATTTGCATAAGATTGCCTTTTCTAAAGAATATAACAAATATGTATGTTTAGCCTGCATATAAACTATGTACCTAGCTTGCATTGGTACGTACACACATTTGGATGAGTGATCCCCTGTGCATCTGGCACCACAAAATAAAGAATGGCTGCTTAATAACTTCAGTTATTGAGTTTTTCACTGAGTCAACAGCTACTTGAAAGAGGTTGTAGCGAGGTGGGTGTTGGTATCTTCTCCCAAGTAACTAGTGACAGGACAAGAGATAATGGTCTTAAGTTATGCCATGGGAGGTTTAGATTGAACTTTAGGAATAATTTCTATACTGAAAGAGTGGTGAGGCATAGGAATAGGCTGCCCAGGGAAGCGGTGGAATTACCATCCTTGGAGATGTTCAAAAAATGTGTGGGCGTGGCACTTCAGGACATGGTTTAGTGGTCAGGATAATGTTAGGTAGATGGTTGGACCTGATGTTCTTGGAGATCTTTTCCAACAATGATTCTGTGAGTCTGTGATTCTGTGATTTTTTTGTGTTAAAGCAATTAAGGTTCATCAAGGTTGAACTGAGCTGTTTACTGCTTTGTTAATGCCCATAGTAGTTCATTCACAGGCAGCTCAACCAGGTCAGCATCCTTAAATATAAATACAATGCAACACACTAACACACATGGCATGGTAGTAAATCCAGGTTTAGAAATAAAACATTAAAAAAAAAAACAAAAAAACAAAACCCAGTGAAATATCAAGGCAGGCTAAACTCTGAAGATCTTTTTCTTAAATCATCAGGATCTGAATTACCCAAGTAGTTTCCTAACAATGTTACGCAGATATATTCTCTACTGTATCTAAACTTAATGTGCAAAAGAGTTGTATGTGTGTTTTAAAATGGAAAACAAAATAAATTATCTTTACACTATAAACTGAGGTGTGGCAAAGCCTAAATGACCATCAAGTTCTCAAAAATGCAAACTGTACAAAGGCAGTTCTTTAAAATGACAAAAATATTACCCTATGAACAGTTGGTAGAAACAATTAACAAGAAAACCTGAACTATACAGTCTCAGTCATGCAGATACTTCTGGATTTTTCTCTCCATTAATGTAAATCAAATTAGTAATTTCTAACAAATTGAAGACAGTTTTAACCCCATTAATTCCCAGACTCTCCATCTGTGTGTGTGTTTATGTGAATAGAACGGTTTGGAAAAAAATAGTTTGTTAAAAGAACTACACTAATTTAGTTATTTAGATATGCACTAGCTTCATTACAACGTGGGTTATTACAATCTTGTGGGTTATAAGTAATTTTTGAAGTAGTCTTTTCATCCAATCCTTCTCACTGGCTTCTCTGCCAAACAGTCAGAGTAAAAATCTATGGACTAAGAAAAAGTTCTCTATTGCTTTCCAAACTTCGTTCATGTATGCCTAACTCCCAATAGTTGTTTTTCACTTAACTGCAAATCACTGAGAAGTAGATTGCCACATAATAAAAATATAAAATGGTGCCACACACGATTCCTATCTTAATACGGAAGTGGTTCAAAAAGTAGGAAACCATAGAACAAAAAGATTCAGGCAGAAGATAATGATGCTTTTATATAACAAGTCTTTTAATCTCGCCTGTGCCTATGGATCTGTGCAAACAGACCCTCCACTGTGGAGTTCAGTGGCACGAAAGGATTACGTTTTGATTTTACTAAATAAAGAACCATACTTCACCAAAGCCCTGCAGATATATGTGGGGTTGGAAGCAGGTAGAGTAGTGGGTTGATGTAATCTTCTCAACACAATCAAGGAATAAAAAACTGAATAACAAATGGAGAGGTCTTGTTTTTTCCATTATTCCTGACAGTTGTAAGTATCAATAAAATTGCAAGGTATTTAAATATCTTTTATTCATGTAAATTATTGTATGGAGAGACAGTTTTGTACTTCCTAAGTAGACAAAACAGCTTGAGATGCAAGGATCTTTTCTCCTTGAAAAGGTATGTGAGCCGTCTAGTATGTTTTCTTTAAGTGTGATTTCCCACATAAAAGATAAGATAACATTATGTCAAAAGAATTCTGCTCTAACACTTGCTGGCATGAAACACTATTATTGTTCAAAATGATGTCACAATTACAAGAAAGAAAAAATATTTTCTATTGTTTTATAGATGATACGATTGCTTTACTCTGATGTTCTTACTGAAGTCTGTACATACAACTAATTCCACTATATATGTGGGGACTTAGTGCTGCAAACAGCTCTTTCATTTTATCTGTGCTTGCCTTCTCTCTAGTAAGTCTCTAGGGAGTGCAAAAGATGTGATTAATCAAGATCAGATTAAACTACACTATAGGAAGAACATTTTAAGACATCTAAAGCACTTCTCCCTTCCAAGAGTATTTTTAAGAAAATCTACTCTGATAATGGCTGAACATGACATTTACTTTTCAAAACGAAATGAGACTCAGTGATGCACTCAATCTTCAGTAAAACTATCCATTGAAAAAAGTGTGAGAGGCAAAAGGAATGAATTAATCTCCTGGGTTATCAACTCCACTTCCTTATTATCACTTAATACCTTTCATAGGTTTACCTAACCTCATTTTAGAAGTTACTTGTTGCCCCCACTATTTTTATCAGATGGCCATTCAAGGATCTTAATCCTCTAAGGTATGGATCCTTTCTATCCATTTCCAGGCTAAACTTACACAGGGCCACTGTTCCCCTTTTTGTGTCAGTAGACCTGTTAGCACAACCAGTGTTGTTTCCATCACAATTACCCTCTCAGTTTTGCTTTCTGCCTTTTCCTTTTTCCTTTCCAGCTCTCACTATATATCATAAATGATGTGATTTATTCTTGTGAGGTAGATTTTCAAGATAGACTTGTAACTAATGGAAAGGAAGTAATACTCTAGTTATAAACATAACCTCCCTGAGTAAGGAGCTATAAGTTTGTACCAATGGACTGAGCATGTAAGAATTGGTGTTGGTGAAATAGCATTCAGAGGTTGCCAAGAGAAACAAAAGCAGAACAGCATCAATGCCCTCAGTACCTCAGTACATCTCTACCTGCACCTGTCTTGATCACGCTATCTCATTTCCAAAGGTAGTTCTTTAATATATATGAAAACAGTAAAGAAGTATTCCAGCCTGGGCAATGGTTCATGAAAACAAGGATACTTGTGGAAGATCATATTCACAAACAGATGCATTTATATTCTTAGTGGTATTGCCATCACCAGGAAAGCTGTATTTGGCCTAATGAAATCTATCTAAGTTCTACTCATAAGATGAACAAGTAATGTTTTATCTTTGTTTTCAATAGCACTGTTAATTCACTAGTGGGTACAAAACTGAACAGCAAGAGTAATTCTACAGTATATGCTTTGTAAGGGTTAGGGAAAACCAAATTGTTAGGAGCTTCACATTCTTTTTTGCTGAGATTTGAAGCTTTTGATAAAGATGGTAGATTATTATAAAGATCTTCTCTAAACATGTATCAATAAACAGTTCTGTGTAGCTTTTCTGGATTTAGCCACAGACAGTGTTTCTTTTAGAATGATGTTTCATTTGGAGAAGGTTCTGAAAATTTTTATCATTTTAGTAATGTCTCAGAAAATGTGGTATAAGGTCTCCACTCTCACTGTTTCAAATCTCTAAGACTGACAACACTCATGGTTTCTGCTACATTAATAAAGTAAATTAGATGAAAAGATTATATTGGCAAATATTATAACATACTGTACAAAAGCTGACAATTTCTTTGTTGTGCAGAGCCTGAGAAAATTGTACTTTTTTGCATGCTGTGAACCTCAGGATACTTTAGAAGACTGATGTAAGACACCAAAACAGCCCCAAACCTTGATATGGATACGACAGTTAATTAAAATATTCAACATGGCACTAAACTGGTTGGTTTTAAATACACACAGCTCCTTGAACAATTTGCATATGCCACTTTAATTTCGTATTTGAAAGAAAATTGTCAATATCACTTAACTGAGTTCTCATATATCTTTTACATTTTGGTATTGTAAGCCCCTCAAATGAAATAATAAAAACCTTAAAAAACTGTAAACTTCACAGTTTTTTGAGAAGACAAAATGCAAGAGAATAGGCTATACATTGAGTCTTTTCTTCAGAACTTGTACATTATTGCTGATGGTCAAAGAACATAGAGCACATATGGTCCTTCTAGCTATACAATGACTTATGGGTTTATTTAGGGGGTTTTCACACATAATAATAGAATGTCTCAGATGGTAGTGACTTAATCTATCATAACAAGACTAACTTGTATAATCTCAAGGTGAAACAATCAAAAATCTTCATTGTTCACCTTCGTTTGGTGTTCCAGACCTGAAAATTTAACTTTGATTTGAATATTCTGAAATCTCCAGCCAGAACATGTGTTTATGTGCACGACAATGTGTTTATAATGTTTCTGACCTTAGAAGACATTTTTCTTCTAATACTAGCTAAATTCAATTTTTAGCATGAGAAGATAAAGCTTCTAGAGTCAGATATTGATTCCTGTGTAAATCATTTACTATTTGCAGTACATGGTATCTTGTACTCTGCCTGGTGAAACAGTAAAGTCAAGATCTAAAAGACTAGAAAAATGGTTCTTTCTGTAAATCTGCATGATCATATGGACAAGAGGGATTTTGCTAACCTGAAATAACACTGTTACTTTCCTATTTAATTTTTAAGATCACATTTTTTACATGTTTCTTAATTTACACAAAATACAAAAAAGAACAGAATATAGGAAGATGGACTAAGAATTTCTTCCCATGATTCATATTATAAATATGCTCTGTTTCTCTTCTTTTAAAGTGTACACTCAGTTTAGTGTTATTACACTTTTCTTCAATTCCTGTTGCTGCTAAAAAATTTGAACTATCAATTTGAAAATTTGAAAAATTTGAAAAATTTGAAATATCAAACTGCACTGCTAAGAATGGGAAGACATCAGCATATAGAAGAGCTAGGGACAGTGTTACATGCATAGATAAAATGTTTTTCCTTTGATTCCAGAGTGCTGTCCAAGTTGAAGTTTTCAAGTGTTGGTGCCCCAAAAAAAAACCTGACTATTTTCTGTTCAAAGAATGACAATCTAGACTGATTATATACATTCTGACAGCATAGAAGGTACAATGATATCATCTGTTGTCTATACAGCTCTTAGAAGTTCTGTATCAAGCAGTCACACAAGCCTTTCAGAGTGTGAAACCTGCTTTGCTGCTTCTTCCTACCACCTCAAAAATGCATCCCACACACAATCACAAGAATTGCAGCCAGGTATGATTCTTCAATACAGATTTTCATTAAGTCAGTCCCCTTAGCTGGCAGCCCCTTAGGACAATACCACCTCTGCTCCCTTGAAGGACCCAACATCCTTTGTATAACAACAAAGCACACTCCAGAAGACATCCACAGAATGGAGTAGTCAAAGTTTATTGTCACAAGTGGTGGAAAAAAAGGACAAAACCAAAACTAAACCAACAAACCAAACAAACAAAAATAAAACCCAAATACACATAAAAAAATACACCAACAGAAGAAAAATAACCCAACACTGTAAGTTGTTTCAAGAACATTATAATACCAATACAAATTCTTATTATAAATGTAAAAAGACAGAGTGTGTTCTGTTTGTGAGTTTGTAAGAAAGATCCAATAGGAGAGAAA
>JANVCC010010369.1:10592516-10648691 GCA_025345505.1 Todiramphus chloris collaris
AAAAAAAAAAAACTTAAGATATTATACATCAAATAAATCCATGAAAGCTGTATTCTTATGTATACATAAGTCATCAATTTAATTTATTAATGCATTTTTCATGTTTCTTTGGATTAATCAACGGCCATATGTAAAGATCTAGCATAACTCTAACAGTGAAAGCACTACTAGACTCACAGGTGCTCTAGCTAGCAGTTTCTTCTCTTGTATGCCTCCAAGGATTGACACATATGCAATAATAGAAGGTTTATCTTCATCCAGCTGAGAGTACTGTGAAGGTTAGAGGGAATTCAGAGGTTCTTAATTAAAGCAGTTACCCTGACAACATCAAGCAACAGCAAACATTATGATACAATACAATAACTAGATGCTTATAGTTACCTATTTGTCTAGACATGCTCTATTTCTGTGAAGTCATGTTCATTTCAAGAATACAATTATTAATGTTTTTCACATGCAGTTCCAGGTCCTTACATAATTCCTTTGATTTCAGTGGAATTAAAACCAGATAGAGATTTGGGAGAAAGATTTGAAACTTCTAAAAGCTTCTTGGCACTACATAGAGATTTCCCACAGCCTTGTCCTTTGTCTTTCTCAGCCTGAGACCCTAGACCCTCAAGGTCTTCTAGAGTTTGCTGGAGATCCAGACCTGGGGAGCAAAAGTTTCCCTCATTAGGTCCTACCCCGCACCTTCCTTTACTGTCCTTGACCCTTGCCTGCCAACACCTAATTTAATGCTGGCTTTTTCATTTCATCTCACCATCATCAACCTTCTCTTCACAGAGCTGGTTACATCTGGCCTGCCTCAAAAAAACTGTCAAAATCAATTTATACTTAACTGCCAAAGTAGCTGATAGAAAATGAAAGCTCTTTTTAGGTCTGTTCTAGTATTTAATTCATCTTACCACTTCCATACACACAGGAAAACTGCAAAGCATTTCACCCTTTCAAAAGACATAAAGCTGCTTCACACAAATAAAGGAATCCTTCCCTGCCAGAACACCAGCCTAGAAACTTGATGGACATACAAGGTTAGATATGATTCATGCAAGTACTGCTTTAGCAATTGACTGCAAGCCAGTAATCGTAACAAGGAGTTTTGTTGGTTATAAACTTAGCAGTGATACTAGTCTCTAGTCCTGCTCAGCAGTTTGCTTTAGACCTACTGAAGAAGTAGAATAAATAGTGATCAAGTTTCATATCCAGGAAAAAATTTATGTAGGTCGCTGTTATGAGTACACTTAAAAAATTACTGAAAGCCTTTCTTCACACTGCTGTTTAATATCTTTGTCTTCTATATGAGCATTGTAATTGAGTGCACCCTCGGGAAGTTTGTGGATGACCCCAAGCTGTGTGGTGCAGCTGACACACTGGAGGAGAAGGGTGTCATCCAGGGGAACCTGGACAGGCTTGAGAGGTGGGTCCATGCCCACCTCATGAAGACCAAGTGCAAGGTCCGGCACCTGGGTCAGGGCAATCCAAAGCACAAATACAGGCTGGGTGGAGAATGGCTTGAGAGCAGTCTTGTGGAGAAGGATTTGGTGGTGTGAGTTGATGAAAAACTCAACAGGAGGCAGCAATGTGAGCTTGCAGCCCAGAAGACCAACCATATCCTGGGCTACATCAAAAGAAGCATAGCCAGCAGGTTGAGGGAGATGATTCTGGCCCTGTACTCTACTCTAGAAAGACTCCGCATGGACTGCTGCATCCAGCTCGGGAACCCCCAACACAAGGACATGGAACTGTTGGAACAGATCCAGAGGAGGTCTATGAAGATGATCATAGTGTTGGAATACCTCCCCTATAGGGACAGGCTGCAAGAGTTGAGGCTATTTCACCTGGAGAAGAGAAGGCTCTGAGAAGACCTTATTGTGTCCTTCCAGTACCTGAGTATGTCTATAAGTATGTCTATAAGGAGGGACGTTTTACAAGAACTTGTAGTGATAGGATGAGTGCTAATGGCTTTAAGATCAATGAGAGTAGATTTAGACTAGATATTAGGAAGAATTTCTTTACAGTGAGGGCAGCAAGACACTGGAATGAGGTGCCCAGGAAAGCTGTGGATGCAGCCTCCCTGGAAGTGTTTAGTGCCAGGTTGGACAGGGCCCTTAGCAACCTGGTCTAATGGAAGGTGTCCCTGCTTATGGCAGGGGGGGTTGGGACTAGATGATTTAAGATCTCTTCCAACCCAAACCATTCTATGATTATGATTGTATGATTCACACAGGGAATAAGCCTTGCAAATTTTCCAAACAGGAAGTAGATTGGGAGGAGTATTCAGTAGTGTTGAAACCTTTATAATGGTTTTTAGGTAGCTTTTCAAGTTAGAACCTCATACCTTTCTGCTTATCCATAGCTATTACTGACAAATAAGACCCAGTGATTTGCCAAGCTTTTTTGTAAGTAGTTTCTCTCTCTATCATTGGACCTATGATGTCTGTACTATTGCTATGTGGCACAATGCTCAAAGGAGACGATTTTTTTTAATTAAAAAAACCCAGTATGTTTAACTACACTACAGACAATATTTTTAAATCCTCTCACCCTACAAAGTACAGGAAATATTAACTCACTACTACTTCTCCCATATTTTTAAATAAGTTATGCAGTGATGAATGCAAGCTCTCACATAAAAAGATGTATCAAGTTATAAAAAATTTGTGGCTTTCCCCTCAGCTTTGTTCTTTCCAGTTCCAATAGATTTTGTTATTGTATTTTTGCCAACATTTAATTGAATCTTTGTTTTCCATCGTATAGCTACAGGTGCCAGTAGAAAAAACGTATCACCCAGACTAGAGAGGATCTAACATTTTCATTAGCCACTGCTCTATATAACTGTCAATCAAAAGAAAATTCATGCATATGAATGCCCCTTTCTATTTAAAAAAATGTATTTCTATTTAAAAAAAATATATTTAGCATATAGGTATTTAAACAGCTAGTTATAAAAAAAGAAAAAAAAAAATGTACATTACTTTTTCCTCAATCTTTCTGACTGCATCTCCCATGTTCATGTTTTAAAATATTAGCTCAGGGGGATCGATAAGATGCCAAGTTCTGTACAGAGACTTAGTAACTCTATGGTGCACAGGAGTTCTGCGTACCAGCCATGTCCTCTTGTTACAATTCTACAACTGTTATTACTTCTTGCTCACAGTTCAGAAATATTACACCCAAATTCACTGCAATAGAATGCAAACTAAAAAAAAAAAAAAAAAAGAGACAACATTAAAGCTATCATATTTAATCATTTTCATAAGAAGTATGTGGTCCAACTGCAAGTGTGCAAGTGTCTTAGCCATTATATTAGCAACAGTACATCCCACAAGTACTTCCAGAGTTTGCTTTCATTCACATATGTTCTCTTAACCTTTACCTTGTGCATCATGCTGCAATTACTTTCATCCTCCAGCCAAGAAGAGTCCAATCTTTTAGATTGAAAGGGCATTGAAAAAAAAAAAAAAATTACTTCTACAGTAGAATCAAGTTCTCCATCTCTGATTTCTTATGCCTCTGCTTAAAATTTTTTTGCACTTCCTGAAACTTTTTATGAACACATTGAATTCAAGCTGCTCTACTGAAAAAGTATTAAAACCACTCTATTTTGATATTTTGACTGCTTATCAAGTAATTTGAAGATATTTGTTAAGAAAAATTTAATAGCAGCACACAGTCTAAGAACATTGAAAATTACTAAGTTGAGAATCAGATCTTCAAAGCGAAAATGAAGTAGACTCAAGGAATATAAACCACACACAAACAGACTTCCAAATTTTACTTAGAAAGCAGCCCTTCTCACTATCTTTATCAACATAGCCTTGCACCACGCTCCTGTCTCCTCATCAGTCTTCATTTCTCCCCTTCAGTGCCTGAACTGACTGTTTCACTACAATGAAAGAAAGAAGGACAGCTTGAAAGTGGGAAATGTATAAAAATTTGGTTAGGCCTGTCACTCTGTCTCTTGCCATGGCATGGTAGTCTGTCTTGTTACTCCCTACTAGACCTACTCCATACTATTCACTTTTTTATTACAGACACCAAATAGGACAAAATATTAGGTATCAATCCTGAGTCTGTCTGACTCCCAATAGCTAAGCTTCTTGTTCCTCAGTACTATCTTTTCCAGATGCTGAACTCACTTTTAGCTATCTTCTGATGGGAAGGTGGACTAACTCTGCAACAGGCTTTACTCAGTCACAAACTTCATTATACCGAAGAATGAACTTTTTTGAAGTTTCAGGAAACAGAGTGCTCAGGATAAATCTTATCATACATAATAAAATTCAGATACGGAATTTTGTAACTGTATTATGCCATCACAAATATTCCAACTTCAGAAAATGCCAGTTCTGAAGTACTTTGAGAAGAGGGGTTTATCTATTTTGTTTCAGTATACCTCTCTACTTTTTTAAATTAACATTATGTCTTATTACATACATGTCTTGCTGGCTTCCCTCCACCACAGGCTCCAGACTTCTCCCTGTTGTGGAAGAAGAAACAATGAGTTTTGTACCTTCTTCCAATTCAAGCAATTAAAACACACTCAAGGAATTCCTTTCCTAAAGTGGTCTCATTTCATTTTAAGACTGATTCCTCCTAGAATTTTAGCACAAAACTGGGCAACTAGAGTATCTATTTGATCTATAGATTTTTTTATAAAGCCACAAGAAGTGGCTTTCTCAAGTTATACTACAAACCTTGCCATGTGTAGTGTAGATGTTACTTATTTAGTTAACCTTGTAAGTTTCTCCTCACATATCCTTGGGCAATATCAATTCTCCTTGTATACATTACACTTAAAATGCAGGAGAGCTGTGGTTTTGGTGGTTACAACACTGTTTTGAGTCAAGGTTGGTACATTGCATTCAAAACAGCTGTGGTTCTAAAAATCTGCACAGTTTCACGACCATAAATAATATGCTTCTCCATTATAATCACCTTCTCCTTTATTAAATGTAACCCAATGCACAGGTCAGATCCTTCATTCTCATTCCGAGACAGAAGCCCTAGGCCTTGTTTTAAAATTATTTAGAGATCATTTAGATAACTTACCTATCAGCTCATTTAATTTCAACCACCTGCTTTCCCAGAGTCTATTTCAGATGCAGCTGATGGCTTCATAAATCATTCAGGTCATCTCATTCCCATTTTTTCCTGAGTGATTTATCTCTCATTTCAAAACTTAGTTACTCTGAGTTTTCTCAGAAGAGATTCATGTAGAGAGTACGGATTTCCTAGTTTTGTCTTGCTTGTCTACTGTCCTCACTGTTTCTGACTTCTGCATTGCTGAGGTTCCTACCTTAATGTGCTGTGTTCTCATCTTTTCCCTTCAATTTTTCCAGCTTGCACTTGGCCCAGACACACTACCTACTCTGTTGAAACCAGTTACAGAAGCTTCCAGAGCCCAATTGTCAGTATGGAACATTGAGCAAGACTACTGACATGTTTGCAGGCAGGTAGGGGACTATCTCACTTTTTTTCTTTAGATTTATTTCAATAGAAAGTTTTATTACTATAAAGATCCTTTAAAAGTCAATCTTTTGACCAAACTCTGGGTCAGGTATTTCTTTCATCTGAAAACCTGATTAACTTACTGGTCCAGTTTCTCAGTTTCTACAAGTTGTCATTTATACTCAGTACAATAGAGTTTTCTCCAACTAAGGAATGTCTCTATGGTCTTGTAAATAGGAAAATGTATCATTTGCTTCACCACAATTTAAAAAAAAAAAAAAAAATTAAAAAAGCGCAACCTTTTCTAGGAAGTATTAAGCTGCATGTCATATTCATATCATTTTCTGTCAGAAAATAGCAGGTGAGTATCTGCATTAACCACAATTCACCTAGATTTCAATCTCATATCAGTATCTATATCAGTATGTGCAGTAACAATACAAGTATTTTTGAGAAAATTTGCTACTTGCTTTAATTTTATTTATTTACTCTTTATTATTTCAGTGTCCTGGTAAAAAAAGATTGCCATTGTTAAAACTTCAGACATCCTTTTGTGCATGGTAGCAGGCCTAATTTCTATTACAAAGACATTTTCCTATTTGTATTAGTTTTGTACAATCTCTTCTAGACTGCACCAAAATAATGTCAGTAACTTAACCTTTTCCCAGACAGATGCCACTACTCCTAAAAATTTTGACTCTTTGGATGGAAAAAATAGCTTGAAGTCACAACTGATCTGAAATATGTCATACAGTCTATATTTGGATCAAATGAGAAATAGACTGTGAAACTGAACCTGCTTCCTCCCTAAGCAGGAAGAACACTATGAGCAGAAAGTCAGTAGACATACAAGCAAGATCTTTGACAAAAGGCATAAGAAAGCTTTGAAGAGAAGGGAATAAACAGAATCAAGAGAATGTACAAGAAGATATTGACAAGATCACAGAATATTATACAGTAACATGGGAAAATCAAGTAATGCTCTGCAGCCTTTTGTGCAGCTATTTTAGGTTAATGCCATAGGTAAGTGTTACTTAATAAAAATGAGGAAGGACAACTTCTATTTTATGTTTTTCAAACATATTACTTCCTAGTGGATTAAATTGCTTTAGAGAAAACAAGTGCGGGCGTAACAGTCTTAGCAAGACTACCTGTATGCACTTCGGTGCACTTAACAGCTGACTGATAAATAAATGCAAGAGGCTGTGAATAGAACTTACGTACTTATTGGAAGAGAATTTCTCCCTACAGATTGCAAAAAATAGAGTTTTCTCCCTGAAGAATAAAAAAAAAAGAAAGGAAAGAGCAATGAGAAAGTGAATGAAAATGGAAAGGAATAAAAGGTTAACATAGAGAAAAGAGAGAGATATTTTTCAAAATATTCTTAGGATCATCAAATTACTCAGGGTTGGTGAACCTGTGGAAGTCAGTTCAATGTAGAAAACAAAAAGAACCCATGCTCCATTAAAAGGATTCATCAAAGAAACTCTTCATTGCTTGTTTGTGAAGGGAGAACAAGTTTCAACAGAATTATTCAGTGTTTCCTTCCAGTCAGACCAGTGCTTACCTTTATTTCATTCCCCTCATTATATATATGAAATTGCATCAAAGGCAATATATGTGCCAGAGCTAAACAAATTTAACCAAACTTAGGAGGTAAATTAAAGCTGGTTTCAGCTTTTTATCATATAACTGACTTACACTTAAGGGTCAATTTACCTTCAGTGAAAGCATGTGCCCTGAAGGTTCTGAAAACTGGTGTATCAATAGGAAAACACAGTGTCTTTCCCTTCTTCCTTATCTTTTCTTCTTATGCTGTTCAAAGTTCTATCACAGTTCCAGCACTCTGATACTGTAAAAATCTGGGAATATAGCAACACACCAGAAAAAAGATGCTTGTCTAATAGGAATGGAAGGGAGGTAATTACTGTCATTCTCCCTCCCATCTTGCATCTTAATAATGGGAGGGAAAAAGTCACGTCGCTTGACAGAGAGTAGCATGTAGCAGAAGGCTGCAGAGGTGGCAACACTGACAGTTCCCAGTTCTGCTTTGTCACACATTCCTTGTTTTGGAGTCAAGGCTGTCTCTCGGGAAGACTATGAGACAATGTGTTGAATCCACAGAAGTCCGGTGTGGAAGAAGACAAGCATGGCAAGATAACATGTGGTCTCCTCTGGACCCTCATAAGTCCTTACTTGGTAGAACAAGGTAATTTTTATCTTTCTACTGAGTCAGGCACTACAATATTTTGAACATAACAATCTTTGCAAATTCATCAACCTGCTCTGAGCAAAAGTAGGAAGTGGTGGAACTAGCACACTGAAGAAAAAGTAATACTGCTTTGGTAACAAAGTAACTCCATGGTTTGTTTAGACCTTTGCCTGTGAGGGGCTACCAAAATCCATTGCCTTCCTTCATCTGTGGTGACCTGATCCAAACTTCCTACTGTGCTGAATAACACCTGAGCTGCCAGTGAAACTCTCTGGTCTCCTCTCCACTTACTGAAGTGAAAGTCCTTCTCAGAGTATAATTTATTGTTCAGAAAATGTCTCTCTTAGTCCCTCTCCTCCTCATTCTTTTTCAGCGGGGAATGTATCACTTTAGAGAGGACTGCTGGTGTCCCATGGGTTTATTGCTTATGCCAAAAAGAAAATCATCAACAGAAGAGATGGAGACTACCCTTGGCACAGACTTTACAACACCCTGAATGCTAGGGCACTCTTTGGAGAGCTCCAGTCTGCTCAGATAGAAGGAACTTGGCTCTCCAGCAACCTGGCTAAGAGCTCTAATGATAGGGCTCTCAGAAGAAAGGATCCTTCATTTTCTAGCAGTATTTTAAAACTATCCTTTCATCTCTTTTTCTTTCCAAATGTCTAAAATTAAATGCTTACTTTCATATTGAACAAAACAATTTGATGATACAAACCTAAATAATTTTGTTTGAATTCTTGGGTTGGTGAATAAAAACATTATTTACACAGTCTGGCAATGCAGAAAATACCATTTATTGATATTTCACAACATCAGCTTGAAACCCTGCTTTTTTTAAATGATATGGTGTTGTTAGTGGAAGCAATAGTTTGACCATCTCAAAGAAGGGTTGGTAAACCTTTTCCTAGCTCTTGAAATTAGCCATACCAGCAGATTGGAAGACTCAGCATGCTTCATCAGTAAACAAGTGATTTTCTAAAGAAGATTATCAACAGAAGCTTGGCAGATTTCAGCAGATTTTTCCATGCAGACACACCAGTGTATCTAATTCTGTTATGCTGCTGTCTTTTACAAACTACAGTGGAATAATACTTTTCAAAAAAAGTAGTATCTTGCACAGCCTTATCTCCTATTGAGTGGCTGGATGCACGCTTTTAGTTTATTTGCATTAAACTTGAATGATTGTTATTTTTATTTCCTGATTTATTTTACCATATTAGCAGAAAAAAAGCAGAGTCCATGTTGGCTTATTGGTGATAATGTGGGTTTGAGAAATAGCAAAGCCATTTGATGCATGCCAGAGCATGGATCTTTGACTACCTCAGCTTCCCCATCCTTTCTGATGTTTACTCCTTGAATTCTTTCATCAGATTCTGAGAAACCCAAAATTAGCAAGTAATAATTTTAGTAATTAAGAGTGAATATCTCACAACTAAGATGGGAAAATAATAACAGGTGGAACAACTAGATTTTTTTATCAAACGCTAAAATCTGACACAGTTTTACTTTGTCTTTAGCTGACCTCCTTTCCAAGGGAAAAAGAAGAAAATGATCATTCAGCTAAGTATGATCCATGATCTTTCATGGCATGAGAGGATCTCAAATGATCAGACTCAATATAATTGCACATTCTGTGAAGCAGAATGCTTTCTTGCATATTTATGCCAACTGGCAATGACCCATCCCTCCCTAGAAATTACTGGACATTATTGTCTTTGAAGAGGTGTAAGTAATATAGGAAACAGGACACAGTCTCATCTGTCCTAAGCCAACTATCTAAAGTCAAGCTAAATCCTAACACCTCTACTACCACACATCTGCGCAGCCCAGGTTTTACCTTATTCACAGCTCTTTGTGGAACAAATTATACTGTACTGCATAGCTACTTCAGAACAATCTGAAACTGAAAACGGTAAAAAATTAATAATTAAAGCAGGTACTAGTTTCTCTGAGGCTGTTCACAAATGCAAAAATACCATGTCAAGAGGAACACAACTGAGAAGAACTTGTATACAGATATAACCTGCATGGTTATGTACTTCAAAAAGTCAAACAGATCTATTTTTAGTGTGTCCAGAAGCACAAACTATTCATCCAAGTATTATAATTGAAGAGAGGGAAAGATTCCACTGTCCATAAATTCTGAAATGGAAAATGTAATTTACAGTAAGTAGATAGTTCAGTGTATTTACCATGTCTGTGAACTTACTAAGCATTCTCTCTCAGATACATAGGTTAAAAAAAAAAGAAAGCAGGTTTCGCAATGAAGTACTTCATTTCTTTCCCAAATTAGTTCTCCTTCTGGAATATAATGCTCCATAGTTATCCGTGTAATACTCTCATTATAACAGAATGGAGAATAACTGCATTAGGAACTAAAGAGCTATGAACTGTAAAGTTCACTTTCCAGATAATGGGATTCATCAAGGAGACTGAGAAGATACTAGGCAAGATTCACAAAGAGCATCAATTTCTTTCCTCCACTTCAACAATTTTGGGGTAGAGAAGAAAGTCAGATTCAGAAATTCAAAAGAGGTTTTCAGCTGGCAAAGTGATTTTAGTCTGTTACTGTAGCTATTGAATAGGCTTTTAGTGTACAACTATGAACGAGCAAGCTGATGATGAAAGAAAACTCCCACATTCTTTCAGTTTCTACTAATATATACTCAATTCATTATTTTTACATGGAAAATTGAATTCCTCTCTTCTTTTCATAAGTTTCTTTTCAATTTAAATCTTAGTTATATTATTTTCCCTGTATTTTCATTTATACAGCATTCTTCATCTCAGAAAATTTTCAACAGGTATTATTTTAATTTTATACATGATGAAGTTAAAATACAGCCAGGCTAATGGTCAGTTTCTGTGTCACATGCAAGCCTAAGCCACCTCAGAGAAGCAAAATATTTCACATGAAGCAAGATTCTTCCCAGATCACCCATGGTGTTTTCCTTGCAGACCAAATATGTTTGGGGAATAAGAAGATACACTACTTTTACGGCGGGGTGGGGGTGTATATTAATCAGAATGAACCTGCATGAGAATGTTCTCTTTTGATGCTGAGAACTACAGATGCAGTAATCAAATTTCATTTGAGTCATATCCACATAATTTTTTCTCCTCCACTCTCTCTGACAATACAGAGCCCAGTCCTAGGCTTGTTCAAAATAAACTGGATTTTCATCAGCAATAGGGATTTCTTCTGAGAACTACATAGAAAATCTCAATATCTATATTTCTTCTATGTATCTTTGATTTGTTCTCTTTCCAGTCAAACTAAAAGGCAGTATTTCCTTATGGTCCTGGTTGGTCTGTTTTTCCCACTTTTCTGTATCTCAGCTCATCTTCACAGGAGACTTTGAGGGAGCTTGCTTAGTCCTTCCTACTATTTAGAAATTTTTGGCAATTTTCAATGTAGCAGAGAGGCATGAGAGTTTCTCCTTTTGTGGGGAACCTCTTGGAGGAAAGAGCTTCAAGGCTTTATTATTACACTTACTTTATTTCATTATTTAAACTTTAAAATACACCAGTCCAGAAGTACAGAAAATCTTTCATGCAGCTGTGCAAAGGAATTTGTCAACACACCAATTTTGACAGGAAAATGTGGAGCTCATTTCCAGATGTGTCTGTGCCTTATAGCAGGTGGAACAGTAGACTAGAACTGTTAATAAAACTAATCAAGCTCACTGGCTTTGATTATGTCGTAAAAGCAAAGCCTTGAACAAGCCATCAGAACAATGTATTCTGTAAAATGCTATTATTACATACTAATCCCTACCCAGTCCACCTCAGAAGAACAAACTTTCTCTAGTGTTGCTATGTATGTTATATTGTGATGCTGATGATTTACAATCTTGACAGAAATAAAAATTAAAAATAAAATTTAAAAAAAATTTTTCTGAGCACATAGTTAATCTAGCACTATCAAATATTGCAAATAACGAAATTCACAAGCTATTACAAACTGGCAGAAGGTTCCTCCTTAAAATGTATCTTTTCTCAGCTGCTTACATTTTATCTTTTCCCATTGGAAAAGATCATTTTCAAACAGCTAGAAACCTGACTTAGCCCTGAACCAGCAAAATACAGTAGCATTAGCTTTTATTTTTTTAATGAATGGCTAAGTGCCACAAGGTAAATGAAATTGCCTTGGAGACACCTGAGACCAAAGCTGAACAATTTTATGGCCACATGCTGTTAAAATACCCTTGGCTTATATGCCAAGCATCCAACTGGTTTTGATTCTGAAGCAGAACGGGTGGATGAAGGATATGGCTCATATTTTCATTTCTGCACAAAGTGTATCCCAACAAATCACAACAGGTGCCTTTGACATTTCACCTTAATGCTAAACAACAGTTAACAGTTTTCTAAGAACCTCATGGAGAAGAGAGTTGTTTTTCACTGGAATTGTTGACCCCTTGCACTTCCACTGTCGTCTTGCATAAACTGACTATTCACATGGACTCTGAAAAAGAGTTTTGCACATATCAAAGTTAATTTATTTTTCAGGAATCTCCAATGTATCAAATATTCATATATTCATGAAACACTACTCACAGCTAAGTCGGAAGAGCTAGTGATGCAGTCAAATATTTCAAATTAGTATGAAAAGTGTTAAATTTCTAAACCCCACAATCAAAACAAGACGCCTGAAAGTTTTCATTTTTGCACAGTATTGGTATAGGATTTCACTAATTCAATCCATTGTTGGTGTTGGGCTTGGACAACATACTTTAAATTTAATTTATCTTCAGACATTAGCTAATACAGTATTTGAATGCCTTGGTCTGTTCAGAATAGCTTTGTTATGGACACAAATCCACCTGGATTCTGCTTGAAATGAGTAGTCAATTTAGTGGATTAGCTAAGAAGGTAATGAAAGTCTTTATAAACAAATAGTCAGTAGACTATATAACAGATCACAGAGGGCTTTTTGATCCATCTCTAACTCATTAAATCTGTAGTAAATCCCACTGAACTCTGCTACAGTTAGCTCTGTATAAACTCTTATGAACTAAAGAAAATTAGCAAAAGGTTTTCAGAAATACCTACCAAATGCTAATGTGTTCTGTTTCCAGGACTGACAAGATATGGAGGAAAAATGTCCCTTCCTTTACCTGAACAGTATGCTCAAGCATAGGCAGCTATTACAAAGACTGATTTTCGAAAATAAGTCAGTAAACAAATTTGGCTGACCATTTACTCCTGTGTATGACTATTTCTAAATATAACCAACCCAGGCCCTATTGGAACCAAAATTCATGATCCAAAGCCCATTAAAATCAAAGGAATGGCTTCCATTAATATCAATGGCTATTAGATAAGGCCACAAGCAGGGAAAATCCCCACTGAAAACAGTGGGAGTTCTGCCTGTTTAAACTCCCCTTGGAAGCAGCTTGTACTATTTCTTCTTTCATTTCTTCATAAATATTTTATAAACAAAACTCACTGAACTTAGAACTTGTACATATAACATTATGCAACACTTTGATCTTTCTTGTACGTATCTCTGTGTCACTTCAAGAGCAATCTGAAGATAGAATCTCCTTTGGGAAGCAAATGCCGTTGTTTATCTTGACACTGTCACTATATGGAAAGTATGGTAGACTAGAAACAGCTGCTAAATTTAAGCATAACCTGTGTGTTAAAATGTCAAGGTATGTACAATTTTCTCTTGTTTCTGACAGAAGAAAGTAGTCTTTCTCTCAGAGTTTACTAAAATGAAACACTTTTCCTTGCATAAAAACATAATACACTAAGTGTACTACTATTTAGCAGAGTTTGGTAAATGCACTGGGAGATTCTGTTAAATGTCATTTGAAATGTCTGCCTCAGAATGAGAATGGCTATATTGCTTCCCAGGCTAATGTTACAGCTTTCCAGCAGCATTGTTCAATTAATGGTACACAAAAATAAACTTATAAACAGAAAATTTTTCACATCACAGAGTGAAATTTTAATTAGAAATAAAGGTATTTTATATAATATATCAGAGAATCATAATGCTCTTTCCAATGTAATTATTAGAACATACACCTAGGGATGTTTATGCTTTATATTTACGTAGTTATCAAATGAAAGAAATTATAGGCATTACCTGGTTAATTGTAATTTACACTATAGGAGATTTCTGTAAATACTTTGAATATTACTTTCACTGTTATGTCAGTCCACTGTTATCTGAGCAGTAACAAAAGTGCTAAATATTAACAAGGAAAAATAAACTGACAATATCCAGACCTTTAGTAGGCCTTCTCTCACCTCCCAGGTCTGCAAGTCTTGGCACTGATCTCCTGTTGTAGACAGGCTGTATTGGAATGGGTGGAATGTTTAGTATATGATGCTATAAGTATTTCAACTAGTTCCATAAGCTTCAGCCAACCAAATTTTATAAAGTTATAACAAAACTATTGACTATCCCCACAGACCAGATTAGAGAATTTTCAAGGGATGTTTATGGGTAGCATTGTTGTCAAAGCATCCTAAAAAACTTCAGTGTGTCTGGAACAGAGAGAAGAGCAACAGAATAAGAGAAAATATGAAAAACAAATGGCAAAAGAATGACAGAGGAAAACAGGTGAGAAATAACATATGGTCCTCCTTCCATTCCTAGGGCAAATATTTGTATTTCTGCATATCAACTGCATTGCATACCTAAGATGATCTATAGGGGAGCAAGGTTTAAATTCCCTGGACTGGTCATGCATAAATAAAAATAACATTCTAAATATGGAAAATCAGCTTGAACATTTACACCATTGATCCATACAGAAGAAAGCCTATCAGATTGTCAGCTGTGTAAATATATAAAGATATTACAATTATGCACATTTAAAAAACATTTTTTCTTTCATAACAGGATTATTGTCATTTTAAAGAGCTTGTCAATAGGAGTTCCTTGCATAGTTTTAAGGTGAAGGTGAATACTCAAGGTGAATATGTTATCTTCTAAAGTCTTCACACCACTCTATTGCAGTGAAGGTTGAAATATGATGGTGTCAGCCCATCCAAGCATAAGCAGCTTACATGCAAGTCTCTTTGATATCTCTCACTCAGGACAAGATGGGTTATTCCAAAAGCCTGATGGTGACAACCATGTAAGCTACAGATTGCCAGATTTGTCCAGGTTTCAAGAAAATAAAACTCCGCTTTTTTCTTGAATTTTTATTACCAAATAAAATTGCTTGAAGGAAAAGGAGGACGCTTGTCTAGGGTAAATCTGGATATACAGCAGTTTTAATTAGAACAGCAAAATTTGATTACACTAGGGAATGGAGAAGAAAAAAATCTTATTTTTGCCCTTCCTTGTTCTATTGATGGAATGGATGAGGCTTGATAGTATGATAATAAGGGTGTAACTTTTCACACAAACTATATAAACTTGTATCTCAGACTTCGGGTTCATCCCAAGTGTAACTGCTCTGAATTGTCTTACACTTTTCAAATTGAACAAAAATATATTAAAAAAATGAGCTCCAGCTAAGTTAGTGACAACTGCTTTGAAAAAGAATAGAGGAAACCTGGACTCACAAGAAAAAGAATGAACTGTATAGCCACTTAGGTCATACATAAACCTGATTAAATGAAATTCATTAAGTGTGAGTGATCACTCAAATCCTATCAACATTGCTATTACTAATATCTTTTGATACCTGCACATAATTTACAAATACTGACTGATTTATACAGAAAGGATGAATATTCAATGCAAACGCTGATTCTTCCTGATTGTTCAAATCATTCTTGATAACATACATCTTCACACATGTGAATATAGAATCTACACAGTAAGCAAAGCTACTGTGCTGATTGTCAAAAGAATAAGCCTCATACTGTAGCTTTTGGGTTATTAGAAAAAGTGTCAGAAAGGTTAATCCAATTCCACACTACAGGATTCCCTCAAGACTCAAAAGCAAAACTTTAAAATGTATAATCTGGTCTCATGTGTCTGTTAATCCCTTGCACCAATGATTAGTTCCTGTTTAGGTTAGCAAATAAAAAAAAAGATTAAATGAAGGTTAAAGGTTTTCTAAGCCTCTTTTTCTTTTTTTTTTTTTTTTCTTTTTTTTTAAAGAAATCATTATACTAACAAAACTTAAGTAGGCTTTTAGTGTAGCATCTGGAAATCTCATGATGAAATAATGCATTTGGATACATAAAACACATTAGGCACAGTCTCAAATAAAATCAAAACTGGTGGGTTACAAGGGTCAAACAAATTAAGCTTTCTTTTAGATTTGCATCAGCATCTGAGCCCAATAACATGCTTCTTAATTGAATAGTAAGCACTATCAGTCAACCTCAGCCAAAGTAGCTCTAATTATGTAATGGCTTTCAATTGTGATTATTTCTGTCTAGCATATGGAATATTTCACATCACACTTTGCTAGCTTTGCTGCAGCTGACATCTTAATCTGAAGTGGAAGCTGTTTAAAGTCCTATAATCTCTCCATTGTTCTAAAATATGAGCTATTTAAATATGTATTTCCCAGCAATGAATGTCCATCAGTAACAATGGCCAAATGCTGTATGTACTATCTGTGAGTTTATGGAAAGTCTGCTGAAAACTTAAAGGTAATTAATGTCTGAAAACCCACTCCTGGTTTTTTTTCCCACATTTCAATGACATTATACAAAATTTCTGGTTCAATAGGTGAACTACTTTTGTTTTGAGCATTTGTGAAGCAATTTCACTAAGCCATTCATGTCTCAAAATTCAAAAAGAGCTAAGACAACTACAATATTTTTGTTACACATATTGATCTGCCTACCTGTCCTTCTGCATAAATATAAAGTCAAAGCTCCATGAAAATATATATATGAACTGACAAGACAAACAATGATGGTGTCATTATGGGGAGATTGCCCTTTTAATTCTGTGCTTCCTCCTTCAGTCTTCATATTTCTTTTCGAGTGGGTTGAAAAAGTGCTTTTATGCTGCACAGTACCTGATATCTATTGTAAGCAATACAAGCTAATAGACATTACAATAGCAATTTGGCTAGGGGGAGGAATAATAAAAAAAAAAAAAAAAAAAAGGGAGAGAGAACAGCATGCCATGTCTGCTGCATCAGTACATTATAATTCCCAGCACGAGAAACAGGATAATTTCTCTCCCAAGAAAAATGAAAAAATACTGGCATAAGCAACAAGACAATACAAGATTTTTTTTATACCTTTGCTATTTGCATGTCATTTGACCACCAGCTGGTGTATGCCAGGTCCTACAAATCATCTATGAAGTAGAATATGTAAAAGTGTATTTTAAATTATACAAACCATATATTTTTATTCATGTATGAGTCTTTATTTATGAAATATCAATTCAGTGTAATGATTTAGGGTTTCTTAAATGTTGATTGGTGTTCTATCTGACAGAGTATGAAGCATTTGCCACTCCACACAAAAGATCCCAGAAATAACAAGCACATCTCTTTCTTAGAGATCTTTATAAAAATATGAACACTCTTACACTTTTGTTTTCTATGGCTCCAGTTAAACTACTCTGTCTCACATGGCAGCCCGGAAGTAGTACAAAGGCTTGACTGCCCTGGAATGCTTTTGATGTAAAGTCTATAGTCAAAATGCATGAACACAAAAGGAACTATGAGCTGATGAATACATGCATGCTTTAGTTTACCTATGTACTCTGTGGAGCTAGAAGCTGTAGTCTTTCTAAGAGGGTAAAATACCACCATTCTTCCTACAATTTCCTTCCATTAACTCATTCTAGCAGAGACTTTAATGAAAAGTAATTTGTTAAGGGCACAATGTTCACAAATCAATCAAAAAATCAGGTACTGGTCTCATTTTACTTAACAAATGTTTTGCCAATGACAGCAGCTGAAACAAGGTAAGGCTCAAAGGTTTTAAAATGCTAATCTGGCATGCAGTCTACTCCATCTTTTTGTGAAAAAAAAAAAACTGCTGTGCCTAAAAGGTGTAAAACTATGGTTGGAAGGAATACAAAAAGCATATGACCATCATCTCAGTTTACATGCGATACTTGTCTGTGACATGTCATTGACAATAGTGCAACAATTTCTCTTCCTATACATGCAGAGGAGCAAGATAAAATTAAGACTCTAAATCAAAATGATAATTTTACTTGTCAATTTCCTGCTTTTGTTACTAACAAAATGCTGATGTGCTAACAAGTGTTAATATGCAACATAACTGATTTCTTCCTGATATACTGCTGAATATGCTCAAAGTCCTAATTCCCCCCCCCCCCCCCCCCTTTTTTTTTAACCTTAGCTCTAAAGGTACATATGCATTTCAAGTAAGCATGTAATTCCAATATTTTGATCACTTTTTACTGAAAATACAAATTTTCAAAAGTGCGTTCTGCCTCCCAAAGCTAGAACAGGATGCCAATCCTCTGTCTTCGCACTGTTAAAGCTACAAAATACGTCATTGTCTACACTTAGCGCATATCCAGGGCTAAACTGTAGCAGTTGCTCTATCACCCAATGAGCCCTCCCCAGCCAAAAAGGGTGATCAAGAAAAGGAGATCCACAGGTTGAAATGAAAGCGGATTTAATGAAACATCCAAACTAATACCAATGCCAGTATAAAGTATATAAAGTTATACTCAGACCGGCAGCCACAATAGACAGAAAAGCAGTCTCTGGGAAAAGGAAGAGGAGGTGCAGGATCAGGGCAAGCCCAAGTAGGAAGTCCTCTGTCCTTAGCAAATTTCTCCCTTCATAACGAATGTGACATCTGTGGTGTGAGATACACCTGTGAGCCAGCTCACGTCACCTGCCCTGGCTGAGTTGAAACAGCTAATGGTCTGCAGACCATGACAGGCCAATGACTCTGTCACAGTGAAACCAGGACAATAATCTTTTGCAGTTGAAATTTTTCTTTAAGTTACTTTATGATCCCCAGTACCTCAGCAAAATCTGTCTCTCTCCTGTGTGAAAGAACACTTGCGCTTATACAGAGATGTCCATATACAATTTGAATAATTCTCACCTGTTCACCACTCAGAAAGCACTTTCTTTATCAATGAGTAAACATATTTAGTCAATATAGGGGTTTTGATTATTGTCATGAATTCATGGTAGACTTCAAGGAGGAACACTTATGCTCCTGGGCTGGGTCATTTCAATGCAAACCTGATGTGTATTACTGTACTAGGTGTAGGTGTCCAGGTGCTGCAGGGTTGGCTACAGGGGTGGCCTCTGTGAAGAGAGGCTGAGCCTCCCCGGTGCAGCACACAGTCAACTCCAGACAGATACAATGGACTCACTGAAGGCAAAGCTGAGCCCCTCAACTGATGGTAACACTTCTGAATGTATGGTTTATGTTATGGTTTAGGCCCAGCCTGTGACTGAGTGCCATGCAGCTATTCACTCACTGTCCCCCTACCCTCTGGTGAGGTGGGAAGGAAAATCAGGAAAAAAAAGGCAAAAATCCCATGGATTAAGGAGAGTTTAGTAAAACAGCACAAAAAGAGAAGAAACAACAGTACAACAATAATATAACTATTACAAAAGTAATAACTAATGAGGTAATATCTAAAATGAGTGATATACAAAGCAGCACTCACAGTTCAAACCACCAAGTCCTGCAAATAAATGCAGTGCTCAAAACCACAGTTCTTTCCGTACCAGCAGCACATACCCCCTAATATAGCAGGCATGTTGTCAGTATGGTATTGATTGTCTTTGGCTGGTTCAGTTGGCTACCCTGGCTGTGGCCTATCCCAGCTCCTGGTGAAATTAACCCTATCATAGCCAAATCCAGGACATTATGTATTCCTTATTCTATACTATCTATGTCATGCAAAGTAGAGTTATTTAACAATTAATGACAATAAATTCAATTCATTAGCTAGTCTAACCCAAAATTAAGTCATTTTGAGGTATACACTGGAATTCTCCATCCTCCCACATCACCCACCAGGTGCACCCTTGAGCAAAAGCAATCCCATGGATGGGTTTGCCTTTTCCTGAAGTAAGACTAATCCAGACCATCTTCCCTAATCTATTCATGTACACTGCGGGGACTTTATCACCTTCTACAGTACATGGGAGTTTTGATTGGTCAAGACCAGCTCAGTTGACACATCCTGTTGTGTTAGCTAACCAGGATGCCTTTGCAAAATGTGTCCCCCAATGTTTGAAGGTCCCACCCTCCATTGTTTTCAGTGTAGTTTTTAGGACTCCATTGCATTATTCAGTTGTCCTGCAGGCTGGTGCATGTTATGGGGATGTGATACACCTACTCAATGTCATACTTCTTGGACCAAGAGTCTATGAGGTTGTTTCGAAAATGAGTCCCATTGTCTCACTCAATTCTTTCTTGATCTCCATGTCACCACAAGACCTGCTTTTCGAGGCCCAGCATTGTGCTCTGGACAGTGGTACGTGGCACTGGATAGCTTTCCACCCTTGTGAGCACGTGACATTTGCCTCAGAAGGTTTGTGTGAGTGTGATAGAGTCAGTCTGCCAGGCCTCTCTGAATGTGCATTTCACCCATGGTCCTCCGTACCACTGGGGCTTTAACCACTTGTCTTGCATGATTGCAGCACATGTTTCACATTCATGAATGACCTCTGTGATAGTATCCATGGTCAAGTCCACCCCTCAGCTTCAGCCTATCTATATGTTGCATCTCTTCTTTGATGACCAGAGGTGTCATGGATCCACCAAGCTATAAATAATTCACCCTTAAGTTCCCAGTTCAAATCCACCTAAGCCACTTAAACCTTAGCAGCCTGGTCCACCCACTGGTTGATTTGATGTTTTTTCAGTGGCCCACCTCTTGGGTACATGGTCATCCACATGGTGTACCTTCACAACCAGGTTCTCTACCTGAGCTGCAGTACCTTGCCATAATTCAGAATCCAAGATGGGTTTACCTTTGCACTGCCAGTTGCTCTGCTTTCTTTGCTTCACCTCCACAGGGCATTGGCCACCATCTGCAAGTTGGTGCAGAGGCAAGTTGGTACAGGCCCCCTTTCCTGCTTAGCAATACCTAAAGCCACTTGTATGTCTTTCACCTCTGCAAACTGACTCAATTCATCTTGTTCTTCAACAACTTCAGTGACTGGTCATGTGGAATTCTGCACAGCAGCATCCCACCATCAATGTTTTCCCATAATACAACAGGACCCAAAAATGAACAGGGCATATCACTTATCATCAACTGGTAGTTTATTATATGGTAGGGTCTCTTTGGCACATGTCACCTCCTGTTTCTCTGGTGGCATCCCAAAATCTTTATCCTCTGACCAGTTTGTGATCACTTCCAAGACTCATGGGTAGCTGGGGCTACCTATTTGAGTCATTGTGTTATCAGTGCAACCCACTTACTCTGTGTGGCATCAGTTGTGTGATCTGTAGAGGAAGCCCTCCCTTTGAACATCCAGCCCAGCACTAGCAGTCAGGGTGCCAGAAGGAGCTGTGTTACAATCCTAAACACGTTAGAGGCAGCTCAAAGTCCTTCATATGCTGTCAAGATGTCTTTTTCATTTGGAGTATAGTTGGACTCAGATCCTTTGTGCCCCCGACTCTAAAACCCTAGGGATTGGCCTCAGGTCTTCCCATGTGCTCTCTGTCAGACACTCCAGGTGGGATTGCACTTCCCAGCTGTGGTGTAGAGCACATTTTTAATACCTTGTCCTGCCTGGACTGGCCAAGGGCTACTGCATGAACAATATCTTGTTTAATTTGTTCAAAGGCTTGTTGCTGCTCAGGGCCACATTTAAAGTCATTCTTCTTATGGGTCACTTGGCAGAGAGGGCTCACAATCAGACTTGTATTCTGGGATGTGCATCCTCCAGAAACCCACAGTGCCCAGGAAAGCCTCTGTTTCCTTTTTACTGGTTGTCAGGAACATAGCTGATCTGTTGTTGATCCCACACATTGGGATCTGAAAATGCCTGTCTTGCCATTTAATTTCTAAAAACTGGATCTCCTGTACAAGTCCCTTACCCTTACTTCATTTTATGGCAAAACCAGCCTTCAGAAGGATTTCAATTATTTTCTTCCCTTTCTCAGAAACTTCTTCTGCTTTGTAGCCCCATAAGATGAAGTCATCATTGTATTGCAGGTGTTCCAGAGCTCCACCTTTCTCTACTGAAGTCTGGATCAGTTCATGGCAAATGATGGGGCTCTGTTTCCACCACTGGGGCAGCTGATTCCAGGTATACTGCTTGCACCTCTGAGTGAAAGCAAACTGTGGCCTGCTCTCTAGTGCTATAAGAATATGAGAGGAGGCTGAGGGTGCTAGGATTGTTTAGTCTGAAGAAGAGCAGGCTGAAATGAAACATCTTATTGTCTTTTACAGATACCTGAAAGGAGGTTGTAGTGAGGTTGGTCCTGGCCTCTTCTTCCTAGGAACTAATGACAGGACAAGAGGAAATGGCCACAAGTTGAGCCAGCAGAAGTTCAGATTAGATATTAGGAAGAATTTCTTTACTAAAAGAGTGGCTATGCATTAGAACAGGCTGCCCAGGGAAGTGGTGGAGTCACCATTCCTGGAAGTGTTCAAAAAATGGGTAGAAGTGGCATTTTGGGACATGGTCTAGTGGTCATGGAGATGTTGGATAGAAGGTTGGACTTGATGATCTTGGTTTTTCCCAAACTCAGTGATTCTATGATTCCATGATTCTAGACAAAAATGTATTAGCAGTATCAGTCATGGCATACCACTTGGCTGTCTTTGACTACAGTTTGTACTGAAGATTTAGCATGTCCAGCACAGCAGTGCTCAGCAACTGTATAACTTCATTCAGGCCACAGTAGTCCACAGTTCATCTCCATTCTCCATTAGACTTTCACATGGGCCATACGGGTCTGTTGAAGGGGAGCAAGTTTTTCTGATCACCTTTGCGGTCTTTAGTTGATGAATCAGCTTCTAGATGGGGATCAGGGAATCTCAATTAGTGCGAAACTGTCATCAGTGCACCGTTGTGGTAGCAATTGCCAACTGCTGCTATTCAACCCTCAGCAATGCCTCCACAGAAGGGTCCTCCAAGAGACTGGACAAAGTGAACAACTGTTCAATTTCCTCCATCTCTAAGGCAGCTGTATCAAAGGCCCAGTGGTACCCTTGTGGGTCCTTGAAATACCCTCTCCTGAGGTATTCTGTGCCAAGGATGCACGGGGCCTCTGGGCCAGTCACAATGGGGTGTTTGTGCCACTCTTTCCCAGTTAGACTCACTTCAGCCTCCAGTACAGTCAGTTGCTGGGATCCCCCTGTCACCCCAGAAATACAGATGGATTCAACCCCTCTATAGTTTGATAATATCAGGGTGCACTGTGCGCCAGTATCTACTAAAGCCTTGTGCTCCTGTGGGTCTGACATGCCAGCCCATTGGATCCACACACTCCCGTAAACCCAACTGGCCCTTCCCTTCACATGGCTGGGGCCAGGGTCCCTCTAATCCTGATTGGAATCACCCAATTCATGTGGAAATGACTTAGAATTCCCTTCAAGAGGATCAGAAGTAAGCTCAACCCTTCTACTCTCTCTGGGGAATTTCCCACTGGAAACTGGAGCAGCGTTCTTGGAAGAATCTTCTTTCACAATTGTTTTCCCTTGATGCAACTCCCATGCTCATGAAGCTAGAATCAAAGTGGGGTTTCCATTCCATGTCCTCACGTCCTTTCTGTGGTCACATAGGTAAAAAACTCAGGGTACCCCATGGTTTGTAACTTCATTATTCTCTTTCGTGAGCAGGGGAGCATCTACTCCTAATATCTGAGATACAGGCCAGTACAGCTGGGGAGCAGGACATGTACTGTGAATTGCTAGAACTCCTGAGATGGTTCCTCCACAGCTGAAACACAGGCCCATAGTGAGGAACAAACACTTCCTAATGCCAGAGTTGTCCAGTCAATTAATCTGATGTTTGTCCGTGTCCATCTTTCCAGGACACCACTGCCAGTGAGTTGGCATATGATGGTGGTGTGTTTCATAGGAACTCTGCCACATGGGTAGTGTGCAATGGACTTCATCTGAGTCTGGGGTCTGTAGGTAATTGCTCATCATTCAGATCATTATAAACCATCTCTAGCACAGCTAATTCCCTCAGGTACTGGATACGTCTCTCCATGGTGGTCCACTTGACTAATTGACATGTATCATCTTCCTTGAAGGGGTACCTTTCCTTTACACCTCACAGGAGTCACTTCCAGAGGCTGAGCGTTTGTGACTGTTTTCCAATGACTTTGTTAATGTCCCCTCCCTTAGACAGGGATCCCATCTGCTTGGCATTCTTCCCCTCCAGTTCCAAGTTATCAGTTCCATTATCCTAGCACCAGAGCAGACAGGTGATAATCTGCTTGCCTGGCAGGTGGCTGAAATCTTTTCACATACCTCACAGTTCACTCAGGGACAGGGGTCGGGTGATCACCTCTGGCTTTTCCTCCTGTTCTCATGATGGCCCTGCATCATCATCATCCCTCAAGATGCAAACTGATTTTTTTGCGTATTTCTTTTTCTGGATAGGAGTGACTGATACCAGCACAGGTTGGTTCTCTGGTTCAGCTGCAATACTTGCTGGGTTTTTTTTAGGTTCAGAGACTTTCTCTCCCCCTTGAGGTTGCTGAGTAATGTTGAAAAGGACTTGCTTGGGCAAATCCATAGCACAATGCAGCAATTTGTATCTCTCAGGAATTGCCAGGTTGACAACATACTTTTTCCAAATATTTCACTAGTTTATTAGGATTCTGTACTTGTTCAGGGATGAATTTCCAAAACATTGGAGGTGACCACTGTTGTAGACACTTGCCCATATTTTTCCACACACCCTGCCACTCATAACTATTCAGCCTCAGGGCAGATCTCTGGATGGTATTCTTGAAAAAAAAACAAACAAGACCAAGGGCTCATTCAGATGGCATAACATCAAGAGTATGCTGGCTTGGACATCCCAAGGATAATCAAAATTCCTAAAAACTGAGAAAGTCTCCTCCCCTGTCCTGCCCATAGATTGGGTGAGGTCACTTGTAAATGACAAGGCCACATTCACATACCAGCTTAACTTCATCACCTGTAGTAAAAACATATGATAAGTGGACAATATGCAATACATCAGCATGAGAGTTTGATTCATTTCCCAGAGAATATAAACATGACCACCGGGAGTACATAGAGTACCTAAGGATTTACATAACACCACCATGTAAACAAATGGACCAATACTGCAAACATGCACTATTAACCTAATATAAAAACTGCATGTAACTAAATTGGGTTAACACAGTTCAGTCAGATTTTGTTGCTATCTCAACCTTTCATGCCAAAAACCACTGTCGTTGTTTAGAACCAGCTGGTGACTGAGCACAAGGTGGCCACTCGCTCACAGCTCCCTCATGCTGCAGTGGGATAGGAAGGAGAAACAGGAGAAAAAGGCAAAACCCCATGGGTTGAAATAGAGTTTCCTAGAACATAAAAATAAAAGAAACAATAGTAATAAAAATATTACTAATGCAATAATATATAAAATGAGTGATATACAACACAGCACTCTAAGCCTGAACCACCTAGACCCGAAACCAGACTCAGCACCCTAAACAAAACCCTAAGGCTTTCCTTACCAACACCCCCTCCCCCACCTTACATAAGGAGCATGGCATCAGTATGGCATTGATTATCCCATTGGCTGGTTCAGTTGGTGATCCTGGTTGTGGTTCACCCCACCTTCTTGTGAAAATTAACCTTATCCTAGTCAAACCCAGGACAATTTAAGAAAGTGGAATAAACTTTGTCTGGCAGCATGTGAGAAGGATGATAGAAAAGACTATGAGAAGCAGCCCTGCAGCTACTAAGGTCACAGAAGAAAGGGCAGAAGCAGTGTTCCAGGCAGAGATTCCCCTGCAGTCCATGGAGAGTTGCTATGCTGAAGTAGGGAAATAGTGTCAGGAAGAAGGAGCAGCAGAGAGGAGCTACTATGGACTGACCCCAGCTTCCATTCCTAATTACCTTGTACCACTGAGGGTGAAGGTGGTGGAGGAGCCAGGAATGAAAGAAGTAGGAGAAGGTATTTTGTTATTTGTCTTTGTTTCTCACCATCCAGATCTCTTTTATTTGTCAAGAAATTAAATTAATTTTCTCTAAGTTGAGACTGTTTTGCCTGTCTCAGTAACTGGTGAGTGATATCCCTGTGTTTAACTTGACACACAAGATTTTCTATGTTACTGTCTCCCCCCTGTCCTGTTGAGGAAAGAGAGTGAGAAAGTGTCTGGGTGGGAGCACCTGGTAGCCAGCCAAGGTCAACTGATCACCATTATATATCAATAAAACTATATGTGACACAAATGTAGTCATCCAACCTGATCTTCAATGTTATTTTAATGGTTTTATTAATTTCTCTTTGTTCAGAAAAAGAAAAAAATCTCTGAGTATGTGCCACTTAATGATAATTACAAAATAGAATGGAAACTTCAACAACATTCTTTTTCCTTGAGGAAAATGTTATAAAAGCTAAAATTACTCAATCATCAAATTTTGCTCTTATGTTTCTCTTTTCCCAAGTTATGTGAGGACACCCACCCACCTGCATGCCCTGATATTGAAAATCCAGACTGTTTCAGAGCAGGGATGGAGGGAATTAGGAAGTCCTGGAGCTCTGTCTGCCACCCCCTGTTACTTAAACTAGTGGAGATTCAGCATTGTGGTCTCTGACTGTGGCACTGTGGCTACTCTTATTGTAGCACAAAAGGCAATCTACACACCAGCCATTCCAACCATCTGGTACCAGCACAGGCCCCACAGTACAGGTGTTCTGTGCTCTCTGTGGGGTGCTACCTTTTATTTCCCAAACCAATTAAAGATACGGGTCATGCAGAGCCAAGAGACAATCTAGTTACTGCTACTGCCAAGGTTTTTGTGAGATGAGCTAATACCAGCTCACTATAGAAAACTAAGTTTAGAGTTTTAGCTGCAAGACAAAGTAGCATTCATGCTAACACAACAACACATTTTGATATTGAATCATACAAATTTTGTAGCTCAAAGAACACTAATGAACAGTGTTACTTTTGCAGCTGAACAAGTTGCAGATATTATTACCATGTCACTACATTTCAGGCAAAAAGATACCTTCACATTTTTCCAGTCCATCATTTTGCAAACAAGATTTTGTTAACAACAAGCAGCCAATTGCTTATGCGAGACTTAACAATAACAAATATCTCCCTAACTGTGCATCAGAGGGGGAGCCCATATTAACAAACCCTTCTCTGCACGGAGCACTCTGATATTCAATCAGATGGATTAGCAGTTCAAAAAAGTTCACAAGAAGGACAGATGGTAGTCAACTAAGATTGCCTTATCACAGCACAGCCTCACAGACCTGACTGTTGTATTCTGCCAATGTATGCCTAGCTGCATGATTTTGAAAGCAACTTCTCAGCAAAAAGTTCTTTCTAAAGTTTTCATAGTAGATATTCTACCAAATGTGAAAAGATACAACAGAACCTGCCTTCATTTCTCCACATTTTTTAAAAATTATTTTCACTTTTTTTCCATGCTTTTAGTTACTATTTCCCCTGTCTGCTTTTTAACAGGGGAAAAATAAGTAAGTGGAGGTAATTACAAAATGCATAGAGAAAAAAAGGTGGAAAAGGAAGTGATAATCAAGGTATGTTTCTTTTTCATACCTGCAGAGCAGATTTAAGTTATTTTAGCTGTTCATGAGTATTTCCTCTCTTTTTTTTAACCTGCTATATTGAAGCCATTTCTTAGTTTCCGAAATCATTGTTCAAGATGATTCTTCATTTAATGTCTATTCAATCAATTGAATATGACAACTACTAAATATGTATCAGACCAAGCAGGTATTTTCAGTCAGACAACTGTAAGAATAAGGCAGATTATGATTAGAGTTGAACTCAGTGTTTTCTAAATGGAATACATAGTATCAAAATATACTTCTCTTTTGGGGGTTTAGTGTGGGGGGTGTATATGTTGGTTTTGGGTTGAATTTTTTTAATTGAAAACATAGTAGAACTAAAGAGAAAAAAAATATTTGAAGTGGTTAACTTTTGAGGGAATTTATTATTATTTTTGTACTTTAAGTTTCTATCTCTATCTCTTCAAGGAAGAAAATCATCATCAAACAACAGAGTACTGCCAAAAAGCACCAAAAGAGACATATTGTCAGCAGCTGTGCTGGAAAGCAGATTTACAGGAAGACAGAAAAGGCAGAAAGAAAAAAAAAAAGCAAATTCAAAAGTGGAAGAAGAATGAGAGAGAAAGAGATGCCCTTCTTTGTTAGTACAAGGCTAAGAAAACTGCCCTTTTACAAAGTGTTTACGACAAACAAGTAGATAGATTTAAATGTTTGATGTACTCATTCTATCAGGCTTATTATCTGGGAACATCTCAATGAAAGTGTTAGACTGAGTTTTGTTTGGGTTTTTTTAAAAGAAAGAAATATTATCCTCACTTTCCAAAATTAGGCTTTTTCATTTACTGTTTTGCAGACCTTTCCTTATACATGTGCCCCAGACATTTCAATAGCTTATCTGGTTTTCAATCCATGTAGATGGATTCCCTTTTTCATTGTTTAAAGGTATATATTTCCTTATTATTACAGAGAATAGCCTTCACTTATATAAACATGTCATGTATTGAGACAAATATTTATGTATATACACATAAAAAAACCACAGAGGTATCAATACTGAGCAAGAGAGATACAAACATGTGCACAGCTAAAGATTCACTGTTATCTTGATACAGTATGATGACAATGGTCAATGACACTGGAGTTGAACTATTAAAAATCTCAGTGATCTGATCTCCAGTTTACATCTAGACTACAGTATAGGGAACCTGTGATTCAGAGAGAAGGGACATATCTACCCCATAGGGAGAGCATGGGAGAGCAAGATGCATGCCTGCACCAGCGAGATAATGACAACATTAAGGAAAATAAACTCATATTGTTCTAAGGGTTTGTTTGATTTTTGAACTTTTATTTGTTAGCTTTTTGGTATAAAGTTTTCTTTGGACGTGTTAGTTTATTTTGGTTTTGTTATTTCACAAGGACCAAACAGACTACAGACACAGAGATTTTGTCTAACATTGTCACATCACCTTCTTTGATATTGCAGGAGCAATGGGAAGAGATTTATGGCTTCATGAACTACACATTCCTGTATTACATGCCACATAATAATTTATTATTTATTGTACCCAAGTGTGAAATACTTTTCAATATATATGTGTGTGTATGTTTTCTCTATGTTTCTGTAATTTTAAATAAACAGGCATACATATACGAGTTGAGAAGCAATTTGCCATTATTAAGAAAGGTAGTACCAACACCTCATTTCTTTCAAAACAACCATGCTATTACAGTAACTGCACAGTGTTTCTCTAATGTGTGTATTTTGGAATAAATCAGCTCTCCAGGGAACCAGGAGGTCCTTGCGGATATATCTTGGGGTTTTTTTCTTGAAACCATTACCCTTCATACTATCACTACACTCCCTGACAAAGAGTCCCTGCCCATCTTTCCTGTAATCCCCCTTCAGTTACTGAAAGCCTTCTCTGGGCTGAAAAACTCCAACTCTCTTGGTCTGTCCTCACAGGAGAGGTGTTCCAGCCCCTTAATCATCTTTGTAGCTTTCCTCAGCCTGCTCCAATAGGTCCATGTGTTTCTTGTGCTGGGAGCCCCAGAGCTGAACACAGGACTACAGGTAGGATCTCACCAGAGCAGAGTAGAAGAGCAGAATCACTTCCCTTGACCTGATGGCAGCATTTATTTTGATGCAGTTCAGGATACAATTGTCTTTCTGGGCTGAGAGCACACACTGCTGTCTCATATGCAGTTTTTCATCCACCAGTACACACAAGTCCTTCTCTGCAGAGCTGCTCTCAATCGACTGATCACCCAGCCTGTGCTTCTGCTTGGGATTGCCTCTACCCATGTGCAGAACCTTTCATTGGCCTTGCTGAATTTCATGATGTTTGCACAGGGTCCCACTGCATGGCAACTGTCTTTACACTGTACTGAAAATATCTGTTACAAGGCACATTTTATTCTTGTATGAGTTATGTGTGTATGTATGTATGTATTCTATTATGAGTAGTATGAGTTCCCATTAAAAATAAAAACAAACCCAAAACCACATTCAGACATCATTATTCCCATATATTCGAGGCTATCACTAACCCACTAACTTTCTACATTTTTAGAAGAGAAGCTTAATCTGTAAAAAAGAAAAAATTGAAATTTTTCACCCAGTAGTGTAAATAGCTTCCCAGCATGCAGGTTTTTTTACTCTTAGGAACAAAAATAGCACAATCCCAAAACAGTGGGAACTTAAACATAGTAAGTAGCATATTCCTGTAATAAAATGTCATGTAAACTTAAAAAGGAAGTATATTAGCAGACTTATATACTACATATTAAGTTTCTAAGGAAAATAGGGTTTCTGATGTATCCAATATAAAAAAAAAAAAAAAAAAAAAAAAAACTCAACAAAAAAAAGGGCTAAAACACAGTAAGCTTAAAAAAAAGTCAGTATAAAAACATGCCCCTTTTTTTGCTGAAAAAATTCATGTTGGTAAGTTATAAAGACATGCTACCGTTACTGTTTCTAATATGGTAAAGTGTTAATTCCTTGATTAGGAATTATTCCAGTTTGTTGGTTTCAACTTGCTTATCTGTCACACACAAAAAACCTGCGGCCTTTTACTTCACCAATATGTAAGGTTGTATATGCAATGTCCTACCTGCTCTCAGACAGTTGTCAGAAAAATCTTGCATTTCCATGTCTAGAACAGACTGGAGGTCCTTAACTCCTATAGAAACAGGTGAGGAAAATAAGTAATAAGATTTTTAGGCAACTCTCTGCTTAAGCTAATAAATTGTCTACATTTATCTCACATCTGGGGCTAACCTATACCACTTGCTCTGTCACTCAGTAACCCATCCCCAGCCAAGAAGGGTGATCAGAAAAGGAGAAGAGATCCACAAGCTGAAATGAAAATGGATTTAATAAAACAACCAAACTAATACCAATGCCAGTATAAAGCAAACACAGTTATACCCACCTCAGAAAATGTATGGTGGTCAGGTGGTCACAATAAATGGGAAGGCAGTCCTCAGGACCAGGAGGAGGAGTGGGATCAAGAGAAACCTGAGCAACAGTGATGACACCATCACTGACACCAACATACACACCCTGCACCCACAACTGCCTTGGCCTACTACAGACTAACGATGGCCTGCAGGTCTATGATACTGTCCTGGTGAAACCAGGACATAAACCCGCACAGAGCAAGGACAATCTAGACACAGAATCAATGACTCCATAATTCCCTTTCTTGCCCTTGCTTCTGCACCCACTTCACCCACATACACTTACATCTCTGCTATGCCACAGTCTCATGGTTTTCCTAGGATGATGGTGACAATTTCTATTTTCAAACTTATGTAGGCAGGCATGGGTGCTTCTTGGAGGTGTGTAGTGTATGTCCCAGGAGAATGTCAGACAACTAGAATCATCTCATTCTCAAATACCTTTTTCCACATTGCCAAATTGTCCACAGAATATAATTCAGTGCCACTATGATGTACATCTCTTGCTGTCTTTACCCTGGAGTGTGTAAGTCACACTGCAGAGCCTGTGCACCCAAGTAGAGCTGCAATTTAAGAAATTGTTCAAAAGATAACAATATGGCAGCAGTCACTGGAAAAATAAAAGGTATCATAGATTCCAAAATCTGTATGTATAAATAATAATCAATTATCTATCCATGCATCCTCCTTTTAACAGAGCAACAATGCATATGCATTCAAATGATGTCACATCAAAAAACTCTACTGTACTTTATCATACAGCTAGGTGTACACTTATATGCTACTTAAAGAAGAGGTTACACCAACAGTGTGACAGATAGCTTAAACCAATGGGTAGAAGAGAGTAGCAAGTAATGTATAAAAGCCAACAAGATATTTTTTAAATATTCTAGTTCTGAGATTATATTTAATTTCTACTGCCAAAAGCACATAGTGGGTGTTTGAAGTCAGAAATTGCATTCTACCTACATTTGTTGTCTAGTAACAACAACGTGTTACACACCTTTGCAGTAGTGTTTTAAAAGGGATTTAAAAAATAGTAACCTCAGTATACAATTCTTCTTCACTGTTTTTTTTTTTTTTCCCCACAACTGTGTCTGTTCCTTGTAAAAACCCTGGAGCTAGAGTCAAAGGTCTTCATGTGCCACTAAGATTTTACATCAAAAAGAATAGTTTTTCCATTAATAAAAGAAATGAAGCCTAAAGTAAGGTAACAATAGATCCCTTTTAGATCAACCTAGTAATTTTTTTTCCCTCTTGTTTCTAGGCAAGATTATCTTCTCACACACATTTTTTTTTTCAAGCAAAAGAAGCATATTTTCTTTTACCAAAATTGTGAAATTCACCTTTATGAAGAAAATAACACCAACTTATGAACCACTTTTTCTAAACTATAACATTTAAACTGCTATCAAGGTTACTTCACAAGAGCGTACAACTGAATCCCAGTAATAAAAATCATCCAGATTTTGTTCATGCTGCTTGCTGAACTAAATGAGATCCTAAACATATTCTGGCCATCTAGCTTCTTTTGCGTGTCGCATATGGACATATGTGGACATATGTCTCCATCTGGAGTAATGCTCCTTGCTTGATACACACACAATAAATTGGAGGACAGCCCAAGGGAGATAAATCTGTGCACCACTGAGAATGAAAAAAAAAAAAAAAAAAAAAAAGGAAAACAATCAAACAAAAGGTCATTATTATAATATCACTTAACATAATTATTTATAGGTATTCAAAAATTAAGTATTCTTTCTGTATTACTGATACACACCACTTAAAAGGACTACCTGTATGATTAGTAAAGGTTGTTGTTAAAATCAAGGATGTAGACACTAATGAAGCTTAGGGAACTGTGGTTTATGTACTATATTAACACTAAAGCACACCAGATCTTGAATCTAGAAAGCAGAGAAGTTTCAAATACCTTAGCACTACAGAAATTAATCCATTTCAAGAACTGCCTGAGTCGGAAATTTTAAGGTGGGTGGTCAAATAAGGTAATGCAGAGAATTTTATAATTGTTCCATAGGTAAACAAGGGAGGTAGCGTGTACAATGTTGTCACTGTTAGGAAGTATACAAACAAAGTAGACTTTGACTTATTTTAATTGAATTCAAGACGGAACTATACAGCAAAATGTATGTTGCCAGTAGTGCCAGTGTCTTAGCTTCCAGCCTGAGCCAAGAATCTACTTTGGTTGTAGACATATTTCCCAAAGCCTCAGATGTGAGAATTCAGAGGGGATTTCTGAGGCTATATCCCCCTATCTTAAATGTAGGAGACACGGTTAAAATCCTCTGTTTCCAACATCAGCTTGAGACAGCAATAAAAAAAAATATTTTGTGCATCTGAGAGTTTAAAAGTCAGAGCTGGTGAAGAACTGTGGGAGGGAAAGGTTTTTGATGTCATTGTTTGCTTTTCTCAAAACTCTTGAGTCAGTGGAATTGAAACGTCTGCTCCCACTAGTCTTTCACAAACATCAACAAGCTGGATGACAGCACAGAGCTGCTTGATTTCCAGACACAGAGCGCCCCAGCTTCCTGCCCTCCAGCCCCACGCCCAGCTAGCCAGCCTGTTCTGCTCAGGAATCTGCCTCATGCACCCATCACCCACAGGTTTCTTTCGAAGGCAATCATCCCATGCCATTGGGAAATTTTGTCTTCGTGTTTCCTTCTGATGCAGAGTGAAGTGCAAATCCAGCAAGCCAGAGTATCCCAGAAACCAAAATTCACTTCTTTATCAGTTAGGCTTAAAATCTCCACTACAGCTTTAGTGGGAAAGGTGAGAAGGGATGATTTTTTTTCCTGCTGTGTTATCAGCAGACTTTCATTATAGTTACATTCCCTGGACATCTTTTACCTGAAGAACAGATAAGGTAAAGAAGAAGATCATGAAATGAGCTCATCAGGAACTTATTTTGAAGTATTATAATATAAATGCTGCAGAAAACCAGGCCCTTAAGGTATCATCCTAATCTGTCTTGAGCACAGCATCAAAACTATTTTAATGCAACAGGATAATAATTTTTCACAAAGGAATATTGAGGTTCAGTAGATCAGTAATACTGATATAAAATAGTCTTTCTAGATAACGCTACACATGCAGTGTGACTATCTACATTGAATAGCATTCCAGCTGTTTTCTGGAGACAACTATTGAAAATCTTTATTCCTATTAATAAAGTCTGCACAACCAGAACTCTATCAGATACACAAGATTTTTTTTAGAATTTGTATCCTTACTTGCTGAAACTATGTATTGGTGGGCACTACAACCTATCATTACAGATGCCTGCAGAGGGCAGTTGACAGCACAATTATAAGAAAAATATCTCTCATCAGGCTTCCTCAAGTACAGATAGGAAATCAATTTCTATATTCTTAGGAGAGGATTCCAAATGACTCACAGTGAGAAACTCTACTACTGTGGTTTTGCATTGAAAGAACTAGAGGAATATTAAACAAACTCAATCTATGAACTTCATTTCAGCTACTGGATGGTGCTTCTTAATCATCAAAATAGAAATAATTTTAAAAACCCAAAACAAACAAACAAACAAACAAAAAAAAAAACCAAACACCTGACTCAGATTTTCATTTCCTGCAAAGAAGTTTTACCATCAATTTGAGTGAGACAACTGTAGTTTTCAGACACCTAAAGAAAACATCAGAGTATGGTGAGTGATCCCATTTGGAGATGTCTATATAGGACACATCTCTTTTTTCCTATTAATCCTGTGCACAGAAATGATTTTGCTCTTACTAGGATAAAATAAAAAAAAAAAAAATTGATATAATCTCCAGAGTTTCAAAATGGTTTTATTCTTGTTACATACATTTGCAAAGTTCCAGTCATCATAAATTCTGAGCATTAGCCAGAAGTGCTAGATGCCTACAGGTTAAATACGGACTGCCTAGTTAAGATTTTTAAAATGTTACTCCATTCATATAACATATAATCATATTTCTAACCCAAATAATGATTTGAGTTACCACATTTACAGCTGTATCTCCTTGAATTCAGATAATTCTTCATTCCTGTAGGATTTATTACAGTCCACCTTTTTCCCTAAAGATAGAACATGTTTAATGACAATCTTATATAAAATATTGCCTAGGATTAGGCAATTATTGTCTACCATTAGGACAGTATAATGATGTCCCACAAAATCTGTCGAGACATCACACTCTCAATTTTTAAGATTGCCAAAGTTCTTCCAATAACCGCACCAATGAATTTTGAACTGTGTCATTTATTTTTATAGGAGACTGGAGAAGTAAGAGTGGAATCAAGATAAAAGTTTAAAGAAGAAAAACACTGCAACTTAGAAATAAAGGGGTTTTTTTTAGATAAGCTAAGGATCAAAAAAAGTAGATGCATACTCAAATGTCAAATTTCCAAACTGCATTCTAGTCCTCAGTCTAGAAGACTTCTTGTTATACCTGATGTTTTAGCCTAGCCAACTTAGCACAATACAGCACAAAGTCTGGAGTGTGCAAGCAAACACAAGATTTTGCCTATTTTTTTAAAAGCTCTATGCTGCTGCAACAGATTGTCTTCAAATGAATGAATCATGACATGAATCTGGGTGCTTAGCTATGACATCTGCTGTGTAGTAAATTGCCTTGCATGCCACATGCATAATGAAGAGGAAAGAGGGATTTTCAATCCTAAAACATCCCTTGTTATGTGATGGTGCACAAATGCAGTCAGTGACACCCAGGACAGATGGAAAAGCTACAGTGTCATAAAACATACAAATAATATTGTTGTTTATACCATTTGGAAAATGAAGATGTTAACTCTCACGAGGATAAAAAAAAAGGCAACTCTGTACTGAATAAAACAATAAGAGGTGGCAGACACACTGATAATTAGGATCTTTCTTAAAAATTGCTTACATGAATCCACTTTGAAGTAGCTTGACTATTCTTCCTAAGGAAAGTATTATATTTCTTTATTTCTCTCATTCTTTCCTTGGTGGACTGCATTTCAAAAACAGAGTGCACATTTTAAAGATAATCATAAGCCATTCAAATATTGAAAACTCCACTGCAAGATGATTTAGAAGACTAAAGCACATTTTCCAGGCATGCAGATAATTTTCTACCATTATACAGTCAATTAGATTCACTAAACACAGATTAAAGCACACAAAACCAAATTTGCAGGTAAAATTTTGAAACTTCAATCCACCTCCATTGCGAAGCCAAATAGGGTGCATACATATTGCTAGCACAGTCCATTTAATTAATAGTGACTTGTGAATGAAGTCGTCAGTAGTGTCATTTCTGAACTTAACATTAAAATGCAGCTGCCTGTGTTTAGACATTTGGACTGAGGCTCAATATTTAAACAACTGCTCTGGGCACATAGACCAACATGACTAATGTAAGACTCACAAGCTTGAAAAATGTGGCCTAAATCATGTGAGGAAAGAGTAATAGCACTCGTTGAAAACAGTAAATGATAAAGTGGGACAGTCTGTTACAAAAATACTTGGATAAGGTTAGGAATGTCTAACTAAGCTGTTTTTTATTGCTCAGGGATCAAGGCAGATAGACTAAGACTAGGATATTTATGGTATTCCAAAAATGGAAACAAGTGAAAGGAAATTCTTAATTCAACACAGCAATACAGAAATTTCCAGTCTAGGCTCAAGTAGAATACAAAGAACAGGTATAAGGAAGTGATTATTGTGCAGATTAACGTAGATAATAATTTTAAAATAACTTAAGGTATAGAAAGTTCTTCTAATAGATCATCAATATCATGACAATAGAAAATGGAAAACATGGCATCCCTTAAGATCGATTCAAAAAATAATAATTTTAATCATGACTACAGGAGAAAAAATTTCCTGCTTCCTTTTCCATAAATTCAGTTCCTGTATTGACAGGCATTGTCCATAAATTGTGTGAGAAAATTGTTCTTCAGGACAGAAAAAAAAGAATTTCAGTTAAAGCAGGTAATTCTATTATTTTCCCAGAAATATTTTAGGACATACTAATTTCCAGAAATAAAAAATGAATATGTTAAAATATTTCTATATTAAAAATACTATTGTATTGAAACTTTCATTAATTATTTCCTTTCTTATTGTAGGAACATTGTAGGAAAAGCTGCAAAAAGAATGGATAGATTTTAAAGTGATTTAACAGATGCTCTTTTTAATTTTATTTTTGCAATTTACACTTCCAAGAAAACATAGCCTAAACAAGGTATTTAAGCAGCTTGTAGATAGAATGATCCTGCTTTCTGACTGAGTATTCTATTGACAGACATTTATTGCTGCTAAGTTAATTACATCTGTAAATCTTTGAAGGAAGTCACATATAGTCTGGTTTCCTTATATTTATGTGGCAAATCAAAAGAAATTTTGCAAGATCTTACATGAAACACCGTATATTTGGGCACTGCACATGTCTGAGAATCAGACATTACTTTCAGCCCATTTCCCCAATATTGCAAAGATTTGGGGATATCTGGAAAGAAGATCAAATAAAATGGAGTTGCACTATTCTTCTTTGCCAGACTGTTTCTTAGAGAGTGGATGTAAGTGACAGGAGACTATAAATACCAAGACGTGAAAGATACTTTAAGCCATCTTTTACTTGGCTTTCCCCACACTGATGATTTCCTTCAAATACAGTCAGAACTACAGTGTTACAAGAAGAAAATTACCCCGTTTCTTCATTCAAGGAGACCATTTAAAAAAAAAAAAACATTATGTCAAATTAATTGTCCCAAACACCCCTCAATATATTTATTTAAAAAAAAAAAAAAAAAAAGTACTACATATATTCTGTTGGTACTACATAAACATTGACAGACACATAAGAATAGTAATCATTTCTGTAACCTTTTAAACCATTTGTTTTTCCAGGAAGCAAAGGTACTACAGGAAGTGCCAGATATTGCCTCATGTGCCTGGATTTATACCAGGTTCTTGATTTATTTGGCAGATGCAGAGCAGCAATCCACATGCTGCTCTGCCTTGGTGTGTGGGTGAGCAGCCAAAGTTGGCTGCAGCTGGGCTAGTGCACTACACATTCCCTTGTCCTCCTGCCCTTGCATACACCTCCCCACCCAGGAAAGGCAGATGGAACTGATAGCAGCCTTTCAGGGAGACCATGGGCAGTAAGGAGCTTCCACTTCCTTCCTTCAGCCTGGGAAAGACAGGTTTCCAAGGGCCAGGCTTAATTTTTTTGTTTCATTTCATTTTGGAGACAATTGTGTAGTAACTATCATGGCATCTGGGAAGCAGAAAGCTTGCAAGTAAAGGAGAATGAAGTTTGCATTCAGATGGCTTGACCAACTGTTGCAGTGGTTGGGTATTTCTGTGATACCTGCATTTTTCAAAAGATCATCTAAATTTGCAGACACAAGATTCTCTCAGGGCACCAAATGGTAAAGACCATGAACATAATGGGAGGCATTTATCGGACACATTTGTGAACTGAATTCAATTAAGAATAAGATCAAGCAATACCTAAAATGAGGAAATAGATTTGTACTACCAGAAGACTGTATTTTCAGATTAAATCTATCATAAGAGTACAGACAGAACAGGAGAACAAAGTGATTTTGTCTGCAAGTCTCACAATGGGAAATAACAAAGACTTTAATAACTTTATAGGAAACTATTACAAAAATACAGTAAGAAATAGCTGTAAGATATAATATTAAAACAGGTGGTAAAAATATTTTGTAACTTAAGAATGAATCTGTAGGAAAAGAGCAACATTCTTTCCTACCTGCAAGCAGGAAATACTATGGGAGTAGCTACTGTAGACAATACCTCTACCTGTATATAAGTTGAAAAAAAGTTACTGTTCACATATAATTTCTGCTTCTTAAACAGCTGATTGCTATCTTACAGATTAAGTTGTTGAGATGAGTGCAACTAAACCAAAAATAACACTTCCAAATGGCAAGAGCAGCTGAACTTTTCACAGAAAGTATAGAAACAGAAGGCAAGAAAAGAGAATACATTTTCTGAAATTTGCCATTTTCTTATAATGTCATCTCTGAAATATGCAGAACTCTAGAAACAAAATCCTATCTGAAACTGCCATTCATCCCCACATGAAAACTGGAGATACCTCCAGCAGCTTTTGTGTCAGAAGACCTGACAGACATGAATTGCTCATTTTTTTACCCGTAGTAGCACCTGAGCCTGGGTGATGCTCAAGAAATGTTCCCAATGCCTGCAAGCACATAACCATAATGCTAACCTCAGACAGCCAGTTAAGTTCTGTGTTGATGCCCAGCATGCAGAATGACAAATGTATATTATTAACTCTTCGACATTACTTCAAACTGAAAAATAAAAGATCTGTGGGCAAGGAAAGGAATGTAGTTCTTCCAGCATGGGGAAGTATCCCAATGAATGATGGAAGTACATTGTCAGAAAAGGGCTCTCATCCTCTTCTCTGCCATTTACATTTTTAAAGAAGTGGAAAACCAACAGCAAGACCATCGTATATTTCAAGATGGAGAATGTTTGAGGTTGACAATCAGCATTTCATTTTTGTGGGAATTTTTATAATCGTTCTCCATCTGCTTACTTTTCTCTTTCATTTAAAATAAATGTAATCTAGATTGAAATTACATGTTTTCCTGGCAATATACAGAAAACACAATGAGTATTACAGTCTTCATTGTGTCACTGTGTTAACTCCTGAGCAAAAAGTGAGACTGCATTATGCTGTCTTACATTAAATTCAGATCTCTTACATCTTCAAGAAAGTAACCTTACAGTAAACTGTCATTTTTAACACATGAACTAATCAATCTATGCCAAACTTTTATAAGCTTTTATGGTGGGGTTTTATTTTAGCACTTCTATGTATAACCTTTGCATTTATTCCTCTGCAGTTCTTTCAATATGCAGAATATGTATGACATCATCATCACACCAACACTGAGTAAGTTAAAGCACTACAAAGAAAATGTTACAAAATCTTTTAAAAATCAGGTTTTTTCTCTTGGATAAATACACCACTTCTTGTATTTCAAAGATACTTTATTACAGTGAATACTATGGTCCTGTAGTGGTCTTCTGAGTACACCAGTGTCATCCTCCTAAAGCAGATGAGCACATATTATTTATCTAAGACATTTGCAGCAACCTAGCACCTGCAACACAACCATGCCTTTGTGTGTGTGTGTGTGTGTGTGTGTTAAAAATTCTTACAAAAATTGTCTGAAAACAGAAACTAGTCAGCTTTCAAGTTTTTCATTGGATTTGACTTCAAATTCCATTTGTAAAACATTTTATTATATCAAAAACAACTGTAGGTTCAAACTGAAGCATTCATCTTTAGGCCAAATGTTACTACATTAATCAATAGGCAAGAAGTGAACAGTTTCAACTTTATGTAAAGCAAAAGAGCCACAGCTCTTTACTTTTAGGAAATCAATGAAATTTTGGGAAAAATGAATGATGGCTACAAGATTATCAGCAAAACCAACACTATCAGCAGCATCTGCACAGGAATTGGATGGTAATCAATTAAACACAGGCAATTATACCTATTGCACAATGTTGGACTTCAATTCAGGAGTAATGCTTATGTGCTCAAGACTACTGGACATTCCTCAAAAGAAGACACCACCATTCATTAACATCAATGAGTGACTTTAAAGAGAGAGTGGCACTTCTGCAGCTGCAAAGGTTTGAAATCAGTACAACATATTCATGCTGGGCATGCTGGTCCTGCCTTGTTGCAAGCTACAAGCTTAGAATTGTTCTTCTCATCACTTAAAAATAAAAGCTTTACATTTTATGTCTACAAAAGTTCTGTTTACAGTACTGCATTCTAGCTTGAAACATTCTGTTAATCATTTTAATGAACTTACTGCATATTTGTGTATTTCATACTTGTCTTATGCAGAGAAAAAGACTATGAATATTTTGGGTTTTGCACAATCCTAAAAGTGACATAAAGAATAATCAGCTGGAAGATATCCCCCAAGCATATAAACTTCAATTTCAAACAAGCGGGCCAGGAAAAGAGAGAAAGGAAAAAAAAAAAAAGGAAAAAAAAGAAAAGAAAACCCTGGGTCACAGAAAATGAGTTGTTTTACATGTAACCAGCCAGGTATCTTCAGTTTATTTCACAGAATCACAGAATCACGGAATATTGGAAAAGACCTCCAAAATCATAAATCCATCCATCTACCTAACATTATCATGACCAATAATCCATTTCTGGAAATGCCAAGCCCACAGGTTTTTGAAAAACTCCAGGGATGGTGTCTCCACCTCTTCCCTGGGCAGCCTATTTCAATGCCTCACCACTCTTTCAGCATAGAAATTATTCTTAATGTCTAATCTAAACCTCCCCTTGGTGCATCTTAAGCCCATTACCTCTCATCCTATCACTAGTTCCTCGGAAGAAAAGACCAACACCAACCTCACTACAGCCTCCTTTCAGGTAGCTATAGAGAGCAATAAGGTCTCACCTCAACCTCCTCTTCTCCAGACTAAACAATCACAGTTCCCTCAGCTGTTTCTCATTAGACGTGTTCTCCAGATCCCTCTCCACATTTTCTGGCTTTTTTCTGGACCTGTTGCAGCACCTCAATGTCTTTCTTATACTGTTGCACCCCAATCTGAACACAATACTCAATCTCTGCCCTCACCAGTGCCAAGAGTACGATCACTTTCTTACTCCTGATGGACACATAATTTCTGATACAGGCCAGGATGCTGTTGGCCTTCTTGTCCACCTGGGCACACTGCTGACTCATGTTTAGCTGGGTGTCAACCATCACTCACAGGTCCTTTTCTATCAGGCAACTTTCCAGCAATTTATCCCCAAGTCTGTAACATTTCCTGGAGTTGTTGTCACCAAAGTGCAGGACCTGGCACTTGACCTTTTTGAACCTTTAAAGATTGACCTCAGACCATCAATATAACCTGTCTAGATCCTTCTGCACAGAGCCTTCCTACCCTTGAGCAGATCAACACTCCTGCTCAATTTTGTGTCATCTGCAAACTTACTGAAGATGCACTCAATTCCCTCATATAAATCATTGATAAAGATATTAAAGAAGACAAAAAGCCTGACTAATAAATAGTACATCTCAGGTGATATTTTCCATAGAACTCATATAAAGAATCAATTCTGTCAGAATTTTTTTCAACTGTATCAATTCCCTACTTTAACAAATAGAGTCCTGTTCAGATAATCTTATCATGATAATCCAGAGAATTTCTATGTAGTTTCCCTGTTGCTCTGTTCATGACCTTTTTTATTTATTGAGGAAGTAAAGTGATGGGTGAGAGAAACTCACTAAAAATTGAGAGGCCCTATGAAGTACCAGTCAATCCTTAGGGAGTAAAAAGAGTGAAGAAAACAGTCAAAAAATCTTCAAGAGCAGTTCACCCTTATGAATCTGAAGCAGGAAGTGTTGCCAAAGGCAGTCTCTGCAATCTGTCATATAAGCAACAGTTAGGAATGTGAAAAAAAGAAACATATTCAAGTTGCTCACCTGTTTTTTGTGGGTGGAGAAAGAGTTTCATGAATAAATCTAATCTTTCAGATGTCTCTTGATTTTTATTATTTTCTCTACCATCCATCCCCAAAAAACCCAAACAACAAACCCAAGCCTAAAACAAACCCATAGAATATTTGGAATAATTTTTATTCTAAAGAAACTATCCTGAACAAAGCTGTTTAAAAACTATTTATTACATCTTGCATTAATATGATCTTCAGCGTTCCCAAAATTATGCACACAGCAGGTGTGCAGGAATAATTTGCATCTAGTCAATGTACATATAAAGCATAAAGAGGATTTTTTTTTTTTATTACGTAAGTTTTTTTTAATCTCATAGAATCAGAATCTATGTGCCATGTGTCATAATGCAGTAGGCAATAGTAATTCATTTCAGTAAACCACCAGATGCAGTTTTGCATAAAACATCATTATAGTTGAAAAACCATTATATATCAAAACTAGTAAAAGTCTGAAGTGATAACGTATTTCTATTTATCTAATTAAAGTGAGATAAACTCCTGCAGAGCAAATCAGTTCTGATATGCTGCATTACAATTACTTGCTCAGTACAATAATCCAATTTGAAGTAATTGATCCAAGAAGATCAGATCAGATTTTCTATCAGAGGATTTTAACTTAGATTTAGAACCAAAATATCTTTACCAAAGTTTTGTCAGAACTCGATACTAACCTACTAATAATATGTCAAATCTTCAAGGAGGAAGCCATCTGCTGTAAACATTGCTGAATGATCCAAAGATTTCAAAGACATTCTCATGCCTGTCTCATTAGTGGGAAAATTAAAATGAAATAGTTAAAAATTCTTCATCTGCAAGAGATGTAGAGAACTTCCAAGAGACACAGGAAAATCTGCCAGAAAAGCAGGTCTTAGTTAAAATTACACTAATAAACTACTTGCCTGTGCTCATTCAGTTTTTATCCCAAACTAGGTACAGTAGTTTTGGCCAGCTACCAGTACTTTTCAGATGTCAGTTTCTTTGAGCCATATCTTCCAGATATTTGGAAAATTATTTGTTTTGGTTTTTTTTTAATCCTCCAGAAAGAGTATTTTTGATGACAAATATGGACCAAACAACATCTGATTGATGTTGTTTCATCTCCTCAATGAAATTTTGAAAAGTTTCATTGAGGAGAGAACTAAAATTTTATGCATGGATTTGTTCCTTATTTCACCAACAGCCAAGGTCAGATATTAAGTAAAACTATATCTTGACTACAGGCTACACAGAAATTCAGTTCTATGCATGTTACAAAAGTCAGCGTGCATATTATAGCACACATACTACAGATAATGCTTAAATTTGGATCAAAACAAACTGTTTATTCTGCTTTCATGATATCTCTCATTTTAACTCACAGCCTGGCCATATTCCGCTCATCAATTACAAGAGTTGACTTTGGTGATATTCTAAATGAGGAGTAATGAATGTTGCCTAAAGGGTTTCAATTATATGTCAGATCGCCTTATGGTTCTTTCAAGCCTTGCATCCTTCCTCCAGCAGGATCATATTCAAGGACTAAGTGGAAAATGGAAAATATAACACTTCAAATGAGGTTGTCAGGTTTGGCCCGGAAGTGTGAAAACTGATTAACTTTCACAATAAATTACAGAACTATATCTACTGTTAGTCACCATAAAATTATTAATCCAGTTTGTAAATTCATCCAGTAGATTATTTGTTTTTTAAACTCCTATAAAAACAAATGCTGGTTTGAATAAACAATGCACATTCAAATCACTTGTTTATTAGTTTTACTATCTGGGAAGAACAACAAAGTAACTTAGCGCAGCATGGCTCTGCAGTTTGTTTACTAACCTGTACTACTTTTTAACTGTTGGCATTCAGATTAACTGTCACAGCAAAGAAAAATGGATTTACATTCAAATCACAGTGGGGAGGTGCTGGTTTGAGGATAGGAAACAGAGATTAGATTGAAATTAATGATGTTAGTCCTTTGATTTATCTAGATGGTCTTCGAGCAGGAGCCTTGAGGTCTGAGCTCCCCCAGCAGCACTGGTGTCACCTTGTATGGAGTCTTGGGACCAGCTAGGGCAGCCTGGGTAGACCCTGCCCTAGCCTCAGCCTCAGCCCACATTCTGGAGTACAGACATGCCACAGCACACCTCTGAAGGGACAGCTCTTAACAGGAATTCTAGGAAAGGCACAAATCCAAAGCTACAGGAGTTCTGAACTGGCCTGACAAAACAGCCACTCAGTACCACTGCTGCTACAGAAAAGAACTAAAAAATTGACTCAAATACTTTGGTCCATCTGTTATCAGACAGTGTTAATACTATATAAGGAATACATGGAGCTTATAGGTAGGAAATAGTATGTTGTACTGCAATTACATCTATTTTAAGGTTTTTCATGCTGAAGCAAGTGATATGCTTAGAAACACATCCCACCTTCCTACTGCTCCCCCCAAAAAAACCCAAAACCTTAGACCCCAGGACCATATAGAATCAAGCAATAGCTAATGCGTTAAAGGCGGATGGGGAATGCAAAGAAACACTGAAATAAGGTTCAGACTGACAAAAAGTACCATCTATTCTCCAGCCCCTTTTTATTGACAAGAAGCAAGTCATTGAAGAGCTGGTAATGGGGAAGGGCACCAAAAAAGGAGAACAAGGCAAAGTGAATGCTTACAGGAAGGTTTTCCTGATCATGAGGGATACCTAGACAAGTAGAAGCAGAAAATGGAAGCTGGAATCCCACTCAGGCTGGAATCTAGAGTCAATATTTTGACAATGAATTGATGTGTAGTAAGGATAGGTCAGGAAAGCTCCTGACTATTAAAACGGTCAGCTTGGGTTGGATACAGTAGATAACAAGGTGACAGATGGTATGCAAGGAACTTTGAATATACAGGGAGTATTATGGTTATAGAATCACACACTGAAGTGATCACACAAAGATGATGCTTTCATAAGCATTCAGAATGGATAAAAGCAGAAGAGTGTTGTGTTTCTCATGTATAGAGAAAAGCATTTTGCAGGGATGAGAGCTTGTATGAGACTTTCAGGTTTATGTGTATCTAAGGAGCTGTTTCTTGATGCCATTAGGCAGAAAGAATCAATAAGATGTAGAAATAGCTCAAAAAGGATGGTTTAGAAACTACTCTGAATATAAAATGACACTCCAGTTAGGTTGCTGAAATAACCACAGAAATGACAGCTTACCAGATCTCTAGAGTAGACTTAAAATTTCCAAAACAGAAGGGACTATAGCAGTAATTCCAAATGGAATGAAAGCTAACCTTATCAAAACACACAATATTAATACTTCTAATAACAATTAATTTAACAGAAATTGAGAGGAGAGGAGAGGAGAGGAGAGGAGAGGAGAGGAGAGGAGAGGAGAGGAGAGGAGAGGAAGGAAAGTAAAAGAAGGAAAGGGAATGGGAAAGGGAACGGGGAAGGGAAGGGAAGGGAAGGGAAGGGAAGGGAAGGGAAGGGAAGGGAAGGGAAGGGAAGGGAAGGGAAGGGAAGGCTGTCAGTATGAAGTGTCAACATCATTTTAATCTCATGATGACTATAACAAGTACAAAATTTGCAATTACTTTGATTTTAAATGTTGCATTCAGAATTAAGAACCATTTGTTATTTAGAATTTATTTTTCTCTTTTATTTTAAAGATCTCAGCTTCTGAAGATATCTGAGGGATAATATCAGCTTCTGTTTTTAGGACTTCATAGCTCAATATTACTGAGGTACATCCAACACCCAGAAACCAGTGACCAAACAAAACATTCCCAAAAAAATTCTTTAAGTAGTAAATTAATTTTTCAGATAATCTTACAAGTGGAGTCCTGATTTGGACATTTTAATGCTGGAAATCAATTAATCTGCCCCTTCAACTCCTACTATTAAGTCTCCTCAGCATGATTTTACTCTTACAACTCTGCAAGACATGGATATGGGAATGTAATTGCTTTTGGATGGCTACAGCAACTTCATTTAACAAATACTCATGTAACTTTAACAAAACAATTCACTCAAGTGAACTGAAGTGGTCCCCATGGCCCCTGCCTGTGGAGCAGGGAGGCAGAGTAATCTTGCTGCTTGCTGCTCACTCCCACTGTCCTTGGTTGGGCCACCCAGCTGAAGCTGGCTCCATGAGCTTTGCACCCACCTCAGCCTTCACATCTATCTCCTGGGTTTTCACTGCAATGTTGATCTTTTCTTTGGGCTGCCCTTCCTCTCACATCCTTTTGGGACCAGCTGCACTCTTGCCTCTGCATCTGGGAAACTTTTAGCCCCACACTACTTCCCAGGCTCTCACCAACTGAAAAAGTAATGCAGTTTACTAGAAAATTTTTCCAGAATTGCAGATAAATCACATTCCATTGTAAATGGAGTGAGCTCAAAACATCTGCACAGGTAGTTAATAGCAGTTACCATGGCTCCGCTGATGCACAGAAGCAAATTAAACCTCTGCAACTCAGTTGTGTGCTTGAGCTGTAGATCTCCACTGTAAGTAAATTGACACACTTTACAGCTAATGATGCCAGCATTGTGAGGAAATACAAATGCAGTGATCAGGCATAATAACACAGTTTTTGCCCATTTTAATGAGAACTGCAGGCTGTTAGCTCTCAGAATGGCAGTGTATCAGACTGAAATCAGAATTTACTTAGGTACAGAGCAAGGTTCTATTTCACTTCTGCCATATCACCTGAGTAGAGCTCACTCACTGTCCATTGCAAAGACTTAGCCCCTTCATTTTCATTTATGATTGACACTGCTGGCTGAAAAAACAGGAGGACAGCAACTGCAATACACTGATAATTTGGGTAAATATAATCGATAGCTTTAATATTGCATTCTTCTATTCTACACAGACATGAAAGAGACTTGTAAGAATTCTTAGCTCTACCCTTACTGCTTTGAGATGGCTAAGAACAGCTCATAAAGTACTAAGATGCAGGCTGCAAAATGGAGAGAAAGCAGAAAAATAAAGAACGGAGCACCAAGCCTGTTATTGTCCATAAAATTTACTCCATTCAGAGAAAATCAAGTCAAGTAACCTCACAACAAATACTAGGTGAATTTATGTTCCATATTCAATTGTGTTCTTTTATTCCATTTGAGACAGTTCTGTATCATTCCATGACAATAATTATTTCTTCAGAATAATGTCATGAAAAAGACAAAGTTTGCACTTATATAGTTTTTAATATGCATGCTTACTATAAAATACAAAGTAATCCAAATTATCAAATGTATTTTTTTAATTAAGTAGCATGGCAGAGATGACAATTTCAGAGCAGATTATGATTGTATGTCAGGACTCCATTAGGGAATCAAAAACTGTAGTCTCATGACATCCCATGTTATTACTACACAATGACATCACGGACACATTGCTGGAAAGTGCTGACAATAATATGTTTTGCTTTTACACACCAGAAGTAGGTAACTTTCAGGTGACTTCACTAGGTAGGTAACCTGATTGTATCTGGCCCCTATACAGCATTTCTAATTAATCAACTCATTACCTGGAATCAGCTTAACATGTTCAAAACATGAATACTGATATTCACAGTCAACATAAAAAAATTATTATGTCAGTTGTTTTAAAGAGTGTGTGCAACCTTCCCATGATATTCTGCTCATCCATAACACTAGCATGCCCAAAACTGGACTGGTGCAGTTTGGTGTACAACTCAGGCAACCTAAACGTGTGCAATGATATATTTTTATGTATATGAACACTATGAGGACATTTTCCCATTCCTACTTAGGGTTAAATCTAAGTTTTAATACTGGCAAATAATCTAATTCAACCTCACTAAAAAGGCCTGGAAGCTATGGGACCCCCACAGGGTAGCTAGATGATTAGTTAATAACAGAAAAGCCACCAGCTACCGAGATGAGCGATAATTAGAATTATAGTTGAAGTACAACAGAATCCAAGTGAGTGGCTGAAATGGTATTTAGAACCAATGATGGAAGGACCTCAGATCATTGTGAAGGAATACAAAGTACTGTTTTTCTCTGAAGCTAACTTCTTCACAAAGCACATTAAAACCTTGTCATTATTTTCTGCCAATGCCCCTTTCTCGGGGGCAGACTGTATGAAGACTACTTCACAGCACTCTTCACTTTCACTGCTACATGTCTTTGAAGAGGCAAGGACAGAGAACCACCTTTCTTCTAGTGTGCTTCTGTTTAATATCAAGTTTTCAGGTAAGAATTGCTTTTTGAAGCTGGTTCATTTCCTTGTGTTTGTTATGGGTTCGGCAGAAGCCAGTGGCTGTGTGCTGCATTTTTTCTCTAGAGAGCCCTTAACACTTTTAGAAGACAAAGCAAAAGAATGTGTTGGAAGTCATGGCTACTTTCTCAATAGCTTGTAAAAGCCATTCTCGGATGATGCTTAAAGAGCAGGGACTGCTTCAGGAAATGAGAGCAGTTAGTAGATGTAGGTAACTTGATTTTTGTATCTGCAGCTTTTCCTCACCCACATTTCATACATATGTTCAGGTGGGTTTTTTTCATCCATTAAATGAAAAAAAAAAAAAAAAGGGAAGATACGTTTGATTAAAAAGGAAATATTTACCAACTGCCCTGGGTTTGTGTGACAAGGTTTTGGTAGTGGTGGAGCTACAGGGGTGGCAACAGTGGTAGTGCCTTTGTGAGAACATATTTAAGGAAAAAAAAAACCCAGACAAAACAACACAACCCTGGGCAACAGCAGCCAGAAGGGAGAAGTGAGAACATGTGAGAGAAACAACTCTCCAGACACCAAGATCAGTGAAGAACAAGGCAGAGGAGGTGCTCCAGGTGCCAAAGCAGAAATTCCCCTGCAGCCTGTGATGAAGGCCATGTTACCCCTGCAGCCAATGGAGGTTAATGATGGAGCAGATATCCACCTGCAGCTCATGGAGAACCCTACACTGGAGCAGGTGAGTGCCTGAAGGAGATTGTGACCTCAGGGAAGCCTGTGCTGGAGCCTGCTCCTGGAAGGAGAGATGCTGTAGAGACATAAACCTGTGCTGGAACAGGTTGCAGGACTTCTGACTCCAGTGGAAACTCATGCTGGTGCAGTCTGTTCCTGAAGTACTACATCCCCATGGAAATCATCTGTGCTGGAGCAGTTTATGAAAAACTGTAGCCTGTAAGAAGGACCCATATTGGAGAAGGTGGTGGAGGACTGTCTCCCATAGGAGGGACCCCACACCAGAGCAGTGGAAGAGTAGGAGAAGGAAGCATTGGCAGCAACATGCGATGCACTGATTTCAACCACCATTCCCTGTCTCATTGTGCTGTGTTGGGGGAGGAGGTGGAGAAAATGGGGACTGAAGTTGAGTTCAGATGCAAGAGAGGGGTTGGATGAAGGTTTTTTAATTTGGGGTTTAGTTCTCATTACCCAAGTCTGATTTGATTATCAATAAATAAAAATTTCCCTGAATTCAGTCTGGTTTGTCTGTAATGGTAAGTGGTGAGTGATCTCCCTACCCTTATTTCCACCCATAAGCCTTTATTGTATTTTCTCTTCCCTCTCCAGCTGAGGAGGAGGGGTTACAGAGAAGTTTTGTGGATGCCTGGCATCCAGTAAAGGTCAACCCTTCACACCAACTGAAAATGAAATACCACATATTGAGGGATTACTCCACTTTAGCTCCTTTTTACCACATAAATCAAAAAAATGTTTGTTTCAAAATTGTGACTGTGTTTGCTGGAAAAATTCATGTTCACATCCTATTCTTGAGGTGTGTTGAGAATATTTAATATCAGTTGCTGACATGCTAGGGTCATATACATGACATATCTAGGAAATATGTAAGACAAGAAACTACTGGGCAGAGTTCAACAGAGGGCTAAAAGGATGTTTAGGTGACAGGATCATCTCTCTGACAAGGAAACACTGAGACACCTGGCTCTGTTTAGCCTAGAGAAGAGAAGACTGAGAGGGGAATCTTATCAATACTTATAAATATTTACAGGGCAGGTGTAAAGAGGATGAGTATAGTCTTTTTTCAGCAGTGCACAGTGACAGCACAACAGGTGACAGGCACAAACTGGACCACAGGAAGTTCCACCTAAACATAAGGAAAAATTTCTTAACTTTGAGGATGGCAGAGCACTGGAACAGTCTGGCCAGGGATGCTGTGGAGCACCCTTCTCTGGAGACTTTCAAAACCTACCTGGAAGTGTTCCTGTGCAACCTGCTCTAGGCGAACCTGCTTTAGCAGTGGGGTAGAACTATATCATCCCCAGAGGTCCTTTCCAATGCCTACCATTCTGTGACTTATCAACAACCCACACTCATTTCTGGCGGTGCATTTGAGTAGACAACACTGGTCCTTTCTAGATATCAAAGAATTAATATGGATAAAGAGTCACAAATGAATCATTTATCCTCACGCCCCTCTCACACGGTAATTCTGAAGAGGAGAAGTCATAAAGGCAAACAGCAATAAAATCTTAAGTAAACCTCAACAGTGTGAGGTATGTCCACAGATAGACAAGCTGGGGTCCTGTAAGTATACAATTCATAAAAAATTTCACGGGGGGGGGGGGGGTCTGATATTTAACGGTGAGTGTTACCAAGTTCCACGTGGCTGCTTCTCTCCAAGAATTACCACGCACAGATACTGAAGTGTCATGCTCTATGGTTTCCATTAGGATTGTGAGGAAGGCCTGGATGAGGTAGAAAATCTAAATTGAAAAAATCTATTTTATATGCATGCTCTACAGCAACACAGGTAACACAAGTAAAAAAAAAAAAGTCTTTAGAGACTAATTTAAAAGAAACTATTCATGCATTGGATGCTGTGGAAAACTTACAGATAATAGATTTAAGAAGATAGTGCTCTTTTTTTACAAACTTGAAATACTATCCAGCTCAAATTTCTGCATTTAAACACTGACTGTACTGGACAACATTAATATTTCATAGGCAAATACAAGGATGTTGAAACACATCTGGGAGAAAAGATGGAAGTTATATCAATTCTGAATCATGCTCCATAAGGTTTGACTCTGGATAACAGGCTCCAGCAAGTCCATAAATCTTATTAGCTTTCATTGACCTGATGGTGTTTCTTTGGCTCATCAGCAAGGGATGTCCATGCAGAAAGCAGTTCATTGCCTTTATTTCTAGAAGTATGAAGTCCCCATATACACAGCCTCTAATGGCCTAAAGCCCAAACTTACACGCATTGCATGCCTGCAGTGCGTCATACTCCATCAGAAGCCAATGTGCAAATAACATATTTCCATTTTTAAAGTCTGAAAAATGTCACAAAAAGCTTTTGGCATTTACGTGACTCAGACAATCACACTGACACCCTCTAAGTCTCTCTGCAGATAATATCTAATGTTCAGTATATAACCACAGCAGGAAATTAGAAATAACTATTAAAGTAAAATCTCAGATTCTGCAGCATAACCATTAAAGTACACCAGACTACAAAAAGAGTACTTAAAAGGACACTATTGACAGTTATTGCTTTAAAAGTGAAAATCAAAATGTAATGCACTTAAACAACAAATGGTCTTTTTACACATAGGGGCTATTTTACCAAAATTCAGCCCTGCAACTTGGTACAGATTAGTGCATTAGAATAATGAGATTTTCACCTGTGTCTTCATGAAAAAGAGATCCAACAGAAGTAGCTCTTTGTCCTTTCTTCATGTAGCACTTCTTTAATTAGCATATCAACAAAAAAAACACAATAAAACCCCCACCAAAACAACAATAAAACACACACAAAAACCCCAAACATAAACCTACACACCAAAAAAAATAAAAACAAAAACAAACAAACACCAACAAAAACAAAACAAATAAACAAATAAATTTAGAAAAAAAACGGGGGAAAAAAGGAAAAAAAAAAAAAAGAAAGGTGTAATATCTTTTGTACTTTAAAAGAAATAAATTAACAACACACCAATTTCATATCTGGGCCTGATATGAAGATGCTATAGTACCCATATCAGTTGTATATGTTTTGAAATGGGAGTCGCAATTGCCAGCTGTACGAATTCACGGTGATAATGCAAAAAAAAGACTCCAACAGGCTGAAATCTGTCCTGATGACAGAAAGGAAACATGCTGTCATGAGCAGGACACAGAAGGAGTGAAAAGAAGCTGCTGCCAGAGTGCTAGCAAGAAACACTTACTTCTTACAGGGTTGTGGTTCCAGGATAGGATAGGAAAATACCAAATGAAACATTGTCACCTTGTTTGGGAAGAGTTTGTTAGGTATCAGTCTTCTCACATCTTCTTTCTAAGAGAGTAAGAATGTCAAAAAACAGGGAAACAGCTGAAGTGGCATTGCATCATGAGTGAGGGTGGGGTGCGTGGTTTTGTGGGTGGGGGTATATGTGCACATATGCAGAAGTGATGCACATGGCAGAAGGATGAGTATACATTCACGGTTATATTTCCACTACTTCCATTCATGAAGTAAAACACATTAGTCACATTATAGTGGAAGCAGAGTTCAAATTTCCATTCTTCAACCCTTCAACTCATCTATCTTATGCAGTTGCCCAGTATGTTTCTGTTGTCATATATTTTTCTGATAAAAATAGGATCAGGTCTATAAATTGCAAGCCTCACACTACTGCTCTGGATTTTTATGTGAAAAATTAATCACATAGCTTTTAATTTAAGACAGAGAATATCTTAAGAAAATTTTGAAAAGCTGAAGTTCAGATTAGATGCCTGGCAAGCAGAGAATCTATTTCTGAGAAGGAACATCTCTGACTTTAAGGTGAAGTGTACTTTAAGTATGTAAGACATAGAAGGCATCAATTAATTTTATAAAGATTGAGCAGTGAGGAAGAAGAAATAAAAGCAACAGGAAAAGAATTTAATTCCCTCAATGTTTATTGAAATAATTTTCTTTTAAGATTATGCATTAACTAGTAACACGACTACTGTTAGCCACTAGCAACTGAATCTACATAGCAAATAGAAAAGGAAATTGGCTACTCAACTTACATCGGGATGATATCAGCATCCTGAAAATGAAACTAGAAGAGAAAAGCTATGTATATGGCTAAAGTTTCCAAATGTAATAATAGTAAATGAACATTACTGTCATATACCACAGTCATTCTTTACTATTACCCAATTGTCTCAGCTAATTAGTAGAAACACTGTTTAACTACCTGTTCTCTGTGAAGGATGTCTGAGTCGGACTTCCTACAAGTTTCTGAAACAGTATAGATGAAATTTGGAACTGAATGTAGAGTGTTCCAATCCAGTTTTGCAGTTTATATGTCAAATCTTTTTCCACAATCCATGACACAAGTGTTTTCACCTCCTATTTTAAGTGGGAAAACCTTCATGATGGGAAAAGCAGATGGAAAGAAGGAAAAATAAGAGAGGACAGATACAGCTCAGAAATGTATTTTACTTAGCAATCGTGTCCTGTAAGAAATGTACACAACATTTCACAAGCACTGAAAATATAGACACAAGATACATGGTACTGGATATGTACATTGCAGTCAATGTAGGCATTGCTAGATTTGGACAGTTTGCCAATCAAAACAAACACAGTTGCCACTGTGACACTGAACTTCATTCTGAATGTATCCAATGTGAACAACAAAGACATAGACAAAGGCATTATTTTGGTTTAAATCAGAGAGATTGGATTTGAAATTTCCTTTGCATTTGGAGGACTCAAATATCATTTATTTATTAAAACAAAACAAAACAAAACAAAACCAAACAAAACCAACAACAACAAAAATTTTGCTGATACACAGCAAAAACTATAAAACGTAACCTTTTCATGTTTTCTGTTTTCTCTATTGTTGTTGGAAAGGCAAAAAAGCTGAAAAACTTGTGATAGAGAGATATACCTGAAAAAATCGCATGTTAAGACAGAGATCTTTCCAGCTTTATAAGACTATTGCTGTTCTTTACATGATAGCTATCTCATGAAAACATGGATCATTCAAAAAGAGCAAAAAGGTTGAAAGGCTTTAGAAAGTAGGTTTAAAATACCAGGCTCTAGAGTACCATCTTACTCTTGTGAAAATGTGCTACATTGTCAGTGACATGAAGTCATGACTTTCTGGTCTGGACATCTACCAATTAAAGATACTTGTTCTTATTCCCAGGAGATCAAAAATGAATAAGGCAAGAGACATTTTGTAATGCAAAGTAAAAATAATGAATTCAGTAATGAGCCTGTGAGGTACTTAAATTATGTGTGATTTCTTGAGTGTCAAAAAAGCTATGTATAAAAATAGGTCAGTTTCCAAGACAGCAGAAAATCACAAGTTAGTAAGTGTCAAGAGGCAGAAAAGATACAGGAGCTGACACTAGCCTGCAAACTATAGAAAATGTGCCACTATGCAATATCAAGCATAAAGGGCATCAAAGGATGTATGTTCATAAGATTACTTTAGAGAAGAGAATAATGGTTTTCATATAATTCTTGCATTACCTTACTGTGTACTATCTGTTACAGGCACATCTCATAACACTTTTTGGAACATTACGAGAAGCAAATTCAGAAACGATCCTGGAGTGAAAGGACTGTATAAAGCTTAAGATAATTGTGACAAGCATTGATTAAATAAATTTTTCTGCAAAAGTAAGCAATTCTGCCACTATTCATAATAAAGCCCATGTAAGAGCTGTTAAAAACAAAACAAAACAAAACAAAAACCAAAACAAGTATATTCCTACTCTTCCCTTCAAACCCTTGAACAAGCTGTTGAAATTATAACATCTGGACAGTATAGCAAACTCTGATATTTACCATTAATACAAAGGGCTAAGTCTAAATATCAGTGACAAGGTCAGGGCTAGGTCAAGCATGAATCATGACTAAGAAAATGCACAGAGTCACTGTCTTTGGCGTTTTTGGGGGGGTTCTTTCCTTTTAACTGGTAACAGTGTTGTATGACAAAGTCATCATTAGCTGCAGGTTTTAGAATATGACTTATAAAAGCAAAAAACAATTTATTATGTTTCTGACATTATTTCATATGGGAAAAAATTATAATTAGCTTCACCAAATTATCACCTGTCTCAGGATACCAATTTCAGCTGTTGTCGAGTGCTTGTCTCAGTTGGTCTTCCTTTCCCACATTCTGTGAATGACAGTTTTTAAATTAATAGCAACTTTATATCATACATAAAGGACATTTGAAAAAATATAAACCACACAAATATGTTACTGGCTGAAGAGTTTGACCACATAGTCATTCAAAACAAGAGCAATGTATAGCTTTCATGTCCTAAGGGCCTCAAGAAATATGCCATTTCTCACTCCTGAAGACTGAGCAGCTATAACTCACAGTTAAAGGCAAGACACTCACAGGCTTTTACACATGGTCTTTGGCACAACATCCTAAAATATTGGTTTTGTCTATTTTTAATGTCAGCTTGCTAAAGAAAGAAATTCTTTTACAACACAAAATTTAAGAGTTGACAATGTAATTTTTTTATCTAGTTTGGTGCCTTCAGCTCCTGACAGTGGCTTTAATTTATTATAAAAATTTCAAGGGGCTACATTTTTGCACTGAGTGCCATAATTTAACACTAGACACAGACGCCTGCCAATTCTAATTCATTTTGAATGAGTTGAGGGGTTTTTCCCTTGAATTTTTCTGCTGTGAACTTGCATATGTCATTAAAAGAAAATAACTCAATATTTAGCGACTTTTAAGCAAGATTTTAATCCACAGACTATGTGCATCAGTCAGGATTGGGCTTGAAAACCACATCTTCTGCTTTAGTACAACCGTTCGTGAAGGACTTTGTAAAATCTTGCAGTCAGTGTGGTAAAAGCCATATAAGGCAATGAGGAAAGGGAAAGGGAAAGGGAAAGGGAAAGGGAAAGGGAAAGGGAAAGGGAAAGGGAAAGGGAAAGGGAAAGGGAAAGGGAAAGGGAAAGGGAAAGGGAAAGGGAAAGGGAAAGGGAAAGGGA
>JANVCC010010369.1:10653691-10770195 GCA_025345505.1 Todiramphus chloris collaris
AGAGAAGAGAAGAGAAGAGAAGAGAAGAGAAGAGAAGAGAAGAGAAGAGAAGAGAAGAGAAGAGAAGAGAAGAGAAGAGGAAGAGACAGGCATCTCTTGGAGTTGCACACTGGAAGACTGTAAGGCAATAGTAACAAGCTGCAAAAAAGGAAATTCTAATTAGATATTAGAGGTGAGGTTAAGTGACACCAATGACAGGCTAATCAAACACTGAAGCATGGGCACAAAGAAGCTGTGAAATATTTGTCTTAGAAATATTCAAACTTGACTTGTCAAAACCCAAGGAACCTTTGTATAGAGTGCCCTGACTTTAGCAGGAGATTGTATCAGGTGATTTATGGACCGCCCTTCCAACAAAATATATTATAGTATTTGAATCTATGAATAAACAGAAGAACATATGTGAAAAACATAACCTGCATAGAGGCAATAAGCAAACAAAACAGGGTTTATTAATCAATTTAATCATGCATAATTATTTGCCCAGCTGTGTAACAACCTCACAGTTTAATCTCACCCTAGATGAGTTTCAAGATGTAAATTACAAATCAAATCAAGACTGCATCTTCTCAGACTTGCCTCACATAAAGTACATAAACATGAAGGAGTACAAGTCCATAGGATTGGACAAGATTCATCCGTGGGCCCTGAGGGAGTTAGCAATTGAAGTTGCAAAGCCATTTTCCATCATGAAGGTCTGGTGAAGTTCCCACTGACTGAAAATGGAGAAACGTAACTCCCATTTTCAAAAAGGGGGATAGGAAGATCCAGGGAACCACAGGCACATGGAAAATGAGGAGGTGGTTGGTGACAAGCAACATGGCTTCACCAAATGCAAATCCTGCCTGTCAAATTTGGTGGCTTTTTATGCTGGGGTCATGTAATCTGTGGATAAGGGATGGGCAGCTGCTGTCAGCTTCCTGGATTTGTGCAAAGGCTTGACATTGTCCTGCATGACATCCTGGTCCCTAAATTGTAAGGAAATGGCTTTGACTGATGAACTACTCAATGGACAGGTAATTGGCTAGTTGGCCACTCTCAAAGAGTTGTGATCAATGGCTCAATGTCCAAAAGGAGACCTGTGACAAGTGGAGTCCCTTGGGGATTTGTACTGGGACCAGTGTTGTTTAACATCTTTGTCAGTGACATAGAAAATGGGATCAAGCACACCCTCAGCAAGTTTTCTGTTGACATCAAGATGAGTGGTGCAGTTGACACGCTGGTGGGAAGTTATGCCATGCAGAGGGGCCTTGGCAGACTGGAGAAGTGGGCCCATGGCAACCTCATGAATTTCAACACAGTCAAGTGCAAGACCTTGCACCTGGGTCAGGGCAATCCAAAACACAAATACAGGCTGGGTGATGAGCAGGCTGAGACTAGCCCTATGGAAAAGGACTTGGGGATGCTGGTTGAAGAAGCACTTAACATAAGCCAACAAAGTGAGATGGCAGCCCAAAAAGCCAATCACATCCTGGGCTACATCAGAAGATGCATGGCCAGCAGATCAGGGGAGGTGATTCTGCCACGCTGCTCTGATCTGGTGAGACCTCATCTGGAATACTGCATCCAGATCTGGAGCCCCAAACACAAGAGGGACATGGGTCTGTTGGAGAGGGTCCTGAGGAGGGCCACAAAGATGGCCTACAAGTACAGGCTGAGGGAGTTGGGTCTGTTCAGCCTGGAGAAGAGAAGGGTCTGGGGAGACCTGATAGTGTCCTTACAGTATCTGAAGAGGGCCTACAAGAAAGCTGAAGAGGGGCTTTTTACAAGGGCATGTGGTGACAGGACAAAGGCCAATGGTTTTGAACTAGACCAGGTTAGCCATTTTGGAAGAAGTTCTTTACAGTGAGAGTGGTGAGACACTGGAATAGGTTGCCCAGAGAAGCTGTGGATTCCTCATCCCTGGGTGTGTTTAAGACCAGACTGAATGAGGCTTTGAGCAACCTGGTCTAGTGGGAGGTGTCCCTGCCCACGATAACAGGGTTGGAACTAGATTACCTTTAAGGTCCCCTTCAACTCAAGCCATTCTATGAAGTGTATAGTCCTATGTTATTCATCAGACTGCCAAAGCCTGTAAATCCTCACAAGTTCTCACATGATTTAAACATTCAGGGACTTATGATCTCATCAAACACCATACATAAGACTTAATAATAAAGACATATTAATCAATTCAGAAATCAAGATCTGTTTCACTTCTCTTGTGTATTCTAGACACCATGTGTTCCCATCATGAATAGTGTAAATCTGAATGAAGCTATCTTCTTAACAGGCAGAAATAATGACACATTTGTTCCAGTTCCATGAAAGCAGATCCTTTGGTGTTAAGGATGAAAAGTTTAATTAATAATAAATGTGCTATCACTGTAGGCCTCTGAAAGAGAATCTTGTTTCTCATTTCATTTCCCGGTTACATGGGTAGGGTTCTTTTCATTTCAGTTTGCCTGGCAGTTCAAACAGACATCTTCTTCCTAAACTTGGTCTTCACATTTTATATCTACCATTTTCCATCCCTTCCTATTGTAATTATTGCTCATGCTTTTATGAATTACTCAGACAGAAGGAACATCAAGTATATGCATTTATTTGTGCTGTTTTACAAAGAACAGCTTCGTTGGTTTTTGATATAAAATATTTGTGACTATATGCTAGACATTCAAATTTGCCTAACAAAGTTCACAAAGCACAGTCTCTCAGGATAGCTATCAACAAGAATGAAAAAACTCCAAAAAATTTTAAAAACAATCAAACAAACAAAAAACCCCAAGAAAATGAAAACAAAACAAAACAAACAACCACCAGCAAAAAGAAATAAACACTAACAAACAAACAACTAATCAACAAAACCCTTATGGAATTCTTTCATACATTTCAAGTGACACTTGTAGGTCAAAGCTACGTGTAAGGAGCAGAGTGTCAATCAAGCAGAAGAAATTGTGCAGAGATCCAAAGAGTTTCCCCTTACCTCACTGCTGATCCTTGGTTGCCTCCCTTGGAAAAGGGACATAATGAAGGACATGTGTAGTGGGTCTGTCTGAGGTGCTTTTCCCCACCCAGCCCTCACGCTGCAGCACTGAGAGCTGGAGGGTGTTGATAACTCACCCGTGTTGTGACTGCCAGTGCTCACACGGCACCAGAGGATGGGGGGCAGGATGGGGGAGACGATACAGCCGACCTGAGCTGACCAGTGGGATATTCCATACCATATGACGTCAGCTCAACTATAAAGGGAGAGGGCAGGAGGAGGATGGGGGGGCATTCGGCTTTGTCCTCCAAGCAGCTGCTACGTGTTCCTGGAGCCCTGCTTCCTGGACTTGGCCCGACATCACCTGTGGACGGGAAGTAGAAAATAACATCTTATCTATCATAACCCACACCCTTTTGCTTTGCGTCTTATTCTCTCCCTGCGTGCCGTGCTGAAGGGGGCTGGGGGGAGTGATAGAAGGGTTTGGTGGGCACCTGGTGCCGTGCTGGGGTCAACCCACCACAACATGTTTAACTAAAACACAGGTAGAAGGCACAGCAACAAAGGAGGGCTGTGAAATAGGACCCTACGTGACAGAACATGAAGTGTTTCCCTACACCTCAGTAACCCATCTGTGAACATGACAGAACTGTGTTTCAGCTGAAACAGGTGGGTTTCACGCAACTTTTTTTGACCTTCCTCATAAAATCACAAAGGCCAAACCAGTCCTCAGCCTAATACATAGGTGTAAACAGTTGCTGAATAAGCCTGAGGATGCTTTGACTGGTGCAAGCACAGAGCACCTCTGAGTGCATGACAGTGCCTAAGATACACAAAGAATGGAAGGATATGTGCCCCTCAAACCACCTTCATTCTTGAAAAAAAGAATGGAGTTTTAAGTATTTTTCACATAAAGTGCAGTCTTTTCACATCTTTCCTCTTCCATTTTTTTACACCGTCTTTCACTATTTGTCTATCCTTTTTTCTTATATTATGCAGAACTATGTACAGACTTAGAAGGTATCTGAGTACTCAGACCAGTAGAAATTAAACCGTACATGCTTGCCAACTGCCAAACTTTTTTCCTAATCTTCTGTTTTAATTCATGGTAAATGTGAGCTTTCACAATCACTTACGTTCACTTTCTTGTCCACTTAAAGCAAAGCCTTAAAAAAGTGTCATTCTCCAAGGACAGTTTCTAACCGCCAGACTTACCACTATGGTCAATTAATATTAGACTCCATGTACACAATCATAATCTTTTCTGCATCAGCCCAGACAAAAAGAGTTATTTTATGGAGATTTTACCATATTTTTGTAGAATGTTTAATCAAAACCAACATTCATTGTGAGAGGAAAAAAATTAGATTTTTCTTTTACATAGCTATATAGAACACACTGACATGTAACAACTTAGTAAACCACACTTGCTTTGTTTTGATATTTACTTTGACAGCTTATAAAGAGCATAGAATGCACTTATTTACTCTCACACATTAGTTCAGACAGATAGGTAATTGTCTTTCTATATAGTACGTATCTGTATCTACCAAGCTTCTGACAATACACAAATCTAATCAGGCTGCTTGTCAGTAGTTCGAAAATGCTACAGACTACTGTTACAGTGTTACATCAATAGTGATATAATAAAGTTATAAAGTCATATCAATACAAATATAGATTTTTTTTTTTTCTGAAACCACATAGAATACAGTGTACTTGAGAACTCCAATAAATTGTATTTTAGATTGTCTTAGTGAACTCCAAAGTCACAATCCTACTGGTCATGTATATTGTTCTACAAATGTACTGCAATCAAAGTGGAAAAACTGGCTTTACCACATCATAAAACTGTCATTCACTGTTGCTTGTTTGACAGTCTTTTTCCAAGAGAAAACCACACATCAAATTAGCAAGAAATGTCAAAGCATTTTCAGATGGCCTTACGGTGGACTGCATAACATGGCCTAGTATTTGCCACAGGTCACACCTAAGTTAAATAAATTCTATTAATTTCATAACTTAATTACATAAGTAAATCACTCCTAAGTGTGAAAGGAAAACATTAAATGTGAGACTGAGTTCACTGCTGCTGAAATGGCAATAATGTACACAATGACACTTTCAAAAATAGGCAAGTATGTTCATCAAACAACAAAATAATGTCAAGTAACAGTACATAAAAGAACAGGTTCACTTTTCCTCTGATTTCTGACATCTGAAGAAACATCAGAATAAAACCTGTGAATTCAAGGATACAATGTAAAATCCTTATTAAGCAATGAATGGCTGATTTCATAGAATCACTAATGAATCTGAGCAACTACATCATAGTAACTAAGCTCCCGATAACTGGTTTTCATTTTGTCTATTTCATCAACCAGGATTTACACTAGATTCCATGATTATTTAATTTGTACCCATAAAACCCCTCCATCCTTGCATTATTGTGTTTTCCCAGTGCAGTCTCAAACTTCTAAGATCTACTGCTAGTAAAGGAATCCAGGTGGTAGAAGATATATTGTTTTAAAACATCCAAAGAACCTCAAAAAGAATCCTGCTCTGCTCTAGAGTAAATTCAGCAGCCCAGTATTATATGAGAAATATATGGTACATGCCTAAAACTCTAGAGGAGTGTTTTTCAGTGTTTGTTTTATCCCAAAAAATCTATTATCTATCATGTATGTATTTTAGGACATAAAAGGGAGCATAGAAACATGCATTCAGGTATAATATATATTCCAAAATGTTAGGTTACTAAAGCAGTTCACACACTATACATACTTGGAGGCAATAAGAAATCACTAAAATATAAATGGTTACTTGAGCTCTGAAACTAAAGTGAACTGCATTGATTTAGTTAGGGTCAGTAAATAAATTAAAAAAAAAAAAAAAATCAAACCCAGAATGTAATACTTCCTGCATACAGAATCACAGAATCACTATGGTTGGAAAAGACCTTTAAGATCAAGTCCAGACATTTTCTACCAGGGCTACTAATACACCAGATCCATGAGGACCACATCAAGATTTCTTATTTAACATTTAACGTCCAGCCATATTTAACATCCAGGGATGACAACTCAACCACCTACTTTTAGAACAAAAGAAGCCAATGTAAGTTATGCATCTCTGTGATTCATGCATCTTGGGCTATTCAAACCAAATCTAAGAATAGAGCTTCTAAACTTACAGGATCAACATGCACATTAATAAGCAGTACACTGATACTGAGGACAATTAAAGTTCATGCAAGAAAACAGTAAAAAGAAAAAACTGGAAATTGATATATATATGTTTTAATCGGTTCAGTATAAATTCTTTTGCAAACCAGTAAAGCTAAAATAAAACTTCTAAGCTGTTAACATATAGAAAATAACAGTAAATATCTCCACTTTTTGCAAATAATCAGCATGAGATTGCTGTTACTACAAGAGTGGAAGGCACTTTGGAAATCTAGGTACCATAAAGTTCACTTCTGTTTTGGTCTTAAGAAGTAAAATAAAATATAATGTGCCTGTTGGTAGGGTGCTAGCAATTTGCTGGTATAGCATGAGTGATGTTTCAGAAATCCAGGGATAAAAAAGAGAGCTAAATGGTTACTCTATTGTACACTGATGCAAATGAGACCAGAAAATAAATGTTCTGTTGTCACTGCTTTATCAGATATATATTCCAATATATAGAGGCTTCTCCTGACCCATCACAGACTTATTGTGCACACTGAAAGTACATACACATAGCTAGTCCTCAGAGTTCATATGGACTTATTACACTAATGAAAATCAAAGGTTGTGTTTAAATGATAATGTAGAATATGAATATGGAGCAATAATTTCAAATAAAAGCACTGTATTGAAAAGCTTCCTTCCTGAGAAAGGGCTAGTAAACTTTAAATACTTTTGTAGTTCCTGTATTTGCTTACTGTGAGATTAATCCTTTAAAGATTTTTGTGAAATAGTAAAAAAACTAAATTATTTCTGCTTCTTCCTTGTGTGTTCTGTGGGTAAGGATGTGTGTGCAGTCTTAATGCATCAGGTTTACTGTACAGCTAGAAGTCATAGTTTAGTGTTCTGGCATGCACTGGTCATCTATTTATCTACCCCTTAATCATGCAGAGAACGACCTTCTTTTTCAGGAGACTCAAGATATCCACTGCTTGGGCTGAATAAAAGGTATGGATTAAGACATTAGGACAGAGTGATCTTGGGTATAGTCTCATTTGCATTACACTCAGTGAAACACCAGGAAATCATCATCACCATCGCAATGATAATGTAGTACATGGGAATCAGGAGGAGCTGCTGCTTCTACTTTTGGTTTCAGACAAGGGATTTCACACAAAAAGAGGAGTACTGTGCTGAAATATATCCAATAGCTAGCTGTTAGCCCATTTTAAAGGCTAAGGAATGCATTAAAATGCTTTGTTCATCAAATCCTTAAGGGCCTACTAATAAAATACAACTGGGAACATTACAAAGGTAATTTTGTGCAGTTTTAATTATATATTCACTGCTATGAGTAACAGAAATAATAAGATTTTTTCCCCCCTTTTTAAATATATACCTGGGCCCTATTACATTAGAAAAGAAGGTGTAGCACCTCTGTTGTTGGTTCTGAGGAATATTAATGCCTGAATACTAAAACACTCTTGAGATACCTTCTGGGAAAAAAACATTGATGGAAAAAAGAGTAAGTCCAGCAAGGTGACTCACCGTAACATCAATCAAGGTCTAATTCCATCACATGCAAAACACCAGAATTCCTGTGCATCTACCTATGAAGTAGCAGGTTAAGCTAAGCTCCAGAAAGCATACACACCTTTCCAACCTTTAAAAAGCCATAGTTTCAGGCACCATGAACTTCTGCAGCTCTTAATGCATTAGTTTCATCGTTGTTGTGTTTTAAACCCAGCGAGCAGCTGAGCATCACAAGGCCACTCACTCACCCCCATCTCCCCGGTGGGATGGGAAAGAGAATAGGGAGAAAAAGGGAAAACACTGTAGGCTGAGATAAGGACAATTTAGTAGAAAAATGCTAGAGGACAAAACCCAACAATAATAACAATAACAGTAATAAAACAATAAATAAAGCAAGTGATATAAAATGAACCTGGGTGCCTAAGGCTGCACTTCCTGGAAGGCCTATACTAGGGCCCACAGTTTGCCCAGCCCACTCCCCACCCTTATAGAGCAGGCATAAAGTCAGTATGGTATCAAATATCCCATTAGCTGGTTCAGTTGTGTCTCCTGGCTGTGGACCCTTCTACCTTTTGGTGAAAAATAACCCTACCCTCGACAAACCTAGGACAATAATTAAGAAATAAAAATTGGACCAATCCACCTTGCCTGATTTGCGAAAATGGTCCCACTATTATTATCGAATCATAGAATGGTATGGGTTGGAAGGCGTTGCAATGGACCTCTGGAGATCATCGACCCCCATGACAGATCAAGATCACCCAAGGCAGGCCACACAGGAACAGATCCAGATGCATTTTGAAAGTCTTCAGAGAAGGAGAGGCCACAACCTCTCTGGGCAGCCTGTTCCAGGACTCTGACACACTCACAGTAAACAAGTTTTTCCTCATGTTGAGGTGGAACTTCTTGTGTTCCAGTTTGTGAACATAGCTCCTTGTCCTGTCACAGGGTATCACTGAAAAGAGATTGGCCCCTTCCACTTGACACCCACCCTTCAGATGTTTGTAAACATTAATAAGATCCCCTCTCAGTCTTCTATTCTCCAGACTAAACAGACCCAGGTCTCTCAGCCTGTCCTCATAAGAGAGATTTTCCAGTCCCTCAGTCATGCTTGTACCCCTCTGTTGGACTCTAGTATTCACCTGTCCTTCTTGAGCTGAAGAGACCAGAACTGGACACAATACTCCAGGTGTGATCTCACTAGGGCAGAGTATAAGGGGAGGAGAACCTCCCTCAACTTGCTGGCTGCACTCTTCTTAATTCACCCAAGGAGACCATTGGCTTTCTTGGACACAAAGGCACATTGCTGTCCCATGGATAACGTATTGTCCACCTGGACTCCAAGGTCCTTCTCCATGGAGCTGCTTTCCAACAGGTCTAGCCCTACCCTGTACTGGTGCATGGTGTTATTTCTGCCTGGGTGTAGGACTCTACACCTACCCTTGTTGAATTTCATTAGGTTTACCTTTGCCCAGCCTGACCTGATCTCTCCAAATGGGCAGCACAGCCTTCTGGTTTATCAGCCACTCCTCCTCAGCGAGCTACTGGGCCCCATCAAGAAGTATTTTCACAGTACAAATGTCGTAGAAGTCTATCATATTGCTGGTTTGCTGCTGTAATATTTGTGGCAAAATTAATTCACTTATCAAAGTGAAGAGAAATCACCAGGTGATGCAGGAACATGGGCTGTGTCACTAACTTAAATACAGGTATATTATTTTTGTTCATCAGAGTGTTTCCTGGGATAATGTCTCAATTTGGGTTATCTACTATATCTAGTTTTTTGGAAATTCCTACTGGTAAGGACATGGGGAAGTATTTAATTGTCCTCAGAAACTACAACAATTTCCAAGAGATTAAAAACATGACAATTATTTTAATACTTTATCAAGTGCCAGTAATACTAGAAAGGTACAAAGATTGGACATCTCAGGTTTGCCCTGCATGGTTACTAAAGCACACATATATCTTGTAACTGGGGTGTATGGACTTGGGAAATGATGGAGCAGTGGTGATAATTATCAAATTCACACACCCCAAGTACAGACTCACCAGCTGTTCCAAGCTCTCTGAGGCAAGGCTTTTTTTCTTTTTACTTTTGCTTTTCAGACCACAGAGCTAAGCAAAGTAGATCCATGGCATCCTATTCCCGAGGTTCAAGATTTCCACAGCAACCTACGATAAAATACAAATAACAATATGAGGAATTATATAAGAATTTTTGCTGGAGTAGATAGGAATCCTGGCAATGAAAGAAAAATTTTAGTGTCCTATTCTCTGCATAAACTGAGAGCAAAACAGAGTCCCTACCCCAAAGAGCTTAGAGAAGAAGGCAATTAGATACCATCAGGTAGATTCAGGAGAGTACAAAGAAACATAATAGAAACCTTCTAAAAAACACATTTTTAATATTTGAAGAATAGACGTGAGGATTCAATGACCTTTCTGGTTGCAATCACTGACATGAGTGTCAAAAGATATTGTAAATAAACTAGCAGAATTTTTGACTTTTTTTTTTTTTTTAAGATGCGTTCAGTTTGTCCTCCAGTGCAGGTCCCATTCACCCCTCAGGGTGATTAGCCTGATACTTCTGATAAAGTAACTATTTCCAGCATCATTCTCCTGACAGATTGTCATTATCCATGGAAAACAGTTGATGATCTCCACCAGTCATAACTGACAAATCTTGTTTTACATTACATATTTGCATGTGAAAGGGCATACAAATTGTGTGTGCCTATAGTCTGGATTGTGTGATGGATGACAAAAACCCAACTATTTGACCTTAAACAGTGACGAGAGAATTATAAAGATCTCTGCATTGTACTAAGGTACTGGAGACAGTGCACTGAGTAGCACAGCGCCCATCCCAATGCTTCCAGGTTTGCCAAGAACCATCCTTTTCTCTGCCACCTGGGCCTTATAAGAAGGACATTGTAGGAGGGAAAAATCACTGCCCAACCCCGTTTCCTGTAGGCATGTCTTGAGGCAGAGATCTTTCCATTTGCATTGTTTTTTCCTGTGACAGTCTTATTTTCCTTTACAAATGAATAGAAGTTAAGTTCTTTACATTTAAATTTAATTTGAGATGGTTAAAGTGAAGGTCAGGTAGCCTACCCTCAGTAAAAGTTTCCACTTATTTCATAGTGATGCATATCAGCTCTGATACCTTCCTTTATAGCGTGTCAGTGGCTACTATCAGAATCAAATTACCAGAAAGAATGGATGGTTTTGACCATCCATTGACAATTTTTATGTTTCTGCTTACCATAAATACAAAGTAGAAGTCTTTCAGCATATTTTTTGTTCCACAAGCCTCCACAGTAACTTTTCTAGGAATTTCATCTGTAGTTAATTCCATTCCAGCTTTTTGGTGAATCTATCTGGGGAAACAAGAGTGTGAAGATTAGACTATGGAAGGTGAGAGAGACATTTTTTTTTAATTTTGCTGTGCATCACTGTAACTATCAAGTTGCTTTTGGCTTACTATTTACTTTTACTTCTCTTTGCTTATTAGCTTCCCCTCCATCTTTTTTATTTCAAAAATAAAGATATTTTTATTTAGCCTTTTCTTATCACTTATTCTATTCAAAAATTTTTCTTTCATACTTTTCACGTCTTTTTTTTTTTCTGTTTTAATGTTTGATGTTTCCCTTTCTTGTACAAAGCTTCTGAGCTTGACAGTTACTTTTAATAAAGTTATGATAATGTGACCAATACAAAAAATAAAACAACTGAGTGGGAGCTATCTTTCTATTAATTTAATGTTTCCTTTTGGTTAATTGAATATTGGTAACCTCTTTTTCCCCAAACTCTTAGGAACAAAATTACCAGAATAGCCTATATTTTATTACATTACCTCACAAAAAGCTACACCAAAATATCTGGGCCAATTTGGAGTTTGATTTATATATTTAGGGGAAGGTTGGTTTTTTTCTAAATAAATGCTGCCACAATTTAAATGCTCTAAATAAATGTTACATCTATAATAGTGAAACAGCAGGATTTTTGAGAACAAGGTATGTATTTATAGAATTTAATACTTTGCCCTGCATTTGCATGTCTGCCACGTTACACTATCATTGCCATTAATGTTCAATCTAGAAAGTAGTTTAAAATGCAAAACTAAAATTGATGTAATTGAGACAGGGAGACAACATTCAGATGTGTTAGCAACTGAACCTGCATTCTGCAGTTGTCTTTCCTATGTCAGGTAGTGACAGAACATCATCTTCCAGATACCCCTGCTCTTGCCTTCTGTTAGTTCAACTTGCTTGTGATATGCTAATTGCCTGGCTGCCAAGGACATTCACCAAGAGAGGGTAGTCTACATACAGAATGTTTCAGGCAGTGATAGGCTTCAGAAGCAGGAACAAAGGAGAGCCTTGAGCTTTGCTTCTACTACATTATGACTTAAAATAAGTGGGAATATGCTTTTATTTCTCCATATCACACTAGAAACTGTGAAGATGATAACAGATATGGCAGTGCTGGTTTTTTTTCTTCCATCCAGTCATTGTATTGCTGCTTGAATACAGTCTCTGGGATGCTCAGAGTCAAAAGCCTACTTACAAATGCTGCAAACATCACAAAACACAGACACATCACTCATACTAAAAACACTAGCAGGTATGATATGTTAGAGTAGACGATTTGATCTTTTGGTAATGGTTTAGTATCTAAAATTTTGTAGACCATATATGAAGAAATAGTGTCAGCAGGATACTGAAAACCACAGAAAGCTCTGTAGGGAACATTAGGAAAGAACAGGGTAACTAAATGAATACCCAGGGAAAATAGATACTATAAAAATTGGATCCCTGCCGTATCAACCTTTCTGGATAATATTGCCAATTTGGAAAACAGTTGATGTCAGGGGGTTTGGTAACCAGAGTTATATATTGCTTAAATCTCTATTTTTTTCATTAGAAACTACAACATTTCAAGTATAATAGAAATAAATCTATCTTCCTAGTATATAACAAAATTGTGGTCTCAAATTGCATTATCTGTTTGGATTCAGAGTAAAATTGCTGGAAGGTGAAACAGTGAGAAAACATCTGTCAGCCAAGGCTGAGGGTTAATTGACAAAATTTTCTTAACGTATTTTACACTTACACCTCATGTGATAAAACAGTGTATCCATTATGCTTATTTTCTTACAGAACAGAAGTAAGATGGGTAAAAAGCCACACAAATATAAATTTGAAGTGAGTTGTATGGACAAAAAGAAATATTGAGTTTTAGTTCTTCAGTTTCTTTATGTTCAACATAACAGATTAAAGAACATTCCACAACTGTTGAAAACTTAACATTGAAAATTTTTTTCAGGACTTTGAAATTTCAAAATTTAAAATGCTGAAATCATAATCAAACCTTCAAAACTTTGTGTTGTTAATCCTTCTGAGGAAAGTCTCTTTGTTAAGGAATTTTTGAAAATAGTAACTGGAGAGAGCTTGCAGTTGGAAAATTCCCTTCTACCGGTTAGTTTCAAGTTCCTGTAACAAGTGAAAATAAGAACTCTTTATACAACAATGTGAGAAGTTCACTATCTCCTCATAAATGCTGGGTTCAATGAAAATTACATTTGTCTAGGAGGCTTTTTTCCCTACCTTTAAAAAAATTATTTATTTTATCATGTTATTAGTAAGCCTGTTGAGTAAATAATGTAATATCACCCCCCTGTCTCCTAGGGACCTGTACTTCAAGGATAAGCAGCCACTTCATTTTGCTGGAGTCTTCTTTTTGTTTTCAGAAATCATCCACAGCACATTGATCTGCACTCAAATCAAATTGTTCTGAAAAGCTATAAAACCTTGACTTTCACAAGATACAGACAAAAGCAGTTTCCAAACATGCATGCTTGACATAAGCCAGCCCTGAACTTCAATATGCATAGTAAAAGAAATATCATTTGTACAAAATGTAAACAGCTGGGATACATTTACCAGGGTCAGAAAACTTGGGAGCTAATCAATTTGGATTAATGATGTACAAATAATGAGTTGCACTTAAAACAGGTATGTTGTCAAAACATTGCTCTTTTAATCCCTGATAAATTATGAGGTTTATAAAAGCAGATTTTTACAGATAATTGAAGATTATTTAAACATATGTGGAAAGCAGATTAAGTGTGAATCCAGTGCCTTTAAAGTAAACTATATGTCTGTCACTAGTCTTTGTACTTCACCATTTCATAAATCCACAGCTAGTTGTATATATATATTTTTACTATAATCCAACTTTATTTTATGTCTAGACTTTTCACGTTAAAAATGTCATACATAGGTCAGTTTTAAGGTTCTTTTAGTACATCAGATTTGAATGCATTAGGTTTTAAAGAAAAACAAATAACTTCCAGATTGGACAACCTGCTTTCACCCCTCTCCACCTGTCTTAAATTGGAAATACAGGAAGAGCTTTCCTTAAGGATGTTTACGTAGGTCCTTAGCACAGTAGTCTCTCATTTGAAGCTGAGTGGTACATCTGCTTGATTTTACAAAAAAAAAAAAAAATAATGATAGTACAAACAGCCTATTACTTCACTACAAAATTGATTTTCAAGTTAGAAGGTAACACATAAATTTCTAATAATTGATTAAAAAACTCTGTAAGTTACTTCTTTGGGGTTTTTTGATGTTTGTCTTCTTGTAACTTGACGAAGTTTTGTGACATGAGGAAACAGCAATCAGCTCTATCTACTTTTAAAGTACAAGTATGCTAAGTGTAATATCTCTAAACATTTATTATATTAAATTAAATTAAATTAATAATTAAAACTGTAATTTAATATTAAGTGTTCTTTGACTGGACTGGTTCTCCTCCTTCTGCCTTCCCTTCCACAAGCATATGTAGTTCTTTTCTCAGAAAGAATATTATAAATCATGTTGTGATACTGTGTTTTGTACTTGGAGAAACAGCATCTGACAGCCAAGTGCTGACATGCCTGAAAAGTTGTCCGCTAAGCACACCCAGCAGAGTGACTCCATTCATACTTAACTGATGTCAACCTGTTGTGGTTTAAGTGTGAGAAGACTGAGGGGGTGGGACAAACCCTGGGACCCAGAGGAGTCGGAAGGTAGCTCTTATTCTCTGCCCTCCCTGACACACTCCATAGAAAAAGGAGACTGGGGGTTCAGGGGGCTCTTCCTCCCTGGGCTCTGGGAGCTGCAAGGGCATCTCAGCTCAGCTGGCCCTGACTTCACATGCGCTGCCCGATCCATCGCCACCCCAGAGCAGGTTTTGTATAAAGTTCTCTGTCCTTCTGCCCTGAATATTCCTTCTTCTGTTATTCATTAAATTTGTTACAGTCTTAACTTCTGATCTTGCATGAGGCATTTTTCTTTTTCCTTATTCCCCTTTTTATCCTCCCCTGGAAGGGAGGAGGGAAGGAGGTTAATAGAGCTAAATCCGGCTCTGCGTTTCATGTGGGTTTGCCCCTAGCCTTAAACGGGGACACAGCCAGAGCCACAGGTAGGAGTAAACTAAAACAAGACAATGAGTAGTCTGTAATTAGTGATGCCCACAAAAAAGATCAGGAAGAATCCTGACACAGCAAGAGCAATGAAGTGATGAAGAATGAAAGGATTATTTACAAGGATAGCTACAAGATGACATGCAGTAGCCATTTTAAATGGAAGTATACTAATTTCATGCAACATTTGAGATTTTTGTAAACCAACACCCAAAGGGCAAGCTCTACTGCTTGTGTTTCCTTACTGTTTCCACCAGCTCTTCCTTTGCCAAAAGTCATTATTAATGATTCTTTGCCTTTTGCTGACAATAATTTCCTGATAATGCCAATAAAACAGACATGGACAAATCAACCTCCTAAATTCCTTCTAATAATATGAAACAGAAAAAAAAAAACAAAGAAAGAAAAACAAACCAAACCAAACAAACAAACAAAAGTAACCAAAGAACAACAAACAAATTAAAACAAGCAAACATTATTCTTCCTGCATTTCTGAAATGAAAAGGCTGATCTTAAACATGAAAATGTTCTAATTTTGGCATCTCTCCCTGTCAACTTTATGGAATGCCAACTACACTGCTCAGTTTGTTGCCATCATTGCCAGATCAGCATTGTATGAACCTACTATATGCCAAATAATAAAACCAGAATGTATGTGAAATTAAACAGCCCTCTGTCTGCTTCTAAGCAGTAATGACAAAGTTGTGGGTGACATGAAGGTGGCAATTTGCTTTGTAAACAAGCATACAAGAAAAAGAAGACACGTTATTACTAACATATCTTAGAAGGTACAGAATGCAAGTACTATTCAGTGACCTGACCAAAAGATTTTCTCATTGTAGTTCTCAAAACAGATACAATAGTGCACGGGTAAGGAAATCAAAAGAGTCTTATTTCCTTCTTGATGGATATTGGTTTTGTTTTCAAGGTAGTTTTAGACAATGAGACGTGCTGTTGCCTTCAAAAATACAAATTTGGCTGTATAAAGAGTACACTCATTTTTTCAGTTTGAAAGGTTTTATTTGGAATCCCGAGGAAAAAAAAACCAAGTGATCTAGGTCAGTGTGGTAAGATGACCAACCACTACTATTTCAGAAAACAGCTGCTATAATGTCCTCTGAGGATAAAAGTTAGATTGATTCACTGATTTGGAAAACACTGTTTTCAGTACTTACATTTCCATCATTTTTCTACATTTTGCATCTGTTCCTCTCACCGTGAGGATACTTAGAGAATGCAGGAAAGACCACAGCTGAGATCTATATTCTCCATAGAATAATAGTGAAGTAGTTTATCATTATGGGGTGGTGGAGTTACTCCCCATAAACTCTTTGGATCTACAAACCTCTTCACATACCTTTGCATATGAGAGCATTTCTTGTGATTGCATTTACTTTCCTAAATCCAGTCACTTGGTTCTGTCACTTGGTTCTGTCATTACTGAAGTTGAGGGAACAGTTCAAAAAAGTACTGAAATGCTCACCTATGTGAAAGTAAGTTAAATGTTCTTGTACTTCATTTGATGCTCTCTTTCTACAAATATTTAAACTAACAAACTGTCTGACAATGTGTTTTGATGAACACTTTTGAATAGTGCTTATATGCTGCATTGCGTGCAAACAATCACCTCCAGATTTTTCCAAATTTCCAAAGTCTGAGCAGTATCTAGTTTAATTGTCCCCTAGTGTCTCCCAGCATTTGGAATGACCACTCAGTTTTAACTGAATCCCTTTTGCTTAATGGTTGTTCCTCAGTTTCTCTCAATAGAACCATCCCAAGGGAGATGCTTCCCCCAAGGCAGAGGGCATACAGAATCTTGCAGCAGTAAAACCAGTTATTTCTTGTGGGAAGACACAGGGAGACAGAGAAGTAGGAACTGTTGGGATGGACAATGAGAGAAATTTTTGGAAGCTACTGGTGTTTTCTCTCATTTTAAGCACTTTTTTTCCCCTTGGGCTCCTGCTTTTTCATATGACTAGTACAGTCCACTTCTTACCCTCCTTCTCCAGGTACAAATGAGGATATTGTCATTCTCTCCATGGGAAGTAATGTAGCTTTAGTGAGATTTTTGTTGTGTTGTTTTTTGGTTGTTGGTTTTTTTTAAGTTCTTCTCCCTAGCATAGCTGCTTCTGCATTAAGATATCTGCACTGATCTAACCTACTGCTGTAACAAGACTGCCTCTTTCTTTTTCTGAGAGGCAGGAAAGTCACAAAACTGCAGTTATACAACACACTTCCTGGAATGTGTGAAATTTTGAATATTGTGTCCACAGAGATATTGTTAGAATCTATTTCTATATTCTTGCCTTCACTAGTTGGGGTGAATTTATTTCTTATGTAGCTAGATAAGCTTCTTACAGAGAGTGATATATTGATTACATGATATCAGAGGACAAATGGGTAGGGTTGCAAAGTACTCAAAGAACATAGGAAGCCTGAAGCACCTCAGAGTTGTCCGAGATAGTAGGATCACAGATTACCAGCCTCTTCACAGTGATGTTATTCTCAGATTTTATTGAAAAGCAACATCAAAAAGTGCCTTCTTCAGTAAAGTAAAACTGAGCTTGTTTTGCCCAAATTCAAAATCACTACAGGTTTATTTGATATAGCATCAAAATTATGTCAGCAGGCAAAGGGTGATTGTGTTGAGACAAACCAGAAGCTTTTCTCAAATTCTGATCTGTGTTTTCTTAGATTACCTATTCAAACAGAAGCTCTCTAAGCCTGAAAAGCTTTCTGCTTTTTACCAAAATTTATTTTTACTGTGCAGAAATTTGTTTTCCAATACATTTACAGAAATTATTTCTGCAGTCATGTAATATAGCCAGTTAATTTTTAATTTGAATGTTGAAGTACTTGTTGACATGATTTTTTTTTTTTTTTACATTTTTGAAAGTAATAAATTCTACTTGCATGATTTTTATTCTATTAGGCTTTCAATGTATCCAAAACTCTATTAGATAATTCGTAAGTTCTTTTTCACTCCTTTGATGGTCCCTTGGAAGATTTGGGGGAAATAATGGCATCATGCTGCCAGTATCTGCTCTTAAAGTATCATCTATCCACCTCAAAAACAATACCTGTGTTCTCAGTCCAAGCATGGTTCAATTTGGCAGGTAGAGAGGAAAGATAAAGCATCTGGGAGTACAAGAAAAGCTGAATAAATAATGCTTTCAGTGACAAGTACCCAGGTTTTTCTCTTCCTTGCCTTGGGTCCTTCTTCCTCTGGTTGCAACTCAGACATTCACAGCTCCTCATCTTCTGTGCCTCACTCACTCTTCAATGAGCCCTTCATCTGTGTAAATTCATTAACACTTAATCCTCAGATTTCAGTATTACATTTAAACATTCACTCAACCAGTGAGCAGAAAGAGCAGCTCCATGTGTTTACAGAAACTTCTTTTTTCCTTTGTTAAGGATGCCACAAATCATTCTTCTTTGATTAACTCTTCTTTCACTTCTTAACCTATGAATCTCCTCCTGCCACCCAAAGAAATGGACAGGGTGCAGGTTGGGAATATCACTTGTGCTGTTCTTACTTCCTCTTGGCCAAGGATATCTTAAGTCTGTCCCTGGCCCAGTCAGGATCAGGTGATCTGCTGGACACTTTTATCTGTGTCCTTAACCATGACACAAGCTCTGTGCATATAATAAAAGGAGGTTCATTTAAAAATTGTGATACTATAGATATTAAGCTCAAATATCTACTTTTCCCATGTTTCCCCATTTCCTCATACCCTCATCTCACCTTCCTTGCTCTTTGCACACTCTTGAGTCAGCTGCTGAGGGGACATATTAGCACAGCATTTTTCTGGCAAAGTCAGCAGCTGTGTCTTAAGTTATTTAAACTTTATTTGTTTATCTTTAAATAAGCCATATTTCATGCCAGTAACATAAACAGAAGGTCAAATCCTTTGATTTTTAAAAGCATGGTTATATTCTGTGGGATAAAATAATACTAAATGTTCACATGTGAAGTACAGAGAGTTGCTTCTCGACACTGTTCTGTCTCCACTTTACTTGGGTTTGTAATTTCCATCAGGGTAGAGAGTCTTGGCTAGCTGGGACTCCTGAGATTTTCTGAAAATAAACACAGGAAAAAAAACAGGCAATCACAGATACGGAGCTACACAGAACAAGAGATCTCACTTTCTAATAGGGAGCTAGTTCATGAGTGTATTATGTTCCTCAGTTGGGATATGTCTGTGTAACAAATTGCAGTGCCAGGTAAGGTTACTCATGTTAGCTCTAAGGATGCTAGCCGGAAGCTGGCATCTGGCTGGCTGCATTAGATGGGGTTTGTGGGGGCTAAAGAGTTGCTCCCATTGCAGGCTCTACATGCTAAGTCAGGACACCACACTAACATGACGCTGCAGCTTCCAGACACCCAGTGAGTACATTTGGGATGTTACTGTGGGGCACCACAGTGCACTATGTTGACATATCTAAGTGGCTATGCTTTTTTGTCTCTTTATGTTTTGGAGGATAAATAAAACATGAAAGGCAGACAGCCAGCATACAGTGAACTATAATTTGTCAGATGCTCCATTGACCAGACCAGTCCCACACTACAGTTGACCTGCACTGTGTGATAGAGGCACAATTAAAAGGGCACAAGTGCACTAGCTACCACATGACTATCAGCATTTTACTCTTACAGCACATTATAAAGATTTGCTTATAGGAATTTGTACAAATAGAATAATCCAGTAACTAAGAATCGTGCTTGAATCTTTACCATCTTCTTCACAGAGAAGTCGTTTGATTAGAAGCATGAACTAAGAATACACGTGTGTTCAAATATACTGAAAGCATTACAATCCTCTGCTATGGTATAAATAGAAGAAAGAGTTAATACAGGCTCAGTCTTCCTTGCACTTACATAAGCAGTGCTGACACATGAATCTTTTCATTCAGACATGAATGACTAAGGGAGACAGAAAAATTTTTAGGAATCTATTCACACAACAGAATAAAAAAAAAAAGAAAACAAGACACCAAAAGGTAAAACACACTTGACAGATAGGAAGTATTCATCACTGTGTGAGCTATGACAAATCTGCTCTGTTATATGAAATCATATTTTTAAGAGTTTGAAGAGACATCAAAATTTTGAATATCATAATTCAAAAATAAAATTTGCATTTTTTAACTTTTTTTTCTCTTTGATAAATCAGTATTTTTTTCTTATAGGAAATATCAACTTTTAATCCATAATTTATGGATGAAATACACATAAAAAAAATCAGATAGACCTTTATAAGTCACTAACAGTGTCCTGTGTGGATTTAAGGAGTGCTTCCACTCATCTTGACTCACATAAATATTTTCTCCCTGTGACAAATTAAAGCATAAAATCTCACATTTACAGCTAATCCCTGACTGTATGATGGGGGAAAATGAGGCATGGATTAAGAACACACAGAAAAATCATTTGTCAGATATACCTGCACCTCAAAACTACCTCCAGTTTCAATGCAATACCGCAAACCAGCAACGTTTCACTGGAAGAAGTCATGAACCTATGTGAAAATGGTTAAAATCTGGCCTGAATTTGTAATAAAATAGTAATTCAAGTGAGATTTCTTTTTTCCTGCTTTTATGGGCATTTCAGAGATGTGGAGATCTTATCTAGCTTTTCTGCTGGTGTGAAGCAATGTCATTCATACGCAACTAGGACTATGATACAGTCCAGATAAATGTCTTGCTGAGGTACACGTGTGTTAGTTGGTCAATGTAAATGTCTTATAATAAAAATAAACTTGCTAGGGCAAAAGTAGTTGGGGACTATTAGCTGGCATCATTTCGGAGTGTTCAGAAAGCAACAAGTACACCTTCCCATAACTATCTTTACCATTTTATTTGCATTACAGTCATGTCTGTAAGTGCCTCCTGGAAGCTGCTGTAGTCTAATTAAAGATCTAGGATTTCGCCATTGTTATTTCTGCTGCTAGTGCACTGAGTTAAAAATAAACCCAAATACACTTAAAGAAATCATGTGAGATGTAGCAAACAATGCCAGCAACAAGTTACTTTTCCCAAAAATGTGTTTCATTTTTTAAAGAGAGGTAAATCAAACCCAAAATATCACATGAGGATAATTCAGTGCCATCTGGTGAGACGGATTGTGTAAATCACAGCTGGGTGCTCTCTTGCATACATCTGTCTCTAGTCCTGCTCCACTGATGTAGAGAGACTTTCACTGAAGCACAGAGGCGCTTTGCCACCTCTGTCTACTTGAGGCTTGATGAGAAGATTCCCTTTGATGCTAAAGACCATGATAGAAGGAAGTTCTGCACAAGATCTTGAGAAATGCAGCCCAGTATGTTGAATTTCCCTGCTACCATACATTATTTTTTAAAATGTATATACATATAGTATAATACATAGTCATAGAATCATAGAAAGGTTTGGGCCAGAAGAGACCTTTGAAGGTCATCTAGTCCAACCCCCCTGCAGTGAGCAGGGACATCCTCAACTAGATCAGGTTACTCAGAGCTTCGTGGAGCCTCACTGTGGATATCTCCAGGGATGGGGCCTCAACAACCTCCCTGGGCAACCTGTTACAGTGTTCCACCACCCTCAAGGTAAAGAACTGGTTTCTAACATCCCCTCTAAATCTACTCTTCTCTAGTTTAAAGCCATTGCCCCTTGTCATGTCACTACAGGCTGTAGTGTAAGGAGACTGTAAATGGTCCCTTTCCCAACTTCCTGTAGGCCCCCTTCAGGTACTGGAAGGTAGCTATTAGCTCTCCCCAAAACTTTTTCTTTTCCTGGCTAAACAACCCCAGCTTCCTCAGCCTGTCTTCATAGCAGAGGTGTTCCAGCCCTCTGATCATTTTTGTGGCCCTCCTCTGGACCCGCCCCATCAGGTCCATGTCCCTCCTGTACTGAGGGCTCCAGAGCTGGACACAGTACTCCAGGTCAGGTCTCACCAGAGTAAAGTGGCAGAATCACCTCTCTTGATCTGCTGGCCACACTTCTTTTGATGCAGCCCAGGATGTGATTGGTCTTCTGGGCTGTAAGCACTCACTATCTGCTCATGTCCAGTTTCTTGTCCCCCAGTATCCCCAAGTCCTTTTCTGCAGGGCTGCTTTCTATCACCTCATCCCCCAGCTTGTATTGATAATGACGATTGTCATTGATAGTGAGGATTTGTTCCTCAGCACAAGCTACAAAACCTATGAAAGGGTTACATAAAGTTCTGTGAATTACTGTTAATTTACAGATGTGTTTGATTTCTCCTAACAGTGAAGATGAAAAGAAGTATCAAGGACACCATTATTCTCTTTGTAATAATCATGAAATCTTCAACCATACAAAAATTCCACAGCTTAGCCTTTCGTGTGGAAGGGGTTCCATTAGAAGGACAGGTTAATAGCAATTGATTCACATCTGAATGAGTCATTCAATTACACCACGAGCATCAAGGAAACAGAATGGGTTAGAACTTGAGAATAGTTTTGGTCATTGGATATGCTCTAAAAACATCTAAAATCAGTCACTTTAAACCTGTAAGCAGATAGGAGAGTTTTATTATAGTGTTCAGAAATGCATGGCACCACTGCAGCTATGAAGAGTTGGTCCATGCTCTGATTTCTGAATTGCAAATGGCAACATTTATTCCTAATACAAGCAAAGAGGATGGAGCAGAATAAACTTTGGTCGTTATGCCATGAACTGCACAGTATGCTTTTTAGTGTTTTATATATGCTTTTTGGTGTTTTATATTTTCACAGTAAACACACACACAAACAACACAAAAAGGAAAAAACTGAAAAGAAATGCAACTGAATGAAATACTTGCTCACAGGAAAGCACAAATCCTTCACAACTAAGAGCCCAGGTCTGTAGTTTCCATAGAAGCACAGCTCATACTAAAGCAAATGAGTGCATTGCCACTGAGAGAACCAAAGTCAGGAATATGAAAAGGAAAAAAAAAACCTAAAACACTTTCATGACATTTTGAATTCACAGAGTAAAATCCTGCCTACTACTATTCGAAGCTCACAAAGAGCAATGGGCAGATGCAAGACCCTGCAGCTGAGCACAAAACAGTCCAAAACCTTTGTGCCAATTTTGAATCATTGATTCAGTCTAAAAGATTTCCAAGCCTCCAGCTACTCAGAGAACGCAGGGATGGCATCTGGATAATCACAATAGTCCCAACCTGGTAGTAAGGGAAGGGCAAACTCCCCATGACTGACTGACACTTAGCCGTGTCAGGGAGACTAATTTGATCACTGACCATATGTTTCCTGTGAGGAAAAGCAACACTAAAAACCAGGTATGAGGCTCTTGTCCTCCTGGGCAATTTCAACCCTAACACAACATCTGCTGGAAAAGTAACACAGCAAGAAGTAGGTAATCCAGGAGACTCCTGGATTGCCTCGAGGATAACTTCTTAGGACAAGAAATAGACACCATTACCTAAGCAGATGCAATACTGCATCTATTGGTCACCAATGCAGGTGAGTTCATCAGGGATGTCAAGATTGGAGGCAGCCTAGGCTGCAGTGATCACATACTGGTGGAATTCACAGTTCTGAGGGGCACGAGTCAGACAAGACGCACAGTCAAAACCCTGAAATATAGAAAAGCAAAATTCCAGCACCTCAAGGAGTTAGTCAATAGGACACCCTGAGAAATGGTCCTCAGGGACAAGAGAGCAGAACAGAGCTGGCAGTCTTTAAGGACGCTTTCCATAGAGCACAAGAGCTCTCAAGACCCAGGTGTAAGAAATCAAGGAAGGAACAGCAGAGACCAGCATGGCTGAGTTGAGATCTTCTGGTGAAACTAAAAGGCAAGAAGGAGCTGCACAGGCAGTAAAAGCAGGGACAGATATCTTGGGAAGAGTATGGGAACACTTCCTCGTTGTGTAGGAATGGGGTCAGGAATGTCAGGGCACAGCTAAAGTTGAACTTGACAATGGATGTGAAGAATAACAAGAAAGGCTTCTACAGGTACATCAACAAGAAAAAGAAGGTTAAATATGCCTAAGGCTGACAAGCTGGTAACAACAGACGAGGAGAAAGCTGAGGTTCTCAACTTTTTTTGCCTCAGTTTTCATTGGCAACCTCTCTCCCCAAACCTCACAAGTTAAAAGGCCACAAGGTGGGGACCAGGAGGACTAAGTCCATCCCACTGTAAGTGAAGATCAGGTTCATGACCACCTGTAGAACATGAAAATAGACAAGTCTATGTCACCAGACAAGATGCATCCCAGAGTCCTGAGGGAATTGGTTGATGTCATTGCCAAGCCACTCTCCATAATATTTGAAAAGTCCTGTCAGTCAGATGAAGTCCCTGGTGACATTACACCCATTTTTGAAAAGGGTAAAAAGGAGGACCCTGAGAACTACAGACCCTTCGGCCTCACCTCTGTGCCTGGGAAGATCATGGAGCAGATTCTCCAAGAAAATTTGATAAGGCACATGGAGGACAGGGAGGTGATCTGAGACAGCCAGCATGGCAAGTCCTGCCTGACCAACCTAGTAGCTTTCCACAATGGAGTGACAACATCAGTGAACAAGGAAAGAGCTATTCATGTTGTCTATCTGGACTTCTGCAAGGCCTTTGACACATTCTCCACAACATCTTCCTCACCAAGTTGGAGAGATACAGATTTGATGGGTGGACAGTTCAGTGGATAAGGAATTGGCTGGATGGTCATATCCACAGGGTAGTGGCCAATGGCTCAAAGTCCAGATGGAGATCGGTGACATGAGGAGTCCCTCAGGGTTTTGTACTGGGATGAGTACTTTTATAGTATTTTCATCAATGATATAGCAGGTTCAAGTGCACCATCAATGAGTTTGCAGATGACACCAAGCTGAGTGCTGCAGTCAATACACCAAAGGTACTGGAGGTCATCCAGATGGACCTGGAAAAGCTGGAGTAGTGGGCTCAGGTGAACCTCATGAAGTTCAACAACACCAAGCACAGGGCCCTGGGTCAGAACAATCCTCACTATCAAATACAGGCTGGGGGATGAGGTGATAGAAAGCAGCCCTGTAGAAAAAGACTTGGGGGTTCTGGGGGACAAGAAGCTGGACTATGAGAAAACAATATGCACTTGAAGCCCAAAAGGCCAATCACATCCTGTGCTGCATCAAAATAAGCATGGCCAGCAGATCAAGAGAGGTGATTCTGCCACTCTGCTGTGGTGAGACCTCACCTAGAGTACTGTGTCCAGCTCTGGAGCCCTCAACACAAGAAGGACATGGACCTGATGGAGAAGGTCCAGCAGAAGGACACAAAAATGAACAGATTTCCTATGAGAACAGGTTGAGGGAGCTGGGGTTGTTTAGCCTGGAGAAGAGGAGACTGCAGTGATACCTTATTGAGGCCTTCCAGTACCTGAAGAGGGCCTACCAGAAAGCTGGAGAGGGACTGTTCACAAGGGAATGTGGTGACAGGACAAGGGGCAATGGTTTTAAACTAGAGCAGGGTAGACTGGCAGTTAAGAAGATCTTTACTATGAGTGTGGTGAGACACTGGAATAGCTTGCTAAGGAAGGTGGTGGAGTCCCCAGCCATGGAGACATTCTTGGTCAGGTTTGATGAGGCTCTGAGCAACCTGATCTAGCTGAGGATGTCCCTGCTTACTGCACAGTGTTTGGACTAGACGACCTCTAGAAGTGTCTTCTAACCTGGGGCATTCTAAGATTCTATGAAAAATGGAAGTCTGATTCTGGATGCAAATGACAAGTAATTTTTGCATTTAGCACTTTAATTTATCAATCTTTACATCTACAATTGTATTAGGAAAGAGCAACTGTATTAGTTATGGTAATCTCACTCTGCCATTTTAAGTAACACATTGTTTGTGTTTGCATACCTGTACTTAAACAAATGAAAGAAAAGCCTGAATGCCTGCCAAACCAAAAAGGAAATAAACATCAGGGAATGAAATTATTTTTTTTTTCGGACTTCTATGAAACTATTACAGGGAAGAAAGAGTAAAACTGAAAAGCAGAAGAAAGCCTTTAGCTGTAACTGAAGTTCCTTGGGACCTAGTTCATGTTAAAGGATCTGTTCAGGTGTACCCAACCTTAGTGTATTATTGTAAATTCATAGATTTTTAAGACCAGGATGGATCATTAGTTATGAGCATCCATTTTCATCTACTACAGGCTATAAAGTATTTCTCCCAATGAGGCCTGAATAAGACCTATCACTTAATGAAGCAGAGGAACATCTTTTAGGACACAGACAATTTTCACATACAACCTTCAGTCCTGCTTATTCTTGGAAAGACTGTGCCAGCTCTGTATCCTCCTGTGCACATTTTAAGTATATTCTTCACAGGGCTAGCAGGACTAATTCTCTCTCTGGCAGAGTGCTTGAAGAGGAAGAGGAAGCTTAGATGGGATTTCAGCTGTAGTCAGGGTCTCTTCGCCAGCACAAATTTTATCCTGTGTTAGTTCATATTCAAATTGAAAGCAGAAATCCACAGGGAAGTCAGCAAAACCTTTCACTTGCCATTCCAGGGGTTTAGTCCTTATATCTTTTTATAAGGAAAACAAAAACCAATCAAACAACCAAAAAAAAAAAAAAACTTCAGTATGAAACAACAGTAGCAATTCATGCTCAACTTCATGGAAAGGAAGAATCAGCAAAAGGATAAACACTGTGTTAAGGAGCAGCCTAGCTTCTGTTGCTGAGTCTCATACCCACAACCACTTTGTGCTGCATGTGTTTTCTAGACTCCCTGGTCTATGTTCCCACCAAATCTGAAACTATTATGTTCACCAGCCTTCTCTTCTGTTAGCAGGAGAGAAGGGAGGAAATTATCACACTGTCTGCTGGCCCTAGTTGTATGTTGCATGTATGTATAATAAATGTCTTTGTTGTAATAGCACAAATCAGCAGTGAATGAACATCCAGAGATGTGGGAAGTTTTATTTAGCTTGGATAAACTACAAGTCTCAACATTTGTTTCTTTATTTCAACACTGAACCCCTCCTTTCTTGTCAATAGTACCTTCATTAATCTCCTTTAATACACAGAATAACTACCATGGATTAATCAGACCTATGATTTCATCTAGAGAAATGAAAAAGCCCAGGTGTAATATATAACAGCTATAAGATACCTCGGGGTAGACTGATGAAGTAGACAGCAGACAAGAGCTGAAGTTTACTCATAAGAAGGGATACAATCAAAAGATTTAATATCTGCTGTGTTCTGCTTTCCTTCTGAATGTGCAGAGAAGTAGTAACCAGTATTACTCAGGCAATAGTCTATAATAATCTCTCTGTGAAGCTGCATAGCAATTGTTTAAGGAATTTGCATTGTACCTCAGAACCCCACACAGGGGTCTGTCTCACATTGACAGTAAACACTTTGACTTTCTGTTCAAGGAAAGTATTTCATCTGGGAATACCAACCCCTACATGAATGGTTTTTGTATACATGCATTATAGGCCAAATTTCTGTTTCCTGTCTGAGAACAGATGTTATCCTGCTGTGACTAGAGGCAAAAAAATGAAAGAGAAAAGGAACACAAAAATTACAAGAAGCTACAATACTTTTCCCCTAAATTGTTAAGGTTGTTCTTTCACCTCTGCAAATAGGCTACATTTTTGTTAGCCTACTGTTACTACTGTTGTGTTCTTCATATATCGCACCAGGATTTAAAGTAGCCAGTACTGTATTTTTTGAAATGTTTTTAATTACATTAATATTTTCACTGGAAATTGCATGTAAAAACTGAGCTACCACTAAGCTAACTTTCTGAAGCTCAGCATGGAAACACTTCAAAAGAGCATTTATTCTGGGGGGGGGAGGGGGGGGAGAGTGGAAGACAAGAAAGAAAAACAAATTATCAGAATTCAAGCCCCAAATGATTCTATTCTATTTTATCATGTATTTCATTATTGGTTTTTCCTTTCTGTCATGTTGCTTGAAAGTTTTTCTCTGATTATTTCTAGAAAAGACCCAATTTCCACACACAAAAGCACATCATGACTATACCCAGTTCTGAGCTAGTGAAACTTGGAATATGAAATTACAAACTCTCACTGTCTCTTAAAGCTCTTAATATTAGACTAAAGGCATGTTCAATAAAAAGAAATTGCAAACAGGTAAAATACTGCTTCTCTTTCTCATTAGGGTGTGGTGAAAATTAATTCCTATGCAGAAAGTGCTTTGATATCTTTACATGAAAGGCATTACTTTGGTGAAGATCAAACTAGTATTATTAAGTGTTATTAAAATAAATTGGAGGCAGAGAACATCATAAATGTTTCCCTGTAGGTTAAATCTGAGAACTGGTCTCTGCTGCATTGCAGCTCAAGTTTAAACTTTAGAGTACTGACATCATATGCATCTCATTTACACTGCAGAGAGAAGGCTCCCCTGGGCCTGCCATCCTCCCAGCTACGACCTAATCAGCTAGTTGATAGCCAAAATACTGTAATTGCCAAGGGAGTTTGTAAAGTAATTTTGGATTACAAAAGGAGTCAAACAGTAATTTCATGTTTAAATTTGTTTTTGCTTTAAGGATATGCAATTGTAAGTGCACAAATGTGTGGATCAAGTACAACCCTTAGTTCTGAAGCCCATAATCTTATATTATGACCCTCAAATCAGTGTCTACTCATAGAGAAATTCCAAGACTTGGAAGGTTTTACTGGAAAGGGATGAGTAGATGTAACAGAACTATCAGTTTCCTCTCTTATTCTTAATGTTGGTTTTCATGTTTTAAGATGTTAACTAAAGCTATTAAAATGACAGCCCTGTAGACCAAGGTCTTCTTTGTAAATAGAAAAGAAGTATATCACAAAGCAGCAGCAACACATACTTGCTAAATCATCACTTGTGTCCGCATGTGGAGGCCTGATTGTACTGTTCATGCATTTGATGATTCAAAAATCAGGCTGTCTGGACATAGGTAAACATTATCAATTTAAGTCACATTCGGTACAGCAATGTCTTACTGGATTGTGAGCTTTTAGGATTTCAGCTTATAAATACAAAGCAATAGTCATAAACTCTGCTTAGAAAGATAATGACTAAGAATGGGAGTAGAAAAGAGAATGTAGCTGAGAAGAGCCAAGAAAGGAATGATAGACACTTCAGGTATTGACACCAACAGCTGTGGGTTTTCAGGTGTCAAAAATGGAGAGATGTTTAGCTTATAAAATTGATACTATTTACATATAAAAAATTTAAAGCTTTTAAAATAGGTAAAGTGGCCAATAAAAGAAAATTCATTTTCTATTGTTCTCATAAGGGTTATTTAGAAAGGTACCTTGGTGTACGCAAAACTGTGTATCCTCCTGTGAACACCTGTGAACTGTTGAGTTTAATTGGGCAACAGCTGGTGCTGACTGTGGCTTTTCTTGCTGTATCTCATTACTGGTTTCCCATTTGCTCTGTCCTGATTCAGTGTTGCTGTTTAAAGGATCTTAGCAGAAATAGTTAAAGATAGTCAAAGAACATGTTTAAAAATGTTTCTGTTCACATCTGTGTACTTTTGAGCTTACTCAGACTGCAGCAGACGTACATGTGATGTATGTGGGTGGTGGTCTGGGGATATCACACACTGGATGACAGTCCTTACAGCATCTTTCATTCTCCATCTAGGCATCAAATTTTAATGCAGAGGTTAGGAGAAGCTGTGATTTAAAACTATTTATGGGCTAAAAAGCTCAAAAAAAGCACCCATAAAAACCTTGTCATTTTGCAGAAGAATATATTCTGTACTTCTCACTTCAATAAAATTATAAAGAAGTAATCATGTATGTCATACTGCATTATCTTGCTAAGCTTTCTCAGGGCAAAGCTGCTGATCCTAAGAGCCAAACTACCATCTTTTGCAATTAGGAGACTTAGTAGTTCAGAGTGAAGACATTTTGAGAGCTGACCTTGCCAAAGGCAGAGAAACCCAGAGTGCACAAAGTAGGAGAGTAAATGGCAGGTGAAAAACAAGTTGCTTCTGGAAAAGAATAATGAAAGAAAGCAAAAGAAAAAGCTCTCTGATGGAAATTATCAGCCAGGTGCCTATTACAAAATAGGAACATAATTCTGAGAAAGCCTGAAATGGATAAGAGAAAAAAATCACTAGAAATATGTTTGGCAGAAAAGTTACTTGCTAATAACTTGAGTTAGATCAGAACTAGACCAAGAATACACTCTTCAGCAAATGGAAATTCCCACCACTTTTCCTCATATATAAATTCTTCCACAGAGGGAAAATAGGATTAAAATTAGCATTCAGCAAGTGCTGTTTAAAAAAAGTTGTCAGATAAAGTGCTCTGAAATAGCTATTAAGTGAGTACTCCCTTTAGTTTGATCACATAGCATGTTTAAATATAGGTCAATTAAGCTGATTTTAACACTGTAGATAGAATCATAGACTCAAAGAATCATAGAATCATAGAATGGTAGGGTTTGGAAGGGACCTCTGGAGATCATCGAGTCCAACCCCCATGACAGATCAAGATCACCCAAGGCAGGCCACACAGGAACAGATCCAGATGCATTTTGAAAGTCTTCAGAGAAGGAGAGGCCACAACCTCTCTGGGCAGCCTGTTCCAGGACTCTGACACACTCACAGTAAACAACTTTTTCCTCATGTTGAGGTGGAACTTCCTGTGTTCCAGTTTGTGAACATAGCTCCTTGTCCTGTCACAGGGCACCACTGAAAAGAGATTGGCCCCTTCCACTTGACACACATGTTTCAGAGATTTATAAACATTAATAAGACCCCCTCTCAGTCTTCTCTTCTCCAGACTAAACAGACACAGGTCTCTCAGCCTTTACTCATAAGAGAGATTTTCCAGTCCCTCAGTCATGCTTGTACCCCTTTGTTGGACTCTCACTAGTATTTCTCCAACCCTCTTGAGCTGAAGAAACCAGAACTGGATGCTAGGATAGAGTAGAAGGGGAGGAGAACCTCCCTCAACTTGCTGACCTTCTTAATGTACCCCAGGAGACCATTGGCCTTCTTGGACACAAGGGCATGTTGCTGTCCATGGGTAATTTACTGTCCCCCAGGACTCCAAGGTCTTTCTCCATGGTCTCCATGGTTCCAACAGGTCTACCCCTACCCTGTACTGGTGAATGGTGTTATTCCTGTCTGGGTGTAGGACTCTACACTTACCCTTGTTGAACTTCATTAGGTTTACTTTTGCCCAGCCTGTCCAGATCTTGCTGAATGGTATCACAGCTTTAAAATGTGTCAACCACACCTCTCAGTTTTGTATCATCAGCAAACTTGCTCTGTACACTCTGTCCCTTCATCCAGGTAAATGACAAATATGTTGAATAAGACTGGACCCAGTACTGACCCCTGAGTAACACCTCTATCTACATGCCTCCAACCAGACTCTCTGCCACTGATCACAGCCCTCTGAGCTCTATTGATTAGACAGTTCTCAACCCATCTCACTGTCCTTTCTCCTAACCCACGCTTCCTGAACTTACCCACAATTATGATGGGAGACAGTATCAAAAGCCCTGCTGAAGTCAAGGTAGATGATAACCTCTGCTCTCCCCTCATCTACCCAGCTAATCACACCATTATAGAAGGCTCTCAGATTAGTTAAGCTTGTTTTCCCCTTGGTGAATCCATGCTGGCGATTCTTCTTTTCCCCCATATGCTTGGAGATTACCTTCAGAATGAGTTGCTTCATCACCTTTCCAGGACTGGAGGTAAGGCTGAGTGGTCTGTAATTTCCATGGTCCTCCTTCTTGTCCTTTTTGAAGACTGGAGTGACACTGGCTTTCCTCTAGTCCTCAGGAACCTCTCCCTTCCTCCAAGATCCTTCAAAAATGATGGAGAGAAACACAGGAACATAAGCAGCTCCCTCAGCACTCATGGGTGCATCCCATCAGGGACCAGGGATTTGTGTGTGTTCAGTTTATGCAAGTGATTTCTAACCCAGTCCTCATCAAGCAGTGGAGAGTCTTCTTCCCTGCAGTCTTTCTCTCTTACTTCCAGGGTCTGGGATTTTTGATGTCTGGTCTTAGCAGTGAATCACAGAATCACAGAATCTTAAGTGTTGGAAGGGACCTTGAAAGATCATCTAGTCCAGCTCCCCTGCCAGAGAAGGATCACCTAGGCAGGTCACATAAGAACGTGTCCAGGTGGGTTCTGAATGTCACTAGAGAAGGAGATTCCACAGTCCTTCTGGGCAGCCTGTTCCAGAGCTCCATGATCTTTACAGTGAAAAAGCTTTTCCTTATATTTCTGTGGAATGTCTTATGCTCCAGCTTACACCCATTGCCCCTCATCCTCTGTTTGGACATAAGAGAGAAGAACCTGGCTACATCCTCCTGACATTCACCCTTTACGTATTTGTAAACACTGAAACAAAGAAGGCATTCAGTAACTCCACCTTTTCCGCATCCTCTGTCACCAGGGCTCCCACCTCATTCATCAGTACACCCATATTTTCCGTAGTCTTCCTTTCACCACTGATGTATTTGAAGAAGCCCCTCTTGATGTCTTTTACTTCCTTTACTGCGGTAATTCCACAGGGGCCTTGGCCTTCCTTGTTGCCTCCCTACATACCCTGATGGCATTCCTATAATTCTCCCAAGTGACCAGTCCCTTTTTCCACATTCTGTGAACTTCTTTCTTCCACACGAGTTTTTTTCAGAAGCTTGTTCCTCATGCATGCTGGTCTCCTGCCAATAAATAAATATTTATAAACTAAATAACTTTCACTTTGTGTAATACTACAACACATTATGAACATGACACTGTATTCTTTGATACTATCACCATACAGTTTACATTAATCTACCATATTATAAACACATGAAACCCTTACATATTTTGTCTTTCTAATACTGTTTTGATTTCCAATGCCTTTAACATTAAGCTCCTTATTCATTTTATGTCTTTAAGAACAAGAAAAAGAAAAGCAGGCAACAAAGAAGATAGTAATGTTGTGTGCAGGAAATGAAAAAAATGGTTAAATAATATAAATATCAATCTGGGATATAAGGATACTTTAAATGTATATAAAACATACAAAGTCTACTTTGTCAATAACTGAAGTGACATTACTTAATATTTGCACACTGAAGTGATGTAATATCTCCTTAAGGGAAATAGGTTAGACATACCTTTGAATGTATTTTATCTTTGCATAGGGATAGAAGCATTGAATATATAAATATTCTCAGAAATACATATACCTATGAGAGTACAGGACAATTATGAATATTTATAATGCTTAATTGTGAAAAGCTGAAGTTGTATTAATTTGCATTACCATTGATAGCTTTAGATTTACCTATTAATGTTCTTATAAATCTCATTAACAGAGGTCCCGCAGCAATGTGTTTTACTAATTCTGTAGCTATAGCAGTAGAAAGCATTAAGGTGTTTTGAGACAATTTTCAGCTAGTGTCCCTGAATCTAGCAGGACAAATTGCAGCATTATATTTTATGTCTTTATCTTTATTAACGTAGTATTAGCATTGTTATTGCCCTCAGAAGAGAATTTTTATATACACAGAATACCTAATAGTGAACAAAGAATTTACTTACCAGTCCTTAAGATAAGAAACATATTTGTCATGACTTGACATAAGAAACAGGGTCTTTGTGTTGAATAACATTAACATTAATATCAAGTTTACTGTCAATGTCATGATTCTGTCAAGTCCAAAATTTGTAGTTAATTTAGAACATAATATTTTGTTACTAAAATTTAGTTTGTCTGCTGGGCTGCTGGAGCTTGCACCTCAGCACGAGGTGGCAGCTAGGTCCTGTGTTTGGAAAAAGAGATCACTGATCACCTCCCTGCTTGTTAGGTATCTGTTCCTAAAAGAAACTGTATACGAATACATCCCATCTCTGTCAGACCCACACATTTTTCCGAGTCAGGTGAAATGATAGACCCACAACAACATCTCTCTGCTCTGCTAAATGGCTTCCTCATAAGAGGAAATTTGATAGGCCTGTTCGAAAGGAGTTAAAGCATTCTGGTTAAGATGAAGCTGATGATACATTTACAAAGACTGAAATTATCTCTGTAACACCAGGTAAACAATTTCGGTACTGCAGTATTTAAGAAAATCTAGGTAAAATTCCTGAAATTAATCACAGTAGAATTCATGTATCTTTCCTAAGCTTGATCACAAATAAGAGACATGCCCCTAAGCAGCTTATAGCAATATCAAGTAAAATCAGGTTACAGCAAGATACCTCAGTTTCATCATATATTTACCTACATCTTACAGTTGCAGAACCAAAGCCATATTTCCAAAGGCTACAGATTTTTCCATCAAAGGCTTGATTCTTGGCAGAAACAACTAGCCATTTAAATGAATTATGCTACAAACGCAGAAATACTAGTTTGTTATGTTCAGAGTAAGAAAGTAGGTTAATGACAGTAAAAGCTGCCAAAACCTTTAAAAACACCTTGCTCTTCTGAGACTAATCACACTACTTTCAGCAACTCAGATAGTCCTTGAAAGTTTTTCTTTAGGCCCTTATGAGCCATTAGATAATTAATTGATTAATTTTAATGTTAGATTCATAAAACACATATGCAGAATCAATCACAGAGTGGTTGAAGTTGGAAAAGACCTCTGAAAGGCCAGCTAGAGCCAGTTGCCTGGGACCATGTCCATAAATCTATTAAGTATCTCCAAGGAGGTAAACTCCACATCCTCTCTGGGCAGCTGTTTCCAGTGCTCCAGTGCTTTTCACCGTGACAATGAAAAAGTGTTTTCTGATGTTCAGGAGGAACCTCATGTTTTTCAGTGTGTGCCTATTACTCTGATCCTGTCACCACTGAAAAGAATCTATCTCTGTCTTCTTTGTACCCTCCCTTCACTTGTTTAGATACACACATGAGATCTCCCCAAGCCATTTGTTCTCCAGGATGAACAGTTAGAGCTCTCTTAGCCTTTCTTCATAGAAGAGGTGTTCCAGTTGCTTAATCACTTTCAGATCCTTCATTGAACTCTCCTCAATATGTTCATGTCTCTCTTGAACTGGGAAGTCCAGAACTGGACACAATACAGTCCAGATGAAGCCTTATCAGGGGTAAGCAGAGAGGAAGAATCACCCACCTTGACCTGCTGGTAATACTTTTCTTAATGCAACCCCTAACATTAGCCTTCGTTTGCCTCACTTAGCTTCAAGGGAACATTGTTGACTGATGTTAAGTGACGTTCAGCTTGGTGTTCATCAGAATCCCTAGCCCTTTTCTGCAGAGCTGCTTTCCAGTTTGGGCAACCTGATATATTCATAATAATAAAAACACAAAGAAGGAAATTATTATAGAAAAAAAAGAAACTAACTATTATTATCTATAACCATTATTCTGTATTCACATATAATCAACAAGGTATAAAAGCCATATTCAAATTTATGAAGTCAAGGGAGGCAACATATGCGCCTAAAATGAAATATGGCCCAATTAGTGTAGGTATCCATTTGTTCCAGAAAGAGTCTCTGTCTGGAAACAGACAAAGCTTGTCCCCATGATGGGATAGATCATTGTAAAATTGTGTCATCATTGTGTAGCTATCTTCTTGCTGTGGGAATCTCCACTGCTGTGATAAGCAGAGGGTCTTTGAGTCTAATCCAGTTGAATAGGGTTCACAGAGGTCTGCAAGGTGAATCATCTCTTCATGACAAGAGGAAATGCCACAAGGAAAGGTGATCACTGAACATGCAAAGATAAGGACATGAAACATGAATGTTTCTCATGCCCACACACCAACAAGTAGAAAGTTACATGTAAAGGAGTTTTAGGAAGCTGTCGGGTTGGATGGGAGGGTGCCCATATTTTTTAAGATGTCAGCAAACTTCTGCAAAGGCAAGGCATAGGGTCTGTCAGAAACATCCACTGAGGGCGTGATTCTGTACAAACTACATGGTGTCATGTCCAAACCCATCAGTCCTGATGCTCAGTGGGTTTAATTACCATTAGTGCAATGCTGCACTGATTAGGGTCTACACTGTTTCTGGATGCAGTCCTAGTTTAATCATGTTATCTCAAGCATGAATGGACCAGGCTCCATTGTGAAATGCAGTTATGTCACAAGCCTCTACAGATTCTCTATAAGTAAGTCCTGTAGATATTGAGACAGGTATGATCAGTAGCTCAACAAACTTCTCAGTATAAGAAATGAAAGCCGAAAAATATCTCTAAATCAGCAACCAAAGTCAATATTTTGGAACAATTAAAGAAGGATTGCAATGAGACAGGATGATAAGGCCAATATTTCTCAGAAATTTATCTCATAACTTTTTATGCTTTTGCCACTGTAACTGTAGCGGTAATACAGAGATGTGTCAGTAAGGTGAAAAATTATGAAGTATCCAACAATGAAAGGAACCCTCAAGTCTCCATTGATAAAGCTATAAGTTGTAATTTCTCAAGTAGCTAATCTGTTATTACCAATCACTCTTTCGATTACTTGGGTGAATAGAGTGTTTAACATTGTAATTGAAAGCAAGAGAAAAATCACTATGAATCTATACAAAATATCTTACTTAGATTCTGATGAAATTGTCCACGCCAACTGTTAAAATAGCTCACAACAAACTATTGCTAAATTCACAGTAAACTACAATAGATATATATTTCTCTTTCAACTTTCCACAGGCATCTGGGGACACAAGTTGATTTCTCACCCTTGTTATTCCTTCTTTTTTCTTTCTCCTCTTGCCTTGTCTCTTCTGCCTGGGTATTTTTAGCAGCAGCTTTGGAAAAATGAAGTTGAAAAAGTGAGTTTTAGACTTTGTTCTGAAGGCAGTGAGATTTGTGGTCTTTCATATTTCCTCTGATAATGAGATCCAAACTGCTTGCCTTGATGCCAAGGAAGACCAATCTCCAGCTTTCATGAGCTTCACCCTTGAGGCTGACAAGCTCATAGTTTCTGAAGGAACATCATTGTCAAAGGATGTCATCAATACAAAAAGAGAGGTCCTCTCAGGGAAATCTTCAGTCATGTTCATCTTGTAGTCTTGAAGATTAATAATGAGACCTTGAGTTTGATCCAATATATTAATGATTTCATAATAAATTTATTAAATACATTAGTTAACGAATTTTGTAGTTTCTTTCAGCTAAAATCTGAAAGTGGGGTAATAGAATTGAGGAAGAAAAATAAACCTAGTAATTGCCATGGAGTATGCTTAACTCGTTAGAGCATTATTATTTAGTTTGTACCTTCTCTTCCGTCTAGGCACCCCTTGCTCACCAGCTTTTAGTAAATCAATGATTTCTCTATGGACAACCGCGAAAAAGCTAGGTATTAATCTTCCCCCCCCACACACACATCTGAGGGAACTGACAGGCAAGTTTTGTCATAGGAACTGGATTTATATGCTATACTTCTCCAGCAGTTTGCACCTTTCCTCTGATGGAGTTACTAGAGGCAGGTATAAGCCAGACTCTGAGCAGCTGTTGCATACAACTGATCATATCAACTTAAACTGAAATTGAAGGTGGCTTAGGCTAACACACCAGACTTCAAGAATTGCCAGCTGAGGAGCTTGGCACAGCTTCACTCCTGATGCCTCTCTCACAGGGGCAGTAAGAGTAGTGGAGGGTAGTGGCAGTCATGCACACATCAACCGCCAGAGCATATCTGTCAACACCCTGAGTCAGATAGCAAAGTGAAGTCACAGCACATAAAATCAGGACTCTTCACATGTATATTGAAAGAAGGTTAATTTTTAGCTCATAGGTGGCTGATCATTTCTACGCAGATTGTCTTCTTTCCCTTAAAGACAAGACTTATTGCGGCCCAACTGCTTACAGCTCTCTATCCTCCAACAACTGTAATAATTATCATTCCTTAAAAAATTGCCAGAATACATCTTAAATATTGTTATCTTGTCTAGTAGAGGCATTGTTATCTTGTCTAGTAGAGGCATTTTTATCTCACTTGATCATATAAAGCCCAGATTCTGAACTCCCAGCTGTTTCTACCAAACAGGCCGTTGGTCTGACATTTATCCTTGTATACTTTGGTGGACATCTTTAATTTCAATATCCTGTTTCATTTTATCTCCTCTAATAGATGTGCAAGACATATAGATTGCATTTTATAATACTGATTGATGGTCTTAGCTTTATTTATGGTAAATCTCACAAGACTGCTCACTACAGTGAGTCATTGTTTAACCTTTACTAAAATTTTTTATCATCCTTCCCACTGACATGGAAATTAAAATCTTTTGTTCTATTGCTTCCTTGTAAAATAAAAGAAGCAATTCCAATTGGGCAAATGTATTTCCAATTTATGCCTTCCTTATTTTATTTTATCACTTCAATACAAGTGTTTATTTCTGCTGGCTGTTTGGTCCCAAATAGAACAGCTCAGCTGCATTTACACATGCTCTTCTTATACTTGAATTAACATATAATTTCAAAATAAGGTATTAACTTATTTTAAAAATTCTTCCATATTTTCATTTGAAAACATGTCCTTTCCACAGTGGAAAGCCTCCATTGCTTTCAACAAGAGCTTCATACAGCCCAGCAGTGAGCTGGTAATGAGGAAACATACCCTGGACAGGAGGGACAGTAATGTGGAGGATCACAGAATCACAGAATGTTAAGGGTTGGTAGGGACCTTGAAAGATCATCTACTCCAACTCCCCTGCCAGAGAAGGACCACCTAGAGCAGGTCACATAGGAACGCATCCAGGTGGGTTTTGAATGTCTCTAGAGAAGGAGACTCCACAACCCTTCTGAGCAGCCTGTTCCAGAGCTCCATGACCAGTGAAAAAGCTTTTCCTTATGTTTCTGTGGAATGGCTTATGCTCTAGCTTACATCCATTGCCCCTTATCCTATCATTGGACATAAGAGAAGAGTCTGGCTCCATCCTCCTGACACTCTCCCTGTATGTGTTTATAAACTTTAATGAGTTCACTCCTCAGTGTCCTCTTCAAGCTAAAGAAACCCAGCTCCCTTAGCCTTTCATCATAAGAGAGGTGCTCCACTCCCTTCATCATCTCTGTGGATCTGCACTGGACTCTTTCAAGCAGTTCCCTGTCCTTCCTGAACTGAGGGGACAAGAACTGAACACAGTATTTCAGATGAGGTCTCACCAGCACAGAGTAGAGGAGGAGGAGAACCTCTGTCAACATACTAACCAGACCCCTTCCAATCAACCACATGATGCCATTGGCCTTCTTGGCCATGAGGGTGCATTTCTGTCTCATGGTCATCCTTCTGTCCACCAGGACCCCCAGGTCCTTTTCCTCCATTCTACTCTCTAACAAGTCAATACCCAACCTATATTGGTACATGGGGTTATTCTTTCCCAGATGCAAGACTCTGCATTTGCCTGTGTTGTATTTCATTCGATTTCTCTCTCTGCCCAACTCTCCAGCCTGTCCAGGTCTTGCTGAATGGTAACACAGACTGATGGTGTGTCAGCCACTCCTCCCAGTTTTGTGTCATCAGCAAACTTGCTGACAGTGCACTCTGTTCCCTCATCCAGATCACTGATGAATATATTGAACAGTAATGGCCCCAGTATTGACCCCTGAGGGACTCCACTAGACACAGGCCTCCAACTAGACTCTACCCCATTGACCACAACTCTCTGGATTCTTTTCTTCAACCAGTTAACAATCCACCTCACTACCTGATCATCCAGACCACACTTCCTCAGTTTAGCTGCAAGGATGCTGTGGGAGATGGTGTCAAATGCTTTACTGAAATCAAGATAGACCACATCCACTGCTCTACCATCATCTATCCACCTGGTTATTTCTTCATAGAAGACTATCAGGTTGGTCAGACGCGACTTCCCCTTGGTAAAACCATGTTGACTGCTCCTGACGACCCTGTTGTCCTTGGTATGCCTAAAGACAGAGCCAAGGATAAGTTGTTCCACCACCTTTACAGGGATGGAGGTGAGGTTGACCAGTCTGTAGTTACCTGGGTTCTCGTACTTACCCTTTTTGAAGACTGGAGTGACATTTGTTTTCTTCCAGTCCTTAGGCACCTCTGCTGTTCTTCATGACTTACCAAAGATGATGGAGAGTGGCCTAGCAATGACTTTCACCACCTCCCTCAGCACTCACGGGTGCATCCCATCAGGGCCCATGGACTTATATACATCCAGATTGTTCAGTTGATCCTTAACACAGTCCTCATGAACCAAGGAAGTCTTCTCCTCTATCCTGACTTCCTCTGGGTCCTCAATGGTCTTGGGCTCCCGAGGATGGTCTTCAACAGTATAGACAGAGGCAAAGAAGGCATTCAGTAACTTTGTCTTCTCTATATCCTCTGTCACCAGGGCACCTGCCTCATTCAACAGTGGTCCTACATTGCCCCTAGTGTTAGTTTTAACTGAAATGTATTTGAAGAAGCCTTTTCTTTTGTCTTTGACCTCCCTTGCAAAGTTTAACTCCAAGGAGGCCTTACCTTTCCTGATTGCCTCCCTGCATCCTCTGACAACAGCCTTCTATTCTTACCAAGTGGCCATCCCTTCCTTCCATGATCTAAAGACTCTCTTATTCTACTTGAGTTTGCCCAGCAGTTCCCTGTTTAACCATATGGGTCTCCTGGCTCCCTTGCTTGATTTCCTACATGTTGGGTTGCTCTGATCTTGAGCTTGGAAGAAGTGGTCCTTGAATATAAGCCAACTATCTCAGGCCCCTTTACCTTCTAGTTCCTTGTCCCATGGATTTCCCCTAGCAATCTCCTGAAAAGGTCAACGTTGATCCTGCTGAAGTCCAGGTTTGCAATCCTGCTCGGTATTCTGTTCCTACTACACAAGATCCTGAATTCCACCATCTCATGGTTGCTGCAGCGAAGGTTGCCCTCAACCTTCACTGCTTCAACCAGACCTTCCTTGTTAGTGAGTATAAGATACAGCAGTGCTCCTCTCCTAGTTGGCTCATCCACCATTTTCATCAAGAAGTTATCATCGATGCACTGGAGGCTCATTGTATTGCTTTATTCCCAGCCTGGTAAACAGCAGGAAGCTTTCCAGGACAACGCTAATGCTGGAAACCTGTCAAAATAGTTTTGCTGACTCGCTTGCTGGTACCAGTTCCTTCATGATTTCTTTAATTTGGCCTTTTCCTGTTACTTTCTGTGGTGCTGTCGGCATTGCAGTTTCTAGCCCATTTGTCAGCTTTGATGTTTTTAAGGCGTGCAAAGGCAGTATGTCAGCAATGCCAAAAAAATAATAATAAATTCCATCTGATTATAATTCAACAAGAGCTTGTACCAGCTTGGCTGTCCTTTACCTTAAGGCTGCCTGACAACATCATAAGGCCAAACTCAGAACTAATGTGTAGAGCAGCTTTACTTCAAAGGCTTTGAGGTTGGGCTGATTAATCTCCCTGGAATGTCAGGGCAGTGTCCTGCCCCACTGCCCAAGCAGGGATGAGCTCAGGTGAAATGAGTGACCATATTCCCACTCCACTCCATCAGAACCACTTCAGGGATGGGGGAGGCAGAGAAGACAAATGAGAAGAGAGTATGTGGTGTTAAACTGGAAGGGCAGTACAGCTGCATGAAAGTATATTGTATCAGTTTTACGAGCCTGATGATATATGGCAATGTGAATACTCTTAATGTCACATTTTTTTCTTTTAAGGTTTGTTTGCAATGGAAGACATCTGTTTAAAGCCAACGTATCTTAGTGATAGTTAAAGACAAAGAAAATCCCAGGAAAACTGCTCTGCCAAAGACTGCAAAAGCAGAAATCCAGAACCTAGATGGATCTGGGATTATTCTGAATGTGAATGAACTGTGGATGTTTTTCCCTTCCCATTAAAGCTTTGCAAGGGTTTAATTATATGGATTGTTTCTGAGTTTACTCAGCCCCCTTTTTATTTGTTTGTTGTTGTTGTTTTACAAAATAGATGATTTTCTTACAATATTTCCTGCTTCCTGAAGTCAATCATAAAAAAAATCACTTACACATAACCCCTGAACTTGAATTTATGGTATCTATCCTGCAGCTACCTTGGTATGGATAGATGGTCATGCTGTTTATATCTAATACACTCCAGAAAATATCTAATGGACATGGCAGAAAAATTAATGAAAGGAAAATGGAGGACTGCCTGTCGTGTATATCAGTATAACAATGTATGAAGCATTAATGAAAAATAGATAGATTAGTATAGTACTTTATAAGATTGAAATTGAGATTTAGTTTACAAAAATCAAAAAAAAAAAATTGATAAATTTTAGAATTCCACATTAATGGAGAGAAGTACTGATAATGGTGGAAACGTCTCAGAGCAACTGTATCCAAAATGAGGTAAAAATTGAGAAATATTTTGGAGAGCAGGCTCTTGCAAAACTTATTTATATTTATAAGAACTTTCCCTTATAAAAACTTATATAACTGATTTGAAAAAACACTCAGCATTATTGAGGCTTATGTAACATTCCTCTCTAAGAAAGGTTTTCTGATTTTTAAACAAGATGCAAATTTTGACAAGCAGTCAATGAAGCAATTAAAGATATTAAAAGATATAGAGGCTTTCTCTGGTTTGAAAATCATTAGAGGATAATTTGAAGCAGATTGTATTAGGTGTATTTCCTGTTTCTCTCCTTTGAAGAATCCTATTGTTTGCCTCTGGAAGAAAGTATACTGTAACTCTGAAGGCTTCTCAAGAGACATGACAATTATAAAAAAAATATTTCTTCACAGGACCTTGTTTCTGAAAGAGAAACAAATAAAGAAGTAGTGCCTTATCTCAAAACTAATCTAACTTAAGTCATATCTAAAATGCTGTCTTCCTCCTTATTTAGCCATCATCAGAACAAACAAGGTTTTCTTGTGAAGTCAGCAGTTAGTGACTTCAGAATGGTTCTGTTGACTGAATCCAGAGGTGGTCAAGGAGGTACAAAAGGATGGCTTTATGTGTAGCTAACACACGTGATTACATTAGTTAAATCTGCCTGATATCTAACTGTACCCACTGTAACAACTACTGGTTTGGCTTCCCCTATTTCTGGCTGCCTTTGTCTATGTGGTATGTGCATCCAACAGCTATGAAGACCGAGTTGCTGAGAGCCCTGCTTCCATCAGCTGTGGAGGACTCTTCTGTAGGTGGAATTGAATGAAAGCTTTCTCTATTTAGTTATTTTATCTGGATCACCACTGCAAAGTGTTCAAGCTCCAGAGCTATACAACAGCTAGTCTAGCCAGGTCTGTCTTCAGGCCTTGGCAAAAGAAGTCCCTAAGAAGCTGCTAGGGGACTGTATATAGAGAAGGGTACAATAGGAGACATAAAAATAATCTCTATATAAATCATACATCTTGTAACAGAATTTAATTTTCCAAAAATAGCAAATCATGACAGAAATGGGATTTTGTTCCAGTAGCTGTTTGATAATTGCCTTTTCAGGTCCTCATAACAGGCATAAATGCAGTGAAAACTGTCACAATGTGATTCTCTCAAAAGACCTACTACATAGCTATATTAGTTGAAAAGAATGTGTCTCCCTTTAGAACAGAAAATATAGTCCAGTCTCAATAATGAGGGAGAGGCTGCAAGCTGTATCACCTGGCAAGAGGAAGATGACACCAGAGTCCTCGGGCAAATCCCTCATGCAATACACCTGGCTCCAGACCAAAAATAATACCAAGTGTTTATTCAGGAATGGTACATTAGTGAGAGAAACAAGAAACATGTCAGAACAGAAATATATTTGAAAAACTGATTCTGAAAACCTCATCAAAGGTTGTGGAAAATACAGGGCAGGGGGACAAGGTAGAACTGAGAGAGCACCCATTAAACAGGGTACACAGGCAGTCACAGAAAGGAGCAAAGGCTCTCAGCACTCATGGTGATAGTCTGAAAATAGGCTAGCTACTTTGTGAACTGAGGATCTCAGGCAGGGAGAGTTCCCACAGTAAATCCTTTCCATGGGAAAAAAAAAAAAAAAAAAAATTCTGTAGTAGCATGGCACCAAACTGTAGCACATTCTATCACTTCCAAACAAACCTGTGAGAAGAACAAAGAAGGCCTTTGGCTGTCTCACTTTACTAGTATCAGTTCATGTGGCAATCCTCCCTTATCATCTGCCCTGGATAAGTGATTCTGCTTTTTCTTGATTTTCTGCCTAAATTGCAGCCCTCACTACCCACAGTTTATATAAATTGTAATTCTGTTCCTTTAAAAAGGCTGTGACTGCAGAATACTGAAACTGTGACAGATGTGTTATGTTTAGAGAAAAGTGAAGTTGAAATAGTTACATGATTCAACCAAGCTTATGCAGAAAATGAGGAAAAGGCAGAAAAAAAGAGGTATGAAATATTTAGTTATTTTTTCTAGTTGCACATCTGTGGAGCTCATGGTGACCAGTCAGTTCCCTTCTCCCTGTGCCAGCAGACCACAAAGAAATGGTTCCTATTCCAGCAGAGACAGCCCAAGACGTAGCAGCTGATGTGAGAAACACAAAATAGAATGGAATAATCACAGTAAGTTCATAGAGCAATCATGACAGCATTACTTGCTGACTTCTGCTTTCCTCCTCAAAACCTTCCAATTCTGCTGCTGTTGAAAAGTAAATGCTGGTACACCATGTGTATCCAGATTCATAAAAAAGAAAATGTCAGCATCATCCCTCCCACTTCTCAAATCACATGATGTTCCAAGCATATGATAGGTTGGAGTCACAGAGATGATATGGCATCAAAAATAAAATAACCACACAAATAATGGCAAGAAAAATCTTCCATACTCATCCCAAAAGGAGGACTGTTCAGAAGGTGGCTATTAAAATGAACTTTGCAATCTAAGTACACAGGAGAACTCCTTGGAAGGAAATTTAATTTTGTAAGTTGCTGTCTGGTAGCAATAATCAAAATGACAGCACTGCTGAGAGTCACTCATTTCCTGCAGACTATCTAATTTGTGATTGTGGCAGCAATACATTTCTAGAACTGCACCGAAGCATTAACTTGGTATTTTTTCTCTTCATTTTGTCAAAGAGGAAAAGCAGGTATTTCCACCACCACCACTGTGGTGGGTTGACCCTGGCTGGGCACCAGGTGCCCACCAAACCCTTCTATCACTCCACCCACCTCCCATCAGCATGGCACTCAGGGAGAGAATAAGATGAAAAGAAAAGAATTATGAGGTTATGATAGATAAAGATTTTATTCTCTACTTCCCATCCACAGGCGATGCCAGGCCAAGTCCAGGAAGCAGGGCTCCAGAATGTGTATTCGTTGCTTGGAGAACAAAGCCAAATGCCACCCCATCCCCCTCTTGCCCTCTCCCTTTATAGTTGAGCTGATGTCATAGGGTATGGAATATCCCACTGCTGTATCCCCTCCCCCACCTTGCCCCCCCAGCCTCTGGTGCCGTGTGAGCACTGGCAGTCACAACACGGGTGAGTTATCAACACCCTCCAGCTCCCAGTGCTGCAGCTCAGCCAGACCCACTACAACCATCCCTTTTCTATTTCTAAACATGCATCTTCATTCAGCAGCCAAAACTGGACCCCTCTGCCCTATGCAATTACATTTCCATGACTCAAGCTGTGTGTTTGTGTTTTATCCTCTTGATTAATAGCATTCACATTTAAATGGTCACAACCAGCCTTTGAAGTCATTAACACCCCATTAAGAAGAATGGGGTAACTTCACAATTTTTGTTTCAGTCTTGTGACTGTGGAACGAACAAAACTGCTGTATATTGATTTACAGAGTAAAGACTAACTTCACAGTTATTGAAGGAAAAAATATGGAGGTTTAAATACAGGGCAATGCTTCAATATTTACTGAATAACTGGATAATCCACTATCCTGCAATTTCAACACCTGGAGAGTCACTGTCACCTTAGTAATCGGGTAATGACATTTAAACCACTAATGAGTTTAGCACAGTCTGCATCATGATGCAAATAATTGTCAGCATGAAGTTTCCATTTAACATCTTAGAGAAATAAGTGTTTTCAGCTTCTGTGTAGATAACTTCTCTGTAGATAAAGTATGTCCCTGGGTTTAAATATGACTGACTGACTCTGGTATTTATTCTTATATAAAACAATAATGTAATCCCTATAGTATCTCTCTATTCAGAATGCAGTACTGACACGAGAAAATCTAGTTGAATTAAGTATGTGTGTGTGGGTAGGTGTTCTTCACAATGAGTAATCAGAAATAAAACCATGTTGTGTCTACAGTAATGTGCTTTGTCCTAGCTCAGCTAGATTAGTCTTGCTCAGCATAAATGTAATTTACATGGGCTTTTGGAACAATATTTCTACACTAGGCTGATTTTGGGGTTTCTGCAGTAACAAAGAAGCTGAACTACATACTAGATAAAAAGTCAATACTTTTTGACCTGGTAAGCTGTGGAAGCCATCCCATGATCACATTTAAGCCAGGATTCACTAAAAGATAGCAAATAAGACAAATCAGGAAAAAGGACAATACACAAATTCTGCCCTTGAGCCATCTTTGGCTCATCAATCTCATAGGAAAAGGTGCTCCATCATTATTGTAGAAGAAAAAAAAAATCATTATTTTTTACAATACTCTTTTTCCTTTACTTTAGAAAGACAGAAACAGGTATCGTTCACCCCTGTGAGAAGCTACCAGGTGATTTATAACAGTCACAGAGATCAATGTTTTTTCAGTGCACTAGTCCAGGTTTGAATTGGTGAATTGGTACTGTTGATATAAAAAAGAATTGTTCAGATCGAGTTATGGCAGCAGATTAATATAGCAGTTAATTAATCTGCTTAACATTACTGACAGTTAGGCATTGTTATAATTATTCCAGAGAGACACAAAGAGCAGCATGCTCAGGGCACCCAACAAGTCAGTGGTGAAATAGTAAGCAGTACTTGGAAACTCCTGCTTCCCTGCTGCCAAGACCAAACTACCTAAAGAACAGCACTCTGCACTGATTTGCTTTTATAAGGCTGTTCCTTGCTGCAGAACCCTTGTGTTGGGATTTTCTTTCTTCCACAGTAAAGGAAAAAAACAGATTAGCTTTACCAGCAGTCCTGGATAATTTGCCAGCAGTCCTGGATACCTGGGGAGGTCCCAGTGGACTGGAGGGTAGCAAATGTGTTGCCAACCTACAAGAAAGTTCAGAAGGAGGTTCTGGTGACCTACAGACCTGTCAGTCTGACTTGGATGCCACTGTAGGTCATGGAGCAGATCATCTTGAGTGCCATTATGCACCATAAACAGGACAACTGAGGGATCAGGCCCAGTCAGCATGCGTTCTTATGCTGCCCAAGGAGGTCATTGAGTCACCATCCCTGGATGTGTTTAAAAGCCATATAGATGTGGTGCTTGGGGATATGGCTCAGTGGTGGACTTGTTAGAGTAGGGTTAATTCAATGATCTTAAAGATTTTTTCCAACCTTGATGGTTCTATGATTCTATGATTGTGTGTTTAAAATGCAATGAACAAGCTGATTAGAGGGAATCTTAATCTTGCTTTCAATAAGAGGAATTTGACCTGTTATACAGTGCCAAAAGCAAAAAGACAGTTATGATTTCATGAGAACCAAAAGTAGAAAGGCTCTGATTTCCTCAACAGTGATAAAATAACCTTGCTTACATGAAATATCTGACCTTCAGACTGGTAGTTAATCCACTTGGACTTGGAAATTGGATTACTCGCTACTAAAGCAGGAGATTATTCTTATTGTCCCTCAAATACCTGCACAGTATTTTGTTCCAAATCAGTAAATAAACCTTCAGTACTGGCTGTTGCTTTATAACAATTATCATGAAAAACATTTTGGTAATTTTCTGAAGCTGTTAGTCAGAGAAAGCAATCTGGTTAAATCTAGTTAGTTTTAAATTTGCTGCTCTGGGGTTCAGTGTGCTCTGGATGGAATTAACTTTGTGTGAGTCAGATAGTTTTTATGATTTGGGTTTGGTTGCTATCAGTCACACAGAAATCACACCAGAAGTATATTTCAGAAGAGTAAAGTTTGAAGCATCATTACTTACCCTTCAGATTAGGTTTAAATAGGGACAACATAAAAACAAAAGTTCTTATTTCCTGTCTGGTTTTAAACAATCTTTTCCTCCATGAAAAACAAAGACAATATTTCACAGCAAGTCTGTGTAAAACACAAAAAGGCTACAAGCTATGTGAAATATGGATACATTTGGGCCTGAGTTTTGACATTATTGCATAGAGAAATCTGGAACATTTAATCTTGATTATAAAACCCTAAGGAATGCCCTGGGTGTTTCACCACATGCTAGGAAAGATGATGGGAGAAAACTGGCAGAAGTTATCTCTTCCCACCCAGTTTAACTGATTCAGACAGGGCAATTTTGTTGGAAAAGTCTGCTGGCAATCAATATGTCTCAGCTTGCTCCTATATGCCTTGCTGAGAAAGAGAGAGCTGTTGGAAGAGAATCAAGACATGAAACTTTTTCTACTCTAGTTTAAATCTTGTGAAAGCAAATGATCTCCAGGGCACTAATCCTTTCACCTTGGTAAACATGAAATGAATCTAAATGAAATAAAACCAGGAGTCCTCTCTCCACCTCCTCCTGCAGCAGCAGAAAGTCTTACAGGTTGCCCACCAGTATCTGCCTTGCCAGTCCACTGCTGTCATCCTGAAAAACTGAAATTCATTAAACAAACAAACAAACAAACAAAAATGAAAAAAAAAAAACCAAACACACATATATATATAAGTAGTTGAAGAGAGCAAAGAGAAAGGAAGGATATATTTCCTGCCCATTTCTCAACAAATGTTTACAAACAAAAAGCCAGTACCTTGCCCTACATGAACAAGTACAAGTTTTGCAAAGGTGAATCAGTTCTGTCAGCCTCTTCATTACCGATGATGACAGGCACCCATTCCCATTCTCCTGATCTGCCTGTCTTTCTTGGCACCAACTCCGGAAGTAACTAAAACACCCTGGCTTTGGAAAACAAACAATCAGTGAAGTTACGTGTTCCTGAAGAGTTATTTATCAGTGTTTACTTATTTGTACATGATATTAAAAAAAATGGATTACTGACCTCAGAAGGCAATAAACACAATCAAGATATTTACTTGAGGCCTTTGTTTATGTACTTAAAAATATTATAATGGATTGTCAGTAATTTATTCTGGAAACTGACATAAAAGTACACCCTTCTGGAAAGAAAGGATCAGGTCAAAGAAGAAGACTTCCTCTTTGTTCCCTTAAGGAACAAACAGTGTCCCTAAAAATAGTATTTCATGTGTATCTTCTTAAAGTTGAAGTGAAGCAAAGAGCAGTGAAATTTACAAAAGCTCCAGTCAAGTGTATTATACTTGGACTTTAATCAATAATACTGCACTTTTGTTCACTGGAGGTGTACCAGCTTGTGAACCAGCCCTGGCTGTTTAAGAAACACTTTTCTAAGAGCTGCCAGGTCACTCTGCTCTGTTTTTTTCCTAAATTCATTGATTACTTAAGGAATATGATTCAGTATCTGTTGTTTGCTGGCTAAATGATATAGACGAAGAAGACCAGATGCTCTGGCTTAAACACCATGTGCTGATTGTGATTAGAGGAAACTGAAGATTGGGCCCAGAAGTTCAGCACCACATGAATAGGAGACAAAATGAAGAGAGACAGATTAGCTTGAAAGAAAAGGATATGTCACGGTCCAATATTTTACATGATAGCTGACCTATCATGTCTTTCTTCTTGGCATTGGCTGAGGATAGACCATTGGCTGTCACTGCTTAAGATAAATTTCTCCATGTCCTAGCGTTTTCCTTTAAAAATACGTATCTCTGATGGAGAGATAAATGTTCCAGACCTGCTATAATTACATTTATTTACACACTAAACTAGGTAGGTGATCATATAGATGAAGCAGACCAAATTCAGAGAAACCTGCCTAGTGTGGAGTAAGAGGCAATGCTGTGCACCAGATATATCCTAGTGAAAACCTCTCCTCCTGATGTTCTGCTGACAGGTAGCCTGTGAAGGAGCAGAAGGCATTTTTGGTTTTATGTCATGAGACTCTGGTTAAGACTATTTTCAGATGCTTTCTCATGCTTCCCTTGCACTAGTCAATCCCATACAAGGATTTCATTATCCTACTGCCATTGGACTAAGGCATGGAATACAAATAATGAAGAACAAGCAAATGCAGGCATGGATGATCCATGGATAGCGTTATTGGATAGAGGACTTCCTCAGTCCCTGCATACCTCACCTCTCACCTAGGCTGCAGTTAGATTTACCTGCCTCATATTCCTCCCTCTATGCCATTTCCATGACTGGTAATTTACTCCAGCCTTTCAGTCAAAAAACATAGCCTGTATTTTGAGAAATACACATGCATTTTCTCCTCTAGATATTTAAAGATGCAAAATTAGGTGGTGTAGAAATTCAGTAGGAAATTCTCTGTCTCACCTGAACTTCATAAGGTGGGGTAAAGGTTAGGAGGTTAGGATAAAATTCTCCATTCATTTGCACTGCATATTTGCATAGCTAGCACAGGTCAGTATCCGGTAGGGAAAATACATACAGGGAGGAGATCAGCCACATGGTTGCACAACACAGTTAATAGGACTCTGCCCCACAAGCAGTCTTTCGGGAACCTGACTGAAAAAGGCCCATAGCAAAATCCCAGCCTCCACAGCCTTCTCTGAATTTATTCTTCTGAGAGTCTTAATGCAGTACAGCCATGCAAACCCTGTTCTTCCTTCCACCTACATTAAAAACAAGCTAGCTATGGTTAAGAATACTACTCTGTGGGCAAAATGATAAAAACAAGCCACTGGTAGCTCTTAAAGCTAGTCAATTTCTCTACTCTATTTCAATGTGTACTTGAAAATATCTTCTTTGCTATATAGGGGCATGAAACCACAACAAAGCTACTCAACATTTGCTTGTAAAGCATATGTAAAGACAAAGAGCCTGGGACTCCCTCCATATAGTCTGAAATCTTGGAACTGTGCTTAATGCATTCTGTATGGTGTAATACCAAAGCATGCTTGGACTAGCTAAGAGAAGCAATTAGGAGTTTCCTCACTTTGTTGTTTCATCCAGCATTTTAAAGGAATGTAGCACTGGGTTTCTTTGTTTGTTTGGTTTTGGGTTTTTTTCCCCTGCAGAATGAAAGCACGAAATGCTCTCATTTCAAAAATGCTGACTAATTCCAGAAAACATTTACAAGAGTCACCCTGGTTTTGAGGAAAAGGTAAAGAATCAGTTCTGGAACACACAGAAATTTATCTACAACTCATTGATAGGAAAATATTCTGTAATGTTACTACCATGATAATACTAGTATTACAGTAGACAGAAGGGACTCCACCCGTGATCTTACTTCAGGGCATGGCATCAACACGTAAGTCTTTCAGCATAACAGTAACTAGTTGTAATGGTTTTATTTATTTCATGGAAATTGGTGGAAGAAAAAAAGAAAAAAATATTGTTCAAAGAACTGCACAAAAGTACATGTTTCTTTTCTGTTGAAGATTTAACTGTTTAAATACAGCTGTATTTAGATAAATCTTCCTCTGTCATATCAGAAAATTTGAGGGAGTATCACACAAGAAATAGAAACGTGGTCCATCTACCCCAGCATTCTGTCTCCAACAGTGGTCAACATCAGAAGCTTCAGAAGTAGGGAGCTGTCAGATATCTTCTCCATAACAGAGTATCTTCTTTACCTCTTCCTGCCAATCAAGTTGTACCCTAACGTTGATACTCGGAGATAAACTCTTAAGTGTAAGATTTCCTGTTAAGTTCCTAGCTTTTGAATTGTGTTTTATATCCATTTCAAATTAGCTCTTTAATCTTAAACTGCCTCCAAATTCTGTGTCTCAGTAATATCCTGTGGTAATGAGAGCTAACCCTGCAAGACAGGAAAAATAATTATTTCTCTGTGCTGAATTTGCCATCTTTGGGGGACATCAAGTGGTTCCTTGGTCTTCTACCTTTATCAGGCCCTCGCAGACTTGGCAATTTCCCCTCTCACATTACCCAAAGGTTTTAGTGTCTGAATAAAACGTCAGACTTAGTAGCATGGTTGATGTTCAGGAGCCTCACAAACAGGAGCTGAAAGACAACACAACTACAATGACACTAAATAGAAATGTGATAAATGAAACACAGCAGAAATGCAGGAAAAGCAAGTTGTTTGGGTGGCATATTGCCAGCAGAGGCAAGATAACCCCAGTGAAGGCACAGGCTCTTGCCTGCTTCACTTCTGCTGACAGAGGAGATAAGCATGAAAAGAAATGCTAGAGTTGTCCCTTAGCCTGGACTACTGCAATGCTATTCAAGTCACCATACAAAGTACCATCTATACCTGGAAGTTCAAAATCAGAAGAGTCTTAGATATTGTACCTTTCCAGCATGCAGTTTTGCCCACATCCCAAAAAATTTAGACTAATTTCTATTTGCTGGCATTCCCATTTCAAGACTCTATGGGACAGTTGTAGTTATGTATTACATAGACTGCTTAAAATATATTGTTATTTCATTTTTGCACAGAAATATAAAAACCTTTCAAGCATTAGAAACATGATTTATATAAAAACAAAGGTAATGGCTAGCCTAGAAGACTTGCTATTTTTCTAATTTGCATTGAAAGCAACAGCCAAGCTTTCAATATAGTACTTTTCCTCTAGTATTCGCTACAGATTGAGCTAATGTTCATCAATGCTTCTAAATTATTGGGAAGACTGTAACTAATCATCCATTTCCCTTTGTTTTCCAGTGGTCATGCCAAGATCGTAAGTTGAAACGAGTCCCTTAAAACTAGAAAACATGGTGCAACTAGTGGAAATTTTTTGGAAATGCAAGTTTAATGATTAGCTAAGAGATTGCAGTACAGACTATGTGCCAAAAAGAACCTTACATCTGAGCACAACTGATGATATGATGAAGGACAGCTGACAAAATGCCTCTGAGGAACAGTTTCTTTTCTACTGAAGTCAATTAGAGCACAGGAAGGCATTAGAAGAATCCATTTCAGTCTCAGTCCATTTTTCTCTATGCAGTCACAAAACTAAAGTTAACACTGTAGTTTTGAAACCCAAAAACTGCAGACCAGGCTCTAAGGATGGCGTACATAGTCTTTCCTGGACTCTATTAGGTAACTTTTGGGAGTGCCAGGAATGGTTTTAGTCATAACTGCGTCACACAGGTGCTACTGCTGCCTGAAGGGAAGAAACAACACAGCAATAATGAAAAGAAACTGTTAAAGGGCATTTACCAATAAAATCCCAGTAACAATAACACATATCCAACCCCACCATAAGCAGAAAGCCCAAATCATAGAAAAACTGTTTCAACCTGTGGTCTAGACATAATTCATAAGGGATTTCTGCCATGCTCTAATGAAAAATAGATCAAATTCTGAATATAGTGTGAGAACAAAGGCAAAGCTCCCAGCACACCTGCTTAGTGCCAATTCCCCATGCCCACTGGAGGCTTCAGCTGCTTACCTACAGCACTTGTCCAGCCTGCTGCAAGTCCAAAACTGAGTCCAACAGCACATCAGTGTATATGCCTCTTTACCCTAGGGTTCTCTGCTCCACCAGCCTGCATGAATCTCTGGTCAGCCTGGAAGCTTTCTTACATATAATAGCTCACCCAGAGAGGATATCACTCACAGACAATGTCTTCCACTGTGTGTGAGGGCTTGCACATCTCTTCTGAGAATATGTCCTTCTTCTTGCAGCATCCCTTCTGTCCAGCGTGGAAAAGAGATCTCACAGGTGTTTCTCTCTCAATGATGCTATCCCACCTCTGCTCATCTTCCCATCAGGATGAGCATATAGGAAATAGAAAAAGCCCTTCTTATGATGGCATGCTGTGAAGTGACACACAACTAACATTTTCCAAAAACTGAGAGGTTAAAATTTAAATTCCCATAATGGTGTTTTGAATGAGACCTGTAGCTGGGTAAAAATATTTAGATTTTTGATCATCTAGATAGAGGTGGGATGCACATGGATGTTCTGTTCCACTTAATATCTCATGGGTATAAGTAGGGTACTGAAAATCCTACTGCCTGTCTATCTGCACGTTTATCTGCCAAGTACTTTTAAATTCTGATTCATAAGAACTGAGGCTAGAATCTTAGCTCTATTTGAATCTGAAATATATTCCCATTGACTTCCACAGCCCCAATATTTAACATTAAATCTGTATTCAAGCATCTAAACAAAGCAGTCTGAGATTTTTTTTAATATTTGGATCTCTAACAACTCTCATATATAGGTAAAAATAGGTTCTGGCACCAAGGTGTTACAGGCCAGATTTGAAAACACATTGGCAATATCGTATCTAAATCTGGGCACAGCACAGGACAAGCTGGTGTTGTAGCTCAAATCACTTCTTTGCTAAGGGAGTAAAATAGTCCCACAAATTAAAAAAAAAATAAAAATAAAGACAAAGAAGAACAGTGCAACTCTTGGAACAACAAAGTTGCTCTAGTAAATGGATATTGACATTTGCAAATTAATGTGGGTTTTAATAATTGATTTAAAAAATTTTCTTGGTCTGAGACCTCCACTGCAATTTCACCCAGATCAATTTTTACAGTTGAAATAGCTCGCAAACTATAGAGCTTATAACAGGACCAGTGATAGATCCTAAACTGCAGACCTATGATCCGGTTCTACAACAAAGAAAAGTATAAACCCCCCTAGGATTACTGCATTTTCTTTTGGTTTTTTACAGTCCTATACAAAACAAAACAAAACAAAATACTAAAGATAAATTCATTACCACTGCTTTCCTCCTGAAGGGTATTAGTAGGTTTCAGAAATTAAATTATTATATTAATTTTATTAACTCAAAGTAAAATCCAAGGTTCCCATGAATTATTCAGATTCACACTGTATCTCCAAGTCATTTGTAAAACATTTTTATACCTCAAAAGTCCCTCATAGTCTAACGTACATTTAATTTTCAATAATGTTGACTTATAGTTTTATAAAGCAAAAAAAATTAAACATAATAAATTACCCCTATATTTCCTGATCTCTGTCACTATAAAATAACTTCTGTAGTTTTATATTTTCAGTGTGAAATATTAAATACATAAATCAAAACAAGACTATTTTTCATCTGGAGCTGGAAACTGGTTTCTGAAACTGACAAATGCATTTTGGCTAAAACGAATGTTTTAGGAAAGAGATCTTTACTGAGTCCATAACAGCTCTAAAAGAAATGAGAATTTTGCATTCTAATATCCTGCTTTTGTTGGCTTCCCTGTGACAGGTGTTGCATCTTGCAAATGCAATGGCTATAAGCAGCTCCAAGTTTCTCAAATGCATCGTCCAGTTTCCTTACCAGTATTATCATCACTCTCTTAGCCTGCTCAAAAATCATTCTCTTCATGGTACACAGCTACATTGCTTCCAGGCTGACATTCTTCTTAGATTAAATTTTTAGTAGGAGGTGGTTTTATACACAAATATATGTAGGTATGTATTAATGTATGTATGTAATCATCACTAAAAATAATTGTTCATGAAGAACATTAGGGAATAATAAGAACTATTCAAGTGAGATGCAGAGTTTCTAATATGTAAAAGAAGATTCAGTTGGTTTCACACATTTACTGTTTCAACCAGAAGCTTCACTGAGAGCTAAAAATACTGTGTTGCCTCTTTGATTAAAAAGAGTAAATCTAATTATAAGGTATTATAACATTTAAATACCTTTCAACTCTTAGAGCATATAGACATTCAACCACAAGAAGCTTCCAAAGGAACTGATGATACCTGAATTCTGAAGAATTTCAGGGTGCATGAGTGAATAAGCAGGGAAGAAAAATAGATTCTACCTGAGGCTGGACATTAGACTATTGTGGAAATTAGAACCATACGTTCAGCTAAATGGTCTCCCCAGGGCCTTGCTTGAAACCTGGGACAAATCATATTTTGGCAGCTTTTTGTTGTGTGGAATTCTCCTTGTGGTCTACACACATTGTTTTTTTTTTCTTATTTGCATTTTAAGACAGTTTTATGTTTAGTAATAATACACTAAAAGTATGACTTGGCAACATTGCATGGAAGAAGCTGATAAAATAGCACCTTTTGGAGCTATGTGTTTACCTTTTCTTCTGAAGAGATAATACTGAATTTTTCTTGTCTTATATATTTGAAAACTATTTGAACAAACAAAAAGAATAGAAGTTCATAAAAGAAAGTGTGTGGCATGGGAAGTTAGATGTTTTAGTTTGGACTGGGCTTTGGTTTGGTTTTTATTTTAGCCTGATTTCTTTAGTTTTAAGAAACAAGAGAAAATAAGCTGAAGCTCATGTAACCTGTTGTGGAGACATTTATCATCACATCCATGTGATAAGTTCATGAGGGGCATAGCTGCCTGGGTAGGCTGGTTGATAGCTTACTGCAGGATGAGTGTACACACAAATAAGAAGTCTTTCAAGCACATTTTTGAATTTTCATTTACCACTGTAAGATAATGCAAAGAAAAAAATTATTAATAGAGAAAAAAAAAAAAGAGAAGATTTTACTATTGAATAGCAATACTTGAGGAAGCACTACTGCTGGTGGTGTCACTGTTTATGGTCAAGGTGAACCCTTTAGACCTGTAACAGATGCTCTCTGTTAACCCCCCTCCATCCCCAAAGGGGAAGAGAAAGGGAGTAAGGAAGAGAGACTTAGCCATTAGAAAAGGAAACTAGAACAGCTTTAATGAAAATAATAATAATAAAATTGGATATATACAAGTATATACAAAACCAGTAATGAGCCCAACCCCCTTATGGTAATTCCACCACTATCACCACTGATGCTGTGGAGCAGGCACTGGGGCAGTCCCAGACTGAGCTCAACAGCAGACGGGAGCTGTGTTCAGGAGCTGGATTCTGGTACTGGGTTCAGGAACACACAGACTGGGATTGAAAGCAGAACAGACAGAGTCCTCCTTGGGTGCTCTGAGGAAGGAACCAAAAGAGGACCCAAGCCAAGCCAAGCAAAGCTGGCAAAGCAGTCCAAGAGGGGAGAAGACCCCAGAGACCCTTCAGCTCCCTCAGCCTTATGCTGAATATGCCGTGTATGGGCTGGAATACCTTGCTGGTCAGTTTGGGGTCACCTGTCCTGTCCACTCCTCCCTGCAGGTGCAGCCTTTCACTTTCTGCACCCCCTAATGTGGTACAGAAGATCCAGCAGTGGCCTTGGTCTGCACACCAATCCTTGGTAGTAACTCTGAACATGGGCTGTGATCACTGCCAGAAGCAGACACTGCCTGTGAGAACAGGCTGCTCACTTCAGACAGTGCAGTGAGTTAGAAGAACTGAGCTGAAAAGTAAAATTACTGAACAGAGTTAGTTCTGTTCTCACTCAAACCAGGACAGGTGTTAACATAAATGTTTCTTCACAATAACATTACTTCTAGTAATAGTAAACTATTACAGTTTACTTACTTGCCTTTATTTTCTCGGTATGTTTCAACAGGTTTTTTGCTAGCTGCATTCATATTCTCAAGGTATTATTTCTCTTCACAACTCCAAATAGATCTTAGAGGAAACTAACTTACATTTGCTCCATTTTAATACTGGGAGACCAGGTTATTATCTTCCAGTTTGAATCACTGGGAAACAGAGGCAACTGGATATCACAAATAAAATATACCCAAACTTCTTTAGTGGTATCTGTAATTATCATAGAACAGTTTCAGCTGGAAGAGACCTTCAAGATCATCAAGTCCAATATTATTCCTAGCCCTATTAAAACCACTAAACCATGTCCCTAAGCACAACATCTACCTGGCTTTTAAACACTTCCAGGCATGGTGACTCCACCACCTCCCTGGGCAGGCCATTACAGTGCCTGACAACCCTTTCTGGAAAGAAATGCTTCCTAGTACCCAGCCTCAACCTCCCCTAGTTCAACTTCAGGCAATTTCCTCTGGTTCTGTCACTTGTCACCAGGGAGAACAGACCAACTCCCACCTCGCTACAACTTCCCTTCAGGTAGCTGGAGAGGGCAAGAAGGTCTCCCCTCAGCCTTCTTTTCTCAAGGCTAAACAGCCCCAGACTCCTCAGACTTTCCTCATATGACACATGCTCCAAACCCTTTCCTAGCTTTGTAGCCACCTCTGTACCCTCTCCAGCACCTCAATGTCCTTCTTGTAGAGAGGGGCCCAAAACTGGACACAGGATTCAAGGTGTGGCCTCATCAAAGCCAAGTACAGAGGAATGATCCCCTCCCTGCTCCTGCTGCCCACACCATTCCTGATCCAGGCCAGGATGCCATTGTCCTTCTTGGCCACCTGGGCACTCTGCTGGCTCATGTTCAGGCGGCTGTCAATCAACACCCCAGGTCCTTCTGTGCCTGGCAGCTCTCCAGCCACTCCTCCCCAGCCTGGAGCGCTGCTGGGGGTTGCTGTGGCCCAAGAGCAGGACCCGGCATTTGGCCTTATTGAGACTCATGGAATTGGCCTTGTCCCAGTGATCCAGCCTATCTAGATCCCTTTGCAGAGCTTCCCTACCCTCAAGCAGATCGACACTTCCACCCAGCTTGGTGTCATCTGCAAACTTACCAAGGGTGCACTCTATCCCCTCATTCAAGTCATTGATGAAGATGTTAAACAGGAGTGACCCCAGTACTGAGCCCTGGGGAACAGCACTCATGACTGTCTGCCAACTGGATTTAACTCCATTGAGCACAACTCTTTGGATTCACCCATCTAACCAGTTTTTCACCCAGGAAACTGTATGCCCATCCAAGCCAAGAGCAGTCAATTTATCAAATGGAATGCTGTGGGAAAGGGTGTCAAATGCCTTACTAAAGTCAAGACAGACAACATCCACAGCCTTGCCTTCATTCAAAAAGCCAGTGACCCTGTCATAGAAGGACATCAGTATTCCCTGTGTTGATTCAGAGACAAATCTTGAGACCTTTATGTGGCTGTCATTAAGACAAAAATCCATTCAGGTAACTATGGATTTTATTTGCTCAAGACCAAAGAAAGGGTTTCTGTTTGGCTTGTGATTTCAGTCCTTCAGCCAAACCTTTACAGTCTGAAAAGTCAATGAATCTTGATACCATACAGTTATTTTCAGACTAGTTTAATTTGACAAGAGAGGTGGTATAAAATCTGGACTAAAACATAAAGAGCATTGCATGATATATACTGGCTGAGAAGTCTCTTTGTTCGTAACTATTCTACCACAAATCTATTTTAAATTTTTTACTCTTCTGGAATCAAAGTGTTCAGTAAACCATGAGTAGCTTGCCTGCAGAAAATATTAAATGAATAACTGTGGAAAACTATGACCAAATACAGAAAAAAAATGTGTGCTGGCTATTAGCTCTGGCAAGTCCATCTTAATCTGATTTGAAAAGACACAGCCATTAACTTCAGTTATGTGGTCTTGGAGTCTTGCTGCATGCTTCAAGGGAGACAGTGATACCGCAATGGCAGAAAAAAAGCCAAGCATTCACTGCCAGGCCAGGCGGAGAGATGAGGTGTGTATATGATCCAAGAACCCACTGTCTTGGGTTTCTCTGTATGCCATGAACTGTGTCTCTTGACTGCCATTTCCCAGTGGCTCAGCATTACAGGAAGCATGATATTTACTTTCTATTTTCTTTTACAGTAAGAGAAAATCCACCTCTACTAGTCAGAAGCTACTTTATAGAAACAGAAAGAAGACAACAATTTAGGGGGTCAAGTAAAAACACTGGAAAATAATCACATAGATTTCTAACATCTCTAGCATCCTAAAATAAGTTGTCAAGCTGTTTGCTTTTAAATTCCTTTGTAAGTTCTAGTTTGATCCTACCTTTATTAATTTTATCAGATCAGCAATTTTATGAGAGGGCTTTTAAAAGTACATTGAACACAGTAATTTATACATACAGTTAAGCAACAGTCCTTGTTTCATTCACCTCTAACCATTTGCATTCTAATATTGTATGACTGCAGTACACTGTGTGATTAGAAAAGTATGTGTGTGGTATGCATATATACAGACTCATCATAAGCAACCACAAAAAAAAAAATTGTATTGCAACATGCTGTCTCACTTTTTTTTTTAGATGTTCATAGAAGTCCTCTTTTTTTTTTTTTTTTTTCTTCTTTATTTTCAACTTCTATCTTCTTATGACATTAAAGAAACAAAGGAAAAGTGAACAGCAGTTCTCTTCTACATATATAAACAGTTGTTTAGGTATCAGGTAATCTCCATCATGTCATTAACTTTATCAGGTTTAAGTGCAACAGTTTGTGTTGTTTTTAAAAATCACCATACTCCTGTAGCTATCACTCAAAATGTTTTCCTGCATATTTGCCAGATTTTACTTTCCAAACTAATGAATATCTCTTCATATATATAAAATACTGAATTCTTAACCTCATGGTTGCATTTGAATTTTTATGTTCTCCTGTGGTTTTGAAAATTGCTTTCAAAGTAGAATGAAGCTGTCAAAGAAAAGACAACACTAAGTACACTTTATACAATTAATACCTGTCAAGGTTACAAAACTCTGAGTCAAATTTAGTTTCTATAAAACCCAAGAGATGATGCTTTACAAATAGATGAGGTGGAGATCAGATGTAAATAACCTAGAGATAATATAGAAATGAACATGCTGAGGCTTTGGAACATGCAGAACTGCTGCAGGATTTTTTTTTTTTTTCTGCAGCATGTCTATGTTGAAGGACTTACAGTGAGAAAGAGACTAATGGACTATTTAGAGAAGTTACGATAATTTAAAAGTGAGGAAGCAAATGAAGATAAGGACAGTGGGTTAACAGCAGCATATAAGGAGCTGTAAATTAGGACGTCATCACTTATTTAGAGAGAGAAGAGAAAACTGAAGCTGGCTGCAGAATAATTCTGCAAGGGGAGAAATGCCAATGGAACAGCTCTAGAGGGTGTATCCTCTCACAGGGAAGGCTACCAATATCAAACTTTCTGAAAGCCTTATCCCCTCATACAGAAGTTATGTTGTGTCTCTCCCAATGCCTATATTTTGTTAGGCATGTTGGTCATAAAGCTAATTACTTTGTTTAAAGTGGCAGCGATCAAGCTGGTGTGATTCACAGAAAAGCAGATGCAACTAACATGTAAGTAAGAAGGTGTCATTGCATCATGTGGAATGCTAACATGTGCCTTGACAAGTGGCTTTTCTGGAGAGACAAAAACCCATTTACTTTCATGCAGATCTTTTTTTATGAAAGAGAGAGAGTACCAAGAAATGCATTACTCATCTAAAAACACCTAAGGAAGAAAAATCTTATCAGTGGGCAGTTCACATGTTTCTGTGATTCCACTTTGCCTAACAGTAATGCTTTCTAGGGTTTGTGTCTGTAAGTAAGGCTCAGGGCTCATTGATATTAATTCTCTGTTTACAGGTTTTTGCCTTCAAATTTTGACAAGCTCCATAGGATGATTCAACTGCGAGTTATTCTCAGTATAGGAATTGCAATCATCCAAGTGTATTGCTTTCACTTCAAGAAGTATGGTCTGTGTAATATCCTCAACAAACTCACTGCCTTTAGTCTTAGAATAAAGTTTTTCTAAAAATACAAAGTCCTTACTTCAGCCACTAGATGAGTTAAAAATAATAGGTCTAAATATGAAAAACAAGGGCATTTAGCTTCAGGGGAGTCAACTGAGTGAGGCTATTTGAATGGGTTCCAAGGCCCCGACTCAGTTACAATCACTTAAGACATCTGATGCCACATCAGATGTGATGCTGTATCCCACTTGGCCTCCATCTGTCTCTCCAGAAGGCTGCAGGCCTTCTCATGTGTTGTATCTACCACTTCAGGCAGATGTCTTAGATACTTTAGGGTGTCTAAATACCTATGCTTACACAACACAATCAACCCCCAAATTTTCAACTTCATTCATCTAACAGTGCAATTTAGCTTCAAGACACAAAGTGCACATAGCTAAATGTGAGCCACAGCTATGCAGAAGCCTGGCTATCAAAAATCTCATTATGGTCAATGAGAATCTAGTCAGCAGAGTCTAGAAAACCATACCTAAACTTCAAAGTAGACACCTACATTAGTTCTATTGTAAAAGAGCTGTTCCAGATACCTAAATTTAGAAACTTTAATCTGGATATTAATCCCATGTTACATATTCAAAGAAAAAGATGTAGAGAAAGTAGAAGCTAAAGTACAAGAACCTAGTCAGAAACATATTGAAACTAACTCTTTAGAATTCAGAGCACAGAACAGAAGTAGACTGTGTCCAAGACCAAATGAGTACTTTTCAACCCCAAAATTGTAAAGTGTTCAAAATTACTGAAATAAACAGAACAAATGATGTGCTACTGGAAAATGAGAGAACACAAGAACAAAAAGCATTATCTGATATAGATCAAGTTCTCACCATGTTTCTCAACCTTTTCCAGTTTGTGAACTTCAACAGTTTTGCATCTGTAAGCCTATCAGATGCATTGGTCTGCCTATAGATTGATTCACACACTTACTGTATAGGATATGTAACAATGTAATTTCCTAATCATGGCACAACATGAATCATTTTGGTAACTAAGAGTAATCTGACTACTAAATAATGCTCACGCCTGTTTAGGCAGAAACCTAAAACCTTAATAAGGCGCAATACTTTAAGCATTAAAAATGCAGATCTAAAGGACTGTGAAGATTTTAAATTAGCAAGTGAGCATTGCACTGGTCTAAGCAACACAATGAATCATTGTGAATCACCTGGCAGAAACTACAACTCAACATCAAAGCAAAAATTAGTGGCTTGGACCTCTGGGTGGAGGGAGCCATAAAATACTAACATCAGCTTTGTGTGTAGCAAGCTTATTATAGAAAGCTAACCCTGCCCAGATTGTTGTATTGCTTGTCTAGTGACTCTTCTTGCAAATCACCTTTTCCTATGCTCTCTTTCAATGTAAATGCAACTGCAACAAGTAATACCACTATAGTATGTGAACATAGTTTCTCTCTCACCAGCAGTTTTTCCCCCTTGCATTGCTCTTTGCAGCAACTTTCTGAAAATTTTTCAGTTTTTTTCTGTTTTCAGGCACAACACTCACAGAGGAGGGTTCCAAAAGCATTCATAAGTCATTTGACCAAACTTCTCTAGGATATTCCTCCCCTCCCTGCTCTGCTCAGTTCTCTTATAACTTTAAACTGTGAGCAACTAAAATGTGGTCAATAAGTTTCCTGAGGTTAACTCTGTGAGAAGTGGGCATTTGATGGACAGCTGCAGGATCTATCCAACTTTCTTGCACCCTGCACTGATACTAAACCTGCAAAGCAGATGCAGAACAAGTTTTCTTCCCCTAACAGTGTCTTTTTTGAGATCAAGTAGTGAAACTTGGCTGGAAACACAACATATCACCCATAAGGAATACAAGTGGCTTTAAAATTATTCTCCAAGTATGAGAAAGCCAAAGCTTTGTCTAGGCCTTTTCCAGAACTCTGGCATGTGTAAGATAAATGCTATGGGTGGCATTAACCAGTTTACACTGTCCACACAATGTATTCAAGACTTCAGTACAGAGGAGTATCAGATCTAGGATCTCTAGGTCTTATATTACTCTGGTGTGGATATGTCTGCACACACTAAAGCTTAACTAAGAGTGAAACTGGACTGAGAAGACAACTCCCTACTTAAAGAGAACTAATTAAAAAATGGAATGCAAAATAACTCAGCTAATTCATCTTAAAAGACACAGAAGCACAGCTCATGCAGAAGTAGGAAAACTACTCCCATCCTCCTTCCATGGGATAAACCAGGACATTTGTGGGAAGTCCTCCCTTCTGTTTCTCCAGAGTAGCAAGCACAGGATTCAAGAAGACCAATCATATTCCATACTTCGTATCTGAAGAAAAAAAAAAACTCTAGAGGAGGAATAATATGACTAAGAAGAAAACACATACCTTTGGAATCAGGTTTTGTGATGAAATAAAACCACCTCTTTGTTGGAGAGGTTCTGAATCCCTGCATCTGTGTAAGTGGAAAGTTATCTGTGTTTCTCTGTTTTACAGAAGGAAATATTTTCATCAAATCTCTCTGTCTCAGGATACCTGCCAGCAATGGAAAGAAAAATATATACAGACTTCTTGCAACCCGAGTATACTCTTAAACAGTCCTTTCAGACAGTATGTAAATTCAGAGCTTTGATGGTCAATGCTGGTGCCACCACTTGGTTACTGCCTGTGTTATTAGGGCTCTCAGATGTGTGTATGCTCTGTAATAATTTCATTTGAATATGATTAGCTCAAGCTGTTTTCTTGTGTTGCATTGAGCAGTGAAACTGTTGACACCCCAGTGCTGGCTAAACTTCACATGGTAGGTGAGGTGATTAATGTATATATATATATTATGTCTCTAAAAACACTTTGGGATCCTGAAGCATGAAAGACACATTTGGAAGTGCAACTCATCATTATCATCAATAAACAGGATGCTGGAGACAAAAAAGCCAAAATCAGAGGCATGAACATTTGTATAGTTTCATTTATACCTAAAAATATGGGAGATACACACCACAGTGCTTGTGAAATTCTACAGGCTAATTTTAATAATAGTCATTATGTTAAAAAATGAAACTTCTCCTTGTGTCAGAAATGAACTGGGAAGAAACAAAGAAAGAGAAGTAACTCCTGCAGCACCTTTGTTCCCTTCTAGAATTGCTGTTCATCATTCTTTCAGCATATTCCTTGATCCTTTTGTGCAAAAGGTACCACCATCTAATGAAACAATTAAGGTCTTACAGTTTAAATATGATATTCTATTCTTTTCAAGCATAAGTGCCAGCCATCAGGACAAACTATACTCACTGCTTCACTATCAGCAGAGTCATTGTTATCGCAGATAGAGTGCCCTAAAAATGAAAGCCATTCTATATGTGCAACTTCATCAAGTCAGGTCATGTCAGCCCCGCAGGGTAGACAGCACTGTACTAATTTTATTTTTCTATTTTTAAACATGGCCTCCTTATATCTTTTAGTATGTCCCACATAAAAGTGCAGAACTGACACGTTGTACTCAAGTTCCCAACGACCCCCAATTTCTGAATATCCCACCCAGTCAGTATGTTTGCTGTCCAAGACAATGATAAAGTGACATTTGTCTCAATGTCACCTATTGTGCACTGCTTGGTTGTTCAGGAGTCATGCAATCAAGCCAAAATTAGTTTCTGTAATATTTATCAGTGTTAACAATTTAGTTCCCAGGATACTATATTTCACAGAGGGCTCCGCCCCCAAAAGGTGAACCGAATTTTACTTTCATCTTGATTTACCTTAGATACACTAATAGTCACCCTGAGTATGACTGTGTCTCTGAGATAAAATAAAAATTCTCATGTCCTTTTGGTACATGTGATGAATTTTGTCCCTGATAGTTCTCTTCCCACAATACCAAGGTCACCCAAACTATCTAAGAGTTACAATGCTAGCATGAGACACAGAAATAGAAGAATTGCCTATATTTTTCAAGGCAAATTGAGGGAAATCCAATGGTGCATAGATTTACACCAGGCTGTAGCTCTTAGATTATCTTTCACATATGAACTTTTTTGAACCTGTCAACACTGAGGAGGTATGTACATTGTAGAGCAGTCTTTTAAAACAAAAAACTGAAGAAAAAGTACTTTCCTTTCCCTCACATCTTTCCATACATCAATAAAAATAAAAAGCTGATTTCACACAACTGCAAAATTTAAAAAAATCTTAGTCTACCCCTGCAGTTTGGGAATTAGCACTTAACTCAGTGTTGACTAAAAATGTGAAATAGTTTCAAGTCAAATAATAGATACTGCAGCTGGTGCCATAGTAGTGAGTTTATAAAATAACAGGAATCCATTCAATATCCAGAATGTGCATAATAGAAAATTACACAATCATATGCTAGAGGAAGGTTAGGAAGAGGAACTGGACTGTTTTCAGCAGTTTGACTTAGCAAGTTCCTTAGACATTCAAACTGTCATTTTTGTCATAAGTAATTCCCAAGGATCAGGCAGGCAAGTCTTTTAGGAGTTTTAGACTGAATCTGTGGGCAGGAAACAGTTCTCAATACTGTGTCACAGTATGCCTTGAAACAGCCATACTCTGAGTGTGACCAGCTGGTCAAGAAAGGTTTTTCTCCTCCTCTATTCAGACCTGGTAAGGACACATCTGCAGTACTATGTCCAGTTCTGGTCTCTGCCTTTCAAGAGAGATAGCGAACTACTGTAGAGAGTCCAATGGAGTACTACAAAGATGACTAGGGGACTGGAGCATCTTTCTTGCAAGGAAAGGCTGAAGGAGCTGGGTCCATTTAGCTTGGAGAAGAAGACTGAGAGGGGATCTTACCAATGTTTGTAAATATCTGAAGGGTGGGTGTCAAGAGGATGGGGACAGTCTCTTCACAGTGGTACCCAGTGGTAGGACAAGAGGCAATGGGCACAAACTAGAATAAAGGAAGTTCCACCTAAACATAAGGAAAAACTTCTTTACTTTGAGGATGACGGAGCACTGGAACAGGCTGCCCAGAAAGGCTGTGGAGTTTTCTTCTCTGGAGACTTTCAAAACCCAGTTGGATCTATGTGTAACTGCTTTAGCAGGGTGGTTAGACTAGATGATCTCCAGAGGTACCTTCCAACCTGGTCCATTCTGTGATTCTGTGATTCCCTTGTGACAGGTGTCTTGGTTTTATGTAACACCGTGCAGCCTGTGGTAAAGGCTATGGTGACACAGGCTGTCCCCCTGCAGCCTATGGAGATTAACACTGGAGCAGATATCCACCTGCAGCTTGTGCAGAAACCCATGCCAAAGGAGATGGATGTCCCTGTCAGGACCTGTGACCCCATGGAGAAAGAAGCCTTCAATGAAGCAGGTTTGCTGGCAGGACCTGTAACCTCATGGGGGACTCATGCTGGAGCAGTTTGTTTCTGAAGGACTATACCCCATGGAAAGCACTCATGCTGGAGCAGTCTGTGAAGAACTGCAGCCTGTGGGAAAGACCCACACTGGAGAAGCTGATGGAGGACTGTCTCCCATAGGAGGGACTCCACACTGAAGCGGTGGAAGAGTATGAGGAGGAAGCAGAGGCAGCAACAATGTGTGATGAAATGATCACAATCCCCATTCCCCATCTCCCTGTGCTTTTTTAGGGGATGAGGTAGAGAAAATCAGGAGTGAAGTTGAGTCCAGGCGCAAGACAGGGATAGAAGAAAGGTATTTTAATATTTGGGTTTATTTCTAATTAGCCTACTCTGAATTGACTGGCAATAAATTAATTTCCCCAAGTTGCGTCTGTATTGCCCGTGATGATAACTGGTGAGTGTTCCCTCTGTCCTTATCTCAACCCATGAACCTTTTATTATATTTGCCTCCCCTGTCCAGCTGAGGTGAGGGAGTGATAGATGTGGCTTGGTGGATGACTGGCATCCAGCCAGGATCAACTTACCACAGCTGATAATATTATCCCAAGGAAGTTTAGCACAAGATAACGAGATAATACAAGACAGTAGGTTCTTAGAAAAGTCTGCTGCTTGCTACACTGTATTCCAGTGGCTAGACCCCAGCTGGGATTCTTCAAACTTGGCAGGGTGTTGCATAGGTTTTGTTTTTAATTTTGCCCAATTATCTACTGGTATATAAGGATCTGGATCTTGTTTTTGTTTGTTTTTCCTTGTACTTGTTTGGGTTTCAGCTAGGAAGGAAGCAAGGACATTGGTCCAATATTTGAGTTACACATTAGAAGTTACTTGAAGTCTCTCCTCACATACCTCACTAGCTAAGAAAATAGTACTGAAACAGGACTTAGAGGTGGCTATCATCTCATCCTCTGCTTGACTACTTCAGAAAAATGTATGTACCTTAGTATATGTGAATGATCATCTAACACAGTAGGATGATGATCTGCAAGCAACCTTATTCATCTGTTTTCCAGAGGCTTTTCTGCCAGAACAAAATTGGCTTATTCCATGAACAGCAGACTGTAGAGAATAAATAGCATGTCTTCATGGAAATACAGTGTTGTGGAAAAACATTGAAGCTAACTGTGAATAGTACAGTTTTAGGCACTAGTATGTCTGTGTTAACACAGCAGCCTGTCCGACACACTTGGCTCCCAAGATGCTAAGAAAGATTACTCAGGTGATTTTTTTTTTTTGCTACCCTAGCACAGCTATAATGTTACCATTATCCCAGTCTGCCAGACGCCACAGGGCTCAGTATCCTACCACATGAATATATTCAAGGGATCAGTGAAATTCAAACCTGATAAAATAGGTACATCATACTTTTTTATCTCAATTTGTTTCTCTGTCTGCTTTTATTTCATATTCTCTATCTGCCCCTTGAATGATCAAGGTGAGAGCGAACAAAGGAGGATGAGATACCCAAGGTCTCTGTTTATCAGACACAGTCTGAAAGACTTACTGTCTCCTGAATGTTTCTCTCCATAGGAAACAACCCTGATGTGTACTCTTGCCGTTGGGCAGATCAACCTGCCAGCTTCACACGTTTTGAAAAAAACTTTCTCAACATTACTTCTCAGAAAAATGGAGCAGAAACATACCATAAACTTCTCAGGACCATTTTCACAGCTTCTCCTTTAACACCTTTTGCAGGCAGGCAGAAAAATGCTGAAGAAAAGCAAGCTATGGAGATGTTGATTAATATATTTCTTTAAACTATTATTAAAAGCTGGGCTCATGATGAACACATGGAACAGTGAAAGTTTCACACAAATCAAATCAATCAAAAACTATTTTCATCTATCTCACCAACATGCTGTTATGCTTCGTGTCCTGCGAGGGTGAGATGTCTCCTTCACACAGCTTTTGGAATTTGAAGCCTTCACATACAGAAGAACTGTATGAGAATTTTGTCCTGGCAATTCCTGTCCAGTCATCTTTGCTAATGTAAGCTTCAAAACTGTTGCTAAGTGGCAACTCTACTGGAAAGCAAAGACCTATTTTTTCTGTGAGAGCTTAAATCTCCCAAAATACAAAATGCAGGGAAATGACCTTTTCTTTTGTTTGTTCTGTTGCAGAGTGTATTCATGTACAGATTTTCAGGCCTCCTAGCTAACTATTTCTGCAGGACATTGGCATTCAGTGCCTTCTTTGTTTCTGCATGAATATGTAAAAACAAAAGTGTCATGTTGTTTGAACAGATTTCTGGCCAGACTTAATTTAGAACTGGAGTGTGTGCACATAGTTGTCTGTTTCAAACTATCAGTCACTCCAAAAGATTTGTTTTCTTTAGTCAAGAGGCAAAAACCAAGAGTTGGTGAGGCTAATGCTTGGAGGCTGGAATTACCATATCAAACAGTGCTCTAAACTTGCGACAACCCCATGTCTCTTCATCTGGCTTGCACTTTTGGAACCAACAGTGCATGACTTAGACTCAGTTTTCATACACTATATAAACTCCAGCCAAAGGGAAAAATAAAAAGAAAATCCTAGATTGTTATGACATGGCTATAAATACAGACAGTGAATTATAACAGTAAAATATGTTGTGCAAATTACAGCTGATTTTAAAATAGCACAATCTGACTGCCTACAGAATGAGTGAAGAAATGTATAGCACTGTTCAAACAGTTTGTATTTTATCCCAGAAAACAATTCCTATTACTCCAAGTTTTTAGTTTTAAAAGCCACTGAAAAACTGAAAAAGCATTTATATTGCCATGTAAAAATAGAAGTGAACAGATATGGAAAGCACTACAAGTTACAGATTTTTTCTAATTGACATTTCTTATTTGCTTCAGGTGGGTAGCTAGTGGTTGCTTCTCCTTGTGCACACAATGCTTCTGGTGTCTGCTCCTTTCTGTGACATTAGACGGAGAGATTTACAAAGATACCATTTGGCAGAATATTTTAGAGAGATTTGTTTTAAGATGAGTGTTTCTTGAGTGTGAGGCATCACAAGTGGTTTTAGCCTCCCAGCTGTGTATCTCAGCAGATGGGGCTGGCAAAAGCTGCATGTGATGTGACAGCACAGAATTAAGTTTGAAAAAACACTTAAAGAAAAGATTTGAAGAAGAAAACAAGGTCTTTATCCATCTGATGGAAATCACACTGGGTAAACAAATTTCTTGAGAGGACAATGAATTCTGGTTAAGAAAAAAACACACATCTTTGGACTGGCAAGACACAGTGCCTAGCAGCCATTTAAAGAGACCATACAACTTGTCACTGTCCTTTTCTAGCTATGTCTGTCCTTTACTCCATGTAACATATGTCTTACAAGCAGCCCCTCCTGATTTGGTGAATATCTACCAGCCAAAATGCTCCACCCTTCCCTTCACCCACACAGAAGTCTAGCCAAGGCAGAGTTAATTACTATGTATAAAGAGTTTCAAAGAAACAGTGCTGGGTGGTAGGAGGGGAGAGAGAAGAAAAATTTGGGAACCAGCCAAGGAGTAATGTCAATTACTGTCCTTAGAGCTAAGATACATTTGTCTTAGGGGGCTTTCCTGTCTCCCTCTTTCTGTGTGGAGGGCCAGACAAGGTTCATAGGGGAAAATCTCCAGTTGAGATGAACTGGAAAATCAGCAGTCCCTGTAGTGCTTATTGCCTCTGTCCTCATTCTACCAGCATGCCCCAAATTGTCTCACAGCCTGTTGCAGTTAACACTTTTGAGCTAAATGGAGTTCTGATTCCTATGTTCAATAACCAGGCTCAGCAAAGACTGACTGTGCCTTAGGGCCTGGAGCACTCTTACCCATGAATACGTAGTTTTTCTTAGTCATGGTCATCTTCCTCTGTTAAAAATAGTTAATCATATAAGCTTTTGCCTGTGTAAAGGCTTTTCAACCATTTATGTGTACCCACACCTAGCAATCTGCCCAAACAAGCTTGTCACAGCATCTCTCCTGGCCACCTATCCCACAGTAGTAGGTAATGAGGGGTATGCTTTCAAGTGGATTTAGTAAGAAATGACTGGCTGCTGAAGCTGAGCAAAAAGGACAGAGTATGCTGGCTCACAAGGAAGACCCAATGGATTTCCTTAATTCTGCTGTAGTTTCCTACCTGTTCTTGCTCCCAGTCCATTCAAAACTGTGTTTCAAAAGATTCAACTTCTGCCCTCAGTTTTTAATTTTATTTCCTAATGGTGGAGTGAACAATTCCCTGAAAATAAATAGAGGCAAATTACACAGCTGAATACATACAGCACAGAGGTAAGTATATTTATTAGTAGCTGGACTAGAAGAACTCTCTACAAGATACACTTTGTGAGATAATACAGTGTTTAAACTGTTCTTTCCAGCATGCCCTACAGACAGAATTGCTATTAGATATTAGATATGCTACTTTCTCTTCTAATTTAGTTGAAGACAGAACATAAATTAGAAGCTAGGAATAACAGCATAGGTGTTTATGTATAACACCAGGTGCCCAATTCATAAAGTTCCTCTCTGTTTATTGCTGGATTTCAAACTCTTGCATTGTTTCTTGCTTGCCCTTTTCAACTAACAGTGGACACTTGAAGATTAAATGAGACATGATGGTTTCCAGGCTTGGTATCACTCTGTACATGCAATAAGCAGTGTATAGTGTTGATGTAAACAGCTCCCAAATCTGGTTGTAATATTAATATGTAATATGTTAATATTTCTTGCCTAATTTTTCCAAATGGAAACTGCTTGCCCAGTGAGTCACTGTGTGTTTTCTCCCTCCTTCAGAGAAGATTCTTCTCCAGAGTTTCCACACCCTGCCACTCTACCACAAGAATGGCTTTCTTTTTTCATTTCTTTGTAGGATGCTCAATTAAGACATTCTTTTGCTTCGGGTATTTTTTCCCCCAAACCACATTGCAAAACTGTGTGTATTTTTCTTTTGCTGTTTCTGAAAACATCATGTTTTCCAATTCCTCAATACCAGATTTAGTATCTGGAATATATATTCTGACAGCTTGTCCTGGGTTATACCTGTCCCTGCTCCTGAAGATACAAAAGGTGCTTCACAGGGCAGAGGTGTGTGCTTTCTTTCCAGTCTCTTCCGCAGAACCTTATTTGGACTTCAAAATTTATTCAGGACAGGAAGAGGGCAATGTAGAGTTCTTGTACTGTACTCAGCCTCCTGAAGCACAATCAGCTAGTAAACTGCATTACATGTCAAACAAATAGAAGAGTTTTATTATTCTTTAATGTATTAAACTACACATTTAAGACAGTTATTTCTTGCCTGAGAGAGATGAAATGAGGGTACTGACTGCAATCTTTAATTTACTCCTCCATTATTCTCCTGGTTTAATTATGTTTGAAACAAAGTAAATAGCTTTCATGGTGGCTTCCAGGACATTTTTTTACTGAAAGTATTACAAAAGAGTAAGTATGAAAACAACAATGACAAGACATCTAGATAATACTGTCAGGGATAAATTGCTCCCTGATACTGGTTGTATGTAAAAACACACAGAAAAGGATCTACCTATTTCATAGCAAGCTTATCACCCCACAAAGTTTTAAAAAGAGTTTAAAAATAGTTCGGTTGTTTCAAATCTGAAAGAATTTTATTCCCTTCTCTTTGACAATGTTAGAGAACACCAAGTAAACCTTCATAAGGAAAGACAGCAAGAAACCAAGATTTATGCTGAATTATGTTAGTCTTCACTGAAGATCAAAAGTCTTCTTTTACTACCCTGGCTGCCCATCCATGCAAATTAAATAAATCTTTTTAAAAGCACTCATCTGTGACTTCTTTCAAGTCACTGTTTTGAATTAAAACAAAAAAAACAAAACAAAAAAACCAAAAAACCCCCAAAACAACAACAAAAAAAAGCGCACAATTTACTATAATACATTCCTTTATTTTGCCTCAAATGCATGTGATATGATCCATCTCTCTGATTCACATAGTCCACGGTGCCTAGCCATAGGCAGGATTTCCAGTTCATCTTTTACCTGAAACATCTTTTAGCTCCTACTTTGCAAGCAAGTCTGATTCAGTGGCTGAGTTTGAGGACCAATCTTCATCAGTTATGTCGCGAAATGTGGCAGCCAACCTCACAATCAGCAGTGGGGCACATCCTGAAAATCAGTGTTGAAGGACAGGTTTGGCCAAATGTCAGAATTAAGGCAAATGGGTTTTTTGGTATCTCCAAATGGAAAAAAATATTGGATAGGCAGCAGTTACCTGGGTTCCGAACCAACCCCTGCACTGATCAGTTTTACTGGTAGAGTGGCAGCAGAGATAGTAGCAAAGCAAATTCATCAGAGGGTAAAATGCTCAGTGGGCTGGTACATCCAAGCATGACATTATCATGACCTTCCAGCATCTCACTTTGTCACTAAAGAGATAAGGTTTTTAGTAGTTATGGCTATAGAGAAGAATAAAGAGGGCTGTGGTCTTTCTGACTTTGCAGCTTCCCTGTACCTCACCAAAGATGAGCCCTTAAAGCAATCTCCCTTCAGCATTGTTCAGCCGGAGCAGGCAGGGGATTGCCCTTCCTTTCCTCAGCTCATGAAAACTTTGCTGTTTTGACTTACAGCCCCCAAACCTCCGTATCTTGTAAATACTTGTCAGTCAGTTGCTCCTGAACAGAGAAAACAAAGTGGCAGCTTCAGATTCAAATGCAAACATTGCTGGAGAGTGCCTGACATAAACACAGTATTCAAAAGTTGAAAGTAATTTTTTAGTCAGAAATTTGAGCTCCCTTAAATGAAGCATGTACAAGGTGGCTGTAGTGCAAAGCATAGATAAAACGCCTGTTTTCTGCAGAGGTATCTGAAAGATCTGCATGTCTCATCAGACTAATTTTGTGCTAGAGGAATAGGAAGGGGAGGGAGGTTTGTACTGCCTTCTGCTCTCAATGGATTCCCCCATGGACAGATTGCTATATTAACCACTTCACTGTTTTGTGCCAATCTCGTTATCTGTTCTTGTTAAAACCTTTATTATTAATGGATGCAAAAGTCCCATCATTAAAACAGCATAAATATTCATACTCTGTGCACTTCATTTAGCCACTTGGCAAAACTTCTCTGGAGTACAGGAGTTTTGAGAAAAATCTGGCTAATGAGACCAGAGCACAGGAAGTGTGCATGGGTTTTCTTTTCTTTTTACCCAAAGATAAATGCAGAAAAACTAATTGAATAAACAATAACAGAAAGGGCATGAATTCACTGGTAGGGATGATATGCACACTTGTTTTGGCTTCTGTGTCAAGGAGATCACATGACCTTTTGTAATGCAAGTATGTGCAAGAATCAGGATGTTGTAAAACTAGTGTACAAAGCTTGATAAGCATCGCTGCATGGTTTCATCCAGCGTTGCCTCACATTTATGGTCTAACAATTAACATCGTGCATGATTCACACTCTTCTTCAATCCTTTTTAAGGTGGAGCTGCCATCCTTCTCTTTGCAGTCATCCTAAATCAAAATGTAGCTGCATTCTGCCCCCTGAAATTCAGTCTATCCACACTCTGCACTCCTGATTCAGCTACAGGATCTTCTTGATGGCAAAGATGAAGTAACAAGTTACTGCCAAAACAAGTTTAAAAAACACAATTAAAGGGTTTACTACACAGAATGCTCATAAATGGAGTGAGACCTCTCACTACAGCCTGATTCTTCAAAATCCTGAGCTGCCAGCTCCACATGCATCAGATCCAGATACAGCCTTGAGGATCCTTGCGGTGGGCAAGCTTTCAAGTTTTTCCTGTTTTAGAATGGCTTGGTAAGGTGTATAATTTTTTAATGCTAGTGGGTTTTCAAAACTGATCAGTGTTGGCTTCATTGACCGGTAAATCTTTCCCTGACTTCCATGACTGTAGTGCTTGATGAGAGAACCGCTTCTAGAGAACACAGTCTGCCATCCTGCAGGTTTTCCATTTAATGTTTTTATGAGTTTCAACAAATAAACAAGATTTTACTTATGGACAGTGTGTACCAGTAGTCATTTCTTTGGCTCAGAGTCTGCTGCATACTTCCCACTGATGCTTAGCCATATGTGATTGAATGAGCACCTTCTTTATCCCCATTGTAGCAAACAGAAACACTGGGATATACACAGTGCTCTGTAATGCACAGCATGCCGAGTTTCTATTGAAGCATTTACACCCAGGCAAGGGTCTGACTCCTCCTCAGGCAAGGACAGTTGCTGCAGGACCACAAGTTGCTATTTGCAATACGTAGCACTCCATTTATTCCCAATACCCAAGTATAAAAGAACTTCAGTATCACATCAGGGTTGCAACTTCAGGCCTAGTGACGCTTTTCTTTTGTTGCATTCAGTTTCTAGGCTTTTTATTCCTTTGTTTTGCAATAGGTAAACTGACAGTAAGGAGAGAAAAGAAAAAAAAAAAAAAACCAACCACCCAAAGCATCCTAAACTTCTTGGACTAGGTGGTCAGCAATTACTTAAAACTTTAGTTAAGACACTGCAAGTTACAGTACATGAGAACAAAAGGCACAATTGGTTCTCAGCAGTAGAAGCAACAGAGGGATGCTGATGCCTACGGTATCCTATCAATTTACTTGACCTTTATTTTTACAAATGCCACCCAAACAAAAACTTCAGTTTTGCCTGTGGATAAAGAAATGTGCTTAAATGTTAAAATCAGTACTGGAAAATACATATTGCTAAGTGGGCAAGTGTGTCCCACAAAATAGCATTTAGAGTGTGCTTTGAACATAAGAATTAAAACATAATCAGTGCTTAAGAATTCACTGTGTGTATATACAGAAAGAGGTACCTCCCTTACTGCCTTCACTTCAGAGATACATTACAGGGTGGATAAGCATCTAGAAATCACTATATTCTCTATCTTGAATGCAGTGTATGCTTTTATAAACTTCTAGGCAAACCAGAAAATGTCTTCTTTTCCTCCAAGTAGACATATATCTTGTTGCCCTGCAATATCTTGTATTTGTATTCCTCCTTGGGTAACCTAATGACAGGAGAACCTGCTGGAAGAACCATCATAGGACAAATGAATGTTTCAAGATGCACTGGTGGCTGCAAGTCATCGCCTGGTTTGAATTCTTCTGAATTACACATGACAGCATCAGTCAGTAAGCTAACAGTTTTATTTGGGTGAGGAAAGGAACCAGCAAATATCCCACTTAGCTCTTCAACATATTTTGCAGTATTAACTTCCATTTTGATTTTTTTTAAAGGTTATATTTGCATCTAAACCACATTATTTTAACAGCCTTCTAGGAGAAAATTTTAACAAAAAATTTACATTAGTGATATTTCAGTGTGCTTTGATTCATAGCAGCAAATAGAAATGGTGCTGAAAGCAAACAAACATAAACAGCTGTCTCATAAAAGAGCTGTCTGTACAGTTCAGTGAAGACTGAGTCTTGATCTGGGCTCTTAGGCACACACCTATAATAGAAAGTTATATCAAGTTCTAAACTAAACTTCCTAGTAAAGGCAAATGCTAAATAAAAACACAAGTTACAAGGAAGGAGGCACTTTTCAACCCTGTGCTGTTAAAGCCTGTAAAAAATTTAGCCCTCCCAGTTGTTTACCACATCTCTAACCTATATAAATCAAAGCTTTGTTTTGAATGAATAAAATCACTTTGGCACACAACCATATCATAGTGGTATGACACATGCCTGAATATTCCTAAGAATGCCCTCAGAGGTAGTCTGTGAGTAGAAATTATTCTGCAGAAGGAAAGATGAGGGAGCACAAAGGCCCATTGTGAAAGCTAATCCAGAAAAATGAAATCAAATACCATTCTCAGCAAAAGCAGTCTTCTGAGCAAAGGCTATTAGTTGTGTTAGACTGCAGGATATTTTCTGGACAAGGCTATTATGTTAAGACATACTGAACATGTGTCACTTACAACCCTGCCCTGATTGTAACATCACAGCTCCAGAGAAAAAAGTCTGGTGCATCAGTTCTTTGTATGAAATAGTCACACATGCTCCTCCTCTTACCAAGATGTCAATTCTCATTTGTAACAAAGATTAGAGTAAGTTATAATTAGTACTTGCTGCCCTGTCAACTAATTAAATGTAATAAAAAGCTTTCAGTGAGTTTAATTTTAACATGGTGTAATTACAACTGAGTTTTGAAGGTATGGTGAGAGTATTACAGGTTTCACTATGTGCCCCCCACTTTCTGTGACTTACATTCTCAGGTTAAAGCTAACATATGATTAGTGAGCAGTCACTGCCAAAGACAAGCATTTCATACCTAAATACAAGTCCACACCCAATACAATCCTGTGCATTTTTATATGCACTACATTAGCCTCTAAGGGCAGAGGTAGAAGGCATGAGGAGGGGAAACAGCAAGTTTCTGGCTTCCCCATTCTTCCTTTTCCCTTCAGGAAGCATCCTTGCCCAAATTCTCCCACGCATGAAGCTCCCACTGCTGTCAGCTGTTTTCCTTCCCTTTGTAAAGAAAAACATGGGGCTGACATTTCAAAGCTGCTTTTAGACCCATTTCTTTGTCAGTCTGAGGGACATCCTAGGTAGAGGGGCACCCTTTGCTACTGCTCTGCTTGCATACATCTGGGGCTGGTTCTATTCCTTAAGAAGCAACCTGTTACCCAGGGGAGTAAGGAAGACAGCTCGGGAGGTGCAGAGCAGGGTAAAAGTGATGATGGAAACCACATAATGCTCCAGCACTTGCTGGTATATTTCCTTACCCTCCTAAGTGTTTGGAGAGCTATGAACACATAAAAAAAAAAGGTGAAAAGCAGAGCAGTCAGGCTTTAGATCACCCAGGATGTTGGTACTTATGCCTGTAGATATGTAGTTGTACCCAACTGTATTTCTCACACTTTCCCACTCATAGTCCTCATTGCTTTCCATTGCCCACAGATATGTAAGGTAGGTACAAATAGCCCCCAAAATAAAGACATAACTGATTGAACAAAAATGTAGCCTAAATGAACCAATTAAAATGATGAAAATCTTTAATTTTATTTAAGTATAATTGTACAGACACGTGTATATACAAATACAGATTTTATGGGGCAGGGATTTGGGGTGTTTTTTTTTTTTAACATTTTTTTTAAGTTCATATAATGTAAGCATTTCAAAAACAGCACTCAATGAATAAGTGCAAAGAAACTGCAAAGCAGGGCAGTACAAGCACAGGACCACACTGAGCTGGACTTTCATACCCAGATGCATACACAATGAGTGTCTTCAATGGGGTGTCAAGAGTAAGTATGGAAAGCAGATTTTGCACTCATGGGTGACCTCCAACATGCCAGCATCTATTAAACTGTACAGACAATGGCAGCAAGCCTATTGTAGGGAGATTTGTCTCACATCAGAGAAGCTTGAGGGCGAATGCATGGGAAAAACTCAGTGATGCCAGACCAGAAACAGATCTGCCCATTCACATCTCCAAATTAAGAACGGAGGAGGATGGGAGAGGAGAAAGGGCAGGAAGAGGGAAGAGAAGTGTGGAGGGTTGTACATTAAAACTGGTGATTACAAAATCCATGTGTAATGAACGGAGGGTAAGAGTTAACACTCTAAGCCTCTGAAAGTGACGGAACCATTGCTATCACAAGGCAATGGATAAAATTCAGGTTTGAGGGTTGGGGATGGGCATCAACAGGTACAAATACAATCATTATCCTTCCACAATTATATAGGAAAGAAAACAATCTACTCATCTACTCTCAGTACCTTCCAAATTTGTTTCTAGCTCTTTTGGAACCAAGCACATACATATATAGCACATGACATTGTCAAGATCCTTTCTGGAAAAAACCTATACATGGAAACCAAACCAGAAGGAAAACAGGAGGCGGGGGGGGACGGGGGACGGGGACCGACAGGGCGAGGACAGGGATGGGGCAGAAATAGTAAAGAAAACCGAAACAAGCAAATAAAATAACAGAATAGTTGTGATATCCCCAAAGCCTTTTTAGAAACAAACATGATACAACAGAACAAAAAACTAACACAGAAACCACGGGGCTCCAACAACAGACCTTTAAACACTGAGGACAAAACACTGATCATCAAAAGTCATGTTGTTCCAGGTCTTGACAGTGTGAAGTCTTGCAATAGATGAACGATTTTCAAAGATGAGTCCTGTATGTTGCAGTGTCATGGCCACGTGTCTCTCAGTTCTCAGCCATGATCACACTTGATGCTTCAAAGCTCTGTCTTGTAATCAACACGTGATTTTAATATCCTGAAAGTCTATTGTTCTCACTTACAAAAGACATAAGAATCAAATTAATACTTTATTATCAAAGACTATATACAACAGAGGTTGCTAATAATACAGAATTTAAACATAGCTTGAAGTTTTTCTTGTCTTTCCTTTGCCATCTAAGTAAGTACAGTACAAAACAATATTCTAAACTAACACGAAATGTTACCTTGTCTATTAAAGGATACACAGTATCCACTAAACTGACTGATCCCTATTTTCCTTGCTTCACATTGCAATGCCCTTGGCAGCCAGGAGTGCAGGTCATGGGGGTAAGTAAGCCACCTAGGCTGAGGGAGATCAATCCCTCAGACTTGAGCTGGGGCAGATAAAGGGGAAGGGAGAAGAAAACTTCTTAATTTGCACCAACATCTGAATTTAAAGCACCCAGAGATTTGCAACACAACACAAAGCCCATCAGCATTTATGTACTTGATATGACTGGGATTGCCTGATGCCATGAATTGACAGTGTCTGGTACGCCAACAGCCACTCCTTGCCAGGTAGTGCAGAGACCTGCCTTGCAGCTGCATCATTTGCATTGTTCCTCATCTATCTAGCAAGGCTCTGGGACAAAACAAAGGTGTGAATTTCACCAGGAGTAACACTAGTGAAAATTCTTTGCTGAGGATAAACTTAATTCCTGAACTCTGACATCATTCAGAGACAAAGGATGGAAAATGTCACCATTTCTACATTAAATGGTATGACTGACTGCAATTGCTATGAATGAATCATTTTAATATGGTTACCTACCATGCAATATTATCTGTACTCTGGTTAATAATCCATTTGATAAGGTGCATTTTGATTAAGCTCATCTCATCCAAAGCTTTTTAAGTCCTACCTACAGAAAGTACTAGGGTGTCTACCAAGAACATCTACATCAAAGACAGAAAAGTACCAGATAGCCTGTAATGAGATGACGACTTCTCTCACTGCTTAGACTGTGTATCTTTCTTGTGAGCACTTCACACTGGAGGCAATTTCCTACACTCCTCCTGTAAGCACAGGCCCAGAATTAATGATCATGTTGTACAATATCAGGCAAGCCCAGATCATAGTTCAACATATATAAACCCCCCCTTTACATCTTAAATGTATTTCCCTCTTTTGGCCTTTTTTTTGAATATTGGGCTTCTTCAACTTCTGGAAATCTTTTCTTCATTAAAAAAAAAAAAAAAAAACCCAAAAAGTGCTGTCCATTAATGGTGTCACTCAAGTTTTTTACAGTAGACTTCTTCAAAATTAGTATAGAAAACTCTTGTTCTGCTTGAATGCACCCCATGTTTGTTTCACATTTAACATAATAATCACAGGTTTTGTTAGAAAAGCTCTGTTTCTGCTATGGTCTGATATTTCCCTGATTAGGCTCAGCAGTCCAAATTTCATGGGAGCCTAGCCAAAAATTACCCCAAGGCTTGCACTTCCTGGCAAATGACTTCTTAAAGTTCTACATTAGCCAAGGCTCATATTCCTTAAACAGGGTCATTCCTAATTCCATCAAACAAGACAGTCCCATTTCCTAATTGCATCAAGGGTTACCACTTCTCTCATATGTTTAAATAGGACAAGCATATATACTCACTCTCAGCATAAAGTATATCTAAATAATGTATTTTCTATTCTAGTGGATTTTTAAAAAAATATTTTGTTAAGTCTTTGGGAGCCCATCTAGTTTATCTCCAGCTGATAAACACATTTCCTCTACTCTTCAAACTCCTGGAAGGGGAAAAGATAAAAATCAACACTTGAATTCATATTCCACACTTCTTTTCTTTCCTCTCACCAAACAATGCTACTAGACTGTCCTGGCTTCTACACATGGTTTATTCTCATGATTGAGGAACTTGCAGGAGACACAAACCAAGAGCACACTGGAGATCCCACATCCCAAACGTATTTCCTCTGGCAACTGATGTCTTCTCTTAGCATGTATTAATATCCAAAGCAACATCCAAGACTATAAGCTACTAAGTCAGTGCTGGGGAAGGTCACTTTATTCTCAAAAGTGCCTCTGCATTTCAAGAAAAAAATTTTAGCACCACGGTGATTTGTTTTAAAATAAAATAATCCGGTGTGCATTATCCCCGTAAAACGAAATAACAGAGGCACTCACACCCCCAGTGAAATTTCCTAAATCTGACCTTGCCTGCTGTGTGCTAACATTCCTAAATACTAAATTCTTCCTCTCACCAAAGTCAGTATGTCTACTTGTGAGCACAAATTTTAATGTCCAAAAATGTTTCAAGACAGTCCTATAAGAAACATAGTCTTTCCCTTTCAGAAGCCTGATCATTTAGAAACTCCTGGAGGAAATGGTGTTATATTACATCTATTCTTAATATTTCCCCTCCAGTCCTGACATGGTGACACAATGCCTTGCATGATCATCTTACAGTGTTGAATGAGAAGGCATAAATATTGTATCAGAGAGTAAAACTCTCCCAGGCTTTCACTCACTTTTCTTATCCTTCACCAACTGCATCTGCCACTATACTTCCTTGTCTGCATAAGGATGACACAGTGAGATAACAGAGTTGACTTCTTAAAGGAGAATGCAGAGGAAAATAAGAATCACTAGTGTCACTATTATAGTTTGGCATTTTCATTTGGAGTCCTTTTATTTATATGGAGGGGTTAAGAAAGTCACAGGGTAGGTAGGGATGGGTGCTGAAGCTAGTTATCCCCTTCAAATTTTTGCTGAGTTCAGGCTAAAAGGGAGAAGAAAAGGGAAAAGGGAAAAATAACAATTTGACATCTGCAAAAACAATAAAGTCCCTTTCCTGGGATGATCAGTTAGGTGGATCTTTGATGTTCCAAGACCCTGGTATTTTCTGCGACAGGTTGCCAGAGCATACTGTGCTATAATATCAAAAGCATCGCCAGGAGGAACAATAGAGTTGCCAAAAGCCGGCTGGGTATCCTTGGTGTCTGTGCCGCGTTCTCACCTCGGGATGGCTCGGCTGACTCATGTACGGTATCATCTGTTCAAACAGAAAGCATACATTCCAATGAGATTTTGCATCCTTAATAAACTCTCACTGAGCCGACAACTATAAGTAGATTTCAGTGCCTTTATGAAATAGGGCAATGAACCTTGTGCTGTCATTGACTTTCACAAGCGTGTAATATCTCATTATGTAACCAAGTTGGGGCCAAGACCTGCATTTCTTACTGGCAAAACTCCCACTGAAGACCAGAGGAGCAGAAAGTAAGTCTGATTTCAGCAGATGGAGGAATGAAAGATTCTTCTTCTAATAAAACATTGTAGCTCTAGATTTGGCTAGTTCATTAGATAGCAATGTCAATGAGGAGGCAGCTAAATAAAAACACCTGATTTTCAAAAGGGCTTGAAGAAGAGTTACACATGCTCAGAATTAATTTTGCAATTAATCCCCTTACTGAGTTACAGATTTTGGCTCCCAAATTTGAAATGACAGCATGTAAGCTCAAGAATACATTCCACTTCCACACATAAAATTTCCACTGAAGTATACAGCATCTACTGATGCACAGGGGACGTAAGACAAGTCTCACCGTCTTGAAATAGAATTTTAAAGGCTAACAACGCATGACAGTCTCTGTATTTATAGAATACATATTTTGGAAAATCTTACAGGTAACATGCTACCTTTTATGGTACACAAAATGCAGATTTACATATAAGCTGCTAAAACTAATGAAAAAAAAAAAGAACCAGCTGAGTTGGGAAAACATATTTATACATTCGTGGCAGAAGAAAACAGTAGCAACTTCTAAAATTATGATACCTAATAAAGTTCTGTTTAGTTTTCGTAAACTAAAAATAATCTTAAAGCTAGAGCTTGTAACTTAAAAATGGTAGGTAAAGGCAAACTCAACTTTAGTGTTATCGGTGTAATATTTTACTCTGCAAAGCCCTCCATATCAACAGCGCTCTAATTTGGTTATTTTAAAAATAATCTGTCTGAGGCTTGCCACAAAACATCAGCTCTGGGTTGGAATTTTCTTAGTACGATATGAGAGACTTTTTTAGGAAGTGTAGAGAGGGCTCAAAACATACTCGTAAGTAATTTTAGAGTGCCTAAGTTTCCAGGAAAATTAATATTATCTCACTACTTAGTGTAATAAGCTCACCCATTTTATGAGCAATGTTAACACATATGATGTATCTGTCTCATAGCTTCCATCTCAACAAACTGCACTGCCAGGATTACATGGGTCAGAGCTGCACAATTCCAATTAAAAGCACCAAGGGAAGTGGGAGTCAGGACACTGGGACCACCATGCTGCTTTGGCTTTGGGCCCCCTCTCCCTTACAAAAAGAACTGACAACACCAAGCTGAATGGTGTGGTCAACATACCAGAGGGAATGGAGGTCATCCAGAGGGACCTGGAAAAGTTGGAGAAATGTGCTCAGGTGAACCTCATGAGGTTCAACAAGGCCAAGTGTAAGGCCCTGCACTTGGGTCATAACAATTCCCATTATCAATACAGGCTGGGGAATGAGGTGATAGAAAGCATCACTGCAGAAGAGGACTTGAGGGTGCTGGTGGACAAGAAGTTGGACATGAGCAGACAGTGCGTACTTAGAGCCCAAAAGGCCAATGACATCCTGGGCTTCATGAAAGGAAGCGTGGCCAGCAGAACAAGAGAGGTGATTCTGACACTTTACTCTACTCTGGTGAGACCTGACCTGGAGTACTGTGCCCAGCTCTGAAGTCCCCAACACAAGAAGGACATGGATGTGATGGACCACGAAAATGATTAGAGGGCTGGAACACATCCGCTACAAAGACAGGCTGAGGAAGCTGGGGTTGTTCAGCCTGGAGAGAAGATTCTGGGGACACCTAATAGCAACCTTCCAGTACCTGAAGGGGGCCTACCAGGAAGCTGGAGAGGGACTGCTTAAAAAGGCATGTAGCAACATGATGAGGGGCAACGTTTTTAAACTACAGCACGGTAGATTTAGACATTAGGACATTAGGAAGAAGCTCTTTATTATGAGGGTGGTGGAACATTGGAAGAGGCTGCCCAGGGAGGTGGTGGAAGGTCCATTCGTGGAGACATTTATGGTCAGGCTTGATGAGGCTCTGAGCAACCTTATCTAGTTGAAGATGTCCCTGCTTACTGTACAGGGGTTGGACTAGATGACCTTTGGCAGTCCCTTCCAACCTAGGGCATTCTGTGATTCTACAAAGCCTTTCATGTTACTTAGCTGTAGCTTGAAGAAAGCTTCCTCTCCTTCAAACCTTTGACACCTAGCACAAAAGCAGGTAGAGCACTTATCATAATTCAGGTTAATAGGCTCTTCGGCCCCAGGTCAGTTACACAGCAAGATACACATTAAACTGGATTAGCTATTTATCATGGTTTTTTTCCGGAATTGAATGACACTACAATTGTTAAGGCTTATCAATATGTCTTCAGTGCTGCTCAAGGCAGAAGTATGAAAAGAAAGCACTGATCACCTGTAAATATGTCCACCTTTGTAAGAAAGAGATATCATCAGATGAATGTCCACTGTTGTCAGTGGGAAAAACTGGCTGGAATGACTTTGGTTATAGCTCCTCACCATGTACAGCAGGGAGACCCTCCCAGGCACTTCATCCCTGAACAAGGCCCTAATATCTTCCCTCCAGAATTACTCCAAATGAATCTAAAAATTTCAGTGAATGCTGGCTACCAAAAAGTGCTAGCTCCAGTTGTCAGTACCAAAAGCTGTCTCAAATTTCACTTCTGAATGACACTTGTACTTTGGTGACACTACAATGACTATGCAGTACTTCACAGGAACAGCTTCCCAATTCAATCATATTCTATAAAGTTATGAGGAGAGACTATTCCTGTTTCAACTGTGAGCTGTACCTCCTGTCATATATTTAGTCAGCTTTCCCCCATTTGGAAACATTTACCCACTACTGATGAGCTAAAACTACAGAGGAGAATGATGTGCCTTATGTTCTACCTCTTCCATCATCAATAGCAAATAAGTCTGAATTTGCAACATTGAATGTCAACAGTTTTGTCCTAATTACATCCATGACTCAGTACTAAAACACAATAGGGGAGAACTCATGTAAAGCAGTAATAAATCCTCATTCTCTCTGACTAGCAGATACTGCCACAACTGGAACACTGGCTACTACTAAAAAAAAAATCAACAAAGAAGTCCTAAACTAAAATGATTACTTCTCTTGAATGGAAAATATGGAGATCTTCTATGAAGCCGCTTTTATAAAGCCACTACCCACAGAAGAATCAATTTTCATGTAATATTACAGGGCTTCTTTCAAGAAATCTTGTATGTTTCCTGTTAATGCAGTCCCAAGGTTTCTGTACTCATATATTAGAGCACACGATTCATCTGTGGTTCTCAAAATCACTTTACAAATTTTATTTTTGATAGAGGTGCAGAGCTATAACACTGCACAGTCTTTAATGCTGAGGGTAAAAGTTTTCCTTTATTTTAAATACTGAAGGAAAGTGATGAAGAGGACAAAATTCTTGCATAAAATCTGGAAGCACTGCTAAAGACCAGGAATGCCAACAGTAATTAGAACAAAAATATATTGACAATATATGAATTTACCAGATCACATAGCTTTACATCATGTGCTTCAGGTATAATTTTTCCACATATGCACAGCTGCAATTTTTTTTTAGGGACTTCTAATTTTTATTATTAAGGACAAAAAGAAGAGATGGACAGGAACAGGGCCAATTACTTTCATCACTTCTGAAACAAGTGTGATCTCTATAGACCAGTTTCCTACAAATTTCTGAACAGCACCAGTGATATTACAAGGGTTCAAAAAATCACACAAATGGTGGCTTTTAAAAGAAAGGTGACAATAAGTAATCTGCTGAATATGACTGTCCTGCCTCCCAGTTACTCTGTCTACTGTGGAAGAAGGCAGTGGCAGGCTTGGAGAGAGCACAGAAGCAGAAGTTCCACAGGAGAGGCAGGTAAATTAGTACACAACAGGTCCCGCGCAACAAGATCTACCAAGGCAGCAGCAAGTCTAACAGCCTAGTAATGGAAAAGTATGACAGCAGTTGGCAGATCTGGGAATTACTGTATCTAATGGTGACTGGTACAAATAATAATGCAAATACACATTGATGCTGAGAGTGGGAACTTTTTGGTACCAAATATTCTCATTAAAGCTATTATTTCCTCTTGGTAACATAAACAGTATTTAATCACAGACTGCAGGATGTTCTTTGTATAATTTTGGCTCCCTGGTTTGCCTGGTGCTTTCTAACTATATGCTTTTGTGATGATTCTTATTAGGTGTAGCCATTCAAGTACTGGAAAAAAATGCTCAGCAAGTTCACTAAAATATGGCATTTCTTACTTGGATGATCTCTTTTGCAAACCATCAACAGAAGAAAAAAAAAAGTAATCTTAGTAATCTGTTCTTCACAGTATAACTAAACAGTGTACATGATTTTTTTTTTTTCCTGCTATAATTTGTTTTTTTACCTGTGTATTTACATTATTAAGGCTTGAATACAGCAATGTGTGAGCAGTGTGTAGATACATACAAAACAAACAGGTAGTACTACTATTGCAAATACTTTTCCTACATATCCACCTTACTTTAATGTCTTGTGCCATCCCATTTAACTTGGTGAGATTACTCACACCCCTAGAATGAAACTTATTTCAATCTGTCATAAACCTCAGCCATAAAAACAACACGTACATACTTTCCACACAGAAACACAGCAGTATGTTCGATGTTTTTGTGAAGGTTAATGCAACTTTGCCCTAGGCAGATGTGAGGCTTTATCCTAGCAAGCATTATTCTTTTTTTAAGGCAGTGTTTTGCTAAAAGAGACAGAAAAATCTCTCTCAAAAACTGAAGTTTGCTTCAATAAAAACAGAATAGGGATATATGTATCAGAGTGTCTCTGTGCATGTATGTAAAAATGACACTTTGTCTAACTAAATATATGTTCAAATATATGTCATTTTAGAAGACTAATTTATTACTTAAACACTAACTCTGTCAGTTGTCAGCCTGTGTCATGCGCCAGCACTAAGCATGTAATGGTTCTGTTTTTCAGAAAGTCTACTGAAACTAATAAAAGAAGTGTGCCCATTGACTTTATTTCTAGAACTTTGGGCCCTGTTAGTAAAAAGAGTGTTTTGCTAAGATGCTGTGTGTTTAGCTCGGATGGGCCAGTGACTGCAGGATATTGGTGAAAATTTTACACTGGCACACACCATATTCTATTAAACCATGCCACCCAAGAAACAAAAATACCCAATGTTTTTCCTCCCCTGCATTAACAAGGATATAGGAAGTATACCATAAGCAATACTAGCACTGCTAGCAATGTGCAAAAGCAGAGCAGTTGTACCATGCAAAGCATGCAAAGAGAAGAGGAAAAAAAGTACTGAAGCACCAGAAGGATACACGCATTTGTTAAAAGAGATTCTCTAAGCATACTAACCTGCTGGTTCTAATGAATTTTCTACTTTGTCGTTAACATCGAAAACACGATCATGAACACCTATAGTTTTCATACAGCTGTCTATAACAAAAATAGAGATAACAGCCAAATATGTTAGTGAAACACTTTTAAACTCCCCACTTCCCTTTTTTTCTCTCTCCTTTTTCTCTCTACTAACTATACATAATTAAGCATATTTATATTTTAAAATCTGTGGCACTTGTCCAAATGCCAGTAGAGCCTTCCATTTGTACAACAGTCTAAGAAACAACAAGTTAGCAACTGCCTTGTAATTAAAACACAGCTTTATGGAAAAAAGACAAGCAAATACAATGAAAACCATAATGCAAATGTTGCTGTACAGAACAGATACACATGATTTAACAGTAAAAGAAATAAATAAATATTTATGGCTGTTTACTAGACCACACAGTAAAGCATGCGCTACAAAGCCTCGAAAGCTTAATCTCAAGAACTTACTTGCTGGTCGCACAAACACCTTAAGCTTTAGACAGGATCTCCTTCCATTATCTGGGATTGCAGAAGCTGTAAGTGGGGAAGAAGGAAAGACAAGTGGAAGAGAGTGAAAATGCAAATAATCTTTTGTGCTACAATAAAATATAATTTGTCTTCATCTGAATGGCTGGACAGATTTCAGACTCTGAGTCTAAGGACTTCAAGTGCATGAAGTAACTTGGTTATGCAAAAGCAGAGAAAGGACTGCAGATTTTATTTTAATCTCTTTTTTTATTATTATTTTGCATGGAAGAAGTGAAGCATACCATATTTTCACGTTTCATTCCCTCCTTTCACCTTTCAACATCTTTTTGCAAGATGTTGTTTAACACAGCTTCTGCTGTAATGAGAAAAAATCTGAAAAACTACACTTCTGAAAAATTAAGATCACTTACAGAAAATCTGGTATTAAAACACTAGGCCATAGGCTTCAGCAACCCAAAAAGGGTTGTAAAAGCAAAACAACACTGAAGGTAACAATGCTTAAATTAGAACTATATAGACCCACAAATGTAGAAATACACACCATTAAATTCTACAGAAGTCAGCCTCCATAAACTCCAGTATGCCTGCCTTTGTTGAGAAAATACTTACCTTGCTTCAGTCAAAACATGATTCCTCATGTTACATAACTAATAAACCAAACCCAGTTTATTCCTTCTCTATGTCATCTCTCATCATTTCCCATTCAAAGTATTTAAGAGTACTTAGTGTATTAGGAGAAAAAGAACAAGTGGAAACAATGTCTAGCAATAATGCATCATACACAGATGGCCAGTGCTAGCCCCTACTTATTCCCAAGGAACCAGTGCTGCTGTGAAAACTTCCTTTCTAGAACTCTGCTTTCCTCAAAATACATCTTCAGAGGGAAATATGCCTGCATGTCACCACAGACTGGACTTCCTGGTGTATTGTCTGTCAATATGAACCCACTGTTAACTTTCATCAAGGTCTGCAATTTTGATACTGTACTTTGGCCTGGAAAACAACTTCACCTGAGCATGCAGAATTTCACTTGTGAAAGACCATTCACATACACACTTTTTTTTCCCTTGAAAGAACACTCAGAAGCTATAGCTGAAAAATATTGCCTGCAGCACTGCAAAGTAATTTTTATTTCATTGCACCGTCTCCCCCATAATTCAAAAAGCTATGTATTAGGGTACAACAAGTTGAGTTTCATGGCAAATGGCAACTATCAGAAGCCATCTTGTTTTACAAAAGATGATTGGGCTGGAAAGATGTTAGTTTGTTCTGTTTATCACTGTTTCATCCATTTTTATTAATTTTGTCCCTGTTTGTGACAAATAACTAAAATGATTTATACCCATACATATGAATGCACACTCTTCATCTTCCTGCTAAGCTTACACTTTAAGGGCTCCTCAGCAAATGTGAAATAAATTCCTTTAGTCTTTGATGGTGCTTTTCCAGGCAGTTGAAAGCTTTTTCCTAGAATTTACCAAGACCTAGCAAATTCAGTAAAAATACAAAAAAGGAGCAAAGAGTCCAATACAGCTAAAGCTCTGGTTATGCACCTGTTGGGAAGTGCTTGACAAATTGTTTCCCTCTCTTAATCAAAATATGAAAGTGTGAAGAAATGATGCTCCCCCTTCACAATGACAAGCAGTTAAGAAGTGTTAACAGCTGGCTTTGTTATGGGCTCTTACTAAATCGAAATAAGAAAAACTCCCTCTACTGACATTTACAGTAAGTGGTGTGTTATTTAGGGCACAATACTTGCACTCCATGGTTATATTCAGGAAACTGTGTCCTTTTTGTGGCCTTCATTGAACACATGAACTGTCTAAATTCTTTGTTCAGACTAAACAGGCAGTTGTAGATTTCTCAAAAGACGAGAATCCTACAGTCATTACCACATTACAAGCATAAAGGTGGAAATAACATTTCCAACATTAGCCAAGATAAGAGTCCCTACAGTAATTTTATCACTACTGGATTTTTCCCGCTGAGAAGTTATTGCAGAAGTGCATCATGACACACATTTATTTAAAGGCAAGTTTCAGCTTTGATACTTATATGCTGTTATGTTCATAAAATAACGTTTTTCTCAATGCTGTTTATTACAATAGTCTGTTAGCGATTAACTAGGATAACACTGAGTAGGTAGGATAGATAGGAGTGAATAATATTCTATCTGTAAAAAAACCAAAAAAATAATTATTTGTACATAATAAAATTTTCATGCATGCATAATACTTGCACACACTTAAGAACCAACAACAACTCATGATTGGCCATGTTCTTTGAAATAAAAGTATTAAAATTTGTTCTCTGCCTAAACCTTTTTCCACCAGACTCACACAGGTTTGCAACTACAGACTATACAAGGAACTGCAGTCCTATTGCACCCACAGCAGCTGCCTTTAAATCATCATCCCAGAAACTGAGTTTTAGCACTGATTAAGAAAAAGTGCTTTTTTCTTTTCTAGGGAAATTATGTACTGTCAACGTTTGACATAAACCCAGAAAAATTCATCTTTAATCAGTTTTTTACTCCTTCAGAAGGAATAATAATGAATTAAAAAAAAAAATAAGTGACATACTGTTCTGCTCTCACATCTGCCACAACAACCAAGACCAAAGTGATGAAGGGATACACTGAAACCTCTTTGGCCTTCCTGAGAAATTAAGAACTGTTTGCCAAGCTGCATGATTGCAATAAATTAATTTTTTTTTTTTTCCTTTCTTCCACTCCTTCCATCTCCCTTCGCCTTTTTATCTTAAAAGAAAAAAACACAGACCAGCTGCAGTTTTTGCTTTAAGACTGGGTGTATCAGCCACAGGAAAGAGTCAGGTTGGCTCATATCATCTGTCCTACTCTGACATACATTGCAGTAAGTTTGTCAGTATTGTTCTGTTCTCTTCTCTGTTTTCTTTATTTTGCAATATTTTCACCAGTATTCTATGAAAGCCCTGACTATTTACTTAAGATGCCCAGGATATGATAGCAACAGCTGGGATTTTTTTCACTCTCTTTCAGCAACAATTTCAATATATTTTTTTTTCTCTGAATATTAGGCACATCACACTTGCTCGCTACTATGAAAAGTCAAGTCTTCATTAAATTTGGGCTATTTTTTTTGTAAGTTAATGCCTTGAAGCTTAAACTCAAGTCAAAGTTTGAAGTGCTATTCTTCTTCATGAAAGTAGCTTTAATGGAACATTCTAGTTGAAGAGGAAGAAACTCCAATTCAGGGTGACATCTTTGACAGCATTTGACTTACAGCTACAAACACCAAATGACCAAAGCAACACAGTAGAAAGAAGAAATGGCACATTCTAACATTACTAATAACAAATACTAAATATGTTTTTCCGGAGCATAAGTAATGCTGCAGCTAGGATGTAACAAAAGCTACGGTTTACATGAAAGTTTCTGGATCGTTCTGAAGCAAAAATCTCCTATCAAACTGACTGCAACTGGAAAAACTCAAATCTTGACTTCAGGATCTGAGGGTAGGAAAGAGCAAAGTGTTAGCATAAGAAAGTTCAGTGTTTAAAGGTGTGTTACTTTCCAGAAAAGGTGGCTTTCCTTTTGCAGCAGAGTCTGGCAAACTCCCTGACACCCTCTTGCATGCCTGCAAGAGAGCAACATTGCTGAACTCTAGAAAGGAAAAAAAAGAGAACTGCTCTTTGGCATCTGGGATCTGTTAAACTTGCTCCCCAGGCAAACTATTGCTTTCATTGCTACATTCCACTGAAATTAGCTATAGTATAAGATGTCCTTTCTAGGTAGTACAAAAAGAAATTTCATTCTCCTTTCTGCACAAAACCAGGTTAGCCCCTACGGCTTTGGTATAAGGCTTTTCTATTTGCCCATTTTAAAGGTGATATTAGCTATAAAATAGAGGTCGGTTCTAAGAGGAGGAATCCTCTGATGCTAATGGAACCTGTCCCAAGCAACACCTACCATTTCAAAAGTGAAATTCCCAAGGGAAAAAAAGGCAATTGAAACCTTGCTGCACAAGAAAAAGAAATGTTTGGAAAAAAGATCTCTTACAAGGAGCAAAAGAGATTATGTCTTCTTTGTTCCATGAATGATACTAGAATAGAAAAGGCCTGACTGCTTTAGTTTGCATCAGGAAGAATCACAATAAAGAAAACTGAGGAACTCTTCAGTGTTGCTATTCCTATTGTCATTACAATTCCTGTGATACTTCACTCCTTCCCTGCCCCACCTCATCTTTACCAGCAACTTCAAGACAATCTCCTGGGACTGTCTCTTAAATAACATGTTTTAGACTTTATGGTTACACAAATACTTGAGTTTAGAAAGAAATGCACACTAAAATTCCTCTGAAATCACAGGTGTCCTGGTTTGAGTGAGAACAGAACTAATTCTGTTCAGTGATTTCACTTTCCAGCTCAGTTCTTCTAACTAACTGGACTTTCTGAATTAGCAGCCTGTTCTCACAGGCAGTGTCTGCTTCTGGCAGTGATCGCACCCCATGTTCAGAGTTACTACCACGGACTGGTATGCAGACCAAGGCCACTGCTGGATCTTGTGTACCATGTTGGGAGTGCAGAGAGTAAAAGGCTGCACCTGCAGGGAGAAGTGGCAAAGACAGGTGACCCCAAACTGACCACCAAGGCATTCCATCCCATATACATCATATCTGATATGAAACTGAGGGATCACGAAGGTCTCACCCCTCTCTTTGCCCTCTTGGCCCGCTTTACTGGCTTTGCTAGGTTTGGCTTGGGTCCTCTTTCATTTTCTTCCTCAGAGCACCCAAGGAGGACTCTGTCCATTCCACCTTTGATCCTGATCTGTGTGTTCCTGGATCTGGTACCAGAATCCAGCTCCTGAACACAGCCCCGTCTGCTGCGGGGCCCAGTCTGGGACTCCCCCTATGCCTGCTCTGCAGCATCAGTGGGGATGGTGATGGAATTTTCATCAGAGGGGTTGGGCTCGATACTGGTTTTGCATATATTTGCATATATTACATTTTTATTAATATTATTATTTTAATTTTCATTAAAGCTGTTCTATTTTCCTTTTCTAATGGCTCAGTCTCTCTCCCTTATTCTTCTCTTCCCCTTTGGGGAAGGAAGGGGGTTAATAGAGAGTATGTGTTATAGGTCTAAGAGGCCACCCTGACCCTAAACCATGACAACAGGATATAAGAATATACCTCAATGATTTAAGAACTAGATGGTTAGGTCTCTTCATTTTTTTTTTTTTTTTAACAGGAAAATTCCGTGATTCAGAGGAAATTCAAGTTACAATCTCTGTGCTCTGGAGATGAAAATTCCATCTCAATTACTTGAACCAGATAAAGGAATGCAATGAACTGCTGCACAGAGGACTAGATCCAAGCTGGATCCAAAAATGGTCCAAAAAGACAAATTAGATGAGAAAATTTCTCTTCTCTGAACCACTTCTGGTTACCATCTTTATACCCTGTAAGGACAGGAAAGAGAGTGAAGAACATTATTCTGTCCTCAGCTGGAGCCAAACCATAAATATTTCAGTATTTGCTAGCTATATTTAAATATTGAAAAAAAACAAAACCCAAACACAAAAAAACCAAAACAAAACAAAAAAAAAACCCACAGAAAAATCCAACCCAAACATAAATAATAAAATAAATAATAATAAAAAAAAATCCATTTCCCTTCATCCCACTCCTAAGCAGTTCTCTGTTGGAAAACACATTGTACATTATTAATATATTAGATATAAATAACAGGTTAGGTGCAGCAGAGCTATTCGATGACTGCAGGAAGCAACAGATAGAGAACAAATGGTAACATACAAAGAAAACAGCATGGGTTTTTTTCTTCAATAGTTTTGAAGTTGAATTTACTATCTTAAATCCACAATCCTCCTTAAAGGAGTCAAGATATAGCCAAATCAACCTACAAAGTAAGTTAATTAAAATTAAATGTACAAAGAAGATAAGGTATTGAAATTTCAAAAATAAAGCGGTTATCAGGACCTGCTACCCGTGTGACAAAAGCTGTAATTAAGTACTTTATTTCCTGAGACAGGCAGCAGTTTTAGTGGCAACTATCTGAGGCCTGGTTTCTAACTGAAGAGCAAGTTATTAGGATGCCTCATATAAAAAGTGTCTCAACTAACCAATTTTGCAATATTCACATGTAATCAGTGTTTTCCTCTGCTTGCTTTTTCACTCATTCTTAGCTTTCTAATTACACCATTGCATCTTTTCCTAAAACACAAAGAGAAAAAAAAAACTGTAGAGAAAAAAAAAAAAAGAAATAATACATGCAATTCAAATCCTCATTTATCACTACAAAAATATATTTAATATTCAAGGCACAATCCACTACGGTCCCCATGAGAGAGCAAAACTGGAACATTCAATGTACAAATAGGGCTCCATCTGTCTATGTCACTCAGATGGCACCTCTGGTTTAGAACAGAGTGACACTGGTAGAGAAGCTTCCTTTCCTTACACAGAAAACCCCCCGCCCCCCACCTCATGACTCTGACATAACATGCTGTAGATATTCTGTAGATGATAATTCTCATACTACTTTGTATTTCAGATTGCTATTGCTAGTTCACTTGGTGTATTCTCTGAAGGATTATAAAGGAGTGCTCATGAAACACTGTGGAGGTGAGTCTGTTCTCACTACATTCTTGAAAATTATGATTAATATTTTCTTCTACTCTCTGCTAAGATGTCCAGCAAGCAGGGTCTCCTTGTAGAGAAGATCTGAGAATTCACACCAAGATCTGACCTCAATTCATTGCAGATACACTACTACCCTTGCCCTCTATGTGTTACACAAGTTCTGTCTTCCCAACCACAAGCACTCAAGTATTGGTACCATCTGGGAAGCCAGCAGAGAATTAATTTTGAACTTATCTCCAGCACACTAACTTGAGATACCACAGACATATAGCTGGAGCAATCATCTAACACTTACTGCCCAGTCAAAAGTGTTGCACGTGTAACATCATAATCACCTTTGTGGAGAAACACCACAAAGAGAGAACCTGAAGCAACCCCACACAGAGGATGCTGCATGTTGTATATCAGAAGTTCATGTTTACGCAGCCCTTCCACTTAGTCTGCAAGTTACAGACAATCTCTTCAGAAGAAAATATTTATAGCTGTGATTTGACTCTAGCCCTTTCAGGCACAATACCACTCCCATTAGTCAAATCCAATATACAGGTAACCTTATACAACCTGCAAATCATAATTCCACCAACCTGAAGTGGTTTAGCATTCAATATCCTGTGTCAGCTGCAGAGCTTTAGAAAGTTTTATTTTTAAGAACAGTCATCTGCTTCTCTTTTTTTGTAAAGAAATGAGTATGTGTGAGAGCATTAAAAATGCAGTTTTCCATTATGTTTGCCACAGGCAGTATTTCTCAATTTGTGCAAGTCAACAGAAAAAATAACCTATTTGTTGTTAGAAGAGCTAAGCCTTTCCCCTGTAGGTTTTCATGTGATTTACCATACAACACAAGTGTATGCAAATTAGCCAGGTAAATGCAGAATTAGTTATTAATATTCTTCTCACAGTTTAGACTGAAAAAAGTTACAAATTTGCATAAATGGTACAACTGACAAAGTCAGCTAGAATTTAATGAATCAATAAAATGCTCCTTTGTGTGCATACCTGAAGTATGCCATATCTAAGGACAATGAATAGGTATTCAAAATTATTAATCAAAAATGAAGCTACCTGAAAGGATTTACTGATTATTTTCTCCTTTGAAGTGGTAAAAATTAAAAATAGATAAATATTGGTCCTATGGAAAGCCAAGCTTTCACCAATACTTGTGTCTAATTTGAACAAGAGTATTTGCATGTGTTTGCTTTCATTCTAACATAACAGCACAAGTCTTCTCCTAGTAGCTTAAATGTGACCCCATTCTGAGCAAATTATAATGTTGAATGTCTGTGACTTACTCATTCTTCAGATCTAATAATTAATCACACTTTCTCAGTAAATTGCGACGAAAGTTATTTGTAACTTTGCTACAGTCAAGTCTACCATCTCCCTGCATTTAGTCTTTGGGAAGATGAGATCACAAAAAAAAAAAATAAAAAATTACTGAGCAAGTTAAAGACTGAGAAATCTGAAGCCAACAGGCAGAGTGAGAAGCTCATCTGGAAAACCACCCAATCTAGGATTGCCAAAACCACTTGAAAACTAAGAAAAAATAGTTAAAAAGGACAATAAACAAACAGATGCAAGGTCACAGCTAATACTCCTTACAGGCAAAAGTACTATGGATATTTCCAAATGAAGTTTTAATCCACAGTATTAAAAGGGCAACTAATACAAATGCATCTTTTGCTTTACTCCTGCATGGTTAACTACATCTGTGAAGGTAAAACCAGTAACAGCCCCAGTCAGGACAAAGGCAGAAGCCTAAATGAAAAGAGGGAGTGGAGGCAAGTTCATGGTCAAGGCAGACAGAAAACTGCCTTATCCAGCTCCTCCCACCCCCTTGACAGGGGGCAATGGCAACAAGTTCCTGCCCAGCATGGCAGGCGCTTCTCCTGTTACTCCCCCAATCTCCCAGTTGTCCTTGCAAAACAGCTATGATACCCTGCAAGCACAACCAGTCAATGAGGAAGGTGGATTGTTTGGCTTAGAATTATTCCCAGGATTAAGGAAACCCAAGACAGCATACGAACATCTATCAAAAAAGAGATGCATCACTGTTATAGGTGACTCCCTTCTGAAGTGAACAGAAGGCCCAACATGTAGACCTGACCCACTTCTAAAAGAAGTGTGTTGCCTCCCAGGGCCTGAGTTAGGGATGTAGTAAGAAAGCTTCCTACTATGTTACGGCCCACAGATTATTATCCACTATTAACATTCCACGTAGGCAGTGGTGAACATAAAAGAAGAAAACTGAAGGCTGTCAAGAAAGAATTCAGGACCTGGGTCACCTTGCCAAGGCAATGGGAGCACAGGTAGTGTTTCCTCTATCCCCCTAGTTGCAGGGTCCAACCCAGAAAGACTGAGAAGGACCCACCAGATTAATTCTTGGCTTTGAACCTGGTACCACCAGCAGGACTTTGGGTTTTTTGTTCATGGATCAGTCTACAGGATGCCAGGCCTGCTGGCAGCAGATGGGGTACATCTTTCGCAAAGGGAGAGAAGGATTTTATCACAGGACTTGGCCAGGATCTTTGACAGAGCTTCGAACTAGATTTGAAGGGAGAAAGGGGCAAAACCAGGCTCGCTGGAGACAAGCCTGGGACATTTTTGGGATGGTGTGCCAGCTCCACTGCTATCTCATGGGTCCTAGGGGACAGTGGGCCATGTGATAGGGAAAACGCAAGGGCTATCGATGAGCCAGGACTCACAGTAGTGCCTGAGAATGATCAAGTACGGACCAGACTCTTCCTATGCAAAACGATGCACCAACTAAAAATGCATCTATGCCAATGCACGTAGCATGGGCTATAAGCAAGAACAGCTTGAAGCTACTGTTCAGCAGGAAAACCATGATGTAATTGCCCTTACGGAAACACAGTGGGATGAATCCCATAACTGGAGCACAGTGTTGGATGGCTATAGGCTCTTCAGAAGGATAGGCACAGAAGGAGAGGCAGTGGTGTGGACCTGTATGCTAGGGAAGGTCTTGGCTGTGTTGAGCATCATGACGATGGTGATGATACGGTTGAATGCTTAGGGGTAAGAATCAGGAGGAAGGTTAACAAGCAGATGTCATGGTAGGGGTCTGTTATAGATCATGCAATCAGGATTAACAGGTTGATGAAATGTTCTGAAGATGGCTGGGTAAGGTTTCAGAATCACTAGCCCTTGTTCTTGTAGGGGACTTCAACTTACCAGATGTCAGTTGGAAATACAATACAGGAAGCCATCCTGGAGATTCTTGGAGTGTGTGGAAGATAACTTCCTAACACAACTGGTAACCGAACCAGCTAGGGAAGGCTCTCTACTAGACCTGCTGTTTGTGAACAGAGAAGGACTAGAAGATGTGAAGGCTGGTGGCCATCTTGGGCAAAGAGGCCATGAGATGGTGGAGTTTTCAATTCTTAGGGAAGGAAGGAGGGAGGTTAATAGAACTATCTCCTTGGACTCCCATAAGGCAGACTTTGACATTTTTAGGACATTGGTTGATGGTATCCCTTGGGAGGTAGCCGTCAAGGACAAAGGAGTCCAGGAAAGCTGGACATTCCTCAAGAGGGAAATCCTCAAAGCACAGGAACGAGCTGTCCCTGTGTACTGTAAAAAGAGACAGCACAGTAGAAGGCTGGCCTGGCTAAACAGAGAGATTTGGGCAGAGCTCAGGAAGAAAAGAAGTCTACCACCTATGGAAGAAGTGTCAGGAAACTCAGGAAGAGTACAAGGTTGTTGCAAGGTTATGTAGGGAGAAAATTAGGAAGGCCAAAGCTCAGCTAGAACTTAATCTGGCCAGCATCATTAAATATAATAAAAAGTGTTCCTATGAATACACTAACAGTGAAAGAAGAGATAAGGAGAATCTCTACCCTCTGTTGGATGCAGGAGAGAACCTTGGGACCAAGGACAAGGAAAAGGCTGAACTGCTGAGTGCCCAGTTTGCCTCAGTTTTTGTCAGCGATGCCAGTTGCTACCTGAGGGTCCAGCTCGCTGAACTGAAAGACAGGGATGGGGAGCAGAAAGCAGTCCCCATAATCTGGGAGGAAATAATCAGTCAACCTATTATGTCACATAGGTGTGAAGAAGTCTATGGGATGGGATGGGATGGGATGGGATGGGATGGGATGGGATGGGATGGGATGAGATACACCCAAGGGTACTAAAGAAGCTGCAGAAGTGCTCACCAAACCACTACCCATTATTTATCAGCAGACCTGGCTAACTGAGGAGGTCCCAGTGGACTGGAACCTAGCAAATGTGATGTCCATCTACAAGAAGGGCTGAAAGGATGATCCTGGGAACTACAGACCTGTCAGTCTGACCTTGGTGCCAGGGAAGGTCATGGAGCAGGTCATCCTGAGGGCCATTACACAGCACATACAAGACAACCAGGTGATCAGGTCCAGTCAGCATGGGTTTGCGAAAGGCAAGTCCTGCCTGACTAACCTGATCTCCCTCTACAACAACATGACCTGCCTAGTGATGAAGGAAGAGCTGTTGCCTATCTTAACTTTAGTAAAGCCTTTGACACTGTCTCCCACAGCATTCTCCTTCAGAAACCTATGGCACAAGGCTTGGATAAATATACTCTGCACTGGATAATAAAACCAAGCTAGGTGGGTGTGTTGATCTGCTAGAGGGTAGGGAAGCTCTACAGTGGGACCTAGACAGGTTAGATCAGTGGGCCAAGGTAAACTGAATGGGGGTTCAACAAGACCAAGTGTCTGGTCCTGCACTTGGGTCATAAAAAACCCATGGTAAGCTACAGACCTCAGGATATGTGGCTGGAAAGCTGAAAGTTGGAAAAGGACCTGGGGGTGTTGATCAATAGTCAACTAAATATGAGTCAGCAGTGCGTGCAGAAGACAAGGCTGAGGGGAGACCTTATCGCTCTCTACAACTCCCTGAAAGGAGACTGGAGTGAGAAGGGGGACAGCCTGTTCTCCCTGGTGACGTATGACAGGACCAGATGGAATTGATGCAAGCTGTGCCAGGGGAGGTTTAGGCTGGATATTAAAAAACATTTCCTCACTGAAAGGGTTATCAAACTTTAGAATGGTCTGCCCAGGGCAGTGGTGGAGTCAACATCCCTGGAGGCATTTAAATGGCATGTGGACCTTGTGCTTAGGGACATGGTTTAGTGGTGAGCTTGCAGTGTTGGGTCAAGGGTTGGACTAGATCATCCTGAAGGTCTCCTCCAACCAAAGACACTCTGTGATTCTGTGTGATTTTATGATATCATATTTCTGCATTAATCTCTATTTGTGTACATACATGCCTACACATATACACAGACTTAAATCATAGAATCTATGATTCTAAATTCTGCACTTCATGCAAAACATAAATCATGAAGTGCACAGCAATGGAGATAAGTGGTTGACAAAAGCTGTGTGCACAACAACAAATAGACTGTGAAATACTACTTTTATTTCCTAATGTCACACTTAATTTGCACTGGCTTTGCAATGTGTACAAATATTGCATTATTATGGCCTATCTTACAAGTGATTGTATTTCTCAGACCCCCTAAAAATAACCTAATAAACAGAAAAGACTTGACAGACAAATGATATTTTAGTGAGAGTTCTTAGAAGAAAGTAATACACAGTTACTGTTTCTGCATTGGCATTTAATGCTAAATTAACTGTCCCATTGAACTGCTTGGCCAGGAACAACATAATTTTTCTTTCATTTTCTAATCCATTCCAGTTTATATACCTGGCTGAAGAGTCCATGGATTGAAAGCAGATTTCATATCAAAGTCACACAATACAAAATCTTGTATTGTGTGTATTAAGAGATGTAAAACATGGACTTCCAGTTTAACTAAACCTAAGCTCAGTATTTGCTCTTACCATGGTCTATCCCTGTTAACCGTCTCAAGAAGATCCCTTCTGTGCTCTAGAGGGTTATTTAATAACCAAACTTGTGTGGTGTTGGTCTGTCTGGCATACTGGAGTCAGACCTTTTCAATGCAGAACGTCAAGGCATCACAAAGCCCAGTCCTTCACAGCACTGGGCACCTGCAGAGTTTAGCAGCTGAAGGCTCATATGAAGCAGACAACACCACTTTGTATCCAGTTCAAAGGTTTATAATAGTCTGTTATCATCTGTCCTCCCAAGTTGCTGAGTCCAGTTGAGTTCAGGAGAACACAAAATCACCTCAGTGCAGGGCAGTCTGTATCCTTCACACCAGAAAAAATACAAAGCAGATGCTTCAGCTGCAGAAAAATGCAGTCCTGCCTGAGCTGTCCTCAAACAATATGAGAATTAAGCTCAGTTGGTCTTTGCAAAGACTTGTTTTTTTGGGGTTTTTTTGGTTTTGTTTTGTTTTGGTTTTTTTTGTTTTGTTTTGTTTTTGTTTTTGTTTTTGTTTTTTTAATAAAAGAAAGAACAGTTTTGTTTGTTTATGAACTTGGGCAAAGCTGTCATCTAACTGCAGCCTGAACCTCCCAGAAAATCAGTCTTCCTTCTGTGCTGTTTCTTCTCACAGAAAAAAAAAAAACCAAAAAAAAAAACCCCAAAGCTCAGATGGAAATAAATGAAAGCCATATCCTACTTTGAATGGACTTTTACTTGCATGTAAGCTCCTGTGAAATATAAGGAAGTGTAGATGAAGAATAGATCATATAGCTCCTCACATATAAAATAACTGCAGGCCTTTCTCTCATGTAAGAAGGTTTCTCTTTCATAAATGGAAACTATACTGCATAAAATAAAATAAGGGCTAACATTTCTGCAGTAGCACAATATAAATGACTGATGTCATACTTTTCTATTGCAACAAACCAACACTTACTAACTAGAATGAAATAAAAACCTCAGATCTCATTACTGTTTTCAGTGGCATTAACAAAACCAAATACAGATATTGTAAAACATTAAGACTGTATTAGAGTAAATTACTAATAGAACAAATTAATACTATCAAGTTAGAGAATCTCACTTAGAGAAAAATATATCTTCCTCACACTTCTCATAAGCTCTGTTGTACTTTGATTTTCCCTTGGTATCACTAGAAATTAAATGTTTTTCTTCAAACAGGCTATCTATTTTGCTAATTTCCTTCACTAAGAACTAGACATAAGTAAATCCTTTGAAGAGACATTATAGTCTTGTTAGTAATGACCTTCTCTTTTTATCTTTAAAGCACCATATTCACCCACATGGGATTTGTGGATATTGTATCATGTTACTAAACCTCATATACTCTAGCTTCCTATGCTGTGCTTGTAATTTCTGTCAGTTTATAAAAATACAGAAGTAATTACAAATGTTGTATTGTGCTAGTAGTGTGACACATACATAGACATGAGAAGTTACTTCTGCTGACTCACCTAAGGAAAGCAACAAAACATCTTGTTTATGTCTTGTGGAGAAGAGAGAAGGTGCAAAGGCAGGAAATCTTCAAGAAGCTGCTTTTGGATCAGGGAAAATTTAGAAAAAAACACAGGATGTGGGTTGCATTTTGTTGTTATTTAAAATGAAGACAAACAGTGAGAATAATGCAAATTTGGATGTGTTGAAGTTTGCAAACACAATACTTAGAGATAAATCCATTGCTCACCAGATTTTTGAAGGGCTTTTGCTCTTGGCAAAGTTCTAATGGCAACAGCAAAGTCTTTACAAAAAACATTGCTTTATGCACACAATCAATTCTTACACAGATAAATCTAAATTTGTGCAGGATGGAAACCAGATGCCAAATAGAAAGGTAAAGTTTGTGAAACACACAATAGACCACTGTAACTCAAGCCCTGATTCTAATAAGTAAAGATTCTCAGGACTGAGACTTTGTTTCATTACACCTGCTATGGCAGGGTCCCAGGCCATGACTGAGTAGAGTACAAACACAGATGCCAGCCCTATATTCTTAATAGTACATCTTTATCATGTCAAGTCCCAGTTTACTATAGTTTACTAACAGAACTATTGAACTGTTAATCACTCCACCATACCAGCCAAAAATTTTTCTCCAGGCCTTAGAAAGATTTTCTTAACCCTTCTATTTGTCACCTTCACCATGAAGAGCTGTGAAACACTTAAAGCTGAAGTCTTCTGTTTAGCCAAAATTTGTCGGGTGGATTAAGCAATATAAGTTTTATTTAAACTTCTAGATCCCTGCTTCTTTCACTCACTCAACTAGCTTGTGTTCAGTCCCACCACTCACAATTTTTACATCTGTATTTCAAAAAAGCCAGCTTAGGTGAGAGTAGCCACAGCCTCATCAATGAGAACTGCTGCCTTGTCAGGAATCTGACACATCTCACCTACGTCACAATAGGACTGTATACTGTCATAACTACAATTGTGGGAAAGTCCAAAACATCCATGACATAGCTAATGTTTCATTTTACTTTGCCATAAATTATTTCCTTCTGTGCTTTTTTTTTATTTTTTTAGATTAATGTATACCACAGGATGTTTAGCCCTATTTCCAGTGATCATTCCCAGATGAACCCAAAATTAGATATATATGTGTACACTTTTCCATAACTGGGACTCAAAAGCCCTGGTGGTTTGGAAACCATTTTGTAAAGCAATGAATACCACATCAGACTGTTGAAACACGCAAGGTACCTCCTGAGCTTTTTTCTTCCTGAATGCTGTGATGGTTGTTCTCTCAGAACTGAAGCATTTCTCCACCTCTCTTCCAGAAAAGTCCCTGTTTCACACTAATAATCTTCCCAAGCAAAATGGGAAATTCTCATCTCTATTTTCAACCTACTACTTTCTGATCTAAGCAAGCATCTCCCCACTGCAAGCTTGCTCCTCTATTCTTTACATGCTAACCACTTCAGGAACTCATGTGACCAAGCTGAAGACAGCTTCTAATAATGCTTCCTATGTGTATCTAAGAACATACATATGGAGAACAATATAGGCCAACACAAAATCATATTCTCAGAACCTCCTCGTTGATGTATATTTCCCTTCCAAAGAGATGGACAGAAACTGTCAAATTAGCTTCTTTCAACCATACAGTATCCATCACTGCTCGATTTAAGTGCTTCTGGGCACCTCAATGGGTGGATACCTCAACCCTGGTCATACTAAAGCAACACTGCCAGTGAAGTGCACAGTCCCTATTCCACCTTCTGTAATCATAAAGATCTGCTTATATTTGTATCTCAGTTCCTGGCTAGATCATATCAATGAACATCTGCACTGGAAATAGTTCTGGTAGCTGTACAAAGCTGCATGACAATGTGCATCACATGGTTCTTTCCTGCCATGTTTAAAAGGGGATTCAGTGTACTGTGCTTCAAAGAAGCTCAGACACACTCTTATATACATTAGTTAGGAAGAGTCATTTGAAATGCATGTTATTTTCTCCTCGAGTTACTGCAGCAAAACACACTGCATGCAAAAAAAACCCCAACCACCCAACCAAAAAACCACACTCTGAGATAAAATCTTTTGAGTGGGGGGAAGCATCTGTATGTACTGTTTGATCTGGAGTCTTATGCAACAAGGGTAGTGGATCCTTTCATACACATCTATGAATTATACAATACTGTATTGCTGTCTGGAAGGCCAAAAAACCCTGAGTATATCTACTGGGACCCTGCAGTAACAGCTAAGGCAGGCTATGTGTGTCTGCTGCTTGCCTATCCTGCTCTCAGCTGCTTCACACCAACCATCCTGGAGCACGGAGGCACATGGGGTTTAGCACACCCCAGAAGGACTTCCAGCCAGGACAATGGTAAATCTCAGCCTGTTTCATGGTCTTTTTCAGAGATCGCCTAACCAGAACCAATGATACAGAAGGATTCTTCCAATTCTGTGTTCCTAGTTAATTTTTAAGATCTCTGTAAACTTTCAGTTCACATTTTAAGGGTCATTGAATAATCTGTTCTTTAGCCAAGTAAGAACTCTTGTGGTATATGCCTGCATTTTTCTGTTATCCCCTTGTGAATTATCCTGCAGAGACAAGATTTTTTTTTTTTTTTTTTTTTTTTCCTTAGATCAAGCTGGAGGTTTTTTTCTTTTTGAAAGCAACAAGGTGTGTAATCAAAGCTGGCACTGGTTCATCCTAATTACTAAACCCAACAAGGAACTTCTGCACACATTTTTTTGGACTTCAGACTTCTCATTCACAGAATCTTGCTGAGAAAGTAGAGATTATGAGAAAAGTTTAGGAGACAGAACTCAGACTGGCAGTAATATTTCACTTCTGCCTTTAATATCAAGATCAAATAAAGTAAATTGACCCTGTATTTGTCACATGTCATTCTATTTTTGTTAGAGAAAACATCCTGGACTCTTCTGAAGGAAAACTGATGGGGGGAGGGGGGGAGAAGGCGAGAAGATCAAGTTCTGGGGTTTACTTTTATTAAGAGAAAAAAATGTATCTTGAAACATCACTGCAGAAAAATTGCAGGTATGACACGCTATCAGTGCTAGTTGCTTTCTGCTGAGCTGAAGTGACCATTTTCAGACCCTTTCAATTTGTGGTGGAAAGATCATTACCATGCTGCTCCTGGGAAGTCAGTCTTCCTGCAAGTGAGCTCCTTTGTTATGAATATGGAACAGATGGAACCAAATCTATCTGCTCTGTAGGAACAAAACCACTTACAACCTAGCTCTCTCTATTAAAGACTCCACTTAGCTCCTTTACAACACTGGCTTTCTGTGCACTGCTGTGAGGTTTTGACTTTATAGAAAAAGGCACTTCATAAAAGCAATAATTCTTACTCTTAAACCAAAAGCAACCTAAGAACTGCAGAAGATGAATGCAGAGTTTAACCCGCACAGCTTCTTGGAGATATGCAAATATTCAGTTACTATTTTTTTAAGCTAAAGGAAGGATTCTTTTTCTGGGGAGGAAAAACAGCCGTAAATTGCAAAGACTGTGAATCAATGGCAGTGAAGTACAGAGATGGTAATACGCTATTCACTCCAATAAAGGTTGAATCAATTATGTTATTGCAAGAAGGAAAATGGATTTAATCTGTACATTTTTAAGTGTGGATCAAGATGACACTTCTGCAAAGAAATCTGTACCCTTCTTCCAAAAATTGACCTTTTTGGTAGGAGAAAAAAACCCCTGAAATTAGGTCCCCACCATGAATACAAAAAAGATGCAATGCATTCATTTATCTCAAACTATCGCATCTTGTAGGGGCTATTTCCTAAGACTTTAAAAAAACACTACACTGATATTACACCAATTAAGTTTGAAAATTCAACATATGCATAAACTGTAGTTGAAACCAATACATTTGCTTACTAACTGTTCATTTGAAGCAGAGTTAATCAAGTACATATATAGTATCTGTCACTTTTCTTACTGTCAGAGCAATAATGAATGCTTATTCCTAGCCACACATGCACACATACATGCAGATATGGTTTATCTCAACTTTTCACAAAATCCTATACAAGAAAAGTCACTGGTCTCCTCTACTCACTGTTTAATACGTTAATACATTTACCATCTGTCTAGTTTTTCAGAAGTAATTGAAAAAAAGGATTTCTGTGGCAGGGTGTTTTGATTCCGACTAAATCAAGTCTTCAGGCAAGTCTTCCCCTGCCAGTGACGGCACAGCTTGTCTGAAGATGCAACCTTTGTTGGTGAAAGGGAACTGGCCTTGAAACAGATCATGAAGCAGATGTTTTATGCCAAATCACAGTCTAGGGATACACAGACTACTGCAAATAAAACTCTTCTCCTGTCTGTTCAATCATTTAAATTCCCTGCAGTGTGAAATATGAACTTGCCAACACAGCAAGTGCTACAGATGCACAAAGGCCTGGAAAACTCTGCTTTTCAGCCCAAGCCTCAGTAGTGACATATGGGAGACACTTCCAATGGAAGGTGATGGCATTTGTAAAAAATAAATTTCCATCAACTGCAATTAAAGAAATTGTATTCACTTGCTTGGGGAAGGAGGTTCATATGGCTGTTATCTGCAGATCATGGTCATTATCAGTTCATAGTAAAGGTGGGGTTTTTTAAATGATATTTTATGACTTCTGATAAAATACCCACGTACAGGCTAATAAAAAAAGTCTCATCAACAATGTCAGGGCTCTGCTACACAACTTATGTCAAAAGCTGTTGAAGAGTGGAGCACCAGGATAGAGTATGAGCCCTGCTTCCACCACACTCAGAGCACAGTTGGATTCTGGTGGCACCTGAGCAAAAGGCAAAGAGCCCAATACTCCAGCTCTCTCTGTTAGTGGCCTCTCCATCTAGACTTCTGATTAAAGCATTAGCGGTCTAGAGACAGGCAGTTGCTCTTGAGAGATAGCTGTTTAAAACACTTGTTACACCTAAAAGAAACCTTGTACTTTCAAGTCAGTTTCCATCCACATCAACACTACAATGACTCTTTTATGTGTTTCTAAGCTAACAGATGCACTTTGTGTTAAAAGGAAGGAACAGCTAACAACATTAGACTATTTTAGACCCGGATTATAAAATAGCAGAAATGGGACTCAAATTCATAAGGATATTGTATTTGCACTTAAAAACAAACAAAGTAACCACAAACAAAAAAAATGGTAAAATACAAAGATACCATTCAAAAGAACATACTGACAAGCTTTCAAGATGTTTACAATCCACAGCAGAGATCACATTTTCAGAACTACTCAGTGCTTCATGTGGAAAGCATTTTAGAAATTGGGCCACCTATTTCGATACTTAGATGAAATCTAAGTACTTCTAAAATTATGACTCTAATTGGGAATTCTAGGCACTTCTGACATGACCTATAATATGCAATCTCTTTATTTTACCTACTTTTGGACTGGGATCAATGAAGAATGGAATTGAAGATGAGTATGTGCAACTTACATAGAATAAACTGGGTACTGGTGGGTTGGTTTTTTGGTTTTTTTTTGGGGGGGAGGGGTGTTTTTTTTGTTTTTTTGTTTTTTTTGTTCTTTTGTTTGTTTGTTAGTTTGTTTGTTGTTTTTTTTTTTTAAATCTGTGTGTTCAGGTGCATTTCAGATTAGTCCCATAAAGCCTAAATAAAGATTCCACGTAAATATAGGTGCCCTGAAATCAATGTCATTTTCATTTATAGTCAGGTCAAAAAAGACCACGATGATTAAGTAATCTCTGCATAAAGTTGTCAGAATTTTTTCTTCAGATGTCCAGTTAAATTGATTCAAATAATTCTTAGAATTTAATGTACGTACACAATCACTATTTACTTTTCAAATCTGAAGCAAAACCTTCAGTGGGAAATTTATATTTATAAATAAATAATTTTAAAAAGCGCGTTTTTTTCATGAAATGGCAGATAAAAACTTACCACTACTTTAAATCTATTTTCCTCCCTCTCCTCACAGAAAGCTATTATTTCAGGATTTTCTTTCTTCAGCCTAAAATACAGTTGCTGAAGAGCAGTGCAATTTTGTGGAACTTTCTGTTGCTGTGTTATCTGTGTGGCTTTCATTGCTGACTTGTATGTAGAATGTATGTGTGTATAATTTCACTTCATTTGTAAAGGTGGAGTGCAGATGTACATACACATAATAGCACACAAAATACCATATGCTGTTCACAAGCACTCTGTGAAACAGCATACATCCTTGTGAAATTTCATCTGTATTCACAAAAGTATCAAAAGTGTAGCTGTAATTTACATTTCTAAGTTCCTCATCCTCATAGCGGATACCATTCTCTTCCTTTTCTGCCTACAACTTAGAAATGACACTGGGTTCCCCAGGAGGTTTATTTTTGGCTTAAGACTATTCTTCACTCAAAATATTCTCTAGTTCACTAAAATCAAAAAGTCCTAGGCAGAAATCATAGAATCATAGAATGGCTTGAGCTGGAAGCAACCTTAAAGATTATCTAGTTCCAACCCCCCTGCCATGGGCGGGGACAACTCCAAGACCAGGTTGCTCGTTGCCAGCTCATGTTAAGCACTTCAGTATCTTCTCTCAAAGAGGTTGGCATATTAAGAAATATTTTCCCTAGATAGTCCTTTATAAGGGCTTTTCCCAACCTAACCCTTAATATAGATCTTTTAGACCTGTGTAAAATCTAAAACAGATTATTGCATTTCCAAATTATCCCATAATTTGGTTAGAAGCAATGCTATTGTTTCTGATGAGAACAAGCAGCTGGTGTGGCTAAGCAGAGTGGTTCAAGGATCTGAGAGTGCACAGTGCCCTCAAATCACCCCTTACAGCAAACACTATTATACAGAACCAGGTGCTAGGCACCTGCAAAGGTACTGGAAAAGGCAGCTTCTCCCCCAATTAAGAAGTTAACAATAGCATGACATTACACACAGTTTGGAGAACTCCAATGACAGTGAATATTTTGGTTTTTGCATTCCAAGGATTTTGGGCATAAACTCTCTGGGAAATAGACATATTTCCATATGGAAGGTGGAACACATTTGTAGAGAAATGTCTCCTTTTGTAATTTTTTTCAACATGACAGATTTCAGTGGGAACGTTTCTCCTCTAATGCACATCCATTAGTACTTTAAGTTACCAGGAAGAAGGGAAGGGGAACTAAGCACACCAAGGAAGTAAAGAGATGATACCCTGAGAAGTCACACTTCTACCCTGAAAAGTATCACAAGCAGTCTCCTACCTAACCTAGGCCTGAATTTAACTTCATTTTCATTTCAGAAAGCATAAGTGATGTGCAGTGATAATAGTACAGTTGTGCCACATCAGCTGGTCAGTGCAACCCACAGAGGTGAATGTTAATCTAACAGAAGTATAATACAATGCCCAGGAGGCACTTCACTGGCATTTTATATTACAAACATTTTATCTTTCAGTGGAGTTAAAATCATGTGTATTTTACAGTTTGACAAAATTAACATTTTTATTATTGCAATAGCTAAAGGGCTTAAAACAACAACAACAAAATAATGAAATATTTAACCAATATGTGACTTTTCATATTATTATTACATATATATGCGTGTATATATACGCACATATAAGAGCATACAATGCATACAACACATGGCTGCTAAATAAATACATGATAAATATACAAAAAAAGTCAGTCCATGGAGAGGACAACACTGTTATAAATATTTTGTAATTTTTGAAAGAATAGTAGCTCTAAGTCAGCACTGAGACTCAGGGAAAAAAATATGATAGATCCTTCACTACATAGATTCACTACAATTTCCACACATGCTTATATCATGCCATGGATATGATCAAGTTCTCAGACCCCAATAAATTAACCATCTGCCCTGTACTAATTCTGGGGAAAGAGAGGACACATTAACTCCATGTTACAGAAGTTCCAAAACCTCCATGAAACAGAATCACCCCTGCAGAAATCTCTTAGGTTTGATGCTGAACAGAAGCCTTCCTTATTACAGTTTGAATATTAGTCATAGTAAGTTGCCCAGGGGGATAACACTACCTTTTCTGATTTTATCATGCCCTTTACTTGTGAAATATTTCACTGAAAATAATTGGGAGCCTAATGATGCTTTAGAGGAGCCTCCATACAAGAGAAAGAAATAATAGGAAGAAATGTTATTGTTTGAGACTACACTTTCTTTTCACAGGTTCCTTAGACATCCAATGGTAACCGTCAGAGCCACCAATCAACTAATTTTCTAATCTCGCTGTAATGAGTTTTTTCCTCCTTCAACCCTTGCTTGTCTCCTTTGTTGTAAACAGCTGATTTTTCACGTGTTTTGATTTCCTTCATTTTACACCATCCTAAAATGCAAAAGTGGAAGAAAAAAGGGAGCTAATCAGAACAAAATATAGCATGTTTATTCTTTAATTCCTTGGAATATGATAAGCTCAAAAAGTAGCATGCCAGGAAATTGATTGTGTCTGTACAAAACATATGAAAGTGCAAAGGTCATGTTTACAGTCTACCCTGCTTTGTTGATAAACCCTCAATCTTCTTTGACACCTTTCTTATCATTCCAGTCATTTCTCCACACCCTGTAGTGATTTCATGGACTGCTCCTACAGTACTCCACAGAACTGCTTGCAGATACACAGAATGTGAAGTAGTCACCCATACTGGAGATCTGAACAGGTCACATGAAGCCATCTTGAGGAAAAACGGGCATATGAAGACAAAATGAACCAAAATGTGCTAAAACAGTAGGCAGACAGACATCTCACTTGGAAAGTTGGACTTGCTAAAAAAAATTGAGAAATGTGGGTCTAGTTTGTTTTTTAACCTTATTTTACTTTGTTGATTAACCTGTTTCTGCTCATAAAATTAATTACACCATCTTATGTGTCCACTGTATAATTTTATCAAGGAGGCAACAAATCATTCTGGCAGTGATGGTCTGTGCTGAAGTGGAAGTGAAGAGTAAAATACAATTTTCCTCAAATGGATTGCTGAAACTGTTAATCTTTATCTAAATGTTCATAATAACTGTTTTGTTCTCTGTGACAGTAGGGAGAAAAAAAAAATGTTTTCCAGAAAGCATTTTGGCAGCAGATCTGCTTGTTAATAAAACCTGAAGAAACATTTGTGATTAATATAAATTACTAATTCCACTTTTAATGCCTAAATGTGACAGTGACTAATTTACACCGTTTTGCTTGAGCTGCAACTGAGTATTTCAGGTGGGACTGCAAACAAAAAAATGCTGTTGCATCTTTCTAAGCAAATCTAACACCAACTACCATCAACACTACTGATGAAGAACGCTATCTTATAATGTTTTCTACCTATGCTGGCTGATTGCTCTGCTCATGCTAGAGGGAAAGGATCAACAGCAAAAGCTACCTAACAGTCTCATGTGGTGAGTTGGAAGTGGTACATTTTGTCCATTCAAAAAACTGTGAAGCTGAGGTGACCATTGCTTCTGCTACCTAGTCAGCAGCATTTTTCAGTGCTACAATGGGAGACAGATAAACTTGGAACTTAAGTTTGAAACAGAGCATGTGGTCTGGAATATGGGTGCTTTGCTACACATTGTAAAACAGCTGTCAAGGACATGCTTCGCTCCTCAGAGGCAGTCTTATTTCAGTGAGATCCAGGTAACAGGTACCGCAGTACCAATAGTGAAAAATAAATAATATCCATATTTCAAGGCTTCTAAGAACTGGTTCAATGGCTAATATTTTTGTCATGCTATAAACATAATTTAAATGTATTCTTATACATGATTATTAATTTGAAACTCCAGTAGCATTATAATTTATCTGCTTACATTCAGTTGCTAATTAAGTAATTTTTAAAAGTCCTGTGAAATACAAGAAAATTTGAGAAAACAAGCTGCTAAACAATATCCTGCCCATCTCAGTTGCTTGCATCTGAACTACACAACACTGTCACCTGGAACATCACAATTGGCATCACTGGAATATACATATATTTCTAAATAAATATATGCTTTTCACCTCTCTGAGAAAGAAATACCTTTTCTACTTTGCTGATATACCTGTGGAGTTTTGACCATGCCACTCTTCCCTTCTACCTCTTGATCTTGTTTACAGAAAGGACCTAAGGAAGTCAGATCCCACCTCCATGAAGCACCAGTTGAAACTGCACACATAGCTTCCTTCCCCTGGGAAAAACAAGTTCATGACTTTTCTGTGTATTACCAGCCAGAAGCAGAGAGGTGTTAATACTAAGCCCTCTTCAAGAGAAGTTGTATTCTTTTACAGTCCCCAGAATGGTGAAGAAAGACACAACAATTTTTTCAGCCTAAGGCTATTTTATTTCTACTCAAGATTTCTTGGGCAGAAATAAATTTACATGTCTACAGACAGCAAGCCCTGCTGCAGCTGCTGCTAGGGAGCCTGACTTCAATCCTCATACAGGGCTCTGTGCTGTAGGATAGTGCATTCTTCAATGTCTCACAGATTAACATCTTCTTCAAAACCCTAAAATATTACAGACAAGTAGTCTACATGCAGTTTTTAAAGATACAGGCATCAGGATACAGTAAGATCACTCAGTATTAATAAAAGCAGATGTGTCAGAAAACCACATAAGAATAAATCCAGGCTTATAGCTTCACAAATATTCCCACCTACAGCTACAACATAATGCATGTTAAGCTGTTCTGGTGTATTTTTCCCTAAACACATTTTGAACGCCACTACAACTGAATTGTCAGGGCACTTTAAATTGATTAATACACTGCCATTCTGATTATCCTTCAAATAATTAAAATCCTTTCATCCCCAGAAGATCATCAACAGCAGTTATTCCCCATATCCATCATCAGGAGCCTCGTTACTACTGCGTGTAGAGGTATGGCATGAGTGAGATTCTGATACACCTTCAAGCCATTCTTAATTCCCTAAAGCAGTGCTATATAAAGATGGCTATACAACTTCGTAAGTTAAATATTAAATATCCATGATGTAAAAGGGAAACCAGGGAGATTTTAGAGTCAGTATCTCATTTGGCCAATAATATAGATCAGAGGATGACCTACTCTTTCCTGAGGGGAAGTGGAAACATTAGGAAGTCTGAAAAGATCTTTCATAATGAATCACTTCTATGCATTTCTGTATACTCTATGAAAAAATCTTATTCTACATGATTTATATTGACTTGCCAAGAATCTTGGAGATAGGAATATTAACTGCATGTGCATATTGAGCCCAGAGTTTGGGCTACCTTGTCTGAATAGTATACATTACCAGGGAATAAAAAGAAAAAGTTACTGAGAATTCCCTAACATTCTCCTATTTTATAGCCTCATGTAATATCATGGGTTTAGGTAGCTTAAAAGCAAATTAGCTTGTTTTAAATTCAACTATTCATGAAACTATGGAGTTGAACATTGACTTAATTTATGAAACAACTTCATCAGCCAATTGCTCAGCACATGGAATCATTTTTTATTGAGGGAGTTTGGTTTTGGTTGCAGGCATGCCTATATACTCAGCTTGTATCATGACGCACAGACAGTACCAGCAGAGAAATGCTGCCTAGGTGAGTTATTCTGGGGAACAGGAATGCTAACACGCTGATGACATGGAGGCAATGAAGTACAACACTGTTATTACAAAAGTCACTGCTACATTATTTCCATTTTTGTTGGCATCTGCTCCATGTTACAACACATACTTCCAACACAACAGCTCATTAAACAGGTTTTAGTTTGCTCAGAAATCAAATTAGAACACTGTTACAGAGTTATAAATCCTCAAATAATTATTAATAATACTCTACACTTCTATGAGTTCTTTCATCCAAGGAATCTACATGCTTCACCTTATTAATCTCATAACATCCCAGTGAAGTACCACTGCAAAAGGCCTCACCCACCGCTGAAGTGTAGCCACCTCTGAGCTGTTAAGTTGTAGCTGTTGAACATCAAAATTGATTTAAAGCAAAGAATGATGAATTGTCCAACAGGATTTAAAGGGCTGCATGCAATTCATTCAATTGTACTTCCAGCATAACACTGGAATTGAAATACCTCTAAATGGCAACGGCATTTCTACAAGAATCACAAATGTTAAAATTTACAGTAATCCAATAAGCCACCAGTATGGAACATTGAATAACCATTTTCCATAGGGCAGATGTGTCACATATGGCCTAATGCTCCTTGGAGGCATTTTATCCAAGGTCTAACTGATCTATCTTTTTAACATTTGTGATTTGATGATCACTTAAAAACATTCAATACATGCTTTGTTCTCCTACAAAATGAACTGGCCTTCATCCAGAATGTTACATGAGAAAGAAAAAAAAGGCAGAGGAAAGTAAACCCTGTTCCTCATTCTTTCTGTCTGTGGGCACTCCCTAATTCTTCTGACATCCAAAATCAGTACTCCAGCAGAAAGCAACACAAGCCACTAGTCTTCCTACAGTGATAAAGACTTACACAATATGCTCATGAGATAGCTTTCAAAGTTGCAGATATATAGCCTAGTCTCTGTTCTTTTATATTTCTGCTGCTATCAGGATCTTAATGACACTTGAATTTTTGAAGCACATGAATCCAAATCATCTTTTTTCAACTTGTTATCTGAAAGACATTCATCCCTTTGAAAAACTCAAATAATAGAGACCAGCACTTCTGTGGGTTATCTCTTCACTTTCTTATATGTATTTCTCCCAAGTCCCAAATTATTCAACAGCTTGTAATGCTCCCTTTGAGGATTCTAAGAACACTACCAACGTCAAAATCTATTAGGCACTGGTGATTGTTTCTGCTTTCTTTCTAGCAGGAACAGCACTTAATTCTTCCAATGCTCTCTAACAGAAACAGCACTTAATTCTTCTGATGCTTTCTAACAGAAACCAGTCCTTTAATCTGCACACTAGGCTAAGCATGAATACCCTTTTAAAGGTCACCTTCCTTGTCTGTCTAATGTTATCACACAAAAATATTTTTTAAAGTACACATTTATCAAACCCTTTCAGTTGCTTTGATTTCATTCAGAGTATCTTGAGTGATTCTGGTAGACCAAATATCAAAGAAAGATTCACAGTACAGTGGCATGTCTCAGCCCACTGCTGTCAAAGTAGCATCAGTGTTTATGCTTATCATATCTTGATTAAAAGGTTAATGAGAGACCTGGCAATAAACAATGTTTCCCAAAAAAAGAAAAGTGCAATTTACACACTAAAAATGCTTGTCATTTCTTCTACATCCTTTAATAACCTTCTTTAGTTAACCTTTCATTTTTTGGTGCAAACCAGGATGTCTGGACAGAGACTTCCAAAAATGATCTTCTGACCTCATGTCTTCAAAAAGCAACAAGAAAACCACCACCAGCAGTACTTGCATCAACAAATACCTGTCAAATTCAAGACAGATGGCCTTATTTTATTTGTTAAAAGACAAATCCAGTCTTCACTTTCAAAGCCAAATATCTGATATTTAACCATTTCCCCAAGCAGAAAAATTTTTAATAAAAATTTAGCCTATGGAGTAAATACAGTGAGTGACTACATAGCTGCTAGTATAAGCTGAGTGTAGTATAAGACTAAGCATCAATCTGCTCTACTCATTTCTCTAGAGCTCACACAACTCTCTAAAGGTAAAGTACAAACTTTGCCATAATTCAAATCTTTGACTTTATGTCCCAGTATTGACAGATTCAAGGGGGGGGGGAATATCCAAACCTGTCCTTTTTATTAGTTATTTATATGAGGGAAAAACACCATCAAACAGGGGTTTTCCTGAAAGAACTTCTCATAAAATTGCAGACGGTGCTCAGTGGAAAAAGCCAAATAATCTGTTTTCATGTATGAACCATTTTATTTTGTCCTACAGAAAAAGCTACCATGGATATTGGTCAAGAAGCCAAATACAGATTTAGCCAAGGACTTTGTGAGACAAGTAGCATTAGAAGTGTACAAAATACCCAACTGCCTAAACAAGAAGATACATAAGGTACACAATGGGCGATCTCCTCTGGAGAATTTCAAAACCTGCCTGGATGCAAGCCTGTGCAATGCACTGTAGGCAAACCTGCTGTGGTGGTGGGGTGTGGACCAGATGACCTCTAGAGGTCCCTTCTAATTCCAACAATTCTGTGATTTTGTGATTGCAAGAGATATCCAGTCTTTATCGTAACTAAAAACAGAATAACAGAAACTCTGAAAACCACAGAGTGCTTCCATTAATATGGAAACTAATTTCTTCCCCACAACTGTAAGGGCACACTGAAGAAAAATCATTATTAGGTACATTGAGAAGAGGCAATTCTCCCCTACTTAAAGACAACTTTAAAATCAATCTGACAGTGTCTTTACATTTACATTGGTAAATGCATAAATAAAATGTCCATTGTGCTTTCTTTGAATTGTGCTTTGTTTTCCAAGATGGCATAATTTGCCGCTTATGCCAAGGTTAGTTTGCTGGTTAAGAGACTTGTCTTTACCAGTATATCTTCTAAGTGTTGGATG
>JANVCC010010369.1:10783954-10880035 GCA_025345505.1 Todiramphus chloris collaris
TTTTTTTTTGTTTAGTAAAACCCTTTTGTTGGAAGCATCCTAATGTTCCTTGACTGAAACACAACCTTTACAAAGAAAGAAAGCCAAAACGAGGTAGCTTCTATTAACAGACTCATAACAGAAGACTGCAAAACACATGAGGAAAGAAGTAGATTTGAATGGGAAAGGGACATATCCTATTTAAAATGTAAGAGTTCCTCAAACGATGTATGTTGTGTTAATTCCATTAACCTGAGAGACTTGAAATACCTTTTTTCTGGTTCTGTTGCTGAATAAAAATTGCAGTTGCATTGAAACAGTTAACAATGACATTGCATTTAAAGTACAGACACACTTTTTATTTACTTTTATGTTTTAAAAGCTCTGTAAGAAATAAATTCTGCAATAATGTGTTTACTCCACCTTACTGTTAATAATTTCCCCTTTAGACTCACAATTGTGCTTATTTGTACAGCTGGGTCCTGTATTGACTTTTTATAGCTGGCACTGCAGAAAGATATATGTTAAATGATAATGCAAACATTAAAAAACAGAAACTAATTGCTCTTCCCTCAGCAGATATGAGAGAGGGAATAAACAAATCAACATTTATTTCCCACCTATAAATCTGAGTACTCCAGAGATTCACAAGTACTGCATCACCCTCATCCACTTAACTTTCCATCATTCTCTACCTCCTATTTGATGAGCTGGACATTTTTCGTTCTATTTATTAAAACCGTTTCCTCAGACTGCATTTGTAAAAATTATTCAAAGCTGGCACATATGACTTTCACCTGATCTCTCAGAAAATCGCTTTTGCTGCAGCTTCTGAAGGAAAGCACTAGTTGCCTTATTGGGGCTTCAGTGAGAGACAGTCATGCTGTGGATGATAAGGGTGATGAAGGGGTACTGCATGTGACAGCATTGCTCCCAACCACATCAGGCTCTCATTCTCAGCTGTTCCAGCTCTGATACATTAATCCCCATGACTACTACCTAGCTATTGATTTTCCATTGCTGTGGGCATTTAACTTGCAGAGATGGATGAAGAGAGGAGGAGGAAGGGGAAGGTAAAGGAAGAGTTACTATTCTGTCAAAGGCATCATTTAGACTTACAGGAAAAACTTCAGTGTTGACAACTCTAGTAGCATAATCTGAAAGGTATCACATCCAACCAGATACTAAAGGCAGCCTCAGATTTGTGTTTGGAGCCTCTATCCACATTGTGAGTCCAAAATGTCTGGGCTGAAGTCAGTCTCTTTGTTAAGCTGGTTTATGGACACAAGCAGATTATTTGTGTTCACATTAGTACAACTCTGGAGTTTACCAACAACATTTATCCCACTTCATCTGAGGTGGAATAAAGAAATCTGGTAATTACTGCTCACATACTTTTAAATGTAGCCATCATACTATCCATGCATGGCTCTCCATTTGTCTACTTTAGACACTAACAATACTCAAGATGTCAGCTTCTTTTATTCCATGCTTTTGCTTGAACATACAAAACCTACTGCAGTCTATACCAAACTGTGGTTTGATGATTCATTAGCAAATCCACCTTTCTTAAAAAAGCAAGAAAGTCTTGCCTGGTCTCTTCTGTGCTAATACACACTTTACTATTGGACAACATTTAGGAGAAAATGACCTGTTCAGAGTTCAAATTCTTAAAATCCAAACCAAAATAATAATTAAAAAAACCCCACAGGTAAGAGTACTACTAAAGAGTCCAAACTAGACTCTTAACAACATGTGTTGACCATGTGTCTAAGCCAGAAGACACAGTCTATCAGCCTCGATGGAATGTGATTCTGGGACTGGTATTTGCTAACCCTGCCTGAGGCATGTGCTGACATCTGTTAATGGATATGGAAAACAATGCCCTATCTGCAGAAAGGTCTTGCTTCTCACACTTACAAAATGAAAGAAAAGAACAGTTGCCCAACAAGGACATTGACCTACACACCGAATAATAAACTGCAGTCTGTTTCCACAAGGAAGTGTATATGTAAAGCAAGTCAGCTTCACAAATTCATTTTCCCACTAATAATTAGAGTAGATTAATAAGTAGAGTGATCACTAACTTGTATAAACTGAAATCTCCATCTCTTCCATCTTCTAGGGAAAAAATGCTGCATAAATTTAAACATATGGGCTGTATTTGAGAAAAAAAACATTTATTTTTATATAAATGCCTATCTGTTGCATATACACCTACAATTGCTGTCACATTAAGAAGTTTTTCTCTGACATCAAGCTATAGCTGTTTATTATTAATCTCTCAGTCTGTAGACAAACTTCAAAATATTTTGTGATAATATTAGAATTTGGAGACTGAGACACCCTAATAACTTCTAACTGGTAAAATCTACCCCTTAATTTCACAATGTTTGAGTGCATAAAATGAAACCAATCCCCAAGACATTTTCCAGTACTTTTATGTTTAAAAAACAGTGTATTTTTTAATAAGCTATGGTCATAATCCACATCCTCCAGCTAAAAGGCATGTATCCAGATGTGATATAAAAGAGCCTGATCAAAATGTAGAGGAAAAAAAACCCCACAATCACAGACCCAGAAACATAACAAGAAATTCCAGTATCAAATCATGACCTGCTATTAACATGAATAATCTATATATTCAAATACATCCTCAAACGTTCTTTGAACTTTTTCACATATAAACAAAGTTAGAATAGATAGCAAGTGCAGAAAAATATTTGCAGACAACTTGCTATCAGGAAAGTGGGCTTCAATCAATGACTTTATTTCTTGTTACACAATTGCCTTGCGCATATTTAAGAGACTTAGACGGAAAACATTTCGTCTCCTGACATGGCACTCTAAAGAAAGTTCTGTGAAGAAATCTAGCAATCTAACCTTGTTCCTATTACCCTTCCATATTAGCCTCTCTCTTCTGCCAGGCATGCTAGCAAAAGAACAAACTGAGTTTTAGATTACAGACTGCAGCAACACTTAGTAGAGCTATTATTACTTTAGAAATTTTTTTTTTTTTTATTCATGTATTTTTTTCTAAAGACTTACAGCACATAGACTACAGAAATTTCCATCAAGTCTAATCCTGATACATATGGTCTCTGAACAACAGGCCTTAAAATGTTTTTTTCATTGCAAGAAATTATCATAAGCTTTGTATATCATATGAACAAGTTAAGTCCTGATCCAAATTGGTTCCTCTGTTTACAAGTATGATCTGAAAAGCTTTGCACTATAAACTGCCAAGTAGTCTGTAAGACATTACAAAGATTACAATCTGATGGGCTGCAATTTTTTTTTTTTTTTTTAACTGAGTGAGAATGACAAATGGTGGAATTCAGTGTAGCTTTTATTTTACTCCCCTTCATCCCTTTTCAAATTACGAAGCTCCTGTAATATGGTTCCTATTATGGAGTTTTGGAATTCTTATTTCTTCAAGAGCGACAGAAACAGTTTTTCAATACGTATAAATAAAGCTTGAACTAATAAAAGGTGTAAAACCTGCTCATTTAATTTTATATGCAAAATATATGTAAAATATTCATACGGGAGAATAATAGGGAGGAAAAAAAATGCATTTCTCTCAGATCAATCAGACATTTCAGAGAGGTAAAATTGAAATTATTCTGTTAATTTCCCAATTGCATTTTTCCTAAAAGTGTTTTCAAATTAACTTTTATTAAAGTCTAATCTTCAACCTGTAGTAAAATTGCTTCATTCACATCTCTGCATAAAATGTAGCAACTTTTTCCAAAAGTGCAGATGCTAAAGTTTAAAATAAGAAGCAGAGAATATCACAGACAAATTAAACCAGATGGTTTCTTCCCCCGCCCATCCTTCTTCTTCCTACTTGTTATAAAGACACCAGAATGCAGGTGTGAGAAAGGGACTGCACAGGTCTGTCAAGAACTATTATTGTCTATTGGGGAGCCTTAGTATCATTCCTTACATGTGAAAATGATTTATTGAGCATAGGAACTATTTCTTCCCTTCACAGAATCATAGAATTGTCAGGGTTGGAAGGGACCTTAAAGATCATCCAGTTCCAACCCCCTGCCATGGGCAGGGACACCTCCCACTAGAGCAGGTTCCTCAGACGCCATCCCGCCTGGGCTTAAAAACTTCTAAGGATGGGGCTTCCACCACCTCTCTGGGCAACCTGTGCCAGTGTCTCACCACCCTCATGGGGAAGAAATCTGAATCGGCCTATCTCTAGCTTTAATCCTTTCCCTCTAGTCCTACCACTGCCCTACAGCATAAAAAGTCCCTCCCCAGCTTTCTTGTAGCCCCCTTCAGATACTGGAAGGCCACAATAAGGTCTCCCCGGAGCCTTCTCTTCTCCAGACTGAACAACCCCAACTCTCTCAGTCTGTCCCTGTAGGAGAGGTCCTCCAGACCTCTGATCATCCTCGTGGCCCTTCTCTGGACACGTTCCAGCACATCCATATCCTTCCTGTAACAGGGGCTCCAGAACTGGACACAATACTCCAGGTGATGTCTCACAAGAGCGGAGTAGAGGGGGAAAAAAATCACTTCCCTTGACCTGCTGGCCACGCTTCTCTTGATGGAGCCCAGGATACGATTGGCCCTGTGGGCTGCAAGAGCACACTGATGGCTCATGTTGAGCTTCTCATCCACCAGCACTCCCAAGTCCTTTTCTTCAGGGCTGCTCTCAAGCCAGTCACTGCCCAGCCTCTACTGGTGCTTGGGATTTCTCCGACCCAGATAGAGGACCTTGCATTTGGCCTTGTTGAACTTCATTCTTACTCTTCAGTATTAGGTTACCAATAAAGAAACAAAACAAACACTGAAACTCAAGAATGAAGTGTTCATAGCTTAAGCATGTAGTTGAGGCATAAACATATAACTTGAGGCTGAAGAGACAGCATGTACAACTTAGACCAATTGTGTGGGCAAAATCATAGTTATAGAATATCAGTGTGAAAATCAACAAGAGCAGTCATCCTGGGTCGCAGCAAATTCCTATCAAGGCCAACAAAATACTCCCAACACTGGCCAACAGAAGATGTCTAGCCTACAGTAAGTAACTACATAGTCATACAATCATAGAATGTTAGGGGTTGGAAGGTACCTATAGGTATCGTCAAGTCTGACCTCTCTGACGAAACAGGATCACCTAGGGCAGTATGTCTCCAGCGTATTCTCACAATCTCACAGCCACCAATCTTTTGCATAGCCAGCATTTTGTGCTTAACAGAAAATGATGGATTTTTCTTCATCAGTCTGATAATTTTTTGAACACCTGGAAAATTTTGGAATTTGGTGCACTACAGTGTGTGGACACTGAGTTGTACAGCTTGGTTACCAAGTGGTAAAGTACCTGCTCCTCTGCGTTTCTGAGATGGACACCTGACAATTTCTACCAGAGGTATCATTTCTACCATGAGTTTCATAGCTGAGAAAGCAGTTTGTAATCTAAGATGTTTCATTGCTTAGAAGAAGAGTGATAAGAAATTATACAGCTGATTACAAGTGTCTAACCAAATGCAGTAGTCCTCAAATGTTGTCAGACATTTTCACCTTTGCTACTTATAGCAGTCAGGCAAAAGTACACCTCATCAAACTCTAAGAGACAAGATTCTTTTTTGGAGACAAGTATACTCATTGGTAAAAAAAAAAATAAAAAAATCTTGATTTCCATTATCCCAGTTAGCAATTAATTAAAATAAACACTTAAGTAAAAGAATAAATTAAAAATTCTGTTGAAATGCATCTCTCCAAGGAGGCTGCCACATAAAAAAGCCTAGACAAATGCAGGCTGCCTAATTTTCTACTGTCTGCTATACAAGTTTAGCTAAGGATTGACTGAAAAAAACCACAGACCTCAAGATCTGTCCTTTCATTTTGTACATTCCATACTCATGACAAAAAAATACAACTAAGAAGTCTTTTATTGCCCTTCAAACATACCTTAGACTTTTACATTACTCAGCTTGTCCTGTGCTTCCAGGGATGCACACTTCATAATCAGGTGGTCATTTCTTTAGGAACACTCTTCTACTGCTCAAGCTTCCTCTCTAAGGTTGTTGAGAGGTTACCTATGCCCAAAGATGTGTTGCAAGAATTTTTACAGTAAAGCAAGTGTAATCAAACTTGATTTACACCTGGATTTTTCCTACCACGTGTCAAGAAACATCTGTAAAGACCTCCACTTCCTTCCCCCAAATGAAATTTTTTTCATAAATCACGCATTCCAAGCTCCCAGGAGCTAATGTCAATTTAAAGCACAAAGCTTTACCAAAATTGAAGACGTGCTGAACAGATGGGGGTCATGTGCTTTGTTTCCCTAACTTTTCCCTTCATTCATGAAGTGGGGAAAAAAAAACAAAAGACAAAAAAAAAAAAAAACAAACCCCAAACAAAAACCAAAAAAAACCCCAAACCCAAACAAACATATAAAACCCCCCAAAAAACGTAATTATTTTGTACATTAAATGTCAAATGAAATACAAATCGTTGTTTTAAATATATTATCAGTAAGCTTTTCTTTATTAAGACAATAACTTAAGTATTGTAATGATTCTACCTACTTTAGCTTTTACATCTAAGAAACAAAGCAGCCTGAACCTTCCAAATCCTTTAAAAATGTTAACTGTTCCTTGGGTTACAGAAAGTAAGAAGCTGACAGAAAATTACTGCCTTTTGCTAAGATATTACACTGTTTTTGCTGAGTTGCTGAATCAAGCTCTTTAACTGCATTTTCTTTCCATTTCAGCAGTTATTTTGCCTTTGTATATGAACTAGTTCAGTTAATGATCAAGCATCTTTAGCTTTTTCGTGTATTTTGCCTCCTACTCACACCTTGGCCTATTTTAACTCAGGCATTTAAATGCACTTAAAAGAGATCTTTTGTTAGATTACATAATGCTCAGAGTAACAGTGCATGAATATTTACTCCTTTATTTAAAACATAACTGATGGCTGATGTAAAAAAATACATCCTGACACAGTAGCTCCAAAGTTCCCACAAAGTTAGATATGTGACCATTAATGTTCTCTGTTCAAAGAATCCATTCTGTTCAAGACAGCAATTAAGATGATGCTTTAGAATTAAGCACATACTAAGCCAAAAGATTTAGGTAAATGGTTAAATGCTTTTCCGAATTGAGGCCTAACTGTGCAGAAAGCATTCAACAAAGCAGTGAATATGCATAGACTATACAGTGGTGTAGAATTATTCATTATTATGCTGATGTCAGAGGAAAACTACCTCAGCCAAAGAAGAATGTGTGAACACAGCATTTTATTATATGAAACATGATAACAAATACTTGAGATTCATTCATTATCAATATTATTACAGTAATGCCTTTTATGACTTTCATTTAATTATTCTGTCTCTGGAAAACTGAACTACAGATATCACAGCAGTCAATCTTTGCACTTAATCCACAAAGGGAAAGGGTTAAAAAGCTTTTACTTTAATGAGTGGGCACCCTTTTTTACAGCACAAAAGAAAAAAATTCTTACAGGGATTAACATTTTAAATATGGTTCTTTGGTCCATTAGAAGGTCACGACATCACACCACTATCTCCACACTAAGCAAGATAAAAAACGACCTCAGACTTTATCAATACACTACCATTGATTTTACCAGTAATCTGAACGTAGGTGGGAGCACGTAATTCCTATGTGTTCAAACATTAAAGCTTAATTCACTTCACCCGTGCAATTTTCTTCCTTTTATGTGCTGAGATGATGGTCTTGATTAAATACCCAGACAGCAAAAGACTGAATTGGCTCCACTGGTTGGTATTGGTTATGTATGTGTGTTACAGCACATACACTGTTCAACTGTGTGTGCTTGTAACACATGGGATACGGAATATCTACCCTTGTTAATGCATTACAAATGAGTAAACTTGCATTAAAGTTAATTGAAACCTGTTCTTCCTTTCAAAATCAATTATTTTAAACTTCTCAACCTGAAACAAAGAGATCATTTTCCAGTGCAGCACAATAGAGAAGGCTATTTTCTAATATGTTTGGGTTGATTGGTTAAACATTGTTTCTCATTTCTATACCATTAAAATTAGATTTTTGTCTGCTGAACTTTTTTACTTAAATTCTTCAAAGTAGATAAAAGTTAAGAACCAGCATACTGCTGTCTAACACTACAATAAACAGCTCCTGCTCCTAAAATTTTGTTCAATCGCAGCAGTAGCAAGATTAGATAATTTTAAAACAGCCACTTTGCAAGCTGAGATCTTCCACCAACAAATACAGAAAAAGAATAATCTTGACATGCATAATGACTTTTAAGAATGGATTCAATGTGGTGTAAAACTCACAGATTGTCCCAAGAGGGAATTCTTATATTCATTATAACTGAAAGAATCCGTATTCTGAAAATTAATCTTAAAAACATTTCAGCAGTCCGTACTAATTTTCACGCTAAAGAAACATTAGGAAATTAATATTAATAGTACCAACAAGCCTCAGAGAGTCATGGCAGGCACTGAGGGGAATTACTGGTTCCTTCACCATCTCTGCTTTATGTTTTCTTTTTCCTGTCTTAGGTGTAAGCTAAATATGTCTTTCATATTTTAAACACATTGGACCTGCTTCATTTTTTTAACAATAGTAAACCACCCGCTATACAAAAGGAGACTAGAATCTCAAGGTAGAAAAGCATTATTGACTCATTAAGGGTTTTTAAGAATATAGCAGTTAATGTGACAGCTTGCAATTTACTTCAGTTACACAAGATCTGTAGACAAAAGTATCTGCCCCACAAGAGCTACTGGATCAAATTTCACCTTCTGTAGCTGTAGGGCAAAGCAGGGAGCAGCTCCCTGGTTTCAGCACATAAATACATGAATAGGAAAAATCATGCCTACTAACTACAATATTTAGTTTATTTAGATAAAAAGTAGACCACTTGGGTAGAAAAACTACAACTAGGCAGAACAGCATAAGCTGCATGCAAAAATAAAAAGGGAAAACCGGAATTAATGACTGAAGCAGACTACTGGCAGAAGGAGCACTTTGCCATTTACAAACACAAAGATTCACCACATGACACACCCGAGTTGTGTATTTGATTACATATCTGACTGTATAAATATATGTGTTTATGTATGAAAATAAATGTTACTGATAGAAATACAGAATTAGGTGCACACTCTGAAACACATGATAAATCAAAGTAATGTTTACTATTTTATAATACACACCAGAAACTTAAACTCTGTATTTATTGTCTATGCTAGTAAGCTTTCTCTTTTGAAGGACAGATAATGCCTTCCGGTATCAGTGTAAAATAAATAAGCACGCACACAAACAAGTATTTCAATAGAAGAAAAGAGGGCCTTAATGACAACAGGTGGAGCAAAACAGGTATTACTCAAATACTTGTTGATAGCATTCAAGAGTGCTCAAGGCCATCTGATGCTTAGGGCCACAGGAGAAATCAGCAGAGACCTAACCTAGCTAATTGTCTGCCTTGATTGTGATGGTTCTGATTAGAAGAATAATCAGCTCTCAGCAGCCCTTAGGCAAAAATGCCAACCGAGGGCTTTTTTTGTTTGTTTGATGATGATGCATTGCGGAATGAATGTCAGACCACATCATTAAACCCCTCTTCCATATATTAAAGGGATTCCTAGACAAATAAAGCAAACAGTTCCCTTCATAATTAGTTTGATCATTCTACTTCTGTAATTTTGAGATTGCATTCATATAGACTAAGAAAATGCTTGTCTCCAACTTTTCTTGGATATGGACTCAAAAAAAAGAGCTGTGAAATTCCAGCAGTACTCAGATCAGCAAAAGGTTATCTAGTGTTAAATTAAATTATTAAGAGCTGCCATCAATTTGAATTCTTTTCTATTGATGTTTTGACTGATTTTATCTAAATACGTCCATCCACAAAAAAAAAAAAAAAAAAAAAAAAAAAAAAAAAAAAAAACCATTTTTCTTTCTGTAATTGACTATATCTCTCCCAGTTTCTTTCCAGTACTTGATTTACATTCTCAGTCATGAAGGAAACTCCGAGCTGGACTTATTCAAAACAGATTTAATGTTACATTTTCTTGGTACAGCTCTCTACTGTATTCTGAGACTTCTGGTTTTGACTACAATAATTTCATCTTTCCATTAGTGTCGTGCTGATGTAAAAAATGTGAATATTTATTTGAATGCAGAGTAATATGTATTGACAATCACATTCCCAGGCTAGTAATTTTAAGAAGAACATCTTGCCACTGTTTTTGCACCATGGTAGATTAGCTGATGTAATAACTTCCAAAACTGTTAAGCGTATCACACACAAAAAAAACTTAAAAGAAAAGGAACAAAGGAGCTCAAAACAGTTTTTCATAATGATCTAGCTATCATATACATAGAAGGAAAGGCTTAAGAGCAGATTTCAGTGCTTAAGTTATGCAAGGAGATCTAAGCATCCTTCCACATGGCTGACTGAAAAAACAGACCAAAAGCATGTCTTCAAAAGAATTATCTACAATGTGATACCAGCCATTTCACAAGGGAAAGGGAAGTCTGAAACAACTGGTATTTCACATCCTCCCTTTAAGAATGTCAACACTAATAAAATTAAATACCTCACTGACAACAAGGTATAAATGTCTAAACAGAAAAAAAAAAAACCACTAAAATCAACAGACACTAAGTACCCTTGACACCTGAAGGTAATTAAATGTATGGGAATCCTGACAGAAGCGATTTCTCCTGTGTCCATTTTGAGCTATTTGTCATCCAGAAAGTTCACTGAAAGAATGTGTCAAACTGTCTATTAAAGGGACAACCAAAATATGCAATAAACACATCCATATTTTAGCCCCTGACCCTTGAAAGCTGGCACATTTTTTACATTCTTCTCGTCAGGGTAAGCAAGAATGAGCTAGCTGTGCATATCTGCACCCAGACCTGCTCATACTGCTAACAGGTCTTGTCCAGGGAGAGATGTGCAGGACCCTTACATTTACAACTGTCAAGTGTGTTGCCAGAAATCATTTAACCCAAGAAAGAATGAATAAATGTGTGAAAGAGCTTATTGCAGACCTAGTTTGTAGATCCTCGATGCATCAGGAGACCACACGTCTTTGCCAACTAGAAATTTTCTTAAAACAATAACCATCCCCTGTGCTCAGAATGCTGTGCAAGTACTGAAAGAGAAAATACTTCTTTCCCAACCTTAACTCCCTCCATTCAAAGTCTACTGACAAAAGATCAGCTGTCTCTCCTCAACATTGTAGTTGGGGCTCAGAGTATTCTAGAAACAGAAACTTTTTCATATGGCTCAGTGTGAGATGCTCGTTTCACCAAGACTGCTAATGAACTGTAAAACCAACATTTTGGTTCAGTTAACATCAGCATCCCAGCTCCCATAATAGATAACCACACTGACTTACTGAAGCAGAACTTCTGGTTTTGAGTCCTTAGTTTGTAAATTTCAGCTGCATCATTTTGTTTTGCTAGCATAATTTGCATCCCACTTTTAATGCATATATACACATGCACCTTCTGTATCTTACCATGGTAAACATATATATATTACTTGAACTACTCTTCTGATATGAAATCCAGTAAGGCACTCAACACTGTAATTAGAACTAATAGCTAATTAAATCAACTTTTGATTGTACTGCTTTTTTCATTTGTTAACATTGTTGATGCCTGCTGGTTAACACTGATGTAATTGATAGCAGTAATCAAGGGCACTGCCTACACTCCTACAAAGCCTGCCCACTGCCAGAATCTGAGCCAGCTCAGGATCTTGTACCCCTGTCTACCAGTCTCCACAGAGGTGCTGGTGGACCTCTTCTGCAAAAGTGTTTGCAGCTCTCTTCAATTCCAAAAACTGGTCTCTGGGCTAAAGGCTTTCCACGCACCTCAAAAGCAGCATTCAGTAGTAGGAATACACACCACCATTAGAGAGCAAAAGAGCTAGCTGCTCTCAGAACTGCCATGTAGACAAGAAGGGTTTGTCTGAAGAAGCAAAGCATGAAGTTGCACTACTTTCAAAGTTTGTAACAGTGGCATGCAATCAATGTCTGCTTCAGCTAAAAGACATATCCCAGACCTTTCACTGCCCATTAAGACTGAAGAAAACTTAAACATCCCCTTGAAAAAGAACAAAAACAAATGAAAATAACAACACACACAAAAAAAAACCCTAAAAAACCAAAAAAAAACCACCACCAAAAACCCCAACCAACCAACCAAATATCACACCACCAAACAATAAAAATCTCAGTGTAAACAATGTTTCTATGAGTTTAACCAAACCACTGATGACCCAAAGGCAGCCTCATATGAGGGTCGGTGCAGAAGAGTTGCCTTTGTCAATGACTTATTACAACTTCAGGAAATAATTTAGATTTTTTACACTGTAAATCCCCCCTGTGAGTAAGCTTTAGATTTGGATCACTGATAAAAATTCCTCAGAGATGGTTTGGATTGAGACACGAGGGTTACATCCAGCATCTACAAAAGTGCTCTCATTTTTCATTCCAGACTGCTCTGAAGGATTTTGCAGGTCAGCATCAAACATTGACAGTCAGTCAGCAGAATACCCACGTAGAGTCCTACTGTTCACCAGTTGCATCTAGGGTCTGTAAGATAGTGCATCCTAATCTTAGGATGGTGACAATAATTCCACACTCTTCTCTTTTTTGGTATAAGGCTTTGACAACTCAAGTCTATGTTATTTCCCATCCTGACAGCCTTCTCCAAGTACAGCTCAATTGACTTAAACAGCTCCTACAGTAGGAAAGGTAAGCAACAGAAGACAGTTTTTAAGGCTCTGCCCTTCTAACTTACCAAATGATGAAGTGCAAAGAAGCCTTTCTCTACACCTAGAGACTTCTTATCAGAAATTTGAATACACTGAGGACTGCACCTCCCAGACACTTAGCTTCTGACTATGTATTACTCTGAAAGCCACCACCTGATGAGCACAAAGTGTCACAGCACCATGATGAGATGGTTATTGCAGGGGCTGTTACCCTCTTTTAATCCTGCAAAAATGAAAATTTCTGCACAATTCTAACATAAAGAAGGAGGAGCTCATCAAGGCATTGTGAGACACTGGAAGAGTGTGGTAGATTAATAAATACATAAAGTTGGACTCTACTATGACTATCCATGTTATTTCCTAAATATTACTCATTCTTGTCCATTATGGCCTACAACAAAAACATGGGTAGATAGCCTCCATGAGAGAAAACAAGGCACAGAGCTCTGGGTTACGGATCTGAACAACATGGTCCAGTGTTGGCCTAATAACAGATTTCCTATATGCTGTCCTACTTCAGGTTTTCCTTGGTAAAAATGTCAGTATTTCACCATGGTGGGAAAACAACCACTGATGACTGAGTCATTTGGACATTATGAGGCCACATAAATATCTGCTCAGGAAGACGAGGTGAGTACTACATCCAGATATTAGATTTATCTGCTGTTCCTGCAATGTTAACCAAGTTTTGTTTTCTGCAATGAATTTTGATCAGCTGCACAAGGAGGAGGCCTGCCAACACCAGGAGTAGCTTCTGCCACATGAACTTCACCCAACTCTCTTCACACAGACCGAAGATACGGAGACTTACACAAGATGATTTCTTTGATGAAGCAAACAGTCACCACAGGAATCAACTGGAAGGAATTAGCTGTAGTGTGTCTACTGAATAAATGTGTAAGCACTACTGCTGTGCAAGTTACTTTTGGGTCTGGGATATGGGAAAAGCTTAACTCCTACAATCCACTTCACACTTCTTAAAAATTAATTTTTCTTTTAAAATGACAAAATGAGCATTCCACCTTTTGCATCTGTCCTCCTAAAACCAGTCAATGAGTTAAACACTGATTTTTAAATACCTTCAGTCCATCTGAACCTGTTTTTTTAATGATTATTGTCATGCAAAGAAAAACATCTGAAAAATAGAACTCGGTGAAACACAATTTGATTTTCTTTTTCTGTTAAAAAATTTTAAGCAGATGCTTCAGGAGTCAAACATAACAGAAGCCATGTCCTTTCACAACAGCCAGAACTCCCTTCATACAAGTGGGGAATGTGGGTGAGATTTTAATGTAAGAAATAACAAAACAATACTCAGGACCATATTAGTAGGTGATCATAATACATAAAATGAGAAATAAGAAGATGGAGCATAAGATTATCTTAACAGAGGACTACAGCTTGCTGTGACAGATAAGTTTCAGTTGGGTAAGGGCTCAATGGTCAAAAGGAATTCAAAGTAACTTCCTCCTCTTTCTTTCTTCATGCCTGCTTCGGCACTGCTTTTTACCCCAGAAGTGATGCCTGGGGCTCATCTCCACACAGCTGCCTTCCTGCTTCATGGCTGCAGACCCCTCCAGAGGGCAGCAGCGTATGTCTGTCTTCTGCTCCTTCCGTACCCCCGGCCCTGGCTTTAGCACGATGGCTGGGACCCAGCGGGAGAACAGCAGTGCTTGGTGAGTTAAGATCAGTTGTAGGGTTATCCTTGCTGCCTCCCTGCAGACTGCATCAGGACTCCAGGGCGTGCTTGCCAAATGCACATCACCGGGGATATACAGCTCTTGGCAGTTCTGCCTAGAAACCTGTCTGGAAGAGTTTCTCTCCCTTTTAACCTATTTTTAAAATTATTATTTTATTTTGGTTTTAATAACCGCATAACATTTTGTTTAGGCACTTTACAGCCCTGATGCAACACTGTAAAAGTTACAAGTGTGCAGCGATGAAATGCCTCAGGGAGCTAGTTTGCTAGCCAATGAAGTAACATTGGCTTTATAATTTAATTCCCAGTGCATTTAGCTGAAAATTAGAAATAAAATCAAACTAAGTTTCATCAGGCAGTGACAGGGAAAAAAAAAAAAGGAAAATCTTTTTGTCTTTTTAATGAGGGACAGTGAAGCCTACTCCAGAGCAGGAACGCATTAGCTTCAGGCATCAGAGAGGTGGGTGACAACTGGCAGTGAAGGACTATACAGAATTTGCACTCAGTGGATACATTTATAGCATCAGCTGCCAAAGGTCAAGTGTGCCTTGTGTAATTTAACAAGGAAAGAAAACAAGGGACAGGGCAGAGAGGAATAGTAACTGTACTGCATCCAACTGCACTCACATAACTGCAGAAGTCATTCTGACTCTTTTTCTGATTGATTTCATATCCTCTTCTTCCAGGCCGCTATCTTACTTCCAGCTTGTAAAAAAACATTTCTTGTTAAAAAACATTTCTGAGATAAATCACGGAACAGAGCTGGACAGTAAGCGTATGAAATGATCACAAAGCATTCATTCCCCAGTTCCTAAACATGTCAAATAAAACCAGCAAGTCTACATTTTTTTCCTTTTTTACTAAATTTGCAGCAACATATTTCTCCTTTCATGCTTTGAACTTCATTTGAGCAGCACAAGAAATACGCTGTGCTTTCTTTTACACCAACCTAGGTGCTGGCAAGACTGGCCTGCCAAGCCAATGCCTTTGAACAGAATTATATCCAATAAACAATTACAGCTATGTATGGCTCTTTTCTGCCTATCAGACAAGATAGAGACCTTTCCCTACCCTCATTTAACTTTCTGCTTGTTACAATGTAAAAGGATTGATTTATAAAGAAGCAAGAGTGTGTCTGCTTTTTTTGACTTTGCATCTGCTTTGTACATATTGATGAGACAAGAAAAAAAAAAAAAAAGAGTGGACGAAAGAAGGATCTACTGCCTCAAAGAAATAGATTGTAGAGCATTCATTTTTTTGCTCTGTCTTCTACTATTGACAGTTAACTATATCTGCTCATAACGGAGGACAAACTATAAGAGCAAAATGGATACAGCAGAAATTGATTTGGTAATATCACATAGATATATGGTATAAATAATGAGGCTTAGTTGCAGCCTGTCACACAGAAAGCTTATCAGCATAACTGATTTTTTGAAAAGTTGTCTGAGTAACACATAATTCACCAAAGAAAAAATACAAAAATAACATCTACTCTTGATATAACTTTCCTTTGCATTTTTAAGAAATTGTTTTTGAATTTGCTGGGAAAAATAGTATTTAAAGTTACTCTGAAGTATATTCCCATTCCCATTAACTCTGATAACTTAAAATTAAAAAGCTGAGAACAACTTGCCCAGATAAACTTTATTACCAGCTAAATTCAAGTTCTCCTGAAAACACTTGTTCATTGGTGTGAAACACTCCAGAAAAAGCAGCAGCTGCATCTGAATATCTTCAGTGTTTAATTTCCAGTTATCCAGATTCTTCACAACTATTTCTAAACTCAGACAAGGTCATTACTCAAAATGAGAATGGTAAGAAACATTATTTCATTCTAACCAATTCACAGGCTATGCATACTGGACACAATTTATTTTCAGTCAAGGATGCAGTCCTTTTACATACTCACAGACACTGTTTTCCTCTGACTAACCATTCAAGCTGTTCAGTAGAATTGGGTGACTACTATAATCTCTGAATTACCTAAGTTCAGAGGTAAGCAAATACTATGAGTAATAGAAAATTCTAGGTAACATACCTCAGGATATTTTACTTCACTTGGGTTCATAAAGTCACACTCCCTATGCATTAGGATGGCTTTCTCAACCCTACACTGGCTCCAAAGGCATTCAACAGACATTATATCAATCTCTTAGGTCTTAGACATGTTAAATAGACTGGAATGCAGGACAAATATATTTTTGCTAGCTCTCTGCTACAGACATACTGTCCTCTTGGTAGCTCACGCTTAGAAGTACTGCCTCTTTCCCTCTCCACTCCAGAAGGAAACCCCAATAGGGTGAGGATAGCACAGGGTAGCACAGATCATCATCAGCCTTCCTACCTTGAAGCCCAGCACAGCTCTCCCACTGCCCTATACAGCTCACTGTATTACCAGGTAATTGGCTTGACTATGACCCCCTCAGATTCAACACCAGGAGAACAACTTCCCCCATTAATCCCCTGCACCAGTCAGCACCTCCCAGAAAGGAGGGGACACGCCAGGACCATACAAGGTAGTTGCTGCTTACTTAGGTGGCCATGCCTGCGTCCATGAACATCCTCACTGGCCCCTCTCTCATCATTCCATTGTACTAGCTGCCACTTTAGCTGAAAAGTGATAGTACCACTGAAAAGCGTAGTAAGTGAAGAGGGAATTAAGACTGCCTTCTTATGCAGAAGACCTCAGTAACAACCAATTTAAAGCACAATAGACATTGAAAAAATACACCAATAAGCTGATTAACTGATTTAATCAAGCCAAATGGTAAAAAAAGTCAATTATCTAATACAGTCATTACCTTTAAATAACCATCTCATTTATGCAATGGTTCCTGCAATATTGTAGACTCAAAGACAGAAAACTGCGTTCTGAATTTTGCAAAAAGTCTTGAATAGAAGAAGGAACTTTATGCTTGAGGCTACACTAATTCCAGTGTGTCCTACAAACTGTAACCTCTTAATCAATTATGTCCTATAACTTTTCAAATTCTCTTTTTAGGTTTGCCTTGATATACCTTGGGTATATTAGGTGGTCAATGAAACTACATTAATTGTACTTCATGCTGAAGATCTTACCTGCATGCAGATATTTGACAGACTAAGGCAAAAGCACTTTAGCACATAATAAGCTTTTGGCCAAAGCATCAAAGCCTACATTGAAGAATGTAGCAAATAAACAGAAAATATAACTGCTGCTCCACCGCCACAAATTGGTGTTAGTGCTGTAAATACAATTGCAAACTTTGTTCCATGCAAGACACCCACAATGCTATGTAAGAGACAATGTAATACAGAAGGACTGAACCTGTTTCTGTTAGTATCACTGGGAATTCTTCCACTATCTTAAATAAGATTCCACAAAACTTCTGCTTTTTGGCTGCAGAATAAAAATAAATAAATAAATAAATAAATAAATAAATAAATTTATATCAGTGCCTGAGTGGCTAGAATTTTACCTCTGATTTTCTGATGATTCTCATGTGTGCATTTAAAGCTCTCTTTTCTTGCATGTTTAGAGCAGCTTCTGGTCACTTCACAAAATGTGATTTACAAAATGCCTTTTCAACTAAGGCAGCTTGAAGAAAATGTAAAAAGAAAACCAACATAACCCAAGAAGTTTATTCAAAACAGCTGGACATTAACAGTATGCCTTCAAAAAAAGTAGGTTTATTTAACAAATACAAGGCAGCATTCACATTTAATATCACCCCTTAAGGAGTGATCCTCTTTCTGTATCTTTGAAGCTTATTGTTGTTTTTAACTGTATGACCTTTCTCTGAACAATCCCAAAAGTTTCTTCCCAGACAAAAACTGGAAAAATTTATCAAACACCTCTGAAATCACTACACAGAAAGGAAATAGAGTAAGCTAAAAATGCGTTTTCTAAAAAAGCATTCAGAAATAAAATCACATGGGCTTAACACCACAGACAGTGTAAGAAAGTAACACTGGTATAATAGAGAACTGTAACCAATGAAATGGCTAGATCTAGAGTATATGGTTGAGAAATCCACTGCCAGAATTGATCTATGAATAATACAGCTGGATATGTTTCCCCACACAACATCTGAATATTATGTTTTACATAGTTTTAAATAAATCCACAATACCATTTTCTCTTTACTTCTGAAGAAGGGGGAGGGAAGAAATATGGAGAGAAAAGGGAGTGAGACACTTTCACCCAAAAGTGCTACAATTATACGTGACTCATGATCTGTTTTAAAGGCATAAGGATGCAGTTATCACTTCTATATCTGGGAATGAAGTGTTTATCTGGCAAACCTCTCACAAACACAGAATTAATTTTCTTATGCAGGGTTCACTTTCAGTAACGCTGGAATTTAAGTGTGAAAGAAAGTTACTCAAAGCAATATATAAAATTTAAAGAGCACTGAAGAGCTTAATGTACGAAAAGCTTTTAAGATACAGTAAAGCAATTACTTGCTGATACAGCATCAGTAGGAAATTTATTATATGCAGTTTCACTGAGAAACAAATAAGAGACACTCTTGCACTAAAGCGAGATACCAAGAAGCATTTTGGCCCTGGCTTTGCCCCTAAAATGTAGCTTTCCATTCCCTGCCTGGCATATAATTCCACTTCTAGAGTGAGGTATTAGGTCAAGCTGATACAACTCAGGCTTTCATCACACTCTCAACTGTCCTAAATTTGGAAAGAAAGTCTCTGCAGGTTGCCTCTCCTCAACCAAACTGAAACAAACTTAAGATGAAATAAACTTCTTACCTCAAGTTTTCAATTATTATTTTCTTCAGCAGAACCTGTGATCAAATCAAACACTGTACATGGCAGGTACTCGTCTCTTGCATAAAAGAAGGAATGTAAACTGAAGAGATAAACATCTGGAGAACCGTTTACTGCTGCTTGTTGCAAGCTCTTTTGTTTAACAAGGATGCAATGGCATTTCATGTCAGCTTGTGCCCTCCTGACTGAGGGCTGATATCTGTTGGGAATGTAAAACTCTTCCATTTTGTCCTTAATATCAATTCATGGAATTTTGGGGAAAAAAAAAGCGACCAAAAGATTTGTAACTGTGACCTAAACATGATCAACTCAGGTTTTCTTCAGTGACCATTTTATAATACATGGTTTTGCTTTCCACCAGGTTGGTATTTTCACAGGACAAGCAGATGATTACATGTGTCCCCTAAATACAGGTATACTGGTGAAACCAATGCTTTTAAAAAAATACAGCTCTTTTTTTTTTTTTTTTTTTACTGATTCTATTGATTCTATAGGCTAGAGTAGTCTTTCATTGCCTTGAGAATTACACAGAAATTAACCAGCACTTTGCTCTATTCCTCTTTCTACTTCCTCAAAAACTTCTTCAGCTTATTTTGCCTCTTTAAAAAGAGAGAGTGAAATGCAACATATTTAAGATTCTTTTATGATAACCATTTAAAACTGAAAACAAAACCTCTGGCAAAGGAAAATTACTGATGTATTCTTTTTTCAACCATAGCTTAACATGTTGGCCAATGCAGACTGTTAACTATCATGTGATAGTAACTATAGAAAGAATTCCACTTAAACATGGAATTCCAGCTGAAAGGATATGAAGCAGACAATAAAAATACTTATTAGACTTTGCTTCTAAGTAAATTCATCATAGGTTGCAGAAAAAATTCACTAAACACTTAATCATGTAGAGTTCCCATCAATCTCTATTCCTAGTTTTCTAAGGGGATTTCCAATTAACAAAATGAGTTTGTCCAAACACATCAGCCTCACAGCTTGGGGACAGCAAAGAATGTAGAGAAAAACCAGACCAAGGTCACAGTAAAACTGTCCTTCCAGATTCCTGAGGAGGGAAAGCACAGACATGCTCTTTACATCCCTTGCCTCCTACACCATCCACTGGAGAAGGTTGCACAGATCATACTGTGTATCTTGTGGCAATAGTAACACTTATGAAACTGTAACTGAGACCCAGAAAAAGAAGTTGAGGTTGAATGAATGAGCAACCATATGTATACATATACATGCCACGGTAGAAAATCTCAGGTCAGACTCCCTGTAGTTGTTAAAAAGTTCATATCTATCTTGACAGAGGCCATGAATAAGCCTAAGCACAGACAAAGTAAAACTCAACATCCCACTGGGAAATGTTAATTCAAACATGGAAAGCCAAATGTGCACTTACTGATTTTTATTGTGGGGATTACTTCTCTCTTACATTAGTCAGGTTATAATGTGATCACATGCACACACACAGACACACAGAGCATACCGATCTAGCACTTTATTTGACAATCATCTGCACAATCATGAAGCCAGCAGAAATTATAATTTGCATGGATCATAGAAGTGAGCGTTCCAGCAGATGCAACAATACAGCACTAATCATAAAGAATTAGGAGGAGAAGAAAGAAATGCTTGTTCTACAGCAATGCATTTTTTTTCCAGATTTCACATACTATAGTAGAAAAGTACATACTACTAAAGGATTGAAGCTAAAAAAAGTATGGTACCTGTCACTTAAGTTCTCATTTTGTATCTCATGTGGTTAGCATCTACTTCTTTTTCTCATGTATTTTGTAAGGAACAGGTTTGCTAAGCAGATGATATGGGATTATATGCCTTGCCTGGCTTTGTTGATGAGAAGGATCTGTTTCACTATTTCTCTTTCGGTCTCTGCAGAATTCCAGTTGTGTTTGCCTTGAAACAGAAAACTAATAAGCATGTCTGTTGCACAGCTACTATAGATTAGAAGAAACAAATATATCTACATAAAATATGTGTTGAATGATATTTAAAGGAACGTAAAACACAAATGCTTATTTATGTAAGTAGTAGAACTTGAAAATGTTTTTCTCTCAAAGCCTCAGTTGAAAACCAGTTTATCACCAAATAAAACCAGATTATAACACAGATTTAAACAGGCAAGACTCATATCATCAAAACAAAGATTTAATTCTAAACAATTTTGCTTAAGCAGGAAAGAAAAAAATTGCTTTTAATGCCAATATTTTTAGCATGTACTTTCAAGAAGATGGGGGCTGGAGGGGGGAGAAGATGTTTATGAGAAAATAAACTAATGATTATATTCTTGTGAGAGCAGGAGAAAACAAATTTTGTAGTTCCTCATTTGTCAGCAAACTACTTCTAAAAACATCACCTCATGCTAGAAGCAATCCTTTCACAGACATTCCTGAATCATAACTATGCCAATAAACCTTACTTGGAGGAGTGGGCTCACTCTCCAAAGGTGTTTCTGAAATACTCCAGTATTCAGCTATCACAATCCTACAATACAAGCAGTTCCCCGGGGTCCTACGATAAAACCTCTCCTCCTCCTTCTCCCTTTTACACACACACGTATTTTGGTTTTAGGAACCAACTTTGAATCAGCTGTTCTGACAGAACTAAGAATTGAAATATTATGCTAAAATCCATATTGGCTGAAGATTAACCATTTTTACTCTGACAAAAGAGAACATAGATGAAATGTTCTTTAAATTTAGTGAAAATGGACCTAAATGGAATTGTTGAAATACAACTGAATGATAGCAGGCATAGCATTAAGGAGCATTGGCTCTAACCAGTCAGTGGACAAACTTGCTTTCAAGGCAAGTATTTGTTAGCTGTTGCCTTAGTACACCTGAATATATAAATGTTGGTGCTTAGTGTACAGTCAATTCCACGTCTAAGGCTTGTCTTCATAAAGAACGCAAGTCTGGGACAAAGGAACAAGTTGCAGTCATCTGGAAGGTAAAAATTGCAGACTACCTCTATCAGCCTGACCTTATCCCTGTATATTTTTTCCATCCTTACTAGTGTGTCTTTTAGCATAAGACTAGATGTGCAAATGAGATAAAGTTACCACCCTTTTTTGCTAGTGAGCACTATTATAGTATTTATACTATCCAGGAGTTCGTGTTCCTGTAGAACAAACAATTTTGTCAGTGCAATTTAGCCTCTAAAATGAGGTTGACTACCAAAAAAACAATAGAAACAAATTGCAAGAAAAAATATGTATCTAAATTATACCTTCCTAGATAAAGATATGTTTCCTTATTCAGTGATTCCAAATGCTCTTCCAATGTAAGAATGTTCTCTGGTGATGAAATATGAAGATGTGATGATTTTCTCAAATAAGAAGGACATTAACAATTAAGTGTTAATGTGAACATTGTTACAGTAAGGCAATCATAATTGTATTCCATGAAGAGCCATAGGAAATAATTACTCTTATTCTCAAGTGATAGATCTAAGAGAATGAGATTCCCAATCTTAAATTCATTAGATGGGGCAGCTCTCATTTCCTAGTCTAAGAAAGAATCAGTCTTTATTTATTGGAAAGGTATCTTCTATCTTTCATTACCAAAGTGTGCATGCACCTTCGCTTCTGTTTGATAATATACAGCAGTGATCTAAACACATTTTCAGGATATCCATTTATCTGCTGCAGGTGCAATATCCTCCTCATGAACACTGTTCACTTTCAGATGCCTCTAAACACAAAGTTCACCCAGAACCAAGGAAAACTCATACTCATTTAGCACAAGAAATTCCTTATGTGTATTCAAATACTCTCCAATTGATGGTTCACTGACACAGTCTGAGGAAAAAACTTATGTGGTGACAAGTGCAAGTGCATCACATAGCACAATCACCACAGCATAGGGAGCAGGGAGGGGAATCTTATTTGTGACTTTAAACAGCAAAGAAAACCTTAGTGCAAACCTTTTTGGTACAAAGCAGAACTTAATGTAGGAAAAAGTAAAATCATGCATAATGGCAGCACCAGTGCCTCTAACCACAAAAAAAAGATACTGAAATCCTTTGGTCGTCAGAAGCCTGCATTCTTCACTCATTTTTAAACAGTATCACTCCACACTCTCCATATTAAACACAGAGGTACTGGTTGGCTGTAATAATCAGGAAAGCTTGCCAAAAAGATGTTAGCACAAGGAATGCGTCAGGTGACAGAACAGTGCCTCCAAGGACTCTGGGACCTGTCAGCCTCTGTAACTATATCCTCCTGGTCTGTCACAGTAGAGTTAATTAGAAACATCTGTAGTACAGAGATCAAGCAGAGGCAGTAGCCGGCAGGTTATTTGCACAAGAAAGGTACAACTCATGTGGGAGGTAAAGAGGGTAGAATCACAAACAGATACAGATCAGTTACATGAACCTGATCAGTTACCTGAGATATATGCACTTCTGAAATAAAAATACCTAAGTAACGCAAATGCAAGACTGATGAAAAACTTTAACTGTAACATTGGTAAATGGACTTACTGAAATCTTCACAGTGAAAACAAGTCTCCAATGACATGCAAAATGCCTTTCATCTGTTCGGACATTATGGTGTAGGCTGCTCCACATGTTCCTCTGAAAAGCAAACTGTTGCCTTCACCTTATATTTTTGCTAAGGACCTTAGGACAAGCTAAAAATGCTAATTTGTTTAATCGTAGTTCCTGATGTTGAGTTTATGGCAAGCAAATCCTTTTAACAATGACTTCTCTTCTCCCTCCCAAAACAAGATATACCTTGGGTAAAGTCTCTGTTACAGGTGGAACTAGAATTTTCAGTTCTCCCATTCCCAAAGCAGAGATCTTTCAGTTTATCCAAGATAATGTGCTACAGTTTGGGGCAGAATAATTGAATATTACCCACCAAACAGAATTCAATAAATTAAAATAGTAAAGTAAGTTTATGGCTGGAAGAGAACTTGGCAGAGCTGTAACATGCACAAATATAACTCAGAGAATTTTGCATTTCTACAACTCTGTCCTCCTATATCCACATCAGAAACCAAGAGCTTTCAATAAATTAGTACAGACTTTTAGGCCTGATCTCTCCTCTTTTCTACAATGGAGAGGGCTTCTGTGCTTGGGCACATCAAAACTTGTCAGACAAAAGAAACAAAGTGGAAAAAAGAATTTATTTTCTTTAATCTGTAAGACGTGGTTAAGGAAAACAGGGTGCAGCATACTACTCAAAGTGAGCATGAAGAATTACATAAGCAAATCGCATGATCCAAATATATATATGTAAATAATTTTTAGCAAGCGTTTACTGAAGCACTCATTCTCTACTTAATTTTGATACATTGCTGATGACTGGGCCCCCAGCAGTTATTCCCTAACCAAGGAGTTGCAGCTGGTTACATTTATGTGACTATTGCCCCAGCCCACCTCAGCCCCCAGGAGCTGCCTGTTAGCATGCAAGTGGTAACATATGGAAACACTTGCCCATGAATCAGTAGGTCCACACTTAGGGCATGCCTGTCCATAATCTTAGCACAAGCAGATTTCATGGGCTGCCTAATGAGGTAAGCCAGAGTCCCAGGGCATGGGCACCTTCTGCCACTTCCACTGCTGCACCAGGACTGGCAGCAAGGTATGATAGGCAGCTGTGGGCAGCAAGACCTCAAATCATAGAGGCTATATTTGTTGAAGATAATTTGTTAGAAATACTAGTTTTCCTGAGGATTTTCGTGAAAATATCCCCACATACTTCAGAGGAATGGCTGTTTGCTGACTGTAGTCCTCTGAAGACCAGCAGTCCCACTTCAGACAGTCTTCTGTTTCAAACCTCAAGAAGTCACTCCTCACACTGCTCTTTTTTTTTTTCTTTCAATCCTGATTTATTCTGCTCAACCACTTGGAAATTTAGAAAGGTTTCTAATACCACATTGCCAAGGAAGAATTTATGGTCATGGTACTTAAACAACTAATACTAATTATCAGATTTTGACATGTCTACACTTTCAGAAAAGAATTTTTTAGGGGTTTTGTTTGTTTTGTTAATAAAATAAAAGCTCTCAGAACTTACCAGTAACATTCAAATTTGCATGAAATAACATCTGGAAGTAGCCACATTAGTGCTTGGTAAAAATGGGGAGCTAATAACTCAAGACTGCAAAGATTTACCCACTTCGGTTACTGATAACTCCAAGAGTGAATGTTACTGAATTCTGTAGCAAAGCCTGTAGCAATGCAAAACTGCAGAGTGGTTGAGCAGAATGCAAAGATTATGGTTTTCAGTGTTTCATTTTCATCCAAAAAAATGCCATTAGCAGTTTTGTATGGGTAAAATCTTACCAGCTTATTCACATTTGGAGTGTGTGGCCCGAAAATCCCTTGCAGAAAGTCAAGAGGCACCTTACTATTCAGACACTTCCCTTTAATAATCTATTACATGTACAGTACATACTGGAAGAAATCTAATGACCAGTGCTGAACTGGAATAATGCCTTATTTTTCCTATCACTTTTGCTGCTCTGAAATGTCTCCATCATGTTCCACTGCAGAAATAATTACATCAACGAGAATTTCAGTGTGTGACTTAATAAGATACCTAAACAAGATACACCAACTACTTAAAGCAAAGATATGTAGAAGTAAGAACAGATTTTTCATGTGGTTTGTTGTTTTGTTTGTTTGTTTTTCATACCTCCTTTCATAAAAAAAAAGTGTTCCCTATGGAAGGAAAATCTCTTTTCTTTCACAACACCAGAGACTGCTAGCTGATTCAACTGCTTTCAAAACAAAGAAAAAAAAAAGAAAATGTTGTTAATGTGTTTCTTCTTTAATAGTTCTTAGAAAATAGGCATATATACCATTTTCAAAACATGCAGGCACAGAATGCATTCCTGACCAAAAGAGGAATTAAAAATGTGTCAGGTGTTCAAATAAACAGACTCCTAATGACAAAAAAATATGTGGATGTAGCCATGCTTCCTAAACCTTTTCAAATCCATACTCTCTGTGTCAAGTTATGGCTGGGTCCACACAGTGTATGTTGAGCTCCCCATGGCTTCCTAACTCAGTTTAACAAGCCATCAATTAAAGGCAGGTAGTTAGAGGAAGCAAAACTGATTGGTTGCAGAGGGATTTCTGGACTTTTTAACTGATACCCACTGAAAATACATGAGAAGGATTTCAAACTCAGAAAAAATTGACTGCCAAAAGCCCTGACAGATATATAATGCCCCAATAGAAATACTACACATTATGTCATATCTAATAACCCACATGTGCCACATTACACAGCTGTTTTTGTTACACTGCAGTGCAAAATACTTTCCCTTCCCTCTTTCCCTCTTCCACACTCTAAATTAACAAAGAACAAAATTAAACTAGCAGTTTTGTGGACACTACTCTATCCAGAACACGTTTTACCCTAAACTGAAGTCACAAAGATGAGGTAGTTAATCTTCTTGAGAGTGAACAAAATTTTTAGTTGCTTTCTGAAACTCATTAGTAAAGGGCCTGATTCCCACAGGCTTACTCAGAATAATTAGCAGCAACAAACACTGGTAGGCTTCACTGTTTAGGTCAACTGTGGGATTAGCCATGAAGCTTTAGTAAATTTCAGAAGATATCTACAGGGATGCTGGGGTGGGGGGGTGTTCCCCAACTTATAAATTTTATGGAAAAATCATGAAAGTCAGATGGTAAAAAAATATATAGCATGCAAGTTGCGAACTTCTAGACAGCATGTAAAACAGTGGTAATGAAAGAGGGAAATGGTAAACACACTAACAAGAGTTCATCAGTCTTAATAAATAGGACAGAGTCACACGGGTTTAGTTCTGTAACCCATAAAGGTCCCTAAGTATCTAATTATTTCTGAAAAAAAAGTCTGAGGTTTTATTCCCTTCTATTCTCAACAGATAAGCTCGTTCTTCATCAGGTTCCACTTTAAACTGAAATATACTCCTTTTAGGAAGCTAAGGTTTGTTTCTTATTGACATGATAGAATACTATGTACCATATGTTCTTCCAAGGGAGTATGACTAAGAAATATTAAACACTACATCCTAAAGGAAGTAACAGAAAGTGTTTTTCTTAGGAGAATTACATAACAGAATAATTCATGGCACCAGGCCATTTAGTAGCTGCACATTTTGAAGAAAACATCAGATTAAGATCAAGAACTTTCACTTCTAAATTTCTACTTTACTGCAGACTACAAAAACATCTTTTCTATCACCTTTCCAGGGGAAAGGCAGTGCTATATTTTCACCTTTGCGAGGAGACAATCATCCTCCTCAGTAGGCAGATTTTTAGTTCATTGGGCCTGACATAAAATTGACAAGTGCTCCTTGTTCATGTTTTTGTGAACAATAATTTTCTAGCATTGCTCAAGTAGGTAACTTCAGAAATCAGAAGTAACAAATGCTACCTTTGCGACCAACAAAACCAAATAATGAATAACACATACATAACTGCAGGGTATATATGTAAGCAAATGCATTGTAATGGGTAATAAAAAAGGCACTTTGTTCTGACTGTGATGCTAATTAGAATATGATTTGCATATTTAAAAGCCATAACTGACCAGAATTCATGCTACCAAAACTCCCAGGCTGGTTTCACTCTTTAGGAACTAATGTACTGACCTCAACAGCTGAAAAATGAAAAAGTGAGTAGGAGTAAGAGGTCCTTAGAGGTATTCCCTCTCTGTTACTTTGGCCAAATAATGTTATATGTTCAAATGACATGTTTTGGTTTTTTTTTTCTGAAGATGTCACAGCAGAAGTGGCTGAACGGGGCATTACCACAGAGCTTTTGAAAGTGGGACATGACACAGTACTTGCTTTTGAAAGTGTCTTTCCTGCCTCCCTTCCTTTCCATAGCTCCTTCTTGCTCATTCCAAACTCACTGCTTTGGTTTTGGACACACAAATCCCATATTCCATAGTAGGATACTTAAGAAATTCAACCTCAAACACATCAGATGATTACCGCCTAAGACATAACATTTGCAAAAAGATTTGTATTCATTAAAAATACAGCAAAACAAAAAAAAGCTAGACAGACAGAGTTCTTTTCCTAAGTAATAGTGTAAATAGCAACAGCTCCCAGGTTCTGCACTGGTTATGTACAACAGAATACCATGTGCCCCACGGAATGCAAAAATCATTACAAAATCCGGAGGAAAAATCAAATCTCCTCCTCCCCTCACTTCCAGAAAGCAACCGATGAAGCCTGGGCTAAATGATATATCCACTATGTCCTTATTACATTATCTCAGCTATATAAATCAGTGCCCCTCAGATATCAGTTAAAAACCCTTAGGCTATTGTCTAAATTGAAATATTCACTATACTCAGTATTTCAGTACTATTAAAAATAAAACCTGAAGTCACAACAGGATTTCTCCCTCCTCAGTTTCTCTAAGCAAAATATGCTTGTGCACACACCACCAACCACTACTCTCTGATGTTCTCATCTGATGCCAAAGTTTACATAGGGTTTCATGCAGTCATATTCCATGTACTTCTACATATATGTAAAAAAACAAAAGAAAACCACAAAAAACCAAAACAAACAAACAAACCAAACCAAACAAAACAAAAAAAAACCCCAAAAAAACCAAGCAAACAAACAAAAAAAAAAAAAACCCAAAAGAAAAGGACCACAAGTTGCTGTATTTCTGTAGAGTGGCAAAATCCTAGGTATTCTGTCCAATATCAAGAAATAGGAGTATCTTATTACAAACACGACAACACTAGACACATCTGATGAAGTGTTTAGGTATGGTGCAGAAAAAAAAGAATAATTTATCAAACTAAATATTATTTATGAAGTTATATTTATCAAATTGTAATGACAAATAATTACAACTATTAAAGCTACTGGCTTCCTAAAGGAAAGCCACTTCAGTTCATAGACAAATGTGTGTTCTAGAGAGTATCTGGAACATTTCCACAATTTGGCCTGTTACCCAACTCATATGTCAACTGACAGAGAAAGATAAAAATCCGAAACTGCTGAAACAGTTACCATGCCTAATACCTGTCATTGCTATTCCGCAGTCCAGCCAATCTCCTGAAATGGACACAGTCAAAGCCCATGCACTGTCTGCATTCCCCCCCACACTGCGTGTCACCCTGATGCTGAGTGAGCTAATTAGTGGCTTGTCAGCTCTCTTGTGCATAGCTTAGCATGGAGCTGGGCACAGGGCAGCAACAGGAATCCCTTTGGGCCTCGTCATGACATCATCTGGGCAGTGTAGCCTGTGATAGCAGAAAATTAAGCTGGTATTTATACATGGGCATTAGAAGGGGGCCCTTCCGTATCAGGCTTAAGATGACAAAATGCCAGCTTCAATCAGATGATAGGCTTTGGTCTCCCTCTGTAACCTCTTTCTTTTTGGCTGCTCTTTTTTTATATACACATACGACACTAACAGAGAAATAAATTGAAAAGAGCACTGAGGCAGAGTGTATTTCACACACTGGTGCCAATGTTTCATATCTCATGAACCTTGGGAAAACAATTCGTCGAGCTAATTAGTTTACAGTGTTTAAGCAGCTTGTTTCCCGTCTTTAATCTTCTTTATGTAATACTGCGAACAAAGCCATATTATCTTCTGGGTTTTTTTTTTTTTCTTATACAGTTTAACAAATATAATCTTTTTTTTTTTTTTTTTTTTAAATCTTATCCAGTAAATTTAATTTCTCATTTTTACCTATCCCTCAGAAAGCAATTGTGTTTGCCTACCTCTGCAAAGAAAATGATTGCTTTTGTCTCTCATGGATCTTAGTAACCAAAAAATGTCCTTAGCTCACAATCCTTTTTGAACTTGTTATAAAAAGTACTGTAAAAGCTGATAATAACCTGTTAAAAAGAAATGAAGCAAACATTTAGATCTGAAATATGTTGTTCTTTTTACTTTCATCAGCTATGACTGGCTTGAATTAGAAGAAAGCATATAAATAAACAAACAAGCCAAATAACCCCTATTCAGGAGCCTAGAAGCTGTCTATTTCCTAGTTCCCTTTTAAAGTGCCTTTGCTGATGTCCAGGACTGTGAGTGTGTCTAAAGCTGGCTTAATCACAGCATCTCACTACTACTCTGCATATTTCACACAGAGTTCCAAAAACATGAAGAAGTCCTTTGAAAGCTTGACCCTGCAGGGACATAGTATGAAACCTGCAGGGGGCCAAGACATTACTGTCCCCACCTGGTCATTCTTCCTCATCATTACCATATGACGAGCAAAATCAGCAACAAAAAGACAGATACATAATGAACTGCATCTGCATCAAGGCAGCCAGGCTAACTTCAAGCAACATTGAATGTGGGTTAAGTAAACTCATACCTGAAAGATTAGATTTCTCAGGCAGCTAGTTAGATTTTCAAGTCAAAACATATGCTCAAGAGTATTAGTGGACAGCTAGGTATGCATCTTTTTAGGTGACTCCAAACAGGGTCATGGGAGGACTGGCTTTTATGCCCAATACGTACAGCCAGTATTGGACATTTTGCAACACAAACTCATAGCCCCTGTCTATTTAAATAATGAAAAGGGAAATTGTAGCACATGCCTTTTATCCAGTAGTTTAGAGGCATGTTCTAAGAGTAACACACATATTACTGGTATAAGTCCCACCCTTGGTATTATTTCTGATTGTATACAAAGACTGCTTGTCATAAAGTGCACAAAATATTCTGGAGACATGAAACCAATAGTCCAGCCACAAGGTGAGACAGAAAAAAAAAATTATGATGTAGTTTTTAACAGCTTTTATCTCTAAGCAAGATGTCTAATATCCAGTGTTTACAGTAAGAGCCTAAATCTTTTCCTTGATATTGCTCTCTCACAAGGAGTTGTCATTTGTGTGTGGTGACCAAGTCCTTTACTTAGACATTTATTTCATGCAGACTGTTTAAGTCCACAGGGTCAACATTTTTTTCTTTTCTGATTCTTTGCTTGCTTTAGAACTGTCTGCAGTCCCCCTCTGCTTACCCACGTTAAAGTTCACACTGTCCTTAGTTGTCACTTTCCCAGTAACATTTAATTAGTACGGAAAGGTAATGCTGCTGTGGCTTCATGACTGCAAGGACAGTAGCAAGAGTCCTGTTGTGCTAAAGGGACTTCTCCCTTCTCCCAGAAGGCTAATGCCTGAAACTCCTCTCAGAGCTAGTAGCTAGGCAGGCTGCTTAATTTACGATACCTGAAGTCTCCCAGCTACTCAAAATATTTAGCAGTGACAGCAGACCGCTTTCATTATTCCTGAATGCCTGGAAGTTTACAGGAACAAACTTTCTAAGTGAGTGAAAAGTGTGACAAATATTGATGCTTTACTAACCTCCATTACACTTCAATTTACATCCTAAACTGCCGGATTAAAACTTTACTGATTGAAGTTTTGCTTAAAAAATTTCTCTTTAGGAATAAATGCAATCCCAGAACTGTCTAATGTTAAATATAGGCAGGAAATGACAAAGCTGCATATGCACATAGATCTTCAACCCTTTATTCACAGTAAGATTTTGCAAGCTTCTTAATTTCTTTCCTCATTTTATGGTTTAGTTTTGGACTAATTTAATGAGGATTGGAGAAGGATGAAAGATGTCTGTTCCCAATTCTTTTTCTCACTTAAAGCAAAAAACAGCTTACATCTGTTACTCAGCAATATATGAAGTAGACCTGTTTTTACATTTAATATATTCCATCAGTGTATTCCAACATCCTCTACCAAGTTTTAACTGTTAGTTCACAAGCAAAGAGAATAGCTTTCTTCTCAGAAAAAGTAGTGTTTGTGACTCTTGGGAGCTGATGAAACAGGCAAAATTTCAATGTGTGCAATACTTATTAAGAGAATTAACCACATCAGCTAAGACTGGATAAGACCAGTTTGGAAAGATTTTTTTTTCTGGTCAGCAGGAAAATTCATTCTGCAGCAGAAAAGCCAAGTCTCTGTAGGCTCATCTTCACAGATAAGTCTTTTAGCTTGTCTGGGTTTGTTTTTTTGTTTTTTTGGGTTTTTTTTTTTAATTTTTCTGAACTTATTACCACAATTGACAAAATATTATGAAATGTCATTTAAAATGTATTCAAGTGCATGAAATATATACTCTAATGATGAAATATACTCTAATTCAAGTTTTGTTTTTATTTCTCATCTTCATCCTGACACAGTCCTGATGGGTTTTGTTTTTTATTTAAGAGTAAATAGCTAAAGGATTTACAATGGCTAGAAAACATCTGTGCATATATAGAAGCACTCACATGTTCTTCCTTCTCTTCAACTGAAGTCTACAAACAAGACTTCTCATTAAATAGCCATATGACAAAAATCCATCAAACATTGTTCCTACTAAATGCAATACCCAACCTTACCTACTTTGTGATCAACCAAAAATACCATTCAATCAATACCTGGCTTACTTTGACTCTTTTGACATGACTTTTTCTCTTTTTTTGATGTTGATATTTGGGGTAGGGTTTTTTGTGGGTTTTTTGTGGTTTTTTTTTCTTTTTTTTTTTTTTAATTATTGGCTTGGTTTTGTTTTGAAATCATGAAAGCTTGGCTAGATTTCATGTGTTTGATGTCCCACTACCTTTTCTTGGAGTTTTTTTCCTACCTCCCAGTTTTCAGTTGTTTAGGTTTTGTTTCTTCACAAAGAACAAAATTTGCTTTGTACCTGATGACTGCTTGCTCTGATTGCACCTGTTATCACAGTTTAAATTATAGTGCACGAACTAACCTGGAACTCTCCCAGGCCAGCAGTAGCCACTGCTAACACCTCCTCACTTAACAGTGGACTGCTTCAAGTAGGAACTCCTAACAGAGACCTGTAAATACAGATTAAGTCCAGAAATTATATTCCAAAGGGAGTTGTTATTATACACAATGTACCCACTCACAGCTGTTGTGACTACTCTTATCCACTGTACAAAGTTAGGAAATACAACATAAAGTGAACGATGTGCAATACAATTACTGATAAGAAGGATTTCAGCCTTGATTACACTTGAAAAAAATCCATCATTTTTTTCCCTAAGACATCCTTTACACACTTCTGCATTACAGATGTTGTGTTATAGATGCATTTTCCCAAAGGAATTCTTACTCTCTCTTCACACTGAGACATACACACATCTCTGCCTAAAAGGGCAAATGCTACAAGCTCTGCTTGCCCTTCACTTGAGAAAATCTCCCACCAGGACTGCCAGTCTGTTGCACTCTGCACAATAGAGAAGAGGCTTCTGTCACCAATTTCAGCTCTGAATAGTTTTTGGGGGTTTTTTTTTAAACTGAAGTTTTCTGCACAAATCAGGAAATTCCTTGTAACTAGTGACACAGGCAACTAAATGCAGCTCCTCAGGTACATTATTTATTTTAAAAAAAAGAAAAAAAAAAAAAAAAAAAAAGAAGGTAATTGAGAAACAATCAAGAAAAACTGGAACTGTTACATGTCCTCTCCTGCTGAAGTTTTATCACAAAGCAACACCACTAGGGTTTGCACTCTGTGTTTATGTGCATCAGATTGCTAATTACTAATCAAGCTGGTTCACAAGTATTAGTTAAAGATGCTTGTTGAACACTGATAAAAATCTCACACTCATAAGAGCCTTCAGCTTATTACAGTTTTAACTAGAACAAAAAATTGATGCCACACACTTTCCCAAAAAGATTATAAAAGTAAAATGTTGCAACATTTCTTTTTAAAACAAAGTTATTTCATTTGAACACTCAAACTTCTTGTCTACTTATGTTTGTTATCCACATATACAGCTTCATTTCAGCCTTTCAGTTTGTATTTCAAAACTATCTGCTTTTCACCAATAGAAGAACAGCACTCCTACAGCAAGGCTTGATTCTCAAAGCTGTATTTTGACCTTTAAGACCATTATCAAATGCATTCCACCTGCATTTTCAGTAACATACCATCTTCCCTTTTCTGTAGGGTCGCTCTGCTGAAAACCATTTCCATAAAGAAAAAGTACAAGACTTTATTCAGATGCATACAAGTTCTTACAAAAGCAGAGAGCCCTAAAGATAATAAATTAGACTGAAGTTGCTGCTGTGAATTGTATTTCAGGCTGGGCTGATGCTCTGAGATTTTTCAAAATATTCCAAATAAATGATGACTGGTACTCTTCCTACCTTGGTAAAAAAAGAAAACTGCTAGGTCATAACACCAGTGGTGGCTTATGTAGGATTTAATGCATGAACATGATTACTATTACCAGCTCATATAGTAATTGCTATAGCTAAAATGGCATGTGGATCTCAGGAATAAAGGAACATAAAAATATTAAGAGACATAAAGCAGATTTCTCTAAAAAAAAAACACCTCTAAGCAATTACATCTCAAACACCCCCACGTTTGTATTCATGTGAATAAGAATAGTCTTAAAAATATATATAAGAACTATATGAATGGAAATAGAAAAAATAGGCATTTTCTTCACTTGAAATGCTTGATAGCATAAATTTAATGAGCCCAGTGTAGCAACAATATGGCATAATTCTTTCTTTTGCCATCAAGTAAGTCATAAGAACAATTACATTCCTACTAAGCCATTATCTGTGGCTTCAGTCAATGATAACAATAAACAGAAATATTTCTAAGTTAACAACCTATAAGGTATAATTCATAATAATCCAATACATATTTAGATATGGATGCACTTCTAGGGCTTTCTTGTATGAAACACTCTCTTTTCATCATTAAAAGAAAAAAATATTTGTGAATCAAACTAGGATTTGTGAAACATTTTATGACAGCAGGCACCCTGTGAAGTACTAACTCAGTGCCTAAGTATTTGATCACAAAAATTCTGAAATAATAATTCTGCAAATTTGTTTTGTAATATGTAGAATGTATCAACTACAGGCTTTTCTCCATTTTTTCCCCTTCTTGTTTGAAAACATTCAAAAAAGAAAAAAAAAAGTATTGGTATATGAACATGCTGTTTCCTTGTTATTATTGATCCTTTTGAGGTAATAGAATATATTCTAATCTTTCACCTTCTTTATGTCACAATATGCATTGGAAGGATTCAGCTTGACTCCAATATTTTCCCTCTCTTGTTATTTCATATAATTGAATCTGAACCATACCTCATATAGATGACAGCTGACAAAGAATTTAATCTTTTGAAAGTACCCAATAAGCATGTTCTGCTTAGAATAAGTTAGAACATGCACAATCCAATTTCATTTCCAAGTTACCTTTTGAATTATCTGGACCATCTCACTTGAAGATACTCTAATGATGCAGAAAAAAATATTTTGGCTTAGCATGTGAGTCAGCTTTAAGGTAGTTCTGAAAAATTCCAATTTTACCTTTTTGTATCTGTTTCATGTCTTTCAGAGAAAACCTGAGCAGCGTGCATACTGAATAGGTATTTCTTCTAGAAGCCAGTCCTGCACTGCAGGAAGGAAGAGCTGATCCTTATACTTCAGCCATCATCAGTAGCAAGAAATAGCTGGGTAAATTAAAATTTAACCATAGAAACACTTGTGCATTTTTACTATCAATACACAGGTGCTTTTGATAGCAGAAAATAGCTTTGAAATGAATTTTAAAACTTTGTTACCTTTGATAAATGACAGAAAATTCAGCTCTTCTCTGATCCTGTCTGTTTTTGTAAAACTAAAGGTTGGGAGAGCAAATGCATTTAAGTGGAATGCAATACTAAAGAAAATGTGCTTTTCTTTCTAACTACAGCTGCACTTCTTAAATAAGCGCAACTTATGAAACTATGAAAAGAGGCAACAACAGAAGAAAAATTATAAAAAAGCATCCACCACATGCAAAATAGTGGGTGAAAAGGGCCAGCTGGCTAGCTAACACTTATGAAAGCGTATTGTCTTTCTAGAACCTAACTGCTCCAATAGCTCTGCAAAAGAAATAAAATATCTCAAATCTCCAAGAGAGGTACAGATTTCTCTATGTGGTAAATTAATAAATTACCTAACTGCTTGTTAATTGCATCCTTCCACCACTCATCATCCCAAGTACCCCTACACTATCACAAGCATCATCTAATTGTGTGAAAAAGGAAGACTACATGATCACTATAATCATTATTTTCCAACAACAATGACAAAAAAAAAGCCAGGTAAGTACTCTTATTTGAAACCATCAGTGTGCAGAGAATCATAATTAATCTCTATGTAGCATTGCAATTTCTCCTCCACTACTTAAGTATCTTCATAATTGCAGGTCCAAAACAGGAACCTCTTAGCTTTGCTAATGATTCTCTCATACGTCCTTGTCCCAAGACAAGGACCTGATCCGAGAGCAGCTGTGAACAAAATGAAGCCAGTAGAAATGAAAGCAAGAGCAGGACAGGTCCTACTGTCTTGCCCTGAGCAGAAAAAAGCGTTTAACTTAAGAACCTGTTCATTGGGCTGCTAGAAATGAAGAAAATCAGTTTTAATGTCTTTATCAATGATCTGAATGAGGGTGTCAAGGGCATTCTCAGTGAGTTTGCAAATGACACAAAATTTAGCAGGAGTATCAGTCTGCTCAAGGGTAGGAACAGTCTGCAGAGGGATCTGGACAGGCTGGATCAAGGGCTGAGGCCACTGGTATGAGGTTTAACACAGCCAAGTGCCAGGTCCTGCGCCTTGGTCACAAGAATCCCAGGCATCGCTACAGGCCTGGGGAGGAGTGGCTGGAAAGCTGCCCATCAGAAAAGGACCTGGGGGTGTTGGTGGACAGAGAGCTGAACATGAGCCAGCAGTGTGCCCATGTGACCAAGAAGGCCAATAATATCCTGGCCTGTATCAAAAATAGCATGTCCAGCAGGAGTAGAGTAGTGATTGTGCCTGTACTTGGCACTGCTGAGGCCACACCTCGAGTACTGTAAGCAGTTCTGGGCCCCTTACTACAAGAAAGACATTGAGTTGCTGGAGTGGGTCCAGAGAAGGGCAACAAAGCTGGTGAGAACACATCTTACAAGAAGTGGCTTCAGGAACTGGGATTGTTTAGTCTGGAGAAGAGGAAGCTCAGGGGAGGACTTATTGCTCTCTACAACTACCTGAAAGGAGGTTGTAGTGAGGTGGGTATTGGTCTCTTCTCCCAAGTAACGAGCAATAGCACAAGAGGAAATGGGCTTAAATTGCAGCAGGGGAGGTTTAGATTAGACATTAGGAAAAATTTCTATACTGAAAGAGTTGTGAGGCATTGGAACAGGCTGCCCAGGGAGGTGGTGGGATCACCATCTGTGGAGGTGTTCAAAAAATGGATAGATGTGGCACTTCAGGACATAGTTCAGTGTTATGTTGGGTAGACTGATGGACTTCTGTGATACTGTGACAAGGAGCAAAGAAAGGATAGGGCCATAAACCAAGGAAAGGCAAACACATTTCAGTCTGTATTTGCCCTTATTTGTTTGTTTACTAAGTACAGAATAGTTTTTGGATGGTTTTTGATGTTTACAGTAAAACGCTTTTTAGAACAAGCTGCTAAAAAGGCCAATTAGAACTCCGTTTTCTCCCCCTTTCGTCTCCTTGAAGATCAACTTTACCTACAGAGTTCTTAAGTGAATAACTGATAAGAAAAATTAAAGAGCTCAGCAGCAGAATGTGTTAAGTAATTGAACTCCAGCTCCCACACCTCTTTGCCTCTCTACTATATCTCCCACGTCTTTCTGCTAAACAAAACCATTCTCAGTATCAATCACAGCTCTGGTTGGAAATCACTGTTGGACAAAAGATGTTGTAATAATAAAAAAAACAAACCCTCCCAAAAAAAACCCACACCACATTTGCAAGTGCATAATTTTCTCTAATTTCAACCACTGCTTTATTCCTTCAAAGACTTATTAAAATCTTCTGATGCACAGTAGTTTTCCCAAAAGCACAAATTTCCTTTTTGACAACTCAGAGGTAAGCACCTAAAGGCAACCTCTAAACAAGCATCTCTCTTACAAGACAGTTGACTGTTACAAAAGAAATTATTCATCCAGAGTGATTATTACATTCTCATTTATCTGAGGAAATTAAATCATACTACTGCACCAGGGTAATCACAGAACTATGGCAGTATCACATAATTCCTGTACAGAGAGCTGCAGAATAGAAGTGCATGAGTATTTTTGAGCTGTTTTTTTCTGGTATGGCTTACACTTCTTCCAGAACAACATGAACTAAAAGAGCAATGAAATTAATCTGTTTTTTTTCTGTAGCAAGAATGTGCACTGGTGAGCCAAAATCCTGTAGTCACTCAAACATCCAAGCCCACAGAAAGAGAAAGCATGAGGAGTCCTCCTGCAATGTCAGCTTTCTTGAATGGCCTAAATTCAGGGAGTTTTCTATCAGTAAAATTTATTGTATAAATAAACTATAGCAAGGTCAATGGATCTTCTTCTATATCCTGTATGTCAAACTGATATGCATTCTAAACAAGAGTGCCTTATCTCACTAGTACTCTGAATCCTCCAGAACAGTTATTTTATTAAAATTATGTATCGGCCTCTTATGAGCCTACAAGAAATGCCAAAATGACCAACTATAAACATGTTCATATTTAGCAGGATGTAGTACTGATTTTAGGTATGATTTTTTTTTTAAGCAACCCAAAGCAACTTTCCACAACACTGAAGTCTCTTCTACAGGTACAAACCAGAGCTCCTGAAACCTACTCCATAATCTTCAGATAAAACTTTCACTAAATTTCTCTACAAAAGAATTGAGTACATCTTACCTATCCCAGCTTGCTAAATAAGGGAAGAGAACCAAAGGGAAAAAAAGAGAACCCCCTTGTTGATAAAAAGTCTGTCTTGTCTGATTACATTTGGAGCTTACGAGTTCCCTGGTCTGCACCTGGATCAATACTTTTTAAAGTGTCTGTGCTGCATAAGGAATTCTGCAATCACAGAAATACCCTCCTAATTACACAAGTAAACTGAGCAGCTGCTTCTATCTTCCTTGGGTCTTGTCTACAGGGAAAAAATTATTCCCAGATATGAGAGGCTATGAATTTGAAGTGCAATGGCTGTTCCAAAATAGCCACCCAAAGGACACTGTTACTGCAGTGGAGAATTCAGCCAGGGTTCATCCTTTTTTTTTTTTTTTTTTTTTTTTGAGTGAGGTATGGGTATTGGGGATGTTACTTTCAAAAAGGTTTGCGATTGCAAAGATTATTCATGTCCACTTCTGAGTGTACCTGGGAGAAGCTGTCTCATGATAAGGAGTGTTACAGTCTTTCTTTTCCGAGTTCCAGGTTTACTCAGCTAGACTGCTATAATCATTATGAGGTAAAGTAGCCCTTCCAGTAGAAGACACTTCCAAATATATGCCAGACAAACAGTATAGGGACTAAAATGTAATTTCCAGTTTCATTTTTATAAAGCAGACCTAGAAACAGTGGCAATAACAACAGAAGTTACAATTACAATAGAAGTACGGCACTTTTCTAATGGCATATTCTTTGCTCCTCTGTTCTTCCGGGTGTTCTGTCTGGTGAAGAAAACCCCTTTTTTTTTTTTTCCCTGGCTTACATGAACTATGTTACCATTGTAAACCTAATGTTAAAACCTACCAGTTACTCCACAAAACTTATGAGAGACGTTCTAGTTTTGTAACATTTTCCTCAGGTTATGATTTCAGACTGCAGGCTCTTTAGTAACCATTTAAAGCATACATCTACTTTAAATAAATAACCACAGAAATCATAATTCAGAATACCTGAAACCCAAAATTATATACAGCCAGTCCTTCTCTAAATCCCACGACAAAAATCACATGTTGTTAGCGTTGAAGGACTTTGCTTCTTACCCATGATCTACTATTCACTTACAGGGTCAAGAAGGATGTCATTAGGAAGTACTCAGCATTATCCATGTTAATTCATATTAAAAAGATACATCTGCAACCAGGAGTTAAAATTCATCAAGCAAATATAATCCTCTTTGCTTATTTTATATCATTACTTGTTTGCAATTCTCTTATTTGGAGGCATTTTCTCCACATGTTCACATCACTCTTGCTTTATGCCTTTTGTGGCATAAAAATGCTGACATATTTTCACCCTGAAGCTGTGATCATCATCTTTTGAAACTAACTGGCACAGACAATGATGAAAAAGCCCATAAACCCTAACACTTGAAGCAAATGCCTGGCAAAAGTTTTAGCCCAGATGTATGCTAAATATAGAGGTATCGACTAATGACTACACTAGAATAAAATTTTTTTCTGTTTTTAATTAAAGCTGCCATAATGGGGAGTTTATTTCTTCCACACTTACTCTTTCCCTGTCAGTGTAAGCCATTTCATTGCAATGCTTTATTTCAGCATGGGAGAAAAGATATAAATGCCCTAAGGTGGAAGTACTACCAACACAGATGGATCAATCTTCCAAGCACAGAGTGTCACAGATCACAAAGCAGGTAAACCATACAGAGTATCTGGAGAAAGCTAAATAAACAAAAACAGGTCAGTGACTCAATTCTGTGGTGCTCTACAGCCATTCTGGTATGAGAGAATTTGCCTGGTGAAATCATACTGATCAATAGCTCCAAGGCAGCTGTGACTTGGCTCTATGACAGTCTATTGACTAGAGCCTTTTTTTAATTTTTTTTTTTTATTTTTTATTTAATCCAAATGCCATACTTTTGCAGCCTGACCCAGGCTGCAAGGTCCCATCACAAGATGTTGACATTATCTCCTCCTGATTGTAACAGCTCATCAGAAACAAGCAGTCCCTTTTTGAGCTATGTTTTGGTTGTGTTCCTTGAAATAGAGTGGGGAAAGAAAGATTATAATTTATAACTTGGTACAGAATGCATGTTGGTACTTCTAATCTGTGTTTCCATTATGATGAAAAAAGCAGCATGTCATTAATCTTTATTTTCCTACCTGACCAAGTGCCACTATATTCTATTGTATGTTGGCACTGAATTCAACAGACCACCTTAAGAATTGTCAAAACATAATGCATTTGTGCTGCTATTGTCTATTTACATTTCTAAAAGTATCTCTCTTTTATCTTTTGTATCATACTGCCAGGCATAAAAGCTGAACTTATGCTTAAGGTCAATGAAACATGCATTGTTTTACACTGTGTTGAACAGTCAAGAATTTCAGAAGCTGTCTTCTGCTATAACCATGATCTTTAAATATGTCAAGGTAAGGGCCATGCTGCACCATGTAACCTTGACACTACCATATCAGAAATGAAGATTGAACTGTTCCTCATGCATCACCAAACCAGAAGCAGCAGAGGAACAGAGTGCTACTGAAACTCTCTTATGAACAGCCAGCTGCCACGACCCGGAAAAAAACAATTCCTTCTGATGCAGCTAAGAGATTTTTCAAGCACGGCATAGCGCACAAATTTATTCATATGGTTTTATGATTTAGGCTATTGCCTATGGAAGCCTTAGAGGAAGTACTGAGCACCATTTCATGAGGATCATTAGCTGGAACTGACATGAAATGCCACAGTTAAATCTACAAAGAGCTCAAGACCAGCTCCATACAAAAATCAGAGGGATTTTTTTATTTTGACATCAAGGAAAACAATACGACATTATTGAGGAAATATGAACACAACTAACAGTGACACCTACAGATGCCTTGTTTTGGAGTCAGTAAGCAGTTTTCAAAGTCTAGTACCCAAAATGAGTACGGTGAAAAACTCTATTACAGAGATTTTGATTATTTCACTATTTCCTTGAGGTATAACCAGATGGGAAAGGCACATAATCTAGCAAATGGGCCACTTGATTCAGCATAGCCATCTATATCCAAATCCCAGTTTGATCAGTAACATGTTTTATGCCCCCGGATAACATGTTGTTTTATTCCTCTGTTTCCGCCTCCTTGTCTTGTGACTCTCCCACACAGTGCCCAGCCCTCACTTCAATGCAGCACACTCACCACAAATGATTCCATTTTATGATTCAAAAGGAAATATCACCAATAATTCCTATAATTTGTAGAAACAGTTGAAGTTTGACAATTGTTTTTGTAATCACTGGCTACCACAACTAAATATAAGATTTTATTTAATTTAGAAAAAATGAAAAAATTGAAGAATCAGCTCCAACACACACACACTGAACTCCTGTTCCACTTCTTTTATTCACCCTCTACTTTTCTGCAGTTTTGGCATGGAACTACACCTTGTAGTGTGGTACTGTGTCAGAAATTGTGCTCATTTACTGGACTAGTGCAAGCATCACTGAAGATTAAATCTTGCATTTATAAAATTCCAGCATTATAGACAGAACTGTCTCTGGATGAACAGAAACTCCAAGTACTTTCAGTTCTTACTCCACTTCAAGAAGGGAAAATGCTCAATACTGACCTACTGACAGGTGATACTGAATACAGATCATCCATTTTAAATCTGTAGCCACCCATTTTATTTTATAAATACACGTTTATTAAATTGTTAATTAGAATTCAAGGAAATTTTGGCATCAGCGTAAGATTTGGTGACTCACAACTTTCTTTTTCCTTGAACCAGGACACATGGATTTTAAATGTCTGAAGTGAGTATGATACAGGGAGATTTTGATGGGTGTACAGTTTCTTTCTCGTATCTCTGCTCTGCCTTTCCCAGTGCACATTAGCTGACAGCTAATAGAAGTGCCCAGATCGTACGGTTCATCAACAGAAACTGTAGATCAAATGGAGCCTCCACAGCATACACTGTTATCTGAGCAGGATTCTCACTATCTGGACTGGTAAATTCTCCATCCACCCTGGATGACTCAGAAAGGAGATTTAAATGAAGCTGCTAACTCTAATGAGCAGCACATTGCTGGTTGTCTGAAGTGAGCTATACACCACTTACAATCAAACTGTAAACCAGTCACTTCACTTCAGTGATCTCGTTCAGGCTTCCCAGGGTTTAACAGACAACTCATTATCCAGTCCATCACACTGCCTGTCTACCTCTCTCTTCCAATTGTTTCAAGGCACAGGATGAAGCAACTCATACTGTCTTATACAACGTGTTTTCTATGTCTCCCTGCAAAAGAAAGCTGCTGCTCACAGTGGACGGAAGGGGAAAACGAGACAAAGCAAAAATGACCACACCAGCAGCAGACTTAGAGTAACTACATAGTACTATCATTAGCAACAAACAGTTACAAATTCTCCAGCATGTCAAGAAACTATTTCCTAAACATGATTTCCTAAAATGGTCTATTTCATCTGGCAAGTTGGGTAACAGGACTGAAGAATCAGGCCTTTTCTTCTTTTCACATACAAACATATGCCTTCAGAACTCATCTCCATCAAACCCGAGAAGAAATACTTGATGAATGGGCCTTGAGCATGCACTTCTCCTTGCCTCTGGCTGCAATAGTTTGCAGGGATATGACACTTCATCAATATTGAGAGCTGGCAGATTGAAAGGCAGGAAGGACATTCACTGATAGCATGCATCTGCTTGCTAACAGCATCGGTGCTCCACTCCTTTTTCCATTCATTGCCTGCAGGAACGACTCCATTGAGAGACTCACCATCAACAGATGGTCCCAGGCTAAGGTGTAATCAGGAGCAGCATGCTAAATTTACCCTGAATAAATAGAATTACAGGCTTTTGCTGAATCTGAACTGAATTGGGAACTTGGGTGGTACTGAGAGTGTTAACACGAGTGCAACCCAAAACTATGATCTAAAGTTGTCAGCGAAAATCAGCTCTGCCCTGAAGTTGCATATTTATATTCCTGCTGCTTATTGTCTCAGCTTATACAATACATGCTTATTTTGTGAGAATTTTTAGCTGCATCCTAATTAAGTCATTTACCTCCTACAGTTCTCTTTTTCCCCCAGGATATACTCTGCTAAAAATGTTTTAATGCAAAGTCTACACTTTTATCACCTTCATCTTGTAAGTTTTTCAATATGTCCACATTTTACTCTATTAAGAAAATAAAAACTACTATTAAAATTGAAAAAGCCTTTACCAAGACAGAAAACTATGTTATAACATAGAATTGGATGTGTGTATGTGCCTTGAAAGCATCATTACCTTGAAGTTATTTGCTGTTTCGTTGAATGCAACATTTAAGTTTGGAATCATGCCCTGTTACCATTTACTAACAGCAATTCCAAGCAGACACAAAGGAAAAAAACAGATTAATTTCAAATGCAAGTTCTGTATCAAGATTTAGTATTTGAATTTGCATTCACTGTGCAGAAAACCAATGTTTCTTTTTAAACAAAAATTTGTAAAACATCACCTTATTGGACAACATATCTCATTGCTAGAGATGTTAATACCTATCTACCGAGTCTAATGACAAAATTAAGATTTTAAATATGCTAAATTCTTGTAGTCACACTGCATAAAAAAAGATTTAATAAAAATCACAGCCTCATCTGTCTCAAGAGGATCCTTTAACAAAGTGTACCAGAGAAAAATCAGTTCTGTTCTACAGACTGACATACACAACTAAAACAATACCTAGCATGCAAATAGGCTGCACTTGTATAACTGTGGATCTGACCTTGCCAATGGATTTCATATAGTAATTGCACACAGAATAATGTGCATTTGTATGTCAGTGATCGGACAAATTTCATTTGTAGTGAAACTGACCACCATCTTACATATTTGATCACTTGTAGGGCACATTTTCCAGGTGACAAAAAACATGGAATATCAAAGTCACGAGTGTCATTGCTGTAGACAACATGCCTGTGCTGCTCTGTGGTTAAAAACTACACAAATAAAATGTAGCATTGCTCCATTTTATGTGATCCCAATGCCTTCAGATGGCAAAATCTCACTTAACAGTGAATGCACAATAAAAGCTAATTTCCTTAAACTTCAAATAATTATCTTTTTTTACCTTATAAAATTTAGGCCATCAACGCAATTGATGAAAACAGTCACCTGAGGTTCTAGTTCTTCAGCAACACAAAGTTTTCAGCGCTACTGTTCAACTAAAGGGCTCCCTAAACTGCTCAGGGCAATGTACTGCTCCACATATGTACCAAAACAACTGGGTTTGGGTCTATAAGGTGGACCTTGGTATGTGAAGTAACTTGGATAGAAAAACAGTAGGTGGACCATAGAAGACTTATTTTTGATCTTGATCAATTCCTTGATCCATTTCATAGCGTGCAAGCTGTCATCACAACTGGGAATGACAAATGCTACAGGGACATCTCAGTGGTCAGCCAAGGAGTAAAACCTGCCATTCTGCCAAAATCCTTTGTACCATGGAGCTGTGGCTTAGAAAATAACTTTCAGGGCTGGGTGGTACATCACAGTATCAGCCTTAAGGTATGTACCACCTTTGTGTGGTCACCTTCCTAACCTCTTTTTAGCACTGAGTGTGGCCATTAAGAGTTCCTCCTAAGTTACCATTTTTTGCCATGTAAAATTTTATCTCAGAGCTTACTGCCCTTATGAACCAGAAACTATCTTTTCCCATAACTACATACTACATCTAGCTGGTACACATATCTGTACTACAAATAACTACAACTATGGATGTTTTTCTTAAAAAAAAAAAGCAATCTACAAAAATTATTTTTAATCCTTCCCAAGATCACAGTTACCTTCTTCAGTTTCGTTATATAATAAACATAGCTATATAACAAATATTGGCTTTGATCTAAAAATTTGTCAATGACAGAAATATATTTAAAATCAAAGCAGAAGAGGTACCTAGAGGTACCTTTTTTATGTCATTTAAAGTACCTACAGCTATTTATCCTTTAAAAAACAGATCTAAGTGCTATGATTTAGCTGATAATAAATGTTTATCAGTTTATAAAGCAGAGTCTGGCAATAACTTAAGTACTGTGATAGTAAAGGTGAGCTACATGCCAAATGCCCAACACAGCCTATGGTCCTTCATCAATGCCGGAAGCAAACTCAGTATCTTCTAGTAACCTGTGAAAAGGAGATGATTCCAGTAGTCCCCACCTGGGCAACAACTACCATAGCTTCACCAAAGGCTAGAATCTGGAGTTATCCTAGGTTAGACGCCACACTTAAACCATTCAACAGGTGAACACTAGTTGTGTATTACAGGCGACACGTGGACAAATACAACTGCAGCTTTGGGTAATAAAAGCCTCTGTGTAAAAGCAAAAGGTTTTCTAGTAATTTCAGTAAAACTATTAAGAGTTACCACAATGCTAATGTGAATGAAAGGGAACAAAAAAAAAAACCAAACTGTAGGAATGCTATAGTAATGCTTTTCAAAACAGAAGAGATGTATTTCAGAATGGTAAAAAATAAGGCTGTGAAATACATCTTCCCTGAGAAATGTGTTTCAGTTGTGGAACTATATGCATTGTTCTATACATTTTTCTACATTTATCACATGTACTTTCTAACTAGTATTAATGTTCTGGTTTTAGAGCAAAATTCATTTTGTATAAAGAGAACTGGTGAATATTTACATTTGGAAAAGACTCTGCAAGATGATGTCTGCTTCCACAGCACTGGCATTATCATATAAATTTAATGGAGCAGAGTAAAAAGACCAAGCTATAAGTCTTACCACTTGTAAAAAAAAGGTAATAAAGTAATAACCTCAAGACTGCATAGAGCAGCCTGAGATGTATTGTGTGTAAATTGCAGATCATGTACTAAATCCACCTAAGGAATATGTAACTTGTAAATGTAAAACCTACCATCTATGTATCTGATTACAAAATCTAGATGATAAAGGTGTTTCATAAATGAGTCCGTGGTGGATTTTTCTGTAACTTGTACCTTTTTTCTGTTCCTAAGTCAAAAAAGGAAATTAAAGTATCCTTTATAGTAATTACTAAATTTGGCATTGAATAATTTTCTCTCTTTTAACTTTGTAAAAAAAAAAACCAAACAAACAAAAAAAAAAGCCAGAAAAATTGCACAAAATGACCTATTAAAAAGCCTTCTAGTTAATAGAAAGTTAATAAAGAAGCAGGCCTCTTCTCTGTGAAGTATGGCTTGCCTTCATAGACTTGGATAAGGAGACTTATCAAATGAGGTGCTACGCTATGCTAGATAGAATAGAAAATCTGTCCACCCAAAGTTAAAGAATCATCATCATGTTACTAAATTTCTGGTAGGTCGATCTGACAGCATCAAAACACACAGCCTCTGGCAAATTCAGAGGAATGTTTTCAAGTATTAAGGGTGCAGAGATATTCCTTTGCCCATTCTTAAGTCAGTGATAGTGGGTATTTAGAAAGATAAGGAATTGCCTAATGAGAACCCAATCTTTGTTCCTTATCAGATCAGTGAGGAATTTTTTGTCAATGCTGATCTCTCCTTGCTTGTATTCACTGAAGTCTCGAGCCTAACTGGATCCACAAAAACATACCATGCAGGAGCACAGCAGTGGTTCTCATTGCTATCCCAGTTTGTCCCCTTTCTTTTGCATGCCACAACACCAGACTGTTTCATAAAAATTAAGTATATGAAGTGCCTCTGTGGGGCCTTAGATGGCACCTCTGCCTCTGGCCATCTCAGAGGGGCCTTGCAGACAAGGCAAGTGGATGCTGCCATGTGGGCAGCGATGTCCTCCCTGGAGCCCTCCAGCACGGGGGGCTTCCCTTCACAGCCGCCTTGCTTGTGCTTTGAAGGCTCCCAGCCCCAGGAGCGCTGTGCAGCAGCCATCTTGCTTCTGCACACTTCAGCATCACACAGCAAGCCTCAAGCAGAGGCTTTACTTTTTTTGATCTTTATTATCCTAACAGCAATGTAAAATAAAGGTAATTTAGGTTTAGGTTATAAGCAATATAATAACAGAAGGAGGAAACTGGCAGTAACAGCCTAACTTCGGCCTTCAGAAAGTTTACAAGAGCCTGCCAGAACAGTCTTAGCGAAAAGCATTAGCACATCTGAGCCCCCCTGGATACCTAAAACCAAATCAAAACAAAACTGAAAATGGTCTCTAGTAATGCCACTGTCTCCACCTCCTGAAGGGGGGAAAAGCAAAGCCCACGCACAGGTTTCGGCCGAGATTCTAGGAGGGACCGGTAACTACCTCTGCAGATGGAACTATGCATGACAAGTTCAACCTGCAGCAAGTTTGTGTAGCCAAGTTATAAATCCCTAAAACAGGGTCTCAGAATGAAAATGTGAACACTGTCTTAATAGATGGCACCTTGACCTGACAGAAATTTGGCCACCATTCCTCTGCCAAAGCAGCCTTGAGACACAGAAAAGCAGTCCCTCACCAGCCTCGGGGGGGGAGGAAAGGGTTGACGGATGGTTTTGTGGACAAAAGAGAGAGGGATGAGGAATAAACTGAAATTGATCTGTGCAGCAGAATAAAAGCAGGATGTGGCAAGCTAGACCTAGGTCAGTGTCACACAGGTGCAAGCCTTGGAATTAGCTTCCTGAACATCTGCAGCAAACATACAAAACAACTGTCAGTACCAGGGAGGGAGAAAAAAATAACACGTCTCATGTTGCACGGAGCAAATTATCCACAAAACAATACAAAAGGTAAACCAAAAACAAACAAAAACAAAAAACAAACAAACAAAAACCAAAAAACAAAACAAACAAAAAAGTTTTTTCAGTGAACGTCTTATTCACTGGCCTCTATGTTCCTAATTTCCTGATTTAAGATGTATGTTTTGCCACATCATTAAAGAAAAATAATAATTCCACTTTCCCTGAAAATGTTTGGGAACATTCCTCTATTGAGACCCTACCAGAGCCAGTCTTCCAGACCTAAACAAAGGAGGATCGTTGCACAGGGCTTTGGGTATGCTTCTCCCCAGCCCCCCACGCTGAGTACTTCAGCCTAAATACAAATTCAAGTCTCCTCCTAAGAATCCATAAAGATCCACCTTAACAAACTGTCCAAGTACGTGACAGGCAAGGAGTCATTTGTGTGTTTTTCTTTGCCTATGAGAACTTCTGGGAGAAGCAGAAAAGGTTACTGTTTTGTCCGTAATTATTTCTCCTCCCCCTTTCATCCTTTCTATTCCCAGGGTAAGAAGGCAGAACAGCAGACAGAACAGCATACCAGCACCCCAGACTGAATTAATTTACAAAGCTTTAATTTTTCACTTTAGTGTGTACAAAGCAAAGGTACTGAGGAATGACCGTTCCCATGTGAAGAGATAAATTAATTTTCCCAAGAACATGAGTGCCTTCAGTGCTTATAGAAATAACCCAAACAAGAAAGATTCTCATACTTTGTCAGGAAAACAAACTCCTTGCTCAAATAATGAAATACAAAATGTACATACCCTAAAAATTCTTCAAACTTGTTTATTGACCCTCACTTTTTCCAAGTGACTTACCACTTTTTCATGCTCAGAACATTTTTTTTTAACTACTTGGGCCTAAAAATAGGACTTGTTACTACTTTTCCTTGCATATGGTTGCTACTGCCTTCCTTAACTGCCTGTGGTAAAAGAGAAAAAAATACCTTACCTAGGAATATTATGAATTCCATGAATAAGTATTTTTAACTTTTTAAAGCACCTCCCAAAAGGCTCTTTTGAAACAAAATGAAAGGATTCCCACAAAAACACTCTTTCAAAATACAAATCTGTATAGCTTTCCAACAGAAACTGGTAGAAAAATGTGTACATTACATACTATAAAGCAAAAAGGAATGGATGAAAGAAGGAAGGGTTAGGAATAAAGTAACTGTATTGTGTAAAGAGACCGAGAGGAAGAGTTATTCAAATTACCTAGTGTTTTGGGGAGCTGGTATCTTTTCTCCCTTGAGATAAAATCCTAGGCACTAAATAATTTGGAATAGCTCACAGCTGCCCCTGAACACAAGCTTCTGTATGAGGAGTATGGAAAGTGTCAGGGAAAAAGCATAAAAAATTAACAAATCCTTCTGTATTTATTGATGACCTCAAAGATGCAGCAAGGGCTACTGTTTCTATACAGACACATTTCCACAAACAATAGAAAAGTTTGAAGGCCATCCCCCCAGCTTGGTGCAAGTCTGCTCGCCACGGTCTGCATAACTACAGCCTGCAACTGCAGCACCCCTACAGCACATAGGAAGGTTTTCAAACAGCTCCCCTCTTCCTACAGCAGCTGTAAACTGGTATACATGGGCAAAAATACCACAGGTAACACAATAGAAAACTTGATGGACACAGCAGCATATTTATCCAATTTTGACAAAGACCTTCTGGTCTCCTTTCACCTTCCTTTTTCAAATCAACCAAAATTAAAAAAAAAAGGTGTTCCTGATGCTGTAAGAAATCCAGCACTGCTAACCTACTGTGGTGAATTAGCTTTTTTTCTTCTCTGAAACAGACAACATGACACCAGTACTACTGGTGGGAAAGTACCATACAGAGAAACCTGTGCTAGCTCAAACTGTGCAGTATGTCTGAGCAGACCAGTTCAGGTGGACAGGTATCTCTTACTTTTTGTAGCCAGGCTCACTCAGGTGTCTAACTGTAGCATACAGACCAACCAAAACAGGAAAACATTGAAGGTGGTTTTGGAAAGAGAGGCAACAGAAGCTTCCCTTCTTCATACAAGTCTTGCACTGTTGTGCCTCCTACTTCCCAGTTTTATCCCTTCTAAAACCCTGTCTTGCATAGAAGGCTTTCTTTACTTTGTGGAAGTAGGCTTTATAGTTTCAGTCTGCAGTAAGAATAGAAAGAATACTGGAGATGGTATGAAAGTTTTGCATCCTACCTCTTAGTAAATAAAGCCTGGGGATACTTTGTGCTGAATTTGAGTCTGGAAAATTCACCTATTACCAGAATTCATCTTCAGTTTTTATTGTGTGAGGATTTTTTTATTATTTTTAGGAGAAGAGGACTAGATGGGTGGTTTTATTTAATAAATTGTAATGATTCACTATGAAAAAAAAAATGAGTACAATGTGGATAAAGAACTTTTTAATGAAGGCACTACAAACGACATTTTCCCTCTACTTTTGAATGCTGCAAATAGCAAATTAGCATACCTCAGAGTGGAATTTCTGCTACAGGAGAGATGAAAGGTTAACTGTCTAAAGAGTAAAGAATATGTTTGACATCTATTTAGAAAAGAAAGAGTCTCCTAATAAAAGCAGAGGCCCCACTTGATGCTCCTAACTCTCCTTCAGTGTTTGCATACACTTTCAAGTAATTAGAGAAACCCACTCCAAAAAGCTTGACTAAAAAATAACAAAAAAACCCCCAAAAACCACCAAAAAAAACCCCACCACATACCTCAATGCCTTGTTTGCTGGGCATGTTAGAGGGCTCTGGAGGTCACAGTGATTGACAAGCCTTTGGTGCCTGTAGGAGGGCTGCTAATGCATACACATTGCTTGAGAGGCAAGCTTTGAGTACTGGCCATGCCTAATAAGCAAAGGGCAGCCAGTACACCAAACAATGTAGCAAGCAAACCCTCATGAACTAAGGGTGGCCTAAAGACTGCAGATTACATTCTCCATCAATTAGTACCAATTAGAAAGTAGGAGGTTATGGTATATCATGCAAATAAAGATCTTCCCCTTACTCCAAGACATTTTCATACAGCTACCTTTGTTGCTGCTTCTTAGCATGCACCTTACTGCTTCACACACATGCCTGGGCTCCCATGAGGGAATTTGCCGTACGTGTTACTAGAGCAGTAAAGTTGTTTAGAAAAGCAATTTGAGCTAGTGCACATAAGCTTCAGTTTCTACATCCTACTATAACCTAAGTGCTAAGACTGGGATTTCATAAGGTGTGACAGAGACAGGAAACCATGGCCTCAAGCCAGACAAGGTTCCTTCCAAATAGATCCCACTCCAAGTGCTTACTGCAGCCTCACACAAACGTTACCCAGCACATCTCTGAATGGCCAGCATCTCTCAGCAGCTCCTCGTTCAGCCCCTATTATTCACTTAAGCATAGGGCATGAAGAGAAATACCACGAGGGAAGCAGATGATGGCTCTCCCTTTTTCTAACTCTTTCTAAATCAGATCATGTGGAGTTCATGTGTTAGTTTTATGTACGGTTAAAGACAGCAAACTGCTTCCACAGGCATGCTTGTAACAGTTTATGATGTCCTTGTGTCTATGGGCTTGTCTTCTTCTTCAGCTGTTCCAGCATTTCCTTGCTGTTTTGAATGAATGGCGTAACTCATTAGGTCACACCTCAAGCTGCATCTAACTTCAGCTAGCATTTTAAAGACATCTGTTTCTGTTTAGTAAAGGAAAAGCAGCCCTATTCGGTGTTTAAATAAATACCTTCAACAAACAGAACTATTGACTGGTAGTATTGACCCTGCTTTTCAAGCTTTACTGAATCTCTGTACAGGCTCAAGAAATAATAATATAAATGTGATTAAACTTTCAGCAACAATAGGTGTCAAGAAAAAAAAAACATCAGTGTTATTTTATTTTACTAAAGTCATCTTAGGCACCACACTTGTAACAAGAATAATACTTTGATCTTGGCACTTACCCTAGTAAAAATACTATTTTACAAAGGAAGTCAGCATCACCATTTACATATAGGATACCATTACTGCACAAAGAACTACTGTTCATTTCTTTTCTTGTGCACTCTTTCAAGTGTTATTGTGACAAATTGAAAAAAAAAAAAATCTGGTAAAAAACATGGAGACTAGGCGCATTTATCTTTCAAGCACCTGCTGGGCCCTCATCTTTTTCTCATTCACCAACTGCTGGCCTTTTCTGCCCAGAAAGGATCTGGGGCTTGGTCCAGTACTGGAGACAATGGAGGCACTGCTGTTGTGCAACCGAGGTCAGTGAGTAGGGGTGGGCTCTTCATCTATTTCATTTTGCCTATTGTAGTGAAAGCCTAGTGTGCGGTTCAAGTGCAATACGGAAACAAGACTCGGATAAGTGCAGCAGCAAAGTACCACAGGAAAAAAAATATTACAGTCAACACTACAAGAAAACTGGGCAATCGTTTTTGGCAAAACACAAGCATTCCTGGAAAAGCATGAAACACGCACACACACACAAAATATTAAAATATGTCTGTGTCTCTTAAAAGTGAAGTTAAGATCTTAAATAAGTACCAGTTATTTCACAGACTTGCTAAAAACGCTTGGGGTTAAAGAAAAATGGAGTTTTGCTTAAACAGCTTCATTTGGGTATTTCCTTTGAAAGAAATAACAAACAAACAAAAAAAAGCCATGCACATATTTGAGAAGAATTTTAATATTTCAGCTGCTGTGGAACTGAAACAAAATGATTTCAGTGTAAGGACTGGTTTTCTCCTTTGAACTGTAAGTATTGTTCATCTTATGTCAGGTGTGATAAAATGAATTCAACTGTGACAAAGCACAGTGACTCACTTTACCACTCTCTTCCAATGTCTCATTCATAGCTTGCTTTGGGCAAGATGGGGCACAGAAGTATTTCAGGAGGTACAAGGACAGGATGTCACCAGGACAACACAAGTAAGCACAAAAGACAGATACAAAGGACAGGCTTCTACAGTGGCCTGTTTGTCGGATGTTTCATAAATCACGGTGTCACTCTATTACAACAATAACCGCTGTCTTGTAAAGTACTCTAGATTATCCCTTTCTGTGTGGGTTTGTTGATACAGTTTGCAAATACCAGAGCTGGCTTGTCATTAATGGAATAAACCAAGAGACCATTCCTCACTTCTTGCTTACAGACACTTTTCACATCTGCAGACCACATCAGATATTACCAACCCCAATTACCAGTTTTAAGGTAACATCTCAAATGACAAAACCCTCAAGAAAGGTACAAAGGCCTGTTTTGTCAGCATGCCTCACACCATGGTAACTGTCGCGGACCTGCTCCACTGCACTAATACAAGTAGTCCCACCAAGGTCACCACTTGAGTCTGTTCATTTTCAAGTGTTTTAAAGCACAATGTTTTTCTACCTAATTTTACCCAATCTAATCTAGAATGACAGTGATAAAGGATGGGCGGAGTCTTCATGACACTTCTTCTGAAAATTGACTTTTATGCCAGCTCCACAGCATGAGTAATCATCAGTTGCTACAGGCTATTTATACAATCAAACATAGTGCTTTAAAGTTTTTATGTAGGGCCTTGGTTTCCCTTCCTCCAAAGTGTCTGGCCCACACCATAGCACACACTGCAAAATATTTAACTATATTAAACTGCTAAACCAATTAGAAAATTGTAATATAGAAGGAAAATTTAGCTGAACATTTTGAAGTAGTACAGAAAAGAAAATGAGGTAGAAACAAAAAACCTCTCCAAAATCCTTCCCATATTGCAGCAATGAATGATACAGCCAGTTTGGGGGAAGTTTGTGAAAAAAAAATCTTCACCCATTTCCACAAATTGCATTTTCTATTTTTATTTCCACTACACTTCTGTTGTTCTTCAAGTCTCATTTAAATATTCACGTCCACATATACATGGTGGTTATGTCCATGCAGTAAATTGGATTTACCACTTCATTTTTGTCTTGCCCATTAATCCCAGCCATTGAATCTTTCCCTAAATTTGAAGTCCTTAAGTATCTTCAAACTACCAGACAGACTTGTCTTCATTTACAAACATGAAAAAAAAAAATCTATTCCAAATTAGTGCTGAGTCCAGCATAATTTTGTCCTGCAAAAGTGACAGATTTAAAAGTCTGATTTCTTGTAACCTTTTACAGCTAGAAACTTCTATCACATGGGAAAAACACCACTTTCTATTCCTTGGATAGTTTAAAGAGAAGGGCCCTCTTTTATTTATTTATTTATTTGTTTGATTGTTTGTTTTCAATATAGAAACGCCATTTCAGATATTTTTTTGTATTTTCAGTTATTACAAACCCAATTATGGTAAGCTCACAAGAAACCACAAAAACTTCTAAAATTATGTAAAATTCCTTTCATGTAACTAAAAACTACATGACTTTGTCTGTTATCTGGAGCTTCCCCATGGCCACAACATTATTTCATTATGGTAGCAGTGTTTCTGGCAGAAATGACAAATATATTTATAGAACACACATATACTTCAGCATACCTGTTTAAAATTAAATAAACAAAGATATATTAATGGAAAAATGAGGCAGTCAAAGTGAACTAAATATTAAAGTTTCACATTCTTTTGACATTACCAAATGTCTCCTTTCTTAATGTACAAAGTGTATTCAGATACCGGTTTATCCTATTTCTACTCTATATAATATTTGCACATCTATTTTATCAGGTATTTAAAGGAGATAGACTGGCTGAAATAGAAAACAAACATATAATCTATGAAGATGATTTATCAGTGCTCTTCTGAAAAATAAAAACTTCAAAGCCACATGATCCATCACAGTAATCTGCTCAGATCATTTAAGAGATGTTGGTCTGAAAGCAACTGACAAACAGCCTGTCATCATTTTCAGAATGAACAAATACTCTTAACATAACTGCACATAGAGTTATGTATTTTTAGGGATTGTGTTAAATGTCTAAATTAACATTCAAATATCCCTAAACTTGTGTGATGCACTATCATTGAACATCTTTTTGTTAAACTCCTGACAGTCCTTCCTTTTCTTAGTCAATTTTAGCTAACTTATGTACCAACATGCTTAATATTATCTCACATACTGCCATTACCCAAGAACATCCTCCTCAGAAGATGACATCCATTTTTCAAACAGAAAATACTAAAATCAGGTCACTCCCTTTGAAATGCAACATTGTGGTTTTTCTCCTCCCACAATCAAAAATAAAAAATTACTTTCTATGCCAGGGTGTGCAAAGGCAAGAAAATTTGATTTAAAAGACTTTTGTTGGAGATCAAAATTTAAATTTTTTGGAGCTATGCTCTTCCTACCATAACCAAATGAGTGACAGAGAAATGCTCCTTGCATGGGCCCGCTGCAATATGTCTGGTTTTAGCACGGTGAAGAAGTGACATGTCAGCTCAGCTACTATGTTTCTGAGATTATGATCAAGGGTCAAAAGGCAGTTTCATGACTTCCCTTTTTCTGTAAGGATCAAGACATCAGATGTTTTCATCAATCACTGAAATCTGCCTACCACATAGGGAGTGCTGCAATGAAGAAATCTCCTCCAGGTTCTAAACCAAGGTGCAACATCAAAATAAAGTAAACCGAAGTGATTGAATACATGTATCTATATGTGAATGTAAAACATATGCTACGGATTATGTCACTGGATGCAGCATGTCCTTGTTTTCAAAGGTAAGTAGGAGGAAATCTCAGTAGCACACCTGCAGACCAGGCTTTCTGCAAGGATCGATGATTCCAGAGAAGCATGAAAGAAGACCACATCGTATTTTCTCAGCAAGGCTCTATCACTAACAAAGGCGGCAAAGCTTATCATGCTCAGTTCCCATATTCTACAAGCTTGCTGTAATGCTCAAAGGGCTTAAGTGCCCTTATCTGCCAACCTCCTGCTTCATTTCTTCATTGAAATAAATCCTTTTGTAATAACAAACGAGACTTGCTACTTAGCCCGTATGCAGATGAGGACGGACAGAGCTGCTTTTACATCTGGCTGGCAAAAGACAATCCATACAGGTAGCATGAAGTGTTTAGGGATTACAGACAAAATTAACTAAATGAATCTCTCCCTTCTCCCACTAAATTCTTTAACCCTTCTTATTGTAAGAGAGTAGTTCTAATGCACAGTAATTTAAAGCTACAGATTTCTACATAATTTTGGTGACTGTAGTTTTATTTAAATTATTTCAAAAGTAGTGATTTTTAAGAAGACATGCCCATACTCAGAGTGGGCAGAAACAAGGAATAAAGAAAGGGGTTTCAGATTATTTATACAGCGACAATTCCTGTAGTCCTGCTGTAGGCTTTCAAAGGCATAAGTCATTTACAGAGTTCAGGATACCATGAAGTTCACCAGTTTAGGAATCCTTTTAAAAATTGTCTGTAAAGAGGAATACAGATGTTTATTGTCTTCATTAGAAATAAAGGGAAGGGGGGAGTGTGTAACCAAAAGCTTATTATAGAATAATGATTTCCTGAATGTATTTATGTATTCCTTGGATGTCAATTTATAAATTACATGTTTGTCAGTAAACATAGACATAAGAAAGTTAAAAAAAAAAACTATTGCAATAAGCTTGAAATATTTTAAAAGCTACAGAAATAGCCTGAGATTTCATTCAGCAAGGGCACAGAAGTCTTGACTGCATCTGTGATTTCTATCATGTAGGGCTTGAATACAAAAAACCCAACATTCACATGAGTAAAGATGATAAAAGATTAGTTCCAGAATGCTGAATTGTCCATTATAAAACAAATTATACAAGTTTCCTCTGCAGTTTAAAAGCCCTCATGTTTTACACACCAACAACTCAAAATTAGTAAGTCACTCTGCGCAATCTATGCATGCTCAGAATTAAATAACCTCAAAAGCACTGTAACTAAGAAAAAAAAACCACACTAGCTTTAAAACATGGCTTTACCTTCCTTTTCTTGAGCGTTTAGTAAATATTTATGGAAAAACTTGTAATATGGAACATAGATCCATACCTAGAATTTATAAAGAGATCAATAAAGGCTCCAGGACATAAGTACCTTTGTAATTTTCTAAAAATAGAAACAAAACTCACCACCCTTTATTTTGAATCTAATACCATATCATTATTATTACAATATATGTTGCCTATAGAATTTTTAAAAAGATTAAGTATTTATGCAGATTATCAACATGAGTTTGAAGTTTGGAATTCCTTTCCTTCCTTTTCTTCTCCTACAACAGCACAATTATTTATTACTACATTTATGTAAAATAAAAAGATAACATTTTTAGTTTATTCTCTGTGCTTTCTTAGTAGACTTCCTATCTGTCCTTCAATGCATTGCCAGTATAATAACCTCCCTCCTTGCTGGAGATTATAATCACAAAAAATATTGTGAAGATTTTGTTTTTCATCTTTAATGCCGCAATTGGAATAAATCTCACTTCCTATGTCATTTCAGGCTTTTTTTCAAGTCTGTTGATTAGTAAGGGTTATCATTGAAGAGACTGATGCAAACTGCTTGCAGTCAAGAACTGTCCAGTTTCTGCAGAACAGAGAAGCAGGATGCAGGACTGATTTCTGAAAGAAACTGCTGTTCCTCCTAAACATCTCAGTACCACTAAAATCCATACTTACCTGTCTATGAAAAAATAAGCATTTTAATCAAGCTTTCTTGATTCTAACATAAAATATAGATACTAAATAAATTTGTCTTAAAACACCCTACCATTCTTTTAATTTGGTAAGGAACTGAGTAATCAAATTGGGTTTTGTCCAGCTTGACATGGATATTCTTAACATAAAAGATGCAATATGGTTCAGTAATAGGCTACAGCATCTGTACATTTTCTCTCAGTTAAAATAGCATATAAAATCTTATGAACACACTTTACAAATGCAACCAGCAATAGAAATACACTGACAGAAAGACTGACTTACATATATCCCTTTATACTTATTTGACTATCTGTAAGACCTATGGGGGAGTTTTAGATACTGTCACGTGAAGAACAATTAAAGTAATGAACAATTTAAAAGTTCATGGTTATTTTTTAATTATGCTACCAACAAGATACATAGAAAAGTTTATTTCTTTCTGCAAACAATGTTTGGAGAAACGCTGAAAGTCTTGAACTTTCTTTGGAGAAACACTGAAAGTCTTTAATTTTGTAAAAGGAAAAGAAAGCATATGCAACAGGAGAACTAGAACTGTGATTCTAAAGGATAGTATGCATTTATTCTTACCTGAAAATCATCATTAAAAGACTTTAAGAAGTACTGTGACAGCCTATAACTTTAGTCCTACCTATATATATTCTTTCACATGACTAAATTGGTGATTCGTAATGGTTTCAATAATACTGTTGAGGTGAATAGACCATGTCAATGGAGACAAGTTGAAGCTGAGACAGATAAAGAAAACATTTCGTACGGTTCCCGCTTTCAGATCTCTGCCACAGAAGACCTTATCCCCCAGCCTCCTATCATAAACCAACGTGTAGCTAGCCCTTAATTCCTCAGTATCATCTGGGTTAATTTATACATGTAGTAGAATTAAAAAAAACCCAAAAAAACACAGAAAGTTGTGTTGGAGCATAGCCACACATGCAATAATGTCAGCAGCACAATTAGACTTTCATGTCACTCACGTGGAGCTGGAGTAGCATATGTAACCTACCTTCTACATATGGTATCTAGAGTTAAATGCATTATGGTATTTCCTTCCTTCAATACACCTGAAATTCCAGAAAACATTCTGGTCAATCACATCTTATATTCTCTGTTTTGATATCTGCACTTAAGATACAACTGGACAGTTTAAATACTGAGCACACTCCATCTGGAAAGGGTTTAGGGAATTACACTGGTGATCTCTTCCCTCTATGATCAACATAACATGATTTGATGAAAATACTCGTATGCATAATTATCTAAAACCTGGCAGAGATTAAAAATTTTCTGGAAAAATCAAACTTTTTTTCTAGCATACTGATCGCTATCAGAAGGGAATTCCAGAGTCTAGGTAATAGTCATATTCTGACATCCTGTCAAGACATAGAGTGTGCAGGTAATACACAATTGCCATTAGCATCAGTATTTTGATAGATGCATTCAACAGGTGCCCCCTTCTTTACATCCATTTCTTCATCTTGCAAGAAACATAAAAAGCATTCTCTCTAGAATGAAATGTTTGATATATGCAGACTAACTTTGCAAAAGTATTCCTAGCCATCTTCACCAGAACAAAATACTGTTCCATACCAGTAATATCTCTTGAAAATAACCCAAACACTGTAGACTAAAATATCAGAGAATCTGCTTCAGAAATGGATTTTGATACCATTATTCAAGTAAGATATTGAGTCTTTGCATTTTTTCCTATTTTTTTGTTTAATACATCAGTTTAGCTGTTCAGCATTTACAGCCTGTAGGGTGCTATCTGTCTAAGAAAGGTGTATTACTGTGAATCACCTCAACTACGGTATTCTAATGCACAGATTTAGTAAGATGTCTGAGAATTTGACTCATTGTCTTCAATCAAACTCAGATTGCCCATATTGTAAGAACTCATACGTTTACAGAGCAGGTGAATTAGGCCTATAGCTATTAGTCTAAAAGTAACAGACAGATCATTTTTTATGCTAAAGAGTGCATTTTGAAAGCTTATTATATGCTTCTAGACTGGAAAGCTCATTAGAATGTGATGTTTGGGGCTGTTCTGGAATTTTAGTTTGTAACAGCTCAGATGTGAAAGCAATCAAGCCTGTGCTGCTATATAATAGGTTTTCACTATGAATATTAACAGACTCTGAACTGTGACACAAAATGGTAACATGTATTTTAGATCTGAATTCTGGTGAAATTTCTCAGTACAGCAAACATTCTTGAGGGCTGAAGCATGTGATCAAAGCTGTAAAGCCAGTGCAGCCTGGACTCCTTGCCTCCCAGCAGGGCTGCTGGAAGGTCACAGGAGTGCTTTCACTTCACAGTGAATCAAGGAACTCTTTCTGGCCCCCTGAAATACCACCAGCATCCTACTCTTCCTGAAAGCAGCAAATACAGTGCTTGGGACTCTCCTTCTCATCTTAAAAGGCAAAGGTTCATAGAGTGTGTTGCAGAGACTGGAAGAAAAAATCTTTTGAATTGTCAGGCTTGCCTCTCTAACAGCACCATATTCTCCCTTTACACAGCAGGTCTTACAATTTAATTGTATCATCACTGAGATGAATCAGTCAGTTCACTACTCTCAACTACAGACTTCAGAAAGACCACTGCTTTGAGAATAATACTCAGGCAAATACACAGGCATGACTTTTTTTAGTCGTAAGGGGCAAAAGTAAACATAGGATGCCAGAAGCTGAGACCCTAAGAATACATGGGATGTGCTTATACATTAGTCCAGCCTAAAATAAACCTCTTGAAGTTAACAAAAGCATGGTAGCAGACATACTGAAAAATAAAAATTATAAAAATCCAACCCTTCTACCCTCAAAAAAAAAGTCTGAAATTTCCATGAGCTCAGTAAGTACTGTCAAAATAAATATCCAATCTGCACGTGATGCTGGGGCTACAGGTGGTAGTAGCCAGGCTCTCTGTTTTGACAGGACTGCAGATGTCTAAAATTCTTGGATCCATTTTTCCTCAGTTTATGACTCTTTACTGTATAAATAACAAGTCTAAAATTCTCTAAACATTTTTCTGTCCTTCTTTAGCTGTGCTCTCAGAGCACTGGAGTTTTTGCACCTCTCTTTAATGCAACATTGCTCTCAGCTATAACATATCTGATTTCGTATTGCATTTATTTATTCCATAATATTGTTCTGTCCACTCAAAAGATAAAAACTCAGTAGCACACAACATAAAAGTTAAACCTTGAAGTTAGCACATGCAACTGGTAGGTCACATATGTTGAACTGGAACTCCTAAGAACAACACTTGGAAAACTCTTTAATCATTACACATGTCCTACACCCAACAGACAGAGTAAACACTTGTCAGTTCTGGAGAAAACCCTGGCCACCTCCATCAGTATGAGTATCATCTTTCCAACAACAGCAAAAAACTTCTACTCCATCAAGTGACCTCCCATTTCATCAGAATAGACTAGGCTTTGCAGTCACTGGCAAGATTAAGTTCCCTAAAACATGCCCATATTGAGACTGATGACACCTTCAGAATTATTTTTTGGGTCACATTTCACAGATTTTCCTTATATCTCCTCTATCAAAATTTGTTTCCATGAAACAACACCTATTCTGCTAAATATTTGTGGATGGTCCTTTATAATTGTTTTCTTGAACTGAAGAGGGAAAGCATGAATGGAATAAGAATACAGGAATCACAACAGGATTTCTTGAAGTATTTATTAACCTGTGAAAGATGCATATTATCAAGTATCATGATCAGAGATACTTTATTCTCTTTGGGAAAATATGCTTATAAGAAAATAAAACTAGCTGACCCAAAGCCGCTAGTGTCACCCAATATAATGTCAAATCATCACTACAGGGAGACTGCTTTGGAAAAGGGTAACACAAGGTCTCTCACAAGAAAGTCTGGAATATTAAATAGAGTATTTCCTTGCTGTAGAAATCTACAGATAAAAAGAAAAATAGGTAACTGCAGCATTCCATAAATTACAGAAGGTATTGAACACTGTGGCAAGGCAAAAATACTGACATGTCATAATTTTCATACTATATGCTGCATGGAGCAAGTGTGCTCTGCAAGGTAAACAAGAAACTTTGGGTTTTTCATTTTGCACTGCAGTCATCATTAAGTGAATTTATCTGCAGCCTGTTCTAAGTGCACTTGCAGAAGAACATCAGACAAATGCTAGGAAAGCTTGCCTCCAAAATGCTTGGCTGTAATAAAACTATAATAATGGTTTTATTTTGCAGCTAAGCTAAGGAAATCTGGAATGAAGACATATAGATCTAAATTGAATTTTTAAATACTTGTATTTAGGATTCCTCTGGAAATTCACAATGAAAAGTTAACTCTGAATTCCCAATATGGAGATTTTATGCCTTTATTAGTAATATTTTTATTTTCCCTTCTGCCATGACTTTGTTTCTACCTATATAAATACATACTAATAATACACCTGGGATTCCATTTAAACTTGTTAATTCTCTTTTAGAAAATAAATTCTATAATATACCCAGGGATCAGTAATAGTTCCCACAATAATATAGAAAAACACCAAAGTTTAATATTTGCCATAAATATTATTTTTTAAGAAACACCTTTCCTCTATGCTTAAAATAGTACACAAGACAGCAATACACACAATAATGTAAATATATGTATATAGTGTAGACATGTAAAAACCTGGTTATATATTTGGTTTGGTTATTTATATGCTTCTTTATTTTCTAGATTACAATGTATTTCCATGCTGAAGCCTTTTTTTAACGTACAAATTTTATCAGACATATTTATAAGAGTAGTACTGCAGAAGGACATGTATATTAACCAGAAAACAGTAATGCATTCAGCTGAAAAATATACTGCAGTTCATCTGAAAAACAGGACAAATCCGTATACACAAATATCTCACTTTTATTACTCTTTCTTTATATTCCACTGAATCCACATGCTTGGACATAAATAAAGGCAGTTTTTTACTGGATGCCATGTTTTTAATGAAGGAAGTCAATGTAAGGATTCTAGTGTGCCTTTATCACCATTCTGCATTATGGCAGTGGCTCTAACACTAAGACAAATTTAGCTTAAAAATTACTTTCTCCATTTTTCTTTTTTTAACAAGGAGAAGTGTTTGCATGAGATACCTGGTTTGAGATTTTGGGGAGAGGGGTATTTGTGCATGCATGTGATGTTTGTTTGCTTGTTTGTTTTAAAACAAGGAATTTCATAATTTAAAATTCAAAAGCTCTATTTCAGAACAGTATTCTGAAGAATGCTGTTCGTGCTGTGGGAAAGGGATACTGATTTGTTGGGACTGTTTCTTCAGGATATCAGTATTTAAGATCATCTAGGTATTTGGATAGCTTCAGTGCCATACTTAGCATTCAATTACCACAACCATAACATACCATATAAACTCTACTGGTGGAGGAAAAAAGGAATTAAAATCACTTCTATTTTACCAGAGAATTGAAGAACAGGAAAAAAAAAAAGGCTTATCGAAGGTTATGCAGCAAGTCTGCTACAGAAGACAAAGCAAAACAAATTATTTCAACACTGTCATAGACTCCACAACACCCTCCTTCTGTTCCCTTTTGAGTGTAAACAGATAAAAAAGTGATAGTGGAACATGTACCATCCATATCAGGGGTACAAAACTGTGTGTTGCAGCAAAGGGACAGAAAACACAGCCAGCAAGAGAAAAATCACAAGAAGGTTGTTTTTTCAGAGTGTACTTTGACATAATTCTTGGACCTTAAGAGCACATCAGAGGAAAGATCCCCCAGAGCTCTGTAAGGCCTTAAAAATCTATACATAACCTAAATTTGTTATGCTAGGAAACCTACTTTGGTCATATAATTATTTCCATACACCTCCGACCCCTTTTTTTTTGTAGCGTGTCAGCCATAAATAAATGCCAACCATATAAGCAACGGAACAGCACATTTGTATAAGGTAACAAGGGGGAGTGACTTTCATAAAACTATGGGGCGGCTAAGAGAATCTAAGAAATATACTGATGGCAAACAGGTAGTTCTCAGACAAAACACTACGTTTCAGTATGGAGGTTAAGAGAATATGGGGACAGTTTTGGTTTATGGGTCATGCTTAATATAAATGATGGTAAAGAGGAGCATAAGGAGTTCTCTACTATTTAAAGCTTAAAAGACAAAAGTGTTACGGTATATACCTAGACAGCAAGTAAGCACCATGCGGCCACTTGTTCATACCTCCTCCCCTGCCCACAGAATGATAGGGAGGAGAATCAGAAGAAAGAGGTAAAACCTCATGGATTGAGATGAGAACAATTTAATAAGACAATACAAGGAGAGAAGTAATAATAACAATAAAATTAATATAAGAATGTATACAGCAAGTAATGCACAACATAAATTGTACACCACCTGGAACGCTATGCTCAGCCCATTCTGGAGCCTCCATCATTCCTCCCTCCTCTCCCAGACAGCTCCCCCAGTTTATATACTCCACATGACTTCACATACCTAGTTCAGGTCAAGCTGTCCTGGCTGTGCCCCCTACCAGCTTCTTGTAAAAAGTAACAATATCCCATCTGAACCCAGGACACAAAGCAACAGAACATGAATGCTACATGGGACAATTACTGGTGAAGCCCCATGGAAAGAAAGTGAGCAGCCTTTTGGGATACATAGGACATTTGACAGGTAAAATCACTCTTGCCATCTGGGTCACAAGCACATTAACAGTCAAACAGCAGTGCTGAAAATTAATGACTTACATCTGACTGCTCAGTGAAAATCTACTCTTCACAACATTTACATTTGAGAATGGGTTTAGCAGGTAGCAGTTACTGACTACTATTTGAGAATAACTAATTTTAACTAGAAAGCATTAAAGCACAAGAAATAAAAATTACATTCTGTGTGCTCCATAATTTGTAAGGAAGAAGATGGAAGGATTCAGACAGAGATGGAGGCATGAAGCTCATGAAAGCTCTCTTAGACTCAGCTCCTCAGTGCAGAACACAGAAAACTACGTATGATGTTCAACATCCCATACACTGACACACACCAGCTAATCTGTAAACAACAATCTGGAGGCCTTTACAGTGTATCAGTGATAAAGTAAACAGCAAACTGGATGTTTTACATTAAAATGTATCAGAAAGTATGAGGGAAATTAAAACAATGTATTATATTAAACAGATAAAATATTAACCACATCTTTTTGGCATTATGCTGACACTAAACTATTTAAACTGCTTAAGTTTCAAGGGTACCACATAATTATTAACATACAGGTAAGCATTTTTTTTTTATGAAATCATAAAGTTAATTTATTCAGATAAACTATGATTTAAAGTGGTGAAATAAGCAAATAATCAGTACAGTAGAAATATTTTCCAATAACCATATCCTGTGTACTCAGATTACTAACCTACCCTTGCTTCAGTTGATCCCTCTAACCTAGATTTTTCAGCTAACAAAAAGCAGCAGAAATATCCTTGAATTAGAAGTTTCTAATTGAATCAGTTGATGCAACAAAATAGAGAAAGGGAAAAAGAGATAGAGGTAGAAGAAAACTTGATAAAAGGATTGAGGATTTGACGTGATAAAAAAACCCACAGCTGAGGACAAAACAACAACATCCTAAAAATAGTGTACCACAATAGCTAAGTAATAACCTCCTAATAAAATCTTACCGTTTGGGGCTCAGAGCTTACTTCAGAGAAAGATTAGAACTTGACAGAATAATCAACACAGAAAACAGTCACCACATGGACAAGAAACCCCTCTCAAGTGGTATGATAGCATCTAGTAACATTAATTCAAATCCACTTCCATTGAAATTAAATGCTAAAATTATTTCCTTTATAAATGTGGACATATTTAAACTTTTACCTACACAATTTAGCCACCTTTGCTTTCAGATTTTCTCAAAACTTTTTTTTTTGTATGTGCTACAGGACACTTTCTTGGCATATCTTTTGGACTGTTGTAGATTTGCCACCAAAATTAGAAAAAACAAACCACATCCTGGTGTCCTCATCTCTGAAGTGGGAGAGAATTCTTCCATTTGCTTAATAAGATCTGGAAACATTATTTCTGTTCTTGCCTTTCCTATTGTGGGACAGCAACTACAGCAACTACAGAGCCACTGATTGAATAAACTGACCTGACAAATGAAGAATGACAGAGGAGAGAAGCCATGACATGTTGAATGGAAACATAGGGGACACAGAGGAAAGGAGCAAGACCCAAAGTAGTATTGCAGAAAAAGAATGGGAGTGAAGGAAAGCAAATGAAAGGAGAGGTCCTACTAAGCATTAAGAGCTCCTACTAGCTTGAAGAAGTGAAGTCACGTGTGAAAGACAAAAAGCATATCAAAAGGACCAGACAAAATCTCATCATACAAAACTCTGAAAAAGTGATTCAGAACAGGATGGAGATATACAGGTATGTTTTCTCACCTCAAAAGTCTTCAGCTGTCTGACAGGAAAATCTTTTTCCTGTGAGATCTTCATGAGCTGACCTAACTGAACTGGAGCATGGGATTTTAGAAGATCTCCCAGAGACAGGAAGCACAGGCCAGAATTGTGCTATTCAGACTTCTGCCTATAGTTTGTGCAGTCCAAAGAGGCCATGTAGAATGCAGTTCCAGAAAATCTCACTGCTCACGGACAGGGAACATGTTCATGAACATGTGATGATCATCAGAATAGATTGATTCTAGAGCTAATCTCAATGTTATTATCTGATGTAGTTCACAGAGGTGACATTGAAAGACCAAATGGTCAAAACTTGGTAGGAATGTAGCCACCTTCAGACACAAGGGGATTCCTGAACAATTACTTCAATCTGTCATATCAGTTATTCACAACTGTTCTGAGAGAATAAAACTATTTATCAGGCTTCTTAAAGAAAACTATTACTTTCTTTGGCAACAGGGGAACTGGGAGCTATCACTTCTGTTAAACAAAACAAGCACAATGATATTCATAACATGTATGTGAATATGTATCTTTCAAGAAAATAAGTGCTGTCTCCAAGAAAGAGTTGTCTCCAGGTTTAAGACAAAAACAAAAAACCTGATGTATTTAGCAAATGAGGACTTTTAACATCTCAAAGACAGAACTCATGATATTTATCTCTATATATTGGGGATGTAGAATAATGGTTTTTGCATTGGATGGTTCATGGTTTGTAGATCTATGGGGACCCATCTCAACTGAATTCTTTCAACAGCTGACATGTCAGAGATGTCCATTACCCAAATGGACAGCACTTGTTATTGATCAGTGCTCCACTTAGCAATCCCATTTGTCATTCTTTTGTCTCTGCCCTCATCTGCACTAGATAAAAAGAATGAAATAATCAGGCTCTACAATAGTTAATCCAACTATAAGGCACAATGAGTAATTAAAACATCTAAGGCACAGAACCCCTAGCACATCTATGTCAAAACCAGACATCATGAGTTTCTTTGTATCTTTCAACATAAGATACACTGGGAGAAATGAGAAACAGTATCAATAAGAAGTAAGATAAAAGCTAAGGTCACTGAAAACGTCCAGTGTTTTGCTCTCTTCACAGCTTCTTTATGAAACATTTTTGCTTCTCAACATATAGTAGGAAAAAAAAAGCAAAAACATCAACAAACTAAACAGCGAATCACCTGGGGAGATGCAACTGCAATTAACTGGATTTAGACTGCAGTCATCCAGTATTCCCATGCACATATTATGTTTTTTACATAGTTCTCATACAAAAGATTAAATTAGCCATGAGAAAAGCAATACTGAAACATTTAATGTTCTCCCTCATAGTACACATAAGCACTCATGTCACGGAGACAGGAGCTTTTTTATTCCTTCACCGAACGCAATAACAGAAATAATTAAACATCTTCCAGACCTGAACTGCATAGTCATTAGCCAGCAGTCAATGATTTGAACCGCCACCAGAGCTCAAACTGCACTTTGCCCAGGCTTTTCAACCCATTTCCATTCGGAAAGCCTTCCATATCCAGATTTCCCTTGAGAAATGTTTTATGATGCTATGAAGACTGTCAACCACAGATGAGAGATCCTGGGCACCTGAGCCACAGACAGAACTATCAAATAACACTTAATTGCTGGATGACAGTGGGTGGCTGGGCTTGAATTCTGATCTCCAAATATTATCCATGCAACTGTCTGTAGAGATAAGACTGTTATGATAGCCACAGATAAAATTAATTAAAATGGGGAACAGTGAGCTTATCAAGACCTTGCCTTTCACCATAAATACAGTTTAATACATGTAAATGGCATATAACGTGCTCTCTGCTACATCAAGAACACAGCCTGGGACCTAACTCTTCTTCTGCACCAGAAAGAGACATATGCACAGCTTAGTGAACAGTATAGCTTGAGTGAAGGGAAACACTGCATATCCAGGACTAAACACAACAGCTGCTAATTACTTTTATAAACACTGCTGCATTGCAAATACCAACAGCAGACAGTTTCATTTTAAATTTAGGAAGATGTTTACAGCTTCAGCCACCAGGATGAATATTCCAAGAGAACTACAGGGCACATATTTTTCTTTTGCCTCACATCCAACCAACTTCTGCTTTCCAGTTCCTGTAATTCCACTAGCATCTCTGGCTGGTATTGTTCATACCCTAATCTATTTCATGATTTATCTCTCAGTGCTGCTGCCAAAACCTTCAGATAAGGCCTTAAGCTTTAAATTTTTACACTCTCGACAACTAAGGAATACAGCAAAGATGTAGCACATGAAAGGATGGAGAGTAAGAATTTCTTAGTAAGTATTTACCATTTTCTTAATTTGTCAGAAGAAGGCAGGAACACCGGAGGAGAGCAAAATGGGAGGGTTGATATCCAATCTAACTAATGGATCCCACAGGGCAAAACCATAACCGACTGCTGGGAACTAGTGTTAATAAGGAGAATCTCATTAAATGAATCATGAATATTAAGAAATAAAATTACAACTTTAACCAGACAAAGACTAAACTGGCACCATGCTTAGAACACCTTAGAACACCTTCCCCTCCCACCCAGTTTATCTCAAAATTCGGTTAGATCTTTATAATTGAGAAGTCATTAGAAAAGGTGTTCATCTCATCTAAGTTAAACTGTGAAAAAAAAACTTCAAAATATATCCCTAATCTTTTTGTGCTATTAATCTCTATTTAACTGTGAGCTCTCCGTAAAAAAAAAAAAAAAGACTAACAGTATCAGAATTACAAGTAGAACCCCATTTTGTTTTCTTTTTGATTCTTTGCCTTTGTTAATAGTGTATTTCTGTGACGTTATTTAACTTTTTAATAATGTTATTCACTTTCCAAGCAAATGTCACTGCAAGTGACATTACATACACAATCTTTTACATACTGTTTCAATTTTAGACAAAGCTTGGTCATATTAGAAAGCAAGAACATGCACTTTTTCTCCCCCTTCAAAATGACCCTTGAAAATACTCAACCTAAATATCTAAATAAAACCAGGAAATATTCCCTAAATCCCCCAGACACTTACTGGTTTTCTACACATAAATATTTTGCTTCTCCAAGCCTAGCCACATGGACGTATTTTGCCTCCCCATATCTTGCTTTTTGAGCATAACTCACTGATAGAACAGAAAGGGAGAGGACGGGGAAAGTGTTACAACTGGCCTTAAAAATACAACTGAGGATGTTTTCTAAAGTTAATGGCATTGCCTAAGATCATTCCCAAAATCCCAGTCATCTCTTCTTACAACTTCTTTTTAGCCTTAAAGTTGCACTGTGACCTAACTGTCATTGTCCGCATTCTCATTGAGTCCACAGAAATCAAAACACAGATGAGAAATGAACAAAAGCTCAACAGAACTACAGCTCTGTTACATGCAAATGCATGCCACATACGAGTTACACTTTTACTATTTAGTGTAGATGATTTTAAATGTTTTCAGGTATTTTTAGTCCACAGATAAAAATGTGCTTTTCCTTATGCACCTCCTTTTATTTTAATCAAAATAATAGCATTATTTCTGTCTGTATTGCTATAATTTCTGTATCACCATCTTTGCTCTTTTAGTCTGTTTTGATCGTCAGGTATGCTTCACGTGAATCACTGAGGTAATTCTTGGATCATTATCCCTTTTCACAAAAACAGAGCCAGCAGAAAGGCCTAGTGGCCATATTCAAACTACTTACTTTATGATTCTAGTTTTTAACTACAATAATATGGCTGGTACTATGGCTGGTACTAGATATATCCAGTGCAACCCTGTGAACAGAACACTGTTTCAGTATGTATACTTCACCTCTTCGGCATTCAAACCATTGCCCTGCATTTTATTGAGATCAATGGCTTGCTCTTCTTCACTTCTTCAGAGAGAATTAAATACTCCCTTCAGAGCAAAATGTGCTTCAGGAATTAAGATTGTTTGACTGCTAATGCTTCCATATTACTGTCTTATTGGGGGGTACAACTCTGCCTATACAGATTTTTTATAACATAATTGCAGTTTTTATACCTTTTCTGTTTATATTCACTTTGAAGTTTTCTCCCTTCAGGCTTCTCCTCTCTCCGCCCTGTTTCTCACTAGTTTTGATATGGCTTGCACATTTCCTGCTATCACAATTAACAATGCAAGTATAGAAACAATAGCCACTGTCATAACATTCACAGCTTCAAAGCGCTCTCCAACTTGCAAGACATAATACATAGAAAGGACACTAATGAAAAGGCTGAATTTAAAATCCCATTTATCCTGAAAAGGTCATGCCACATTGAGATGTCCTTGGGAGATTGCTAGGAGACACTGGGCTCTTTGAATGTTGTTGTGATCATTTTCTCAGCAAGATAACTATGCTTTACATGTCTGGGCTGTTTAAGGGTGCAACACAGGCTAATTTAATTTATGTTTTCCAGGGAGCTGAAGCTTTTACAGAGAAAATGCAAGGGGCTATAGTTTGCACTGCATGCACAAGGGATTATGCCCATCTTTCAAGAGCTAATGGCAGAGCCGCAAGAGGCAGCAATAAACATCAGTTCAGTTTCCTGGGAGTGTTCTTAGTTCACAGTCACTGTCTTGCAAGCAAACTGCTCCCACACACAAAAGGGATTTAAGAAAAATCCTCCTGGGCTTCATAAAGATCTTGAAAAGATGTAGACCATTTATACTGTAAATAATTAGACAAACCCATACTGAGTATAGATATATTACTACAGGCAATGGTTATGCTACTGCTACTTTGCTATTTGAGCAGATTCATGCTAAAAGTGGTCAAAATAACCCTAAAAAAAAAAAAATATATATATATATTTCTAGATTTAGTTGCTCAGTTCACTTTAAAAAGGTAGCAGCCACAGCTACTATTACATAGCATTTCACACTAAAAGACTCATTACCTATGCTATGTCCATAACTATTTGTTCCATGCTATTATAGAAAGGCTAGGAAGTTAAAAAAAAAAAAATCTAGCCACTTCTTACAGCATGAAATACTGCCTATGCAGAAAAACAATTCCTATGCATCTGGATATAAGTAGAACTAGAATCACACATTGTCAATGGACTATTCTTTTCAATTACAGCCCCTGACTTCACAGGTATTCTAAGTATATGAGGACAGTAAATCCTTTCAAGACACATCTTCAAAGAGAAGACTTATTTGAGAGATTCAGGATCTTCTTAAAATTTCATTCATCTACTACTATTACCTTCCTAACCTTGAAGAAAACTATGTTGTATGCCCCAGTTCAAGTCTAAGTCTGAGCACTATTCTCTTTCAGGTTTTCACTACATATATCTCAGTATAATATTGATGATGTCAAAATGTTCAGTAATGAGGACTGTGAGTTAACATGGCTTCACCATACTCAACATTAAACTTCCCACTTTTGTTAACAATCCTCCTTATTTTCCACTATTTTGTCAGTACCTTCACAGGTTATGGTCTCAACTAGATAACAGTCAGAGGCCCTGGACTATGACTCATCACTGAAGGGGTGAAAGAAGAAGGAAGAAACATAGTACAAGAGTATATTTTATATCTTAATTCTTCAATTTTCTTAAGCATTTTCTTCTGAAAGACCAGATTTGTCTAAGTTTTTTGTTATGAGTAGAAGAGACTTGTGGGATGCAGTGACAGCCTCAGGAAGTAAGTAAAAAATACTTTGACAAAATAACATTATGGTACTGAGAAAGAGAACTCAATGCAAAATATTCTTTTTTATGTAGCCCTTTAGGCACCCAAGAGCTTGCTGTGAAGAGGACCATGAGCCTCCATAACCAAAGGAGTGGAAAAAAAAAAAAGAAGATGCAGATTCTAGGACATGGTCCAGTGAAGACAAGAATGCTAAATTCAAAAGTATGTAAAAATGCATATGTACATCATGTGGGCAGATAGAAAAAGACGTGCCTTATCTACTAGTAGCAAACAGTCTTTATGTGTGCTTGACCAAGGAAACAGAATCCAAGACTGTTCTTGTGATTACCAGATAGTGTGATCAAAAACATTTGACATATTAATGCAGCAAGACTTGGAAACACAGTGCAGCACCTCAAAAAATACCTAAGATACCCTTTCTCAATTTAATGTCATTAATGGATTTGTTTTTATTCATTCCAAGTATGTACCATTTCCCCCTAAGAGAGGTAAAATAGCATGCTTTACTGTCAATGTTCAGGACTTACAAGCTGAATTTAAATTGATTTCCCCACTCCCTTTACTATTGCTCCCTCACTCCCTCTCACAAACACAAATGGTTTTGAGTTTGCTCATGTAAGGCACTTCAGCAGAACTGTCAGGGTTTAACCCCAGCCAGCAACTAAGCACATGCATCTGCTTGCTCACTCCTCCCCACCTGCCAAGTGGGATAGAGAAGAGAGCTGGAAAAAGAGTCAAACTCATGGGTTAAGATAAGAACAGTTTAATAATTGAAATGAAATGAAATATGATGATGATGCCCAGCCAGTTCCTGAGCAGCAACCAGTACCTCCTGGCCAACTTCTCCCAGTTTATATACTGAGCATGACATTCTATGGTATGGAATAACCCTTTGGATATTCTGAGACAGCTGCCCTGGCCACACTTCCTACCAGCTTCCTGTGCACCTCCTCACTGGCAGAGCATGGGAAACTGAAAAGTCCCTGACTTAGGATAAGCATGGCTAACACATCAGTGTGTAATAGTGTTCTTATACTACATTCAAAATACAGTACTGTACCAGCTACAAGGAAGAAAAATAATTCTGTTCCAGATGAAACCAGGGAAAGAACACATTTGGAAAAGCAAGTCAGTCAAGCTTAAGCATACATATAGGAGGAACTGAGGCTTAAGACAATTAAAAGGGATACTAAGAAGTAAATATAATTCTTCACTGGTGTACCTCATGACAAATTAAGAAAAAAAAAAAAAAAAAGGCTTAAAGCAAGATGACATCTGGCAGCTTCTTCTGAAGAGAGGTCCAAGATGACAATATATAGAGCTCTGAAGAGCAGAATGATCATGCACTGGCAAAGATGTCTCTTCAACACAGGTGTTCTCCATCTCTCACTGTCCTGAATACAAAACTAACTTGCACAAAAATAGAAGACAGGAAGATAAACCCATTGCTCCTACTCTTGAATCTCTTTCAAGTAATATCAGCAACTCTGACATTTATTTTAATGTGTCTACTTCCTATTAAAGAAAAATATACAGTGCTATTCGGATAGGTAAGGGGAAGAATGAGATTTTAAACCGGTATGTTAAGGATTTGTTTTGGAAAATGTACATGATATTCAGGTATATTAATTGATATGGATTCTTCCTATTTTTTCAAATTTAGGGTGATACACATTTGAGTATATTCTTCTCAGTAATTCAAGCTCCAAAACAGGAAGCTAGTAACATGGGCAATACATCTGCTTCCATAATGGGAAGTCAGCTACCATGCTGCAGATGGGACAATGACATCTGGCATTTCCATTAATTTCATTATCTATTTGTTCCTTATTATTACTAGAGTCCCGATACCAGTTCTGAACAATAGTTCTACAGAACTAACTACTGCAACTGAAAAATACATCAGATCTTTCAGCAAAGACATTTACATTTAAAGCAACACTAGAGGCAACATTTATGAAGATAATCCACTGTTTCCCATTTATAAACCCTAAATTTCCATATTGTTCTTATTTTGACCAACTTTCCACAATGGGAACACTTATGTAGGGTATTTTGAACAGAAGAAAAGACTGACACAGGACAGTACAGATTAGAAGGCAGAAGGAAGGATAGCAGAAGCCATGCCCATCAGAAAATGCTTCCCTATAGAGCCTGGCATGGAGATTCCCAACTGCCATCACTACCTGCTGTCAGAAGATATCAAAGTCCATCAGCAAATCCCTCCCTGGACAGTGTTACTACACAAAAGATGACAACCTGCTGCTGTTACCATTTATTCAGCAAAAAAACTATTAAACGAATTATAAATTCCAGTATTCCAAATGATCCCTGGCAGTTCGATCTGTCATGAAAAAAGATACACTTGTACACTTCAAAACAGTCTTAAAAACAGTCAGGTTACAAAGTCAAGATTTCCAAAGTTGGGGAATCATGAAAATCTGTCACTTTACCTTGGTCTCAATTTGCATCTACTACAATACAGTCTGTAACACCATGATCATAATATTACTTGATCTATGGGACCCCTGTCTCATTCAGAGTGTGAGAACAGCCTATTCAAAGAAGAGTTATTTTTTTTTTTTTAGTAGAAAATATTTCAATTAACAGAACTTGGTTTTCTTTTTTGCCTATTTAAAATAAACAATATTGCAACAAAAGTGTCAGAAGCTTCTTACTCCAGTGTTTACACAGATTGCAAGTATTGTCAAACCTTACATTTTAACACTTCTGTCAGCTGAAGGGTATTATTAACTGTACTGTACAGGGATGGAATCGGAGCAGAAAAAGGTTATGTTAAGATTGACCAGTAATTTGGCCCTCCTTATTTGCAGCAGTTCATAGTGTTCAGCAATTCATCACTTACATTCAAAGCATAGTTTCCATTGACTACAATTGCACCTGTGAGAGTTCAGCACTTTTGCAGATCAGATGCCATAGTTTCAACTCTAGTCACCCAGAAAATGAGGAACATGCAGTTAGTAATCATCTGTGAAAAGTTTAGGTTAAGCCATTTGCCTAAAACCACTGAGAAACTCTTTCTAAAAAGTTTACTTCACTCAATAAATCATATTCTTCCTGTGCTTAGTTCATCCTGAGCACTACGTAAGAATTAGACCATGGGATTAAAGGAGCTTCTTAACATATAATGAACTGTACTGCTTTCTGTCACAGAATCACAGAATGGTAGGAGTAGGAAGGGACCTCATCTAGTCCAATCCCCTGCTAAAGCAACTTCACCTAGAGCAGGCTGCACAGGAACATGTTGAGGTGGGTTTTGAAAGTCTCCAGAGAAGAAGATTCCACAGCCTCTCTGGTAGCCCGTTCCAGTGCTCTGTCAGTCTCAAAATTTTTCCTTATGTTCAGTTAGAACTTGCTGTGTTCCAGTCTGTGCCCATTGTCCCTTGCCCTGTCTCTGGGCACTACGTAAAAGAGTCTGGCATCATTCTCTTGACACCTGCCATTTAGATATTTAAAAGCACTTATCAGATCCCCTCTCAGTCTTCTCTAGGCTAAAGAGATCCAGGTCTCTCAGCCCTTCATTGTAACAGACATGCTCTGTTGCCAAGAAGATGACACTGCAAGTAAACCTACTTCTAAAGGAAATCAATAAAATAATAACTCACTCAACAGCAACATTTCTAACCAAAGCAGTATTTTTACTTTGAAATAGAAGAACCCAAGAATCCTCCAGATAGCCCCAAGCACTTGGCTATTGTCCTGGTTTGAGTCAGAATAGAATTCTGCTCAGTGATTTCAATTTCCAGCTCAGTCTCTTCTAACTGCACTGTCTGAATTTAGCAGCTTGTTTTCACAGACAGTGTCTGCTTCTAGCAGTGATAATGCTCCATGTTTAGAGTTAGTTCCAAGGATTGCCATTCAGACCAAGGCCACTGCTGGATCTTGTGTACCACACTGGGGGGTGCAGAAAGTGAAAGGCTGCACCTGCAGGGAAGAGTGGACAGGACAGGTGACCCCAAACTGACCAACGAGGGATTCCAGCCCATATACATCATAATAGGTATAAAGCTGAGGGATCACAAGCGTCAAGCTCTCCACTGGCTGGCAACTGAGGAGGACTCCATCCATTCTGCATTTGATCCCAATCCATGGTTCCTGAATCCAATTCCAGAATCCAGCTTCTGAATCTGGTTGCTGTCTGCCACTGAGTCCAGCCTGGGACTTCCCCAGTGTCTGCTCCACAGCATCAGTGGTGATGGTGATGTAATTGCCATCAAGGGGGTTGGGTTTGACACTGATTTTATATATATTTTTATATATTCCATTTTATTATCTTAATTAAAGCTGTTTTAGTTTTCTTTTCTAATCCATAAGTCTCCCCCCCACATTCCCTTTTTGTTCCCCTTTGAGGGAGGGAGACACATTAACAGACAGTGTCTATTATAGATCTAGAGGAAGGCCCTGACTCTAAACCTTGACAGCTATGACTATTAATCTTTCCTGAAATGTCCTTACATAGTAAGGTGAAGAAGAACAGTAAAAAAGTCATAAGATAGCTAAGACATATAGGAAGAAATGCACAGAGAGAATTTGGTTTGAATAATAATTTCTTTTTTCTTTAATCAGGTCAAACTAACTAATGAAAGGTAGGAGGCAGAAGGGAAAAAACCAGCAATAGCAAGAACTCCTATCAGCATTTATATGGCTCTTCACACACATAAACTACTTTTAAAAATTAACTAATTAATCCTTACAACCCCATATTCCCATCTGATGCAATCAAATATTATAAACCTGCATATTACAAAAGGAAACTAGGGCACAGAGATTAAAAGCTGTATTTCCAAGGTATCCATTAATTTTGTGTGTCAGTCTGGAGTGCCCAACCTGAGACACTGGAAAAGAGGCCATAAAATATTCTAGAGGATCCTCAGCTCCTGAAAAAGCCATCACAGTCATAAAAAAGGCATCTGAGAAAAATATCTGAAGTTTGGCACTGTGATAAAAACATAAAAACGTTAGAATTTAGAAACATTTTCTAATGGGATTGCTATTGATACATGAGTCAGAGATAGAGCTGGGCATGACAATTTAAAATTGAATGTAAGACATTGAATTTAATATTTGTTTGTTTGAGGAAAGGCAGCTAACACTAAAATAAATCTTTGAATGAAGCCTCTGTGCTAAAGCAACGAAAACAATTTAGGGAACAGAGGAAGAAGTCCATGGAGAAATGGAGAGCAGTAAGTCATGGCCAGTTGGCACAGTTCAGCCAGTACAGACTGAATCTGGCAACTGTTGAGTTAGAAAGGCAGGCAAGGGAGAAAAACAACAGCACTTGTACATATAACATATAAGAGGCCTTTCTACCTCTAAAGAGTGCAGCCATAAGCAGCACATAGCTCCTGAAATCTGGCATCCACAGCGGCTTCCTGGAGAACCACTGTTTTTCAGACCACAGATGAGCTTCTTCCTCTGCAACCTGTGTGGGTACCAAATCACATCTACTCCTCTCACCATGTAAAAAAGTCTGCTCCTCAGATAATCTTGTGATTGCTTTCAGAACTCCAAATTTAAAGCAGGCACAAGAGGTGCTTGGAAAAATGAAAATATTGGATTTTTTTTAACTTCTAAAGTAATTATTTTTAAAAGAATTCTGAAAACAAGAGTTCTGATAAAGATAGCACAAACAAATCTTTTTGAAGGACCGTTTTTCTATGGACAAACAATTCTTAAAAATTATCACTAAAAAGTAATAATCTCCTCTTAACTTTTAAACTGTGGCTTCACATAAGATGTCCTAGATAGGGTTAATGTTCATAAGAAGCTGGGAGGGATCACAGCCCAGATAGCAACCAAAGCAGTCAATGGGATATTCAAAACCACACAGAGATCCACCATATAAGGGAAGGGCTGGCTATATAAAGGGAGGGCTGGTCAGAACAATGCACAGCTTTTGTGTGCAGTGGTAGGATCAAGAGATTCAGTAACCATTGTGATTTGTATCGTTCATTTTATATATTATTTAATTAGTATTATTGTTATTACTGTTGTTTATACTCTCCTTGCATTATTGTACTAAATTCTCCTTATCTCAACCCACGGGGTTTTCCCTTTTTCTCCCCATTTCTCCTTCCCATCCCATGGGATGGGGGGGGGTGGGGGGGGGGAGCTGTGAGTGAGCAGCTGCATAGTGTTCAGAGGTCAGCTGGCCCTAAACCATGACACAAGCCTACCTATGACATTTGCTATTTCCAGTGAATGTGCTTCAATACAGAAGTTAATATGGTCAACAGCAATCAGCAACCCCAAGCTGAATGCCTGGCTTAGAACATCTGTTATTCCCTGTCGTCTAAACCCTTTCTTCACTCCCCAGTAAATGAGGAAATAAAACTATGCACTGAACCTCTCATGTTTCTTAACACATCAAAAACACATATTTCAGAAATGTTACCTGTCTGTCAAGCCATTAGGCCTTGGCATGCCAAACAGTGCATGCATCTTGTGATTTCAGCTGCTAGCCGTATATATTTACACCATAAGCTGCTGTATCAAAAGCCTCGTGTTTGTGCATCTTTAGAACATGAAACATTACTGGTATCAAAGACGTTAAGCAGTGTATCATTTTAGTGTCATAAATGAAGAAAATTATTATGAAATCAAAAATCCATGCTGCAGGAAATATTCAGACCTTTATTAAATACACAACCGTGTACAGAGATTTCCAGTTTGTAAAGGAAAAATATTAAACTTTTTCTAAGTACATGTCTTATACCAGTCTTGTTTGTACAACACTGAACACAACTCCCCCATCCACCGTTCTGACCACGGCATCTCACTATAACCTCTCACTCCCTCACCCCAATCCATTTACAAAAGTTACAAAGAACTCTATTTCTGCTCTCAGCTCTAAATAGAAAAGAAAGTCTGCTTCGAAACCTTTCCTTTTTTTTGAAGGACAGGTATTTTTTCCTCAGCAATTCTTAGTGAGTACTGAATCATTCCAGAGGCTGTTGTTAATTTCTTAAGGCTGGGGTCAGAAACTTGTGGTTTGAAAACCACATGTAGCTCTTCAGCAGCATGTGTTTAGCTCTTCAATCCTCTGGCAACAGCCCACCATTTTCAACAACACACAAGAGGAAAAAGGAGGGTTTTTTTGGCAAGAAAGGTCCTTAATGGCTGTGTAATCAACACAGCTCCAGCAGTTCTTTTCTGTATCTGCTAGGAGCAAATTAAACTTTTGAAAGTAAATTTTGACAAGTAACACCTATTATCTCTCTCTTCCCATCAGCTTTGCTGAAACATTGATACACATGCAAGATAAACAATGGTTAACGTAAATCATCATAGCAACAGCTTGATAAAACAGTGAGCAATACTTCCTAAACAGGTAAAATTCTGATTTTAATGTGGTAGGGACAAGCCGTACTAAATGTTGCCTTCCCTGATGGCATTATAGATTGGTTTGCAGAAAAGACATTTAAGTACAGACTCAGTCTTTGCCTTCTTTTTTTTGTCTTTGTACTAAAGAGTGTCTCCAAATAAAAACAAATTTGCACATGCATGAAGTAGGTTTTTTGTTTCTCCTGTAACTTTCTTGGGTCAGTTCATGACTGAAAACAAGAGGAGGATGAAGGGACCAGAACAGGAGAGAGATACAGTCAGTAAAGGCTGCCCTCCAACATTGGTGCTGCTGTTCATTTCCTCCTTGTGATCAATTTGGTTGTCTCCAGAACATCTGCTCACAAGCTGACAAATTATGAATCCCATCTTGGAAACCATAAGCAGAAAACCAGCAGTCTGATAAACAGCTAACAGAAGAAATATATGCACTTTTCATAAGGAAGACAAATCACTCATTCTCACTAAATGCTTCCAATACGAACACTAATTCTGTATTTATTTGCACAGCATATGTACTGTGTCCAAAGCAGTGCATTAAAAAAGATCTCCAACAGCCAATTGGTTTGATCACATTACTCTTCCCCAGTGTAACCACAGCTCTGAAACAATAATAATAAAAGATCCTCTGTAGAAAGAAAACCCTCTAGCAACATTTTGTGGGGTTTAATTTGTTGGCTCTTGCTTTGGGTAGGGTGCAAGGGGAATATTATTTTGAACATTTGTCTCCAAGAAATATCTATGAAAAATCAAGGTCACCCAACAAGAGCTTTCATACACTTTCCTTTTAACACAGCAGTTATTTTTATTAATAACTCCAAGAATATATGTCAGGATTCTCTTTGTTTTAGATCTGGTCATGTGATTTTCCTGACACCAGGGGACACTGGGCAAATTGTAATGCTCTTCCAAGCCAAAGAATGGTCTTTTTTAAAGCTAGGATGTTGATGAATTGTTATTTGCCAAGGCCTAAGCAAGCACAGAACACTATATCTGTTCCTCCTTCTGGGTCCTAGGAATGATGGATGGAAAAATGAGGCAGGAAAAGAATTGGAAACGAGCCTGAGCTGACAACCTCGTAGATATAAGCAGGATTCTTTTAATCAAACTGTGAGAAAAAGCAGCTCTTTGTATTATTCCTCTAGTCTTGTTCTCTTATTGCAAACACAGAGAATGGGAAATACTGCACTGCAGCACTTCTCTGTCTGAAAATTTTAACATGTTGAAAGTAACACAAACGGTCACCACCATACCCTGAGACACAAAAAAGACACTATTAACAAAGGAAGCTTCACATAAACCCTGACTTAAGAGTTATGACCTCCTTGTAATGCCAACAAAGATCCTGGGGAACACGTGGATTCATTAGTTTGCAATATACCTCTCCTAGAGTAGCTGGATGACTTATATACTACCACCTAGTTCCAACACCATGCATATTCCACACCATATATTTACTCACAGATCAGAGTAACAGAAAGCAATTATCAGATATAAAAGTTTTCATCAATTTAACAGAAATAACTAATAAATTACGATTAACTGTTCCGCAGGAGACAGACTGCACTGCGCACTAAATGTATGCACTCCTCTAATTCTAACAGGGCTTCAGATAGACAGGCTTAGCGATAGGCTCAGGATGCCACTCAGAGGGACCTAGACAAGATCAAGAATTGGGCCCATGTGAACCCTGAGGTTCAACAAGGCCAAGTGCAAGGTCCTGCACCTGGGTTGGGGCAGCCCCTGATATCAATAAATACTAGGGGATGAAAGTATTGAGAGAAGCCCAGTGGAGAAGAACTTGAGGATACTGGTGGATGAAAAACTGGTCGTGAGTCAGTAATGTGCACTCACATCTCAGAAGGCCAATTGCATCCTGGGCTGCATCAAAAGAAGTGTGGACAACAGGCTGGGAGAGGTGATTCTGCCCCTCTAGTCTGCTCTGAAGTGACCCCATCTAGAATACTGTGTTCAGATCTAGAGTCCTCCACACAAGAAATACATGGACCTTTTGGAGCAGGTCTAGAGGAGGGTCATGAAAATGATCGGAGGATGGAACACCTCTACAACGACCGGCTGAGAGAGTTGAGGTTGTTTAGTCTGGAGAAGAGAAGGGTCCAGAAAAAATTTATTGCAGCCTTTCAATACTTAAAGACAGCTTATAAGAAAGCTGTTTTTCTTATGATTGGGACAGACTTTTTAGAAGGGCCTACAGCAATAGGACAAGGAGCAATGGTTTTAAACTAAAAGAAGGGAGATTCAGAATAGATAAAAGGAAGAATTTTTTTTACAGAGAGGGTGCTGAAACACTGGAACAAGTTGCCCAGAGAGGTGGTAGATGCCGCATCCCTGGAAACATTCAAGGTCAGGCTGCACAGGGCTTTCAACAATCTGCTCTACTTGAAGATGGCCTTGTTTATTGCAGGGGGTTGGATTAGATGACCTTTAAAGGTCCCTTCCAAACCATGCCATGATTCTACGATATCAGAGACAGAACTGCTCATCAGTCTGGTGACACTGCTTACCTGGGCTGGCGGTCACAGAATCAAAGAATGTTAGGTGTTGGAAGGGACCTTGAAAGATGATCAAGTCCAGTCTCTGAAGGGGTCAATGATCTGCCTTGATCCAGTGTCTCTGCTTCACAGAGAATAAAATCCTGCTAGCACATCTTGGTTCACGCTGGATGGACAAGTTTCTGCAGTGGTTAGAATTACCTCACATGGTGTGCTCTCTCAAGCATGCACTTTCAGAATGGAGGAGCAGGAGCTGCAAATTTTGTGTCACCAGAATCAAGAACTGTACTTCTTTTTGTGCCTTCATTGAAGTAATATAGTTACTAATAGTAATGGCATGACCTACAGGGCAAAATCATGAGTCCTGCCACTAGTGTTAGCAGACTTTTTTGAGGAAGGGAGAAGGTCCCAAAGGGAGGCTGAGAGCTGGAGAAGGGAAGGTACATTAGCTGCCACTGAGGCAGTTTTGTGATACTTAATTACTGCCAGTAGCTTCCTGCATTCACTGAAATTGTAATCAGTGCAATCCAAATGTATCTAGCCAAAATTTTCTTTGACAGTGAGACAAATCCACTTTGTTTCTGAGAAGAGGTGGAATATTTGGAGTAAGAACACACTTAATATGATACAAGAAGGGCTCAGAGATGGAGCAATCTCTAGGCACCTGATCTCAGTACGTCCTGGTTGTTGCTGTACCCAAATGAATTATGGCTAGAAATAAAGGCTACTGACCTATACAAAATTCATCAGTGATTCCAATCTTATTCCTACAAGCAAGAAACTGAACACATGCCACAGAAAGTAACCAATCAACCTGGCACGGAAGAAAAACAAGCAAGCAGTGGCATTAATTGGCATATTTATAAGACAACTTTGCCAAGCAACAGAAAACAGAACAAACCTACAGGCTAAGCATCTGTTGCTGGCTGGCTAGGTTGTACTTCCCACACCCTGTGCTGCACAGAGCGCCTGGGACAACATCGTGCAACAGCAACTGCAGATCATGGACCAGAGTGAGGAGTGATGCAGCATCCTGCAGCACTGTGCACTTCACAAGCCATGTACAGAGCCACCACACATACAAGCAAGGTGTCATCTCCAGTGCTATTAATCCCGTGTTACACTTGTCTATAGCACATGCCTGTAAATATATATGAAAGAGAAGAAATAAATATAATGAATGAGGTCTTTCAGAGGTTCTTCTTGGGCAAAAAGGATTTAACATTACTAATGCCCAGGAATAGCATAAATACATTCTTCCCAAAAAGGTATATCCGTTTTTTTTTTAGCCTTGATATTTCTTGAAACATGGGACTATGGAAAAAACAAACTTCTTTAGCTGATGTAACAGCTCAGAATTGATACAGAAATTATTAGAAACATGACAAGATTACTTCAAGAAGTTCCTCAAGCACAGTGAGAAAACACATAATATACCTTAGTATACTGATATACCTTAGTAATTATAGAAAGCAAGTTGATCGTCTTCATCCATGTAGAGAGGTACCGATGCATGGGAGCTACCACCACCTCTGAAACAGTCTCAAGTGTTGCTATCTCCCACTTCCCTCAGTCAGCTTTAAAAGCCAGACAGGAAAACTGTGCAGTGAGATGAACCTTTTGTTTCAGAATCTGGGATAAATGTCATCTTGTTAATAAAAGACAGAATTCAAGAATGTCTCTTGCAGTTTCATCTAAACGCATCAGCCCACTTCAGAGGGACTTCTAGAAACATGCCAACTCTTAACTTTTAAAAAACTTATCTGTACACAGAATCTACACAGGCATGCAAATAGTAAACCAGTTTTTCCTGTTCTGACAGAAGTTAGGCTGCAGGTTGAGCATACGATTTTATATATTTGAGTTCCAAAATCCTAACTGAGAAGTGAGGTTAAGATGGCAGAGTGCTTAGAAGAATTTAAAAAGACAGATCAGTATACAAAGAAACCATGATATTCTTCACAGTCTGCTTATGTATTTTAGCACTGATCAGTATCAACCACATAGTTCAGTGGTCTTCTATAGCAGTTTGAATATGACTTACTAAAATAAGTCAAAGCAAAATTATTAAAACACATGTCTGTAGTGCTGCATAGTTACAGAGTTCTCTCCAATTAAAATTAAAACTGTAATTTTCATTACACAGAAGATGCTATGCTAAGATGGCATTTTTACTTTGCTGTTCATCCCATGCCATCCCCCTGACCTTTATTAGTCCCCAAATACTTTTTTTTTCACGTTTGTTTCAGTTGTTCCCAAGCATGTCGTTAATACAGATCTTCCTCAGATAATTTCTTGCATATTAACAAATTTCTCAAAATTTAAAAAGTAACTGTGAAGGGAAAACAGGGCTTTTACAGAACAATTCAATAATAAAAAGGTTTAAGAATCCCTGGGCAATCATAAACTGTTTTCCTTTCCTTTCTGAAACAGGGAAGTTTAAGTGTGTATTTTTAAAAAACAACAGATTTAAGGAATCATTCTTCATTTTAGTGAAGAACAAGAAGAGGACAGAGATATTATCTGGGCTTTGGCTTGGCTTAAAATACAAATAAAAAGCAAGGCAGACATTATTTTGCCTTTCTCCTACTTCATTACATTTGTTACACTTTTCACTATGGTGGGATTCTCTTCCCATGATCACTGTGCCACAAAGGCGCCTGAAGTCATTACTCACTCTGTTAATCACTAATATGGATAGGGAAGAAGGGCCAGAACCTTTTCACATTACAGTCTCATATTGCTCAGGGGGAAATAAATGATCCAAGTGTTGAAAGAGGAAGAAATATAAAATAACCTCCCTATAAACTTAATTTAAAGGTAAAGCTGCCTTGTTTCTAAACCTTAGCTACCCTTGCAGGGTGCATTTTCCATGGTCCATTATACTTCTGCAGCACTTCTTACTAATTATTTCCATTGTTTTTCAAAGTCTGTAGATATAACAAAGTACTTAAATACAGTTCTAAGTGTCAAATTTAAACACTCTGGTTTCCCCGAGCTTAGCATCATTGCTCATGAAAGTCAGAGGAGTAAAATTTGACCTTGAAAAACCAATTCAGTTAGAAGTACAGAACGTATTTATTTTCTACGTGCTGTAGCAATGCAAAGAGCTTCTTTCTCTTTGCCTTCTGAATAAACAAGCTACAGGAAAATGTTGCAATGGTTAAAACACTGAGGTAAAAATATGTGCATATCCCTCGATGCACTTACAGCACAGTTCTTGCCTGCTTTGGAGCCAAAGGATTCTGCTTTCATGTCTTCTCCTGAGCAATGTGAAAACTATGGTGAAGTTCAGTACTGATGTTTTCAATGACAAAATTTTCACAGCTGTCCAGGAGGCAAGAAACTGACATTTCTTTCACAATTAAAGAAGCTAATTCATTGCATCAATTTCATTCAGGAAAAATGGAAAATATATCCCCATGTTGTTGCAGGATAAGAGTAAGACCCATGTCACTACCTTTCAGAATAAACATACCAAAGCAATCCATAAAACTACAGCTTAAATCATGCTGCTCACACATGCAGAGCCTCAAGCTCCTGCCAGACAATATTGCTGTCACTTTTCACTATAACTAAGAGGCATTCTTACTGTTACTAGCAATGTTTTTCTCTTTTTCTTATGTAGCCAAAAGTTGCTCCCTCAGTACAAATTAACAGCACACTTGGGATAGGGAGGTCTTTAGGAGACCATTACAGGATTTCAACACTATTTGTGTCATCACTGTGTGGCGCCTCTTTTACAAAGGGGCAGCAGGTTGTGCAGTGTGCTTGTGAAACCATAATGCTGGAGGTTTTGTTTGTATATCCAGATAGAGGAAACACTTGCCTTTACCAGCTTTAAAAGGTTAGTGTTTGATTTAATAAATTCCCTGCCAAGAAAGCAAACTGCATTCTCAAAGGTTTAACAGTAGCACTCGCTGGGTGGCTGGGTGTCTTAGAGCATTGCTATCAACCTACAAAGGCTTTTACATCTGTGGATTTCCCCAGTTTGAAGCCAGACCAATTCATCCATTTCTGTACTTAGCAGTCTAAATACATGAAAGATGAGTTTGGCAAGACTCTGTTCCAGCCCTGCATTACAAACTCATTGTAGCATCCTGTAAATTCTGAGGTTAAAAACCCATCTATGGGGAAATGCATATTTTGAAGCTAATAATTCTGTTTTCCTTGTCTCTGTAAAGCATACTGCAGTTCTGTTACTTATGTTACATATGCCCAAATCTTTGTCCAAACAAGCAGTCCTATTGACTTACTTCAGAGAAACCACTCACATGAGTTCAGTCATATACAGTGCTTAGACTTTTGCACGATAAGGCCAAAATGAGTAACTGTGAAGCAGAATGTCAAAATAATAATTCAAAACTCAAGCGTTATAAATGCTGCATGTAACTGAATATAAAGTCAAAAGGAAAACCTTACACTCTCAATGAAAATGTATTTAATAAATACTAGAGCAATAATAACAGTGATAATAGCCATACTAATATAATACTTTTTAACTCTGAGCATCACAGTAACACATGCTACCCTTCTGTCTCTCCCCTCACGATTCTTGAAAAGAAATAATTAATAAATATGTCATGCATTACATTTGTAGTGTTGTATTCAGTCAGATCTATCTGAAGACATCAACAAAACTTAGAATCAAATATGTGAGCTGTTTCTTCTTACATTAATGTTTCTTTTCAAGTGTTACTTATTTTGTGTCCTAAGGATGATTCATCCGAAAAGGAAACAGTAAAAATCAAGATAGAATTTACCTATGAAAGAAAACAACACTCTCTGTGTACTCAAGTAACACTGCTCTGTGTGCCATATCTGTTATGAGACCTGGCTCATGATTGTCTTACAAGTCAGGCTATATCACCAGCATGCAAGATTGGGAACATGACAGAATTTGTGCTCCCTCTGTTGGCTACTTTGGTCTTTGATAGGAAAAACATGAGCCATTTCACATAAAAAGAAAAAAATCTTACTGAGAGGAAGCACTATTACAATATTATGACAAAAATTATTTCCTAGGCAACAGAGAATGAATTTAGAAAGAGAGCAACTGCACAAGGAATTAAATATCTGAACTCCAACTGGGACTTGACCAGGCCTTAAATTTTGCAAGCATACTCTCAGAGTTTTCTGTCTGTAACAAATCAGTGACACATATTACTAATATTATTAGGCTTAGGCATGCAAATATGAATTTAGATGCAGAAATACTGGCATATCAAAGCAAAAAAATATATCAAAAATGGTGCAGCTGCTTGTAAATGCCAAAGTTTAGCCACAAAAGTAGATGGGGAAAAATACTAGACTATATATGTATATTCATAGTATGTCACACCAAGAGACCTAAATAAAAGAATTCCTACTTTATACAATCAGTAACACAAATCAAGCAATTATATTGCAGTAGTAATTACAAAGTCTCAAAGTGGTGATACTGGTCATAATATTACCTCCACTTTCTAAGAAGTAAATAATTTGCATGATGTCAACAGTTCAGACATCCCTACTCGGCAACACCATAAAACAACTGTATTGCAAGCACACAAGAAATACAGGCACATCTCCTGACAAGAACCTTCGCCTGAAAGCTTCTGAACCCAGCAGAGCTTTAAGGAAGGGGAAAATGAAAAAAATGGGGAGAAACTACAATGTAAATAGGGCTCTCCTGCAAGCTGTTAAAAACATATTAGGTAAGGACAAGGTTTAGCGAGTAACTGACTTATTAGTCAACACGTGGGTGTGTGTCTGGCTGAAGTTCCCAAATCAGGTTGTCTGCCAGACAGCCAATTCCATTATCCCGCTCCAATAAAATCTGCAAAACCTTCAGAGGGCTATCCTCCTCCATCATCTGGCAGGACATCCAGTAAGCAGTGCTGTGTGGTCCCAGGAGCAGAGGTCTATTCTCTTCTTACCTTTCTAGCTGTTTTTATTGTGACTTACTTCTTCGTCTCTCCCACCCACAATAAACCGAACTTCAGCCTGCAGAGATGTTGTGATTTACCAGTTGACACCCTTGCCACAAGAATAAAGGTGCTACTTGGAGCATTACTGTGACATTGTATTTAAAGTGAGTATCAACAGCTTAAAGGGTTTCTACATCATTTTATCAGGCTCAGTCATCTTAACATATTTTGGCTGCTAAAGTTTGTATAAATTGTAAAGGAACCAAATGATAGCTTTTTGTCTGCTGAGGAGCTGGTGTACAGAGAGCTGCTGAGGAGTGGATGTGAAATATGAACATGTATAGATATTACATATTTTCTCTTGACAGCTGAGAAGATACCCTGGTCTTTATATTGCAGACAAAATGTTATGAGATCCCAGCTAAGATTAATGGCTAGAAAAGCATGTCCTCATTCTGAAACATGCTGAGATGAAGATTATGCATACCTTTGACACTAATCAAATTAACACATTCCCTCACATTCTTTTTTTTTTTTAAGAAAGGGGGGGATCCCACTATATTCTATTATGTCCTAATTAGTCTTATAGGAATATTCCTTTGCCTCCAGCAAGACACAGAAAACAATAGCTGCATCATTTCTGCGCTGTGAGGTCCATGCCTTGGATTGCCAGGGTAAAATCCGCATATCCGCTCACTCTCTTCACATACTACAAGGGATGAGAGTCATCTAAAGCATATTTTGCAATATGTATTACTCTGGCAGAGGATATACCACAAGAACAATAAAAACCAGCTCTGTAACTGCTCTTTGGAAAGTGTTCTGCATGTGGCACTGAGGAACCTTACAACAATTCAGGCTGAGGACAGAAAGCAAACAACAGTCTCACATGAAAAGATTTTATAGGCATAAGCCTATAAAACCACCCAAACTCCAAAACTTGGGGACTAGGATGACAAATAGCTTATAACTGCCCCTTATTTCTACTGATAAGTCAGCTGTGAGGTTTACACTTGCATGTTTCTTGAAGAAACACAAGCACAGCATTAATACTGAGCATTTTAGACAAATGATACAGAAAGAAAACTCAAAGCCATCTAGTTGTCCACCTATGCTATGTCATACAGAGTAGGTCTGATAAAAAACGATCTCAAAGAGTTCGCAAAATAAGACAGCAGACCATCAAGTATGCAGAAACCTAGTATACAAATACCATGTATGACAGTAATTTTGAATATCAGAAGCATATTAGCCAGTAAAAACCACCCTCTCAAACAAGTCCCTTTTTTTACTAAAGAAATGAAATAGTAGAGTAACGTCACTTTCAAAAGACTAAAAAATAGGAGATGTAGAATATATGTGGAGGTCAAAAGTAACTGTGTGTGGGTTCTGCTCCATAGAGCTATAACAGGGAGAATCATTGTGCCTGTTTCCAAAGATTTATGAAAAAAATATGTCTAGGTACTTATTTTCCTATATAACCATTGCTTCAAGGATATTTAAAAACAAAGATAGAAACATGGTTCCGGTGCCATCAGTCCTTTTCAGAAAACACATATACAGTGAATTCTTCAACTCCAAAACCTAGTAATAATCTATGACACTGCTGATCCATCTGTGACTAAATGCGGAGTGACTGTCTCTCAAGGATTTCATAGGCATGTACATTGAATTAAACAACATAAAAAGTATATTTTCTCTCAAAGCAGAGGAAATAAATTACTGAAGTTTTGGGGGTTTTTTAAAACAACATTCTGCCTCACTTCCATAGCGATCTCTGCAGTATAATAAGTGGAACTACAGAGAGACTATGTCAGTCACACTAGAACTCAAATATAAATTGCAAAGATAGTCTCTGATACATCTGGAAAGCCCATTACCTTTTAGAAAGGAAACTTATTTAGATTTGCAAATTCAAAATAGAAAAATTCAGACTGCTTAAAACCCAAATACACATATATATAGTTTACTTCAACATAATTTTGAAATTGAGAGGATAAGTAGAGTAGTTTTTGATATAATGTATTCAGAGTGGTTCTAGCTGCTATCGAATTCTTGTGAAGTGCTTTGAGATACAAAAAAAATGAAAGATGCTATTTGAATTCCTTAGATAACTAGCACTAAGGTTTAAGTTCCTTGTACTTAACTTTTTTTTTTTTTTTTTAGATTTTTCTTACATCATGAAGCAAATTACAGTACAAGTCTAGCTATTTATAATACAGAATTGACGTAAGAAATATTTGCGTAACGGGAAACAGAAGAGAATGAGGTAGTTGGCTCACATACTCTGTAAGTCCCTATAATACAGGCCTGCTTTAATAGAGCAGCAGGGACCAGTCTTAGTGCTAAACAGCATTCCGCTGAGTTTGACAGCATATCTGTGAAGATTTGTATTACCTCAGGATCTAGATAATCTACAAGAGGCAAACATACTTTTGTAAAGGCTAGAATCATTGACAGTTAACCAAAATATAATACATAAATAAATATAACCATACAAATATAAGTAGTTGTAAAGGGGTTTCCACTTATAACTACATTAAAAAAAAAACCAAACAAACACAGCAATAGATCACCCTTCAGGAGATAAAAAAATTGCTTTGTCCTCTGACAGTTGTTGCAGTGAATACCTATCTGATACACTTTTCCTAAATGTATTTAAAAAACCCTCAAAAACCCAAAGCAATAACAGAAAACCCTAAACAAATCTTTCAGACTAAGTAAACCAACTTCTGAAGTTTAGACAAGGAGATTTTGAAATTATAAACATTCTTCTTTTTCTGCCTCAGAGACCATGCTGGACTATTTCAGTAGCTATTTACACCTTTACTACAGAGACAGCTTGACTTATGATATCGGCTCACATTCCCTTTGAACTGGCATAGGTCCATGCTGATGCAAACAGCTGGTTTTGCTGACACAAAGGAAGAGGTAATGAAAAGGGAGAAGACTGGGGAAGAGCAGATAGCCTTTTGCAATAACAACACCACACCACTTTATAGTGAGTATTTTACTACAAAACTCCTTTACTAGGTACTCTACTCTGCCAGACTACACCAAATTCTTGAAAGATACTGCAGGAACTTCCAAATTCTTTTCACGTATATCCTAAAAGTCCAGACACTGGATAAAATGCTCTGACATGTCACATTTTTGACCTGTTGAGGACTCCTTCAGATCATTGCAAATGGACTTGGTACCAGTTTCCAGATTTATTAGTCTACTTAGGGAACAAGAATTACAGTACATCAATGATCAAGATAGTATTTCATGCCTTTAGAGTACCATCAGGGTTTCCACATGGCTTTCTTAATACTATGATTTCTCAACAAGAAGTGATAAGAAGACTAACAAAAGCTTGTGATAGTATGAGTAGTCCAAAATAATTTATGAATAGAAAGCAAGTTCCAGCTGTCAACAACCCTGAAGACGCATGCCGTGCAGATCTTGTTCTTGTGACAGGAGTATCTAATAGTAGTTATTGTACTACTAACTCCATCTTGATCAGCAACAAAATCAGCCTTTCACAACTTTAACTCATATATTCCTCCTTAAAATTATACTTATTTGAAGTTGGGGTAAAAATTCTGTACCTACAAAGGTAGTGCTTCAGGGCTGAGATTGTTACAGAGGTTTTTGTCTTTAAGTTAGTTCTGGACTACGTGCAAGGCACACTTTTCTACCTCTTTCAGCATTTCAGTCAACAGTGCTAATCATGTCATTATGCAGGAGTTTCCACAAGGTATTTTCAGACTGAGATTAAAGAAGGATACACAGACAAATTTCTAAATAACATATGTAAGTAATGAACCACCAAGTCTCTGCAATTCTTTTATCTATTTCCTCCTTTTCTACGGCTTCCTAAAGGGTGCTTCTTGAATATCAAGTTATGAATATGATAGGGACAGCAAGTAATGTGAGACAGCCATTTGTTTAACAGGGCTAACCCCAAGCCACTAGTGCTTGCACAAGCTGTTAAGCTCTGTCATTATACCAGAGCTTCCTAGAGGCCAAGTGCAGAAGGGTCATCTCTTTGAGAAATTGTATACCCTTTACTTCGTGTTTTACTCTCTGGGGTTAGCTGTGATGTGACCTTCAGCTTGATTTGAGGCTTGAGGTTGGAAAAGTACAGATGCTGCAACAGATCTGAAGGGCAGCAGAGGTGTGAGAGCTGTTCCAAGGCAAAGGCAAGAAGAAAGTCCACGATGGGACTAAATGGCATAATGACATAGGATATGTTATGCCCCTCCCACCTGGCCGCCAGCTCTTGCCACAGGCTCTGTGTGCTCTCTACACACAGAAAATAAGAAAATTACAGATGATGCAGAAAGCAAGCCTTATTAAGATTTAATAAGGAAAATAATACAAAGCCTTCAGTTCAAGAACTCAGACTACAAACTAGAAATAACTTTCAATTTAGCTAGGATGTTCATGTGATCAGAAAAAAAAACCAAAAAACCAAAAAAGTCAAACAAACAGAAAAAGTATTCAGGCTTCATGCTTTGTCTTTATTATAATCTTTATGTAAATTCCACAGTAAATTTTATTTTCTTTGCTAACACAATTTATGGCCTTCCAAAGTGGTCTGTGTTTGTCAAAAGTACGCTTTTTCTGTTAGACAAGATTTTTTAGCATCTCAGGGTAAATGTTTATACAAAAGACAGCATTCAATTGAAGTTCTTTAATGAGGGAAACAACATGCTTCTAGGACACCATTTAAAAAGTTTACCATTTCAGTCCATGTTCAGTCCTGTTATCATAACCTATAAATATAATAATTACGTATATGTTCTGGCAGTGGCTGGTATGTGTCTGCTTTCATGCATGCACCTAAATAGAAGCTGTTTCTGTTCCAAAGAATCTGTACTTCAAGAATCCCATGAAACAAAGGGACTCAAATGCTCTTCATCTATCATCTCTTTATGTCCAAGGGACTTGAGGAGACAGGAGAGAAAGGACATCAATACCCTTCTCCTCAGGCTCAGCATTACAAGTATGCCCCCCAAAAATATAGTAATTATTCTTTCCTGTACTCCTGACTTGGTTGTGGGGTGTTTGGTTTTTTTTTTCCCCCATCCTAAATTACAAGACAGAATGATTCAACATCACCTCCATTTTCAGATAGGAAACACAGAAAAAGAAAAACAAGTCCAGAATGCATAATGCCGGCCATTCATTGATACCTTTAAAGGAATTCTTATGCACAAATGGGTACGGAGAAAAAAGGTTAATTATAAATGACACTGTATAATTCCTATCTGAGAATCCTGAGGTTTGTAAAAGGAAAGGTTATCCCAAAGTCTAATAAAACATTACGCCTGAATGTCCCTTTCTCACACGCCAAAGGGTACTGCTATTGTTCCCCAGCAAGGCAGACAGCTGGCACTGTACTCTGAGCGCCAACCCAGCCACAGCCAACAGCTCATTTACGACCCCAGCATCAGTCAGTCAAAGCAGATCATTTAGCAGAAAACCTCCCAGGCTGGTCGTCTTCCCATCCCTCACTCCCCCCACATGGTAGCAGGCAGGTCCGGTCAGGCTGCACAATTCCCCGGCCTTCAAAAGCCCAACATTTTTCATGTTCGTTTGAGAGGTTCTTTCCCTCAGATTCAAAGCTGCTTTCACAAACGTGTTAGTGGGTGAGAGCTTTCTATTCTCACGCTAGATGTGATTAATTTGTGGCATTCACATGGCTAGTTCTGCACAGACAATGGGAATGGACTGGCTCACACCCCATCTACAAGCAATTTATGCCACAGAAGTTCAGACTTAAAGAAAAAAGGCTTTGACAGTAGCAAGTTTCCTGCTTGTTATGGATGGCGCTAAGTGAACCACAATAAAATATTTCCGTGAAAAGAAGGCAGTGTTAGTACCATTAGCACCAATTATTAAAACAGACCTGATAGAGATAGAAGCACATTTTTCTCATAGCTACGCAGGTGACAGAAAAACACATTAAAAAAGCAAAACCTGATTCTTACTATTTTTTTTGGCTCATCCAGCAAACAATATGCACTAAGGAAGAGGGACATGAAACCCAAATAGAAATACCTGCTTTAACTCAGATACTCAGACCTCCCTCTCCCATTTAAAATTGCACTTGCAGAAGAGTAAAACTTATAAATAGAGAGACACACATCTGTTGAATTCTATTCTCTCCATATATTATTCTGACTAAAGCCCTCAATGACAGTCCTATCCAGTTCAGTAATCAATCTTACCTTACCTTTGATGGACTCTGATAGTATAAACTCAAAAGCATCTGCAATCATCTTCATCAAAGAATACTCAAACTTTCTTTATTCCAGTTTCCCTTCTGTACAGGCAAGTGCTGATGATCACATCTCAGATCTCTTGAATAAATTCACTCATACCATGCTTCAGAAAGACACACTGACTCCAATTTATACATAGTTACGAGAGAGAACTGGATGGAGACTATCTCCTGTATATATACATTTGCTGGCTTAAGAAAACACATGAAGTGCATTATCAGACGGATACAGAAAACTTTCACACGTTCTAATCTGCATAAAAAAAGCATCCCTCAGTGTTTTTCACAAAACAGGGTTTTGGAGTTCTGCATGTGTAACATAAGCTAATGACATTCTACACAGCAGTCATAGAGCACGTTTCCTATCATTATTAGAAGTATTTCACTGTTTGTTGCCTCTCTGGTAGGGTTTAAGAGAAAATTAAAAGGTGCAAAACAGAAAAGCAAAAAATAGGCAAAATGTAATGAATATCTACTTAGACATATACTGGCCCATATATAAAACTAACTACATCAAACTGCGAAGAAGGAGCCAGTGCAGTGAGCTGGTACTCTGAAATGCAATGTCAGTACATGGAAAGTCCTCTTAATTTCTATTAATTAACCCAGTACCTTAAAGTCAGTAATTACATACAGAAGCAAGCCCTGCATTGGCCTTGAATTTGTTTCATAGCCAATGTGTATAATTAGCACTGATTAATATCCCACATTGCACATCAACAATATCAGAAAACCCAAATGTTCTATACTGCTGCTGCCACAGGAAGCTTTAGCAGTCTGATTGGTGCCTTTATCAAAGCACTCTGCCCAAATGGGATCGAGGGCTGATTTGGCACCCACACTGCCTGATTTATTAAGAGAGAAACTGCACTGCTTTCCACATAATCATCTTAATCCCTTGCATCAACTAATTAAAACACAGGGAAAGCTTTTACTTATGTGTGAGCAATTACAACAAGTTCCTGGTTGGTGTCCAAATGGATTCATGACATTAATTTGTGAACAATAAAACCTCATGTATTAGGGAATTTTAACAGGTGACTTTACATACAGTATAAACATTTTCATTAAATGTGAGCACATTAGGGAGCAATGGGTGTGAAACTGTTCCAAAAACAAAACAATTAAAAATTAAAGCAAAATAAATTTGCAACAACAATATACACAAGAACTGACAAAAGAAAACCCCACACACTGAAGTAGTAACTAGTTGTCTGCAGCAGGTAATTTCAACTGCTCCAACAGTATGTACATTTTGTTAACATTACTTTCTTGGATTAGAATTGTCTGTAAGTGAAACTGAGTGACTAATAGTAGAACTGGTAGCAGCTGTTATTGGGGATCATTCCCAGTTAAAGAGAAAGTGGTCTGTGCAGAAAGCTTCATCAAAAGCTGTGCAACCTGCTGTGTGGCTTCTGTTCTTCTGGTTTGCCTCTGTTAGAATGGGAAGAGCTCCAGCATCAAGGATGCGCATAATCCGACATGGGGGATAGTGTATGGGAACCCACTGGGTTGGTCATTCAAGCCAAGGCACTCAGTGATAAAGCAAACACACTGTGGTTACAAGCTCGAAGAACACAACCAGTGAACTTTTCACTGTGCAGATGGCTTGCTGTCTGGGTATAGCATAATACATCTAAACACAGAAAAGGGATCTCTGTTTTTTTTTTTTTTT
>JANVCC010010369.1:10880135-10951592 GCA_025345505.1 Todiramphus chloris collaris
TTTTTTGGGGGGGGGGGGACCCTCACCTTATGAACTGCAATGGGAGAAATCTACATCTGCCAATTAAAATGTTAACAGCAAACAAATCTACATCAGCACTTTGTTTTCTGAATAAAATGATAACCCAACTAACAAGCCACATTCCCCTCCAAGATACAAGAAAAAATTGAGTGGGATTCTCCTGCTACAGTTTCCAGCATGTTTCAAAGGCAAGGGAAGTGAATGGTTCTCATACTGGCAAGGGAGTGTACATACACCCTTGTATGAGGAGGAATACATAGCAGAAGAACAAGATTCCCTTACTCCAGAGAAATTAAGGGCTTGACATATTTTAGCAACTACATAACATAACTTGGGAATTTTACTGTCTGAAAAGTAATGCCTGTTCCCTGAAGATGATGTTTATTATTCATACGCAGCAACTTCCCTACAGCCCAGCAAAATCTCTGTGAGAGAAGTAGCATAGGGAACCTGCTGACTGAAATGCATTTTGAACAGGATACTAAATACTATAAAGAATGCACAGTTCTCTGGCTTCTCTCAAGAGCAGAACAGTATCACTGGGTATGAGGGGGGGGGTGGGGAAGGAAGGAGGGGGCAGCAGTGGGAAATAGAGGGAAAGAATGTGGAATTGCTTCAGTGCTGACTAATTTAGCAAAAGGAGAGAAATTTAAATTGATGGTGTGAACTCCTCCTCTCTCTGCTGATCCAGTACTCTTCCCACATCTGTCTGTAATTGCCCAGGGCACCTCCCTTGACAGAGAGATACTTAACCTGATCAGCTGTCTCCTGACCAACTGTGCCACCACTAGATCTTACCATGGGATAAAAGAAAACACCTTGGTAAAACAACAAACCTTAAGCCAGAATGTTTTTCCACCCCCAGTTCCCTTCAAAGACAACAAAACACAAGCTGGCACCAGCAAGCAGCAGGCAGTCCTATAGCTCTGCACCCCAGAAGCAAAGCCACGGCTTTGAGAGAAATGTTTCTTCCACTGAAAATTAGGAAGTCAAGCAAATGATGAAGCTTTATGAGTAAATATGTCAAAAAACAATTTTACATCCTGCTAGTCAATATTAGGGCACAGTATTTGGACTGCTTGTAACACAAACTAAGAGCTCTGTACAGCAGCTGAATGTAATAGTTTTTTATCTCTTTCTCTCTCTTCCATCACACTGCTATTATCCATCCCACCTTCACACTTAATTGAACCCTCTTGTTTCACATTGTTTTGAGACTGTGATTTGACAAAGATATTTTGTAGCAACAGTTTTCTGCACCACCAGAACAGGGCCCCTTTTATCAACACCCCTGTGGTACCTCAGAGTTTTGACAGGAAATCCTGTGAAACATGGGCAGCAAGCTTGTCCACCGGCACATTCTCACCATCATCAATTGGAAATGCTTACTTAAGAAAGCTTGCCAGTATGTTCCACTCAGCTCTGGCAGCACTAATGGCAATGCCGCTGATGGAAATGAGCACCGGGTAATTTACTAGAAGGGGTGCTGCTGCCACCCCTGAAAGTTTCCCCTCTCTTTACTGCCCCACTTCAGACTTGCTATCCCAAGGCAATAAAAACAAAACCTTCTGTTCATCACCTGTGAGAGAACAACTTGGCCCAGGGTAAGGATGGGCTGCCTTTCCTGGGGACTTCTGCCCTGTGTCTGCTCCCCTGTATCCTCCAAAAATCACAGAGAAAAGGAGAGAGCAAGCAGACACATAATGGCTAAAACACATCAGCAGTCATAACAACCTTTAGTTTTTTTGGCCTTGTTTTACTGTTCCGAATTAGGCAGGACACTAATCATGTGGGAAGAGGAAAAAGGAAGAAGAAAATGCTTAAGTATGTTGTTCTTTCCCAAATGCATCTTACTTTCTGGCAAAATATTCCAAATACAAAGTATCTATCAATAAAAAATTACGGTTTCCTTCTATTGGCCATTATTCTCAGCAAGCAACATTAAATACTGTTTTCTGTAAAAGCAAGTCTTCAAGAGATTCACTGATGCAATGGTTTAGCCTATCAAAAGGTTCAATAGAGTTCATGGTATCTCTTTTATTTGGGGATTGGACAGAAGCTGTGAAAATATTCAGAAAAGAAAAAAAAAATCAATACATATCAACTTTGGTAACAGCAGCAGTTGGCAAGTGTTCCTTCTTTGAATAAAGCTGTCAATATAGCGAAGAGCTTGAGGTCAAATTTCCAAAGAGAATTACCTTTCCAGACAAAAAAAATTAATGATTATAAACATTCTCCTTTGTTTCTGCCCCATCCCCACGTTCTGTTTTCCCATGGTAATTGACAGAGGCAAGCTGTCACTTTTATGCGCATGTTGTGAGCACAAAGAAGGGGAGTGTGATGTGATGGCAACCCTACTCTCCCTAGCTTGCCTGCTCATGCAACAAACAAACAAACAAACAAAAAACAACAATGAACACCATGCTAAATCCTTCGAGGAGGGTGAATAAAGCCCTTAATTTGATTGACTGTGCATAAAGCTATGGAGGAGTCCTCCACAGATAACTGCCACACTGGATCCTGGCACATATCCAGAAATCTGAAGCTCTGGAATTATATATGGTGGCATGTGTCAGGCCATCTCACTGCACCTAACAGTTGTCTCCAGCTTCATTTCAAGCTAATTAGCTGCAAATGTCACTTCAGAAAAATCTCCCCTTTTTGGGGATTTCACATACAGGACTCTAAAAAACATCAACACCTAACAGAGAACTGAGGAACTGGGAAAGTCTAGAAAATTCTGTATTAAACCAAGAATACCAACATTTATTAAAAATTAGTCAATGCTACCAAGTACTAATAGGACAGAATGAAAATGAAAATAGAAATAACTTAAAATAAAATAAAATCAGTAAGTGAACTCTGGCCAATGACAAACCTCATGGGTTTAACCTGATAGGCCATTAATATGAAAAGAATTCGACAGTTTACATAAGGGATGTGACCTAGTGCCAACAACCTCTGGCTTCTACATTTTCCAGATGGCAAGAGATTAGGCTAAAGTCTTTATGCTCATAAGAAGATTTTTTTTCCTCCATGGAAAAACCATAAAGGACAATTCTGTTCTAAACTTCAAGTCTCCTTCACAAATGCCTACTCAATTCTAGGCCTTAACTATATGTCTACTAAAAGAAGTGTTTGGGCCTGAAGCTGTGAATAACCAAAGAATAAAGAAAGAATAAAGAATAAAGAAGAATAAAGAAAGAATAAAGAAAAGAAAGACGAAGGCAAACCTAAGTTTAATGCTTGCCTTGAAAAAATATATTGACAAAAGCAGTGGGGGAGAGTTTGGACTATCATTAACTTAAAGGAAGAGGTTGGCAAGTTTCAGTTGTGGATGTGAACTTGTGAGTTTGATCTTGATGGACTTAAGAGGGGGAAAATGTGAAGCCTAGTTACATATTAAAAAATGCAGTTATGTTAAATTCAGCATGTACCGTTTTTCTCACTTTGATTTATACCCATCATTGACAAAGACTTTGAAGGACATTCCTGTTTAATATGGTAAAGAGCCACAGCACAGGGCACTGTCTCTGCTCTTCAAACGTTAATATGAAAAATTGTCCCTTGACAAAGCATGACACTATTTCCCATTAATTCCTGAAATACAGCAAAGAGGGAAACTGGAGTCTGAGGAAGACACGGATGATTAATCAAAGTGGACCACAAGGTAGAAACACACTTTGTGAAATGTTACTCTTGCAGACAGAAATTCATAACTGATTAATCAGATTAAACATTAAAAACAATAATCATAACATACTCTTTGGTGCCCAAAGTATCAAAAAGTCATCTGCAAGAGTTGCTCACTTCTCCCTCCAACCATCACAAAGTATTACCTCATTTCTTGCTTTACTGGCATTACCATAGTAACCTTTCCCCTGCAAGAAATATTCCCCAGGGGTACCACCCCCTCCAGCACATGCCTTCAACACCGTATGCTGTACCGTATAAACCAACTCGTCTCTGAAGACCTACAGTAAATTCAAGTATTCAACACACACCAGACCTCAGCCATTAAAGGATGATCTCCAAATGTAAGCTTAACAAGTGCTCTACACAGAACAGATTTTAAAGTGATCAACATTTTGGCTCAGTCCAAGATGTGGAGAAACAGAGCAACTATTACCATGACATTGCTTCCTTAACTAACCCCCTCTTCCACCCTGCCTTTGCTAAGGTCTCTTACACATGATCATCTTTCATTCTCAAACACATGAATTGCTAAAGATAAATTTAGAGTACTTTCCACATAACAATTGTGTCACTCAGACTTACATGCTAGAACAGTCCTGCAATCACATAACTTTAGAATGTTATTTAAGGAAGTGAGCTAAGAGGGTTACATCATAGTGGTAGGTTTTTCCTTGAATGTCCAAAAAGAAAAGTAAATATATAGAGAGAGAAAAAAAGCCCAATATAGATAATATACTTAGTGATCATTTTATAGATTTCCCTTTGGAAGGAGTAAAATCCACATTTTTGTTTGTAAAATTTGGGGAATGGTCAAAGACAAGAATTAGTAGTAAGGCTCAGGTATGTAAAAATATTTGCCATAAAGTGGTCTCTTACAAAAGTCAGGATTTTTTTTCCAGGCAAGGTCTTTTAGCATTTTGCACCAATTCTGGAATCTTCTGTGATTACTGAATTAGAAAAAACAGAGGGGTTTGACACACTCCTAAATGACATTTCTTTTCAGTCCCACTCTTGGCTGGTCTCAGACTACACCGATCCTATCCGTCAGATGGGCACAGTAAATCCTCCCAACCTCCTCTATCCACCTCCTCACTAGCAGAGACCTGCTCTGCATCACGTCAGAGGGGTAAATTGATTTCATGATGATTCAGAAACAAACTCATTCAAATGCTTTGCCCACTCTGCTGCTCCATGTAGCAGCCCCTTTGCTACTCAGTCCAAACCCAGCCATGAGACTTCCAGAGCTTCTACAATACAGCCTGGTATGGTCCCAGTAACTCAAGGTAGGTTTGTACACCTTTACTGGTAGGATTTTGTTTTAAACTCAGACTATTATAATCTAAGCATGATCATTTATTCCAAAAACCTCTGTGGTAGTAGTACCTTCGGTAAGTGCATCAAAGTGATGAAAAGCAAATAGGGGAGCAATTTCTTCAACTTGCTGAGCTTCAACTAAAAACAGACCACAAAGTTTCTGATATTTCTCAAATGCTTGGAGAGGATTTGATTTGTTTAATGAATAAGGAAAATTTAGAAGCACAGCACAGCAGAGGATGGAAGAAAGCCATACACATCTAACTGCTTTTAAATGCTCAACTTATTTATGTTGACAGTTTCTTTGCTGCTTTCAACAAAGTATTATGTGTGCAGTATTTCTGAATGCCCTTTGAAAAGAAAAATTTCTTCAGATCATCATGGAGACTCGGCTCCATCTCTGTGCTTTAAGCTCCTCCCCTTTTCCTTCAGGTATATCCCTCAGTTTCTACACATCCAGTTTTTTCTCTTTAATTACATTGTACTGCATTTCTACTCCATTCTCTAATTCATGACTGTTTATGTCATGATTTCCAGGCATACTCAGCAGAGAAGTGCAAAAACAGAAGAAAAGGAGGGTCTAAATTACTCCATGTCTGTAAGGAATTTTATAGGGAGAAAAGATCTGGTATTTGACTGCTATTGAGGGAGCACTAGATTCTAGAGATTAATGGGACAGCTGGAAATGCCTTGGATATATTTTGCCTTCCAGTTCCAAAAAACTAGTGTCTTTTAGGATTAAATGAGAAGATTCTTTCTTGACAGAAGGAGTTAGATTGTCAAAAAAACTAAACAAAAAGCCAAACTAAAATTCTACAAAAAACAATGCTAGTATAGTACAGCCTAACAAAGGCACCCTGATAACTCAGTTTATCCAATTAATTAATACATGCTTTGATACAAGATTCAGATACAATTCCTATGCAATCTAGACAGCAGTGCACATATTATCTGTAACAACTAACTAGAAGCAAGTAATACTAACAATAGCAAACCTCAGTTTTCATTTGCTAGCTTGTAGTGCTCTCTTAAAAAAAAAAAAAAAAAACCAGCTTTACTAGTAACTAAAACCCCTTTTTGTTGTTTTTTGGAGTGGCCAAGCTCAGGGCAAGACAGAGAGAGGCTTCTTTAAAACCTGGTAACAGATTGTAATAGGGATATGACCGAACATATCTTTGTAATCTAGCGTGCGGTGGCAGGGATAGCTGTGCATTTTACCTTGCAGATGTACAATTCTAGTCCCTTAATCAAAATGAGACTGAACAGATTCAAGAGCAGCAGAAATTAAAGTACATTAGGACACTGTTGTTGCTTTGTCTACTTCCTCTCCATGCCAGTAGCAGACACTTTCCCCAGATGGTATGCTAAATTGTGTTCACAGATCAAAAAGACAACAGGCCAATCAAACAGGTTTTCACCTCTCATTGCCAGCACTTCTTTTCAGGTCACAAAACCTAAGCCAAGATCCTCACTTTCAAAGCAGCAAATAGCATTCTCACTTCTTGTGTCCTTCAGAGTTCATCTGAAGCCATCATTCATATTTTGTTACTGTTTCCCTGAAAAAATGAATCACAAATATATGAACAGTACCCCCCTGGGATTCCGGCAAAGGGTTTGTTTGTGTATTTTTTACATAGATGCTGCTCATACAGCAGTGTTTTCATTACAGAAAAAAAGCACATCTGCCTTTGTCTCAAAGATAGCGATCCTGTCTGTTAAACCCCCAAGACATAATGCTGACAGAACCAGAGTTACAATTTGCCTAGTAGTGCTTGGAAATTAGAGCAGATCTTTGCAAGTGGGATGTTTCTATGATGTACCTAACATTCTGGATGGACTGTATCCAAAACCCACTTGTCCAACACAGAATAAGAAAGAATATAATTAAAAATACAATGAGAGATTAGCTTGGCCTCTCCCTACTTAGAAGAAATCTGAGCACAGTGTTTTGCCAAGTTTTGGAAAGGCAAAGATGATTTTATTTTAATTTGCTGAGCTCCACAAAGAGCTGCTTTTGTAGAGACTTAAAAAGAGAGATTAGTTGGGTGATCTTTAAATGTAAAATGTGTCCCTCAGTAGCTTTAGCCACAGAGCTCATCTCTCCTTTCTGAACAAAGCCTAATACCTTGCCAAAAGTTAAATTATATCATCGATGGAAATCACGGATCTTGTTTACCATCCAAAACCTGAGAAAAACCTCAGCATGTTGGAGCCTGAAACAACCTTAGGGCCCCATTTCAAAGTAGTGGGCTATGCTTTTCAATTGGGATTTGGCTGAAGTGGAGGCTGGGGACATCCTCTTCTAACTGCATAGGTATGCCTTTGATTAGAAAAGCATTGTTCTCTTTGTACCTACAAACACTTTGTTTTTAAAAGGAAAAAGTGAACTTCACTACTCCATACTAGCAGAAATCTGTGCTAAACATTTTGTAAAACTTAGGTTAGGCAAAAGACATATTCAAATTGTAAAGCGGCAAGCAAATTGATTTTGCACTAGTAAGCACACACCTCTACACAGACTGGAGTAGAGTGCTTAGTACGCCAGCTTCACAGCTAATCCGAGGGGAAGCTACGGTTCTCATTTCAATGGGTGAGATGTCTGGCAGAAAGTAACAGGCAGGCCTCCTACCTTCAACGATAACCAAAGCAAAATGTTTTGTTCAAGGTCAGCTCATTTTCAAGCCTTCTCTGTGCTCGAATGGCTCAGCTGCTCCCATGCATATCTTTGAAAGATCCCTGCCGTGAGCTGCAAAAGTCCTTCAAATCCACACCAGACTAAAACTGCAAACTCAGGATGAGGGGAAATTGAAACGGAGCAACAGCAGGCCCCAGGAGGCTACTGCAGCACCAGCTGCACTCTCTCTGTCTGTTTTAAAAGATGTAGAGTTTGTGATACCTTACATCTCACGTACAACTGTATTAAGCCTTAATTCTGTTGCTGCTTTGTTCAATAATTTTATGTGATGGTTATTTTCACTCTACCCTGCTTATAGCAACTGTAATTTAGGAAGAAGAGAATGCCTTACCAATTAAACACACGGAATTCTCACTCTTTAAGTCTTTGTTAATAAATCTTCCATGAGTTCAAAGTACATCATTGACTTACACAGAACACAAAAAGTGATCTTACATACTCTGGACAAGAAGTGCAGCAATGTATCAGTCCTGTCCTAAAGGCAACCTATTAGTCAACTACATAATCACATTCTCAAAGCTGCAAGAAGGAATATTAAACAACACAGACATGCAGGCAGCAGCTCCAGACAGCCACGCAGCAGCCAGAGTACTGCTTATTACTGAAGGTCCATGGATTTAAAAATCAAAAATGAAAAAAAACCTACCTATATAAATAACTTTAAAGTACATTAATCTCTGGATCAACTTTGTGCTGAAGTTCTATCCCTTAGTTGTATTAATTTCAGAATGACATTCGTAAAAATAACATTAAAAATATTTAATCTGCTTCTACTATATCTCTACTTTTTGAATGGTGATCTTTAGTTTCAGAAATTGTATTGCCACTGAAATATCACACTCTGTACACTATATGGCTTTGCAATGAAGGCATTTTCAAATAGTGTAGCACTTTTTCTGAAATCAAAACACACTTCACCTCACACTTCTGTGAGGTGAACAATTCATATCACTTCTAAAGAAAATGAGATACATGAAATCATTTACAGGAGACTCTGCACAGACACAGCAAAGAACATAAGAAGACGAGTCAAATATTTTCACTAGAGCCCTAGCAGGTTTTCCTTCTGATTTTTAAATCTTTACAACCTATGGGCAACTAAAAGAATGATTTTGTGCAGTTTTAGGCCATCAGAAATATTTATAGAAGTATTTCCCCACAGAAAAGAAACCCAGGATCTGTTCAAAACCACAAGAAGTAAAAAGGCTTCCCGATCTCATTAGTAATCAGTATTTTAACAGACTCTTCATTTTTTTTTTTTTTTCCTTATTCTAAGTTGCCAACTGACAAGTCAGGCTAGTACACCAAGGAAATATATTGATTTATATTTGCAACATTATTCTAAACTTTCTTTAATATAGCTACTACCAGAATCAAAATCCTGATTTTGTGCAAGACAGATCCAACATTGCTGTTCCTATTATCCAAACTAATCTGTGCACACCCAAAGTAAAAAAAAAAAACCTAAAACAAAACCAACCTCTTCTCTGTGAAAGCATCTACAGCATTTCTTCCATAGTTACAAACAGATGCTTAATGACTGCTTCCTTGCAAGTTTATAAAACTTACAAAGCAATTGCAGTAATGCCAGGTGCATAAGTACAGACCAAAATTAGCAACAGAAGAAAGGAAGCTGTTGTTACCAATTTTGCATAACACTAGAATAGTAAGAACTGAACTAGGCTCCTCTAAGCTCCTTTCAGAGACCCCCAGTGGTATCAGGTAACTTAAAACTATCCCTTCCAGCACATTGTTTTCCCACTTTACTAACAGTCATGATCAGGACTTAAATTAGACAGCTTGCTCCCTAGCTCAGTTCAAAAAGACTGTTTACTACTGAATTGGAAATTTTATTGCATATGGTGAAAGCATTCTATTGTAAAACAACAACAAGCTTAACTGCTCCAGAGATTTTGCTTTGAAAAAAAAAAAAAGCTCCTGTAAAATTGCTGTTTCTTCGCTTCTGTATTACTACAGATAATTACTTCACAGCCATGGTTTCCTGTATTAAAGAAGTACAAGAGACACAAAACATAGTTCATAAACAGCTGTCCAGTCATTTTAAACAACAGGAAAGGAGAATTTTGGCTTTTTTGGACAAACAGCTCAAATAGCTTACAGTCAAGATTCCTTTTATGGTTTCAAAGAAGAAAAGGACTTGCCATGCTGTATCTACCCCATCATAAGAAAGTAGCTGGGTACTTCCTGAGGTGTAGATTAATTCTTCATATCTTATACACCCCTAAAATACTTCAGTAGAGGAAAGGAGGTGCAGAAAAAGAGTTTATCATGCTCTTTTTGCAGCTTTTCATTATTTGAGTAAACATATCACATCTTCAGAAAATAAAACAGAAACAACAGCTGAACCACAACTTCAGCTTGCCAAGATCTACAGTATGTGACAGATGATTAAAATAAAATAGGGTTAGTAAAGCTGAAAGCTTATCCAAAATAATTCAGCAGAAATGCCTCATTTCTTGGTTTGCATACATTTCTATAGGAGAAAGGGAAAAAAAAAAAAAAAAGGAACTTTTTGGGATGATTTACATTTGCAAAGAGAGGCAAAATGAAAGCTGAGGGGACTGAAAGCAACTGTTAAAAATAATTATCTTTCACAGAAATCTCTACAGATTCAAATATGCAGATGCTGTTGGCTGAACCTGCTTAGGAAACATTGCCAATCAACATGTGGCTTTTGAGAAAAAAGAAGCCTGCTTCCAGAAAGGTTTTATCCCAAGAGAAACTCCCTCCACAGTATAGCCCTGGAGAAACTATGTACTAACAATTAGTAGGAAATGGAATCTGGAAACACACCACTTTGAATAAGAAGAATGACATTAGTCAGGTAATAAATAAACATAAGATACCACTTAATATGAAACACATTTATGCTATCCTAAATGACATAGTTTAGGAGCAATCTGATCCAGAAATGTATTTTATGCTTTTCAATGAGCTGCTGCAAGTTGGGACAAATACATCATTACTTCAAAACTCCTACAAAAAGCTTTGCCTCTTGCTAATCTTTTGTTCCTGAAGGAAAAACCCGAGCTATCATTCCCAATATGTAAATCACAATGAAATTTCTGCAGGTTTCATTTTCTTCATCATTTCAGATGTGCAAGTCCTCAGCTTTTTATAGCTGCATTCTCAGATAATTTTAGCAGGCCATTTTAAAAAAATCACATCTGAGAGAAGTACTAAGAATGAGTAAGCTGTTTGTAAACCCCATAAAAAGATTTCCAAGGTAAATTGCACTTTTTACTGCTTTCATGAATAAAGATAATTTGGAGAAAGGAAATATTCAGATAGACTATATACTTGACATAATAAAAACACCATGTTAATCCAGCATCACATAAGAAACCTGCAGCAGAAACATATTTAATGACACAGCATGTCCTGGAATATCATACTGCAGGTGAAAAAGGTAAAAAGAGTATGACAAAATTAGTAACAACATGAGCTCCAAGCTACTCAGCCAAGTTCCCATCATTAAATTTGCAATACACACAAGTTTTTATACAACTCACTGTTGCAAGCTGAGCAGCAGATCTCAGGACCTCTCCTGCAAGAGCCAAAAACAGGGGTGCACTAACACCCCAGTAAAATATTATTTCCAGGTTATACTCCTAAGAAAAAAGGTCTCTGTGGGTGCCCAGATATCCAAGGCTTAAGAACTGTCTGCCAAGGCAGCAGGTAAGAATCTCTCAAAATATGACACCTTACAAGCCTTTCTTGTTTAAAGTGTATCTTCCTCAGCCTGGACACCAACGTTCTTAAAAACCCAAGGCTGGTCAAAAACAGGAGAGCAAACAGAGGCAGCTTCTGGGTGTGGATGCTGAAAAGCTGCAAGCAGAGGGATTTTCTCAGGTTCTTAAAAGTATTCGGTGAGAGTCCTGCCTTTCTCATGAATGTTATAAAAAACAGAAGGATGTTTTTCGTAAGCTAGACTAACGTGGTGTTTTGCTAAATTCTGTTTATGGTACATAGGAAAAATATTTTTAAATGGGTGTTGTAGGACTTTAGCCAATCCGCCTAGGAGATGGGTGATCACTGACCAATCACCCTATGGGGCTAGGGGATATAAAACGGGGTTATAAATTAATAAAGTTGCTTCTTTTGCCTGCTCTTGCTGAATTTGTGTGTTGCTGCATCTCTCCACTCACGGTATAAACAGCGACATCTGGGAGGAACGTGAGGAACAGAAACCTGTTGTTTTGGACTTGCAGTCTTGAGGATGAGGACAAGAGAGCAGCCAGTGTTACAGTCTGCTTGCCTGCACAAGAGGCCAGCTCTCCCTTCAGTTTTTTGCCCTGTTGTGTTGCCCTACACTTAAATCACAAAAGGCTCATGAGACAGGACAAGAAGATTTTGGAGTTGGAGGAACTGAGGAAGGGATACAATATCATGCAGATTTTTCTTCTTTTTACAAGTGATGCTCAAGTTCTTCCCATAGTCATACTTCCCTTATCCTGTTTTCACTGCGCTGACACTAATCCACCTTGAAATTGGCTGATTCTGCCCAAGCCATGTTTACACGGAAGTAAGTTTCATCTGGTTGTCCTCATTCAGAGACCAGTTTCTGCTCTGTGGCAGGAGAGATTATTAAAAACCATATATTACGAGAACATGCTTTAAAGTGACTCAACTTAGAAAGATAACTGTATTATATAAGTCTTCCACTCCCTAGGTCACAGAGAGGGAGAGGTAGCAGTAAAAATCTCAAATGGAAATTGCTTCCTAAATATATTATCCTCCATAAAAGCCATTTAGCAACTGCTAGTACCGACAAGACAAAGGAAAAAGATAAAGAGTACATGTGACAGGACAGAGTAAGGAGCAGTATGGTGGAGTCATTTGCATTATTACACTGAACATTAACCACAAGAAGGAAAAAAACACATGGTCCTGGTTTTGCACAAACATCCATTATGTCTAGTAATTTCAGTGATCACTCTTGTGGAGCAAGTCCTTTGTCTCCATGGCACAAATGCATACGCCATTCTTGTTTTTATGGCACAGGCAGCATTTTGTTGACCAGCTCTGCTTCCAAATTCCCCTTTGTTTGGAGGAGAGGGGGAAAAATTTTTATTTTCTCCTTTGATAAGCGATATGTGCAGTCTCACATGAGGCCTTAAGCTATACACAGAACCTACAGCTGCTAGCATATTTTATGTCAGAGAATACATAGCTTTATATCAGCAGACTTCGGTGCAACACATACTCTTCCACCCATGTTTTGGGTAACACTTTCCCACTTACAAGAACTCCAGCAGGCAGAAGGAGGAGCATTTTTTTTTTTGCTGTTGTTTCCTCATTATTCTAAAGCATTAAGAAATAGCCAACCTTTAATTCCTTGTTTATTCATTGCTTCTGCAACTACTACTAATCAAAGAATGCAGGATTTCACTCAAGTCACCTTTGTTAGGGTTCATTCGCACCACAATTCCTCCAGTAAGTAAACCAAAAGTTATCTTTATCTTTCCCAGTTGTCAATTCCTAATTTCCTAGACCTATGAGCCAAGACAGAAAACATGAAGTGTTACTGGTTTGTTTTACATCCATTCATCTTGGACAAAAAAAGGGAAAGACACCAGTCACACAGGAGGGAGTGTAATCTATGCCTTCTTATACATTACATTTCAAATAAAATCTAAACTGATACCATTTTCCATCCCAAATAACAGGTATCCAAATTTAAAATATTTGTTCATTTATGAGTTCAACAGCTTTTCAGCCTCCTAAGCCATGGAGATGATAATTCTATGCAAAACCCCCCATCTGTAGTTGCTACAGCAGTATCTTGAATTCAGGAATAAATGCAAAGCCATAATCTGCCTACATACATATGCACTGAGCACTTGCCCAGGCACATTTCTTCAGTTGAGTAAAATGGGCAAAATGAAAGCAGCGCCTCAACAAATTCTGCAATAGCAACCATAAACTAAAGAGGGAAGACACACATCAGAATCCAGATCCTGAGAATAATTGCTATTAAGGTGATATACGGAGGCTGAGGCACCCCATATTTATTCCTGCCCCTCAAGAGGTATTTCCTAAAATTACTGTAATTCCAAGAGGTCCTTAACAACAGCAAGAGTCAATGAAGATAGGGAAGAATGCACCAACTTGCCAAGAGGACAGCAAAAGACCCTTTGGACTAATCTGTAAATGGGATCCAAATAAATCCTGTCCCCTGAGGACAGAGGGAGACACAAGTATTACCCACCCACAACAGGCCTTAAGAAAAAAATATTTCACAGAAACCACATAGCTCATCAAGCTTAAAAAAGTAATCAGACCAAACTGCAGAGCGTTACCAAACCCTAAAAATATATTTGAGCTTCATAAATGCAAACTGAATTTGACCCTTCTTCTGGGATGCATTTCTTCTTCAAAATCTTTAAAACTCTAAGGGCAACACTGAGAAGGATGGGATTCTTGAAGTGCTTTAAGAAATATACTCAAATGCCTGTTAGATAAAGGAAATTTATAGCTCACTGTCCAATATCAATGTCCCAGGGCTCTCTTTGCAAGCATGAGTACTATTTATGTTACACAAACAAATCTACTGAAAAGAAGCTCACAGCTCCTTTACTGTTAGCAACAGACTAAAAAAAAAAAAAAATCCCTATCACCAAAAGATGAAATTAAATGCAGTCTCATTTTTAGCTCCTATAATATATTGCTACTTTCTGAAATAGATGTCAGTATGTAAATTACACAGTTGTGCACACTTTCTCAGCTACATCAAGAGTTAATTAAATGGCAACACAGCTAAGATTATTTCTCCAGTACCTCAATACTTGAAGGGACTGTCACTTTGAGTATACAAATTGATTCAGTCTGCACACCATGTGCACACAGTTCATACTGGATTTCAGTCCACAGACAGCAATGATGAGTGTATCTCTGCCTGTCTCTCTGTCAAGAACATAGCAGGGACCATGGTAGGGAACCAATTGAGATGTAAGGTAGAGAGGAATCCAGTGTGCATCATTTTCAACTGCAAAAAGAGTATTAACAGTGATTAACAAACCTTTAACCCACTTGCTCCAGAGCTCCCTGGTCCTTCTCAAATAACATGGAGACAAAACCTCTGAAATAGATCCAAACAAGAACATAGGCAGGGGTTGAGCACTGTAATTCACCACTGCAGGGAGGCAAAAAATTACCACCTTTTATAACAAAGGGCTGAGGGCACTGACAGATGTCTCTGACAAACCATGCTGGGACAGCTGAATACCAGCTGTCTGCCTGCCCCTCCATCACTGAGTAACCTCCCAGCTATCTTCACTCACAGTCTTCAGTGCAGTTGCTCTCCACAGCACCTCAGACTAATGCAGTGACCTGTGAATGGGGAAGAGGCACACATTCCCTTTTAGCACTTAGACGCAAAGCTGGTAATCTCTGGCAGAGGGGTAAGTGAATACATCACACTGATCAGGCAAGTAATTTTGAGTGAAGGGGTGAAGCAGGATGGGGAAGTAAGTTATTAAAATTAACCAGAGAATTGTTACATTGCAACTCTCAGACCCCCAAATCTCTGACTGCAGGAACTGTCTGATACTCATGCAAAAATAACTTGTCATGTTGCGTGTTCATTCGTATTGACCTAGGACAGCATACTGCACAGGACTGCAGAGTGCAAGAGGAAAGAGAATCCAGAGCAGAAACAAAGGCAACCCGCCCACTGGATGAGGTGAGTAATCATCCACAATGCAAGGTGAGGAATTGATTTCCAAAAACTGATTTCAGACAATGACCATAGTGTTTACCTATCAGTGGAACAACCAAGTATTCCTTAAAGAAAGGGATTATGTCAAGCAAGTAAGCCAGAGATGTCTTTATTTTCTTTCTTCTTGTAAACATACTATCATTTAAAAGATAACCAGTTTAAGCCTACATCAGAAGGAATGGATGGCTGGGAAACAGATGAAAGTAAGATTTACCTTCAGTTACTTGGTACAGACTAAGTGTGAACACAGGGGATAAAAGCAGAGAAAGGTAGGAAAAGGTATGTACATGTAGGGTGTGAGAGAAAGAAAATTTAACCTTGTGCCAAACACTGCAATGTGATTATCTTGCAGCTGCAGGTCTTGTACTTGAAGTGACAACATACATTAAGATCAGGTCCCCAGTGCCCTTTGACCCTTCTGGAAAAATAAATCATCACTTGACCCTCACATAGTATTCATCTTGGTCTATCAGGCTTTCTTTTCAGATTTCTGGAGACACAGGCTATCTGTTCATGCCAAATCCACTCACAGCTAAAAGCCATTACATATTCCTAGGCATTCAGTTTATAATAGTGAACAAGATACTGAGTGCTACAGATTTAGAGGTAGCCAAAATATTGAAAATATTTCCATCCAAGAGATACGGATATTTGAGTATTTTGTGTTTGGAGGCTCTAGTTTTCATGAGTTTTATTGAAATACAGGCGTACTTCTCTTGGCAGGGTGGCATGTTTCTGCTATTAGGCAACTGAAAAGCAATTGCAGGACTTGCCCCACATGATCAGCTTCCTTATTACTGACAGCAAAACGTACACTGAATGAGGCATAATAGAGGAACTTGGCTTTAAAATTGTTGTTAAGTTCTCTTACACAGTTGGGCAATTTTATGAATATGGTAATAACTATAACCTTTAGAATTCATGAGAGGAACAGCAGATGGAATCTAATTAAGAGAGAAAAATTATTAATTCATCTTTTTAGGGAGTGGGAAAGGCAACAACTCTTTGCAAAGGGAGGTCCTCCATGTCATTTAATAACTGTAGAAACAACTAACTAGAGCAGGGACTCATTGAGATATAGATACATCTCACACAGGAGGCCAAGATCTATTACTTGCAGCTGAATAGACAAGAAACAAGAATAACAGCAAACAGAGGCACTTTTTTGACCATACATGAGTTCTGTGGTCTGACTGCATCCTCAGCTTTAGCATACACAAAAAGACAATGCAGAAAATTATACTTCAAGCTGCTGCAGTTACCTTCAGCTCAAACTTCATTAAAATCTCTTAAGAACTTAAACTACTCTGTCCTTCTAACAGATACTAACAAGGCAGCAGACACGTCTTCATTGCTGGATAGACAGCTTAGGGTACAAGACAGAGTAGGAGGCATGAGTAGGTTTTTCAGGATCTCAAAAAATACTCAGTTTTCTTATTAAGCTTCAGCCATGTCGAGATGGAACCCAGACTGTGTTTTATTTGTAAAAATGTTGATAGGTCAAGGAGGAAAAAATAAACAAGGCAGAATAGCTCATTCCCAGACAGATCCTTCATATTCATCTTCTCAAAAATTACTCGGCAGGATCTGTACCCGATACTCTTTTCTCACACTTTAGCGTAGAAAACAGCAAATATGCAGATATAGATGATTTATTCCTTTTATTCCAGCAGTGCTGGGTTTAATTCTAAGGCAACTTAAGGTAATGATGAAGTTTAAGTAAAAGCATGAAAAAATAGGTGAGAGATGAAAGCCACACAAGGTCTTTCCTTCATTCCAAGAAATGCTTTTAAGGCACGGGGGAAGGGCGGTCTAAGTGGGGCAGGGAGAGTAGGAAAGGAGTGAGAAGCTAAAGAAAGACACATACACACAAAGAAACCACACAGATTCTTCTTAGTTAGTCCTTATCCAGGCCCATTGAACAATATTAGCTGGAGATGAAAGGAATGTTTCACAGGAGACAAGCATGTGTTACTACATCCAGTCAGGCAAATAGCAGTGCCAGCGGAAAAAAAATCCATAAAATGTTCATCGCTGATAGTTATTCAACACCCACCCCTGTCACAATAGCCTAAATAGACACCACCCCTTCACAGTAGCATAAACATACACAGTTGTGTACACACATTTTGGGCGCATGTGGTGCATGTGCTGTTTCCTCTCTGTGGCACAAAGCACTTTTTCAAGTCTGCCTCCTTATTTCTACTTTAGCTTTCAACTCCTGCTGAGGACACCTCTCCCCCTTCCCACCCCTTTAACAGTTCTGCCCCCCTCCCTCTCACTCATATTTCCTTCAGCTCTTTAGCAAAAGCTGTAACTAGGGAAATTAACATATAGTTCACAATATAACTTCTTCACTTAGACATAAACCTGCAGCAAGAATATATTTCAACTTAGCTATCTGCTTACTATAAGGTTTTTTCTGAGTCCTGTTTTCTGGAGTTTGTGGTTCTTTTGGTTTTTTGGGGGTTTTTGGTTGGTTTTTTTTTGTTTTTTTTTTTTATTGGTTGGTTGTTTCCTTGGGTTTTGTTGTTGTTGATTGTTTGTTTTGTTGTTTGGTGTTTTTTTCACAGAACTGATCTGGTGCATGTGCTGATAGATTCACTGAAACAATATGCTGTATCCTCGCGACAAAGCACAAAACCGAATCAGAGCGTAGACACTCAATCTTGACATCAAAATCACAGAAATGAAAAACAGTCCAGCACTCAGGTTAAGTAAAAAGTGAGATCAACTCTGTCCCTAAAGATTGTTGCTTGTCCACAAAACACTTATCAAGCATGATGATCTTACCAGGCACAGAAGTGAGGCCAGTCAGTCTGCCTGGTAAGATCATGGAGCAGATCCTCCTGGAGGCACTACTGGGGCAGATGAATAATGATGAGGTGATTGGCTACGACCAACATGGCTTCACCAAGGGCAAATCATGCCTAACTAACCTGGTGGCATTCTATGAGAAGGTCACAACATCAATAAATGGGGGAAGAGCAACCAATGTCATTTACCTGGACCTGAGCAAGGCCTTTGACACTGTCCCGCATGACATTCTGGTCTCCAAACTTGTGAAATATGCGTTCAATGGATAGACAATTCAGTGGGTAAAGAACTGGCTTGATGGCCACTCCCAAAGAGTGGCTGTCAATGGGTCCATATCCAAGTGGAAACCAGTGACAAGTGGAGTCCCTCAAGGATCAGTACTGGGACCAGTCTTGTTTAACATCTTTGTCAGCAATATGGACAGTGGCATTGAGTGCACCCTCAGCAAGTTTGCCAACGACACCAAGCTGTGTGAGTTGGCTGACACGCTGGAGGGAAGGGATGCCATCCAGAGGGACCTTGACAGGCTGGAGGGGTGGGCCCATGCCAACCTCATGAAGTTCAACAAGGCCAAATGCAAGGTCCTCCATCTGGGTCAGGGCAATCCCAAGCCCCAGTATGGGCTGGGCACTGACTGGCTTGAGAGCAGCCCTGAAGAAAAGGACCTGGGAGTGCTGGTGGATGAGAAGCTCAACATGAGCCATCAGTGTGCTCTTGCAGCCCAGAGGGCCAATCGTATCCTGGGCTGCATCAAGAGAAGCGTGGCCAGCAGGTCGAGGGAGGTGATTCTCCCGCTCTACTCCACTCTCGTGAGACCTCACCTGGAGCACTGCGTCCAGTTCTGGAGCCCCTATTACAGTAAGGATATGGATGTGCTGGAATGTGTCCAGAGAAGGGCCACGAGGATGATCAGAGGGCTGGAGCACCTCTCCTATGGGGACAGACCGAGAGAGTTGGGGTTGTTCAGTCTGGAAAGGAGAAGGCTCCAGGGAGACCTTATTGTGGCCTTCCAGTATCTGAAGGGGGCCACAAGAAAGCTGGGGAGGGACTTTTTAGGCTGTAGGGCAGTGATAGGACTAGAGGGAATGGATTAAAACTAGACATAGGTTGATTCAGGTTAGACATTAGGAAGAATTTCTTCCCCATGAGAATGGTAAGACACTGGCACAGGTTGCCCAGAGGGGTGGTTGAAGCCCCATCCTTGGGAGTTTTTAAGCCCAGGCTGGATGGGGCTGTGAGCAACCTGCTCTAGTGGGAGGTGTCCCTGCCCATGGCAGGGGGTTGGAACTAGAAGATCTTTAAGGTCCCTTCCAACCCTGACAATAATATGATTCTATAATAAGATCCATTTCAATGAATGTTAAACAAGAGATTTTCTATGGAATAAGAAATATTCTTATATGTGTATATTCTATTCTTATACATGGAAATTCTACTTTTACAACTGCTAAAGCAGAAAACTGGAGATTCTTATATTTCTGATAAGCTGTGGACTGAGTTCATGCCTCAACAGAATTTTTAAAATAAGACTAGTCAGAATGTGTGTATATACGTGCTGTCCTCTAGTATGAAACTGCACAGGGACTACTCTTTATTTTACATGATTTTGAAAAGAGGAAAAAAGGTAACCCTCCTGCTGTATGTTAACAAAACCCCACTGCTGTACTTTACCAAAACAAACACTGAGACAGTTGCAAAATATTGGGAGGGTAGGGAGGAATTTGAGGTATATTATCTTAAATAAAAATATACACAGATAGATGTCTTGGCAACATGGAAACAGCAAATGCTATGAAATATGTTAGCTTTACCAGTCACTCCAAAAAGTCCAAATTCCTTGTTAAAAAAAGTAGATTAAAATTAAAAATTGTCACTGTTAACAGTAAGTAGCATACAGATGACACACCTACTGTCTGTACTAAACTACAGTTCAATACCGCAGCTGCCTCCATCCCAGAAGACACGTGTATTCACCCCTAAGCTCAACTTCCCACTGTCATGCCAGCAGCAGTCATCACATGCACAGACTTCTGTGTTTCTCTGACATTTCACTAGGCAGCCCTTCAAATTCATGAAAAAACACGTATGAGGCACCTTAGGCCACCTACAGGTTCTTCTGCTTGCTTTCTCTGAAATTCAGTGTTCATTTAGACTTGAATCTGTCTAATTTTTCACATCCTTGTCTGTGGGCAAGCTCCAACCCTCCCCCCAAAAGTCTTCCAGAGGTGTCCCAAGCTCCCTCTAACCTGCGGGTTCTCTCTCACAATGCCTGACTGATCTCAGGGTCCATTTCTGTCATACATTTCTCTGATCTCTATCAGCAGATATTTCCTGGCAAATGCATCCAAGGCCCTGCTAGCCCTCACTATGTTGTTTTCCTATAGGACTACTGCAAGGACTAGAGCTTATTTTACTCTCCAGGAGCCTGACTCTCCCTTGTATCCCCACTTCTGCCTGAAGCTCAGATGAAGCCAACAGGACTATTTGCTTGATAAAGAAATGGATGTTCAAAGCCAATTGCATTATTCTTTGCCATTAAAGAATGACTTCTGTATTATTTATTTCAACATAATGGAATATGATGAAAGCAAAATTAAGAAGCACAGCTCACTTTCTTCTAATGGATCACTTCTTTTGAGAAATGGGAGAACCTGCATAAGACTGCACTAAGCCCTGAGAGATGCATTACACAAACGCATCACATATCATCATAGCAGGAATCATCTTTCTGAAAATAATTTTCATACAAACTGTGGACAAGATCAAAAAAATCTTAACTAGTCCTCCTTCTCCTTCTCCACTCAACCCTTATCCCCCATCCCCCCTCAAAAAACTCCTTAAGCCACCAAAGCTAGGAAATTACAGGAAGAGAGCATATGTAGACATACCTCCAATTTTCAGTGGAAGTGGAGCTTTGATAGGACTGACAGATTTTTGCAAACAGATGTACATAGATGGCAAAATAGGTTTTACTCCAATACTGTAAGTCAGAGCCAATAATGACCTGAAGGCAACTAGATGCAATGCCATTTATTTCTAAGACCTCAATATAAAGTGCATTAATTTGGCATCATTTCTTGTTCTGGGTGGGGCTTGGTTGGGGTTTTTTGAGGAAATGCCATGGGAATCCTTTAGATCCTTCCTAAACATAGGCTAGAGAAGTTTTCAACTGACATGGACACAGAATCATAGAATGGTTTGGGTTGGAAGGGACCTTGAAGATCATCTTGTTCCAACACCCCTGCTATTGTCTGGGACACCTCCCACTAGACAAGGTTATTCAAAGCCTTCAACACTTCCAGGGAAGAGGCATCCACAACCTCTCTGGGCAACTTGTTGCAATGTCTCACCACCATCACAGTAAAGAATTTCTTCCTTACATCTAATCTAAATCTACCCTCTTCCAGTTTGAAACTGTTATCCCTCATCTAATTACTACATTCCCTGACAAAGAGTCCCTCCCCATCTTTCCTGTAGGCCCCCTTCAAGTACTGGAAGGCCTCTATAAGGTCTCCCCTCAGCTTGCTCTTCTCCAGGGTTGAACAAACCTCAGCTCTCTCAGCCTGTCCTTATAGAGGGGGTGCTCCAATCCCTGATCATCGTCATTGCCCTCCTGTGGACCCACCTGAGCAGGTCCATGTCTTTTGTATGCTGGGAGCCCCAAAGATGAACACAGTACTCCAAATGGGTCTCAACAGAGCAAAGCAGAGAGGCAGAATCACCTCCTTCGAACTGCTAACCATGTGGGTTTTTTACACAGTCCCAGATGTGACTGTCTTTCTGGTCTACGAGTACACATTCCAGACTCATATTGAGCTTTTCATCCACTAGTACCCCAAAGCCCTCCACAGAGCTGCTCTCGAGCTCTCAAGCAACTCATCATGCAGCCTGTGTTTGTGCTTGCACTGACCCAACTCAGCTGAAGGACTTTGCATTTGGCCTTCTTGAACTTCATGAGGTTGGCCCTCCTCTCATTGGCCCACCTCTCAAGCTTCTCTAGGTTCTTCTGGATGGCATCCCTTCCCTCCAGCATGTCAACCACACCACTCAGCTTGGTGTCTTCAGCAAACTTGCCAAGGGTGCACTCAATTGCATTGTTCATGTCACCAACAAAGATGTTAAAGAGCACTAGTCCCAGCACCAACCCCTGAGGAACTCCATTCATCACTAGTTCCACTTGGACATCTAGCTGTTGACTGTGACTCTTTGAGTACGACTATCCCGACAATTCCTCATCCACCAAGTGGTCCACCTGTCAAATCCATGTCTCACCAATTTAGAGACAAGAATGTTGTGCAGAAATGATAAATTACTTTGTTGAGTTTTATGATACAAAATTTGTACTTAGGAGGGATTAACCTAATTGGACAAGCAGGAGAAAGCTGCTCTGAGTCGCTCTATACAACTCTGAGTGAAAGGAAGTGTTATCTCCCCTGCTTTTAGAACACTCTTTTCTGTAAAAGGAAATACAGATTCAGACTTTGTAGGAAACCTCATCTTAAAAATCAGCAAGCAAATGCAACATCACCATCTTTGGTAGCTGTAATATTTGCACACTTCAACAGGTCCCTGTGAAAAGGGCGTTGAGATCTCATGAATTACTAGTAAAGTGTGATTTTTTTCCCCTGAATCATGCACCCCATGTATTTCTTTTTTTTTAACTTCTTTTTATATTAGGAGATTTGTATACATATTAAAAAAACAAAATCAGCCATCCCAAAATTTATCTCCTGGACAAGCTCTGACCACATTGTCTTAAGCAGATCTGACCTGGAAATACTTTTCTGACCCATGCAGTCATCAGGTTTCAGTCCCATTTGCCTTCTTACCTTCAAAATAATATGCCCTCTTCTTCCTGTCTGAGACACCTGGAAGTTGATGGTCCATTGACAGCTGCCTGAATCAGTTTATTCTTTGTTAACTGTTTACTTTGGATCAAATGAAAGCAAAAAGGAAACGGAAAACAGCCCCACTGGGAGAAGACTCATGTGGGACAAATTAGGAGCCACTGTAAGATTTAAAAGTCTGGGGGAAAAACAGGACTAACTGGAGGCAGCTGTCAGGATGTGGTTTTTCTGTTTAGATTCTTCCCCTTCCCTGCCTTAACCCCCTTATGGATATTATGAGAGAAAGCATGTATATGTGTGTATGCACAAGCAAAAGCAAGTGAGCAAGCATGCAGCACTGACCCCTCTACTCCACACAGAAGGCATGAGAATATAATGTAATCTGTGTGAGAGAGGCAACATGATCATAGAAATCAAAATGGGCAGAGACACTTATTTAAGAAAAAGTGAACTATTTTATTACCCAAGCATCATATTGTGCTATAAAATTGCAGCTTTAGGACATCACTTTTAATTATTCCGTGAGCTGCAGTCTGGAACTGGAAACCTAATGCTCCACTTTGGTTTTGTGAATGGCAGTCCTGTTGCTGGAATCAAACTTTCATTTTACTCCCTCATCCACCTACCCCTCTGAATACCAAAATGCCAACTGTTAACAAGGCACACTGACATGTACAGAAGTGTTGCTTCAGAAAAAAAAAAAAAAAAAGAAAAAAAAAAAAGAATCTCAGTAGTTTCAGTGTTAATTTTAACACACAGTAAGTAATGCATACATGGTACCAATAATGCAAAAGATAAAGAAAATTTCATCCCTTGGAGGAATTCTTCCCTTTCACACCTTCTCATGATTACCTCCCCACTTACTATTGTAATATTCCACTTACTGCAATGCACTCAAAAAGAACAAGTTCAGTAGCTACTGTTAAGGTCCCCATCCCTTACCACAAACTTCACCTTCATGTCATATCAGCTCAGGTCATTTTAGGGTGAGATGAACACCAAAGTCACAGATAAGAGAAGAGGAGACAGAAGGAACAAATGAATGGGAAACAGCACAGGCTCCTCATTCCAGTGGACAGCTGACAATCCCCAGTTCCTCCAAATACAGTTCTGTCTCTTCCCATTTTTATTCTCCACCTTTTCTCTGCCTCATATTGTCCCTCCATGCTTATTCCACCTATGAAGCCATAAGCAAGAACTGCACAGAAACCAAATTATACAAGAGTCAAAGAACTCCCCTTCACTATCTCTGTTCCTTTTGAGAAGGAATACATCAGAAAAGGTGATTTGACTCCACGGGTGATCAACATATTTAGATGCAAAAGAGCATAAAAAGTTTTAAGAGCAATCACAGGAAAACAAAACAAGTGCCTGTCCAAAGCTATCAGCTGCAATCAAGAATGGTTTTCCTTTAACTGTTCAAATGGTTTGACTTTCCCTGCTGAATGAATCAGAGATGTTTTAGTGTGCGTTTCACAGTCCACATTTTCTGTGTCATTATGTGCTTTGGTCCTAGTTAGCCAGTGTATTATTGCATTAAGCACTTCAACAGCTGATGCTAACAAAGACAATACAGTATGCCTTTCTGACATCCAGCAGTCACCTAAAATTAGGTTCTCAGTTCACTGTGATGATGTCCACAAGACAAATGAACAAAAAAATAAGAGGTTTTCTCCTTCAGTGAAAGTGGCAAGAAATTCTAACTTCAGTATCTCCAACAGCAAGCTACTTGGAACCCCAGTCAGAGTCTGCTCCTCTGTTTGTTTCTGTCTGCAGTTAAATATATTCAGATTTACTTTGAAACAAATGATCATGCTTTCAGTTCAGTCCTCAAACACAAATTTTTTAAGTAAAAAACCCAGAAGACATAAAGTATCTAGTTTATGGTGAAAAAGGAAGGTTAGAAAGACTTTTTTCTGAATGTTTTGCTTTCATATCCTTTGTAATAAACAACAGAAAGAATGCTCAGAGCTAATGATCGCATTTTATTCACCTAGCTCCCAGTTTCTTGAGAAAGTTAACTAACTCATGAGCCCACCATAATACCCTTGATGACTTTAGGCAGGAAAAGTATTTCTCTTTGCTCAGAACACGTATAACAGAAAAGACTGTTTTACACAAAAAATGATGGGTTCTTCTTCCAGTAACTGCCATTCCTACTGTTATTTTTATGATGCAGGAGTAATTCTAAAAGATCTAAAATGTATTTTTTGAATTGCCACTCTAAAGTGATGGCTAATAACTTCTGGGAAGAAAAAGAGAGCACCATTTTCTGCATACTCACACTGGAAAACACCATGGCCTTTCAGTATTTTTAGTACATGTATTTATATAAACACATTCACCATCACAGGGTGCAACATTAAACAAAGCACTCTGCCACACTTTCAATTAAGACTTGACTGACAGTCCAAAAAACCAGGATGAGATGCTGAGCTATCCCTACTACCCTGAAGTAAAAAAAAAAACAAACAAACAAACAAAAAAACAAAAACAAAAAACCCAAAACAAGGCCCAAAATCAAGAGAAAACCAAAAAACCTTCACAAAACAAAACCCCATAGTTGTCTTAGCATTGTTGTCACATGTATTTATTTTCCAAGATGTTTACAGGCAGCTAAGGTTGCAACCTGAAAAGATCTTGTCTTCTGACAAAGCAAATTTCAATTTTTGTAGACAGTTATGCCCATTTGTTGCTACATTAAAGGCATCAACTATTACTTGTCTGCATGAGATTAATCAAAAAGAAAGAAATATTAGCTAGTATCACTGAAAGAACTTGCAAGGGAGAGAAATAAAAACTTTTCATGTGCATATGAATGGCCTCTAAATGGCAGTCACCTAGAGCAAACTTGACCTATTAAAATATTTCCTGCATTGCTTCTCCTCCTGAAAAGGAGCAAAGCAGACCGTCTGAGAGGACTGACAGCTCCCATAATACTTACTTCTGTATTCCTCAGAATACACTGGTGGGAAGGGAAGGGAAGGGAAGGGAAGGGAAGGGAAGGGAAGGGAAGGGAAGGGAAGGGAAGGGAAAAATGGAGGAAGGGGAAATAGACGATGTGCTGGAGTAAGACAAAAATTTCTAAATAAGTATCTCAAAAAATGGTGCAGGGAAGAGCAGCAGAGTGGCCAAAGCAGACATTAGCAGTACCTTTCTTCACTGAACAAAGCATCTGACAGATTTGCCACTCTGGCTGGCAAACACTGCTCGTTGTCTGACGAGTTACATCTACAGTACAGATGCAGTGGATCAGACACTTAAAATTAAACAGCTAACACTCAGTTTTTTATTACCTGTGTCATTCAGTAAATCTGTCTGGCTGCTCACCAAAAGCTAGTTTGCCAAGAGCCCAAGAATGAAAACCAGCTCAGTCTACACAGGCCATGTCCAAACACATTCGCTCCTTCCTGGACAGACTTTTTGTGAGGGAAATTTCTGACCCATGGCTGAGCCATCCTATGCACTGCAGAGCACCATGCTCTCGCCCCTCTGCACGCACCCCTTGACACATCATGCCTTTCAGTCCTAGGCTCTGCAACATGGCTCTCAATGTCACTCTTACCCAGACGGACACACAAATATGGTGCTGAGTCACATCTACATGGTTAATTCAGAAGCACATTACTTTATTTAAAACAGTATGGGAGAAGAGCAGCACATTAATCCCTACCCCAGATGAACACTGTAAGGATGTGTCTACTGGCTGCTTAGTGTGAGAGAGAAGAAAGGAGGGGGGAAAAAAAAAGAGGGGAAAAAAAAAATCATTAACTCTGCTTGTGAGTGAAATAAAGCTGCAATGTTTTGCTTTACTGCCATGCTGTGGAAAACAAAGTACAGCATCCAAGCCAGGCTTCTTTTTCCACAGCGTGGCAGTAAAGAGAAGCAGCACAACTGCAACTCACCTTGGGATGCAGAATGACTGAAAAAGGGCAACAATTGGACTACTTTTACTACTCAAACAACAAAGACACAGTTTAAAAAGGAAACTGATCATGTCACTTACTGGAAAGAAGATAAAGCCTGCTAATTAAAGGCAAGGATCTCCATCTTCTTCCAAAGGATGTAGCTCTTCGTCCTTAAATGTCCATCTGGTTCTGGTTTTGTCTCTGACCAAAAGATTGATTCCACTGAAAGTGGAGACTTCAGACCTATGCATGATAGTATGTGGGACAAATCATTGCAAAACCAAGTAGCTTTCTTTGTTTGATGTTAATCTGAAACAGTTACTAAAACAGTTTTGGCTAAAAGCTTACTCCTCTTCATCAGATCCTTCAGGCACATTGTACGTACATTACAGACGAGCCTGCCTCTTTGGTAGTTTCTGCAGACTCAACCCTGTGACAACATCTCATGGTGTTCAGCACGGCATCTGCTGAAGCCTGAGGTCTCCTGTTCACCAGGTGGGATGACAGCAGCCTTGCTTATATTGTTTTCAGGATTGGGATAGGAATCCAAGTCCGCATACAAAAACTATTATACTTAAACCATCATGATTTATTATCAAGAATTGTTACGTAATTCACTCAATTTCCATTGCTAAAGCTCTTCTATAGATTAAAGAAATAGTAATCCTAACAATTAAAATTAATTGCTTTTTATGCCAATGAAGATTGTCCTACTTCACTCTTCCTGGGGCTCTGACTCCTTTGATCTGTCCATCTATGTTACAAACATGAGCTACAGGAGTGGCAGGTTCAAGTAGGAATGAAGTGAGTAATTTCTGAATGGAATGAAACTGAAATTGGCAAGCAGCCGATATGCCAGCCTGAACTGTTCAGAAAAAGTAACAGTAATAGCAATAACAATTTTTGTAGTTACCCCTCGAAATAATCACAACAAAAAGTATGGATGCGAAATTCAGCATCATACTGAACCAGTGACAAACAGCTGAGGGCATACAGTTAACCAGAGCTAATCTTGAACAATCACAAGAAACATTCCTTTTTCTCTTTGAAAAACAGTTTCTTAGCTATTCCTTTTGCATGTAACTTTGTAAACAACATATTTTAGACAACATATTCTATTTCTCTCTTATTTCCACATTCAACAGCATATTAAAAAAGGACTAAAAAGTTGAACATCTCAGAATTACCGTAACAAATACAATTTATTATTGCCAAAAGAAAAAATAAAGTGAAAAAAACATGAGTAAGAGGAAATTACAGGGGAAAAAAAAAAAAAGTGACTAAAAAGGACAGTGAGAGTAAAGGATAGATAATGCCCAAATGAATGGCAACATTAAGAAATAAACAAACAAGCTTCTATTCAAAACACGGGCTTAAATTATACTTTTTTATTTCTAGGGTTAAACAGATTGTTAAAGGTAGAAAACAACACACAGCAGTGTAATTTTTTATAGAATGAAGAATGTTAAGACATTTTTCACTTGGGGAAAAAATTATAGCATTTTGTGCTTTATAAAGACTTTCAGAGGGGTTTTTTTATTTGTTTCATTACAATACTGTTATAAGATTCTCCCATTTTTGAACATACAAAGACAAAACAATATACAGAGAATTTCTGCTGAGTACATTAGTTTTAGGAAGTATGACCTATCTTTTCCTTTTAGGTTCAGAGGTTACCATACTCATTTCAGATGGGCTAGTAAACACTGCATCATTTGTATTTCCATATTTTCTAGTAAATGATGCTTTGAATGCCTAAACAGTGTAACGAGTGCATGAACTGCCTTCACTTTCAAAGACACTCTCTGCAATTATGTGATACTAATAAATCTAGGTAGAAAGTAAAACAGCCCCTTAAACTGCTGAGCTTTTTACATCTTATCACCAAAAAAAAAAAAAAAAAAAAAAGAGGCTGAACCACTCCCTTTCCTCATTGCTTCATGGGTGCTCCTTTGTCAGTGTTCTGGATTTTGCTTCACAGAATGTTGGACAGAGCATAAAAACCATGCACGGCTGCCAGAAAGCTACACTCCTAGTGAGAGTTTCACAGAAAAGGCTAGCTGCCATTTTCAATGCAGCACACAGGTTTGGGGCATCCAGTATAAGACTATTAAAAATGAAGCTCAAAAAAATACGTTTATGTGAGTGACCACTGCCATCGCCCACATTTTATCACAGCATCAGCAGATACTTTTACAGTGACCCTGACTCTGTCACCTCGAGGTGTTCCCCCTCCCTGGGAGGGAGAGGGGCTTGGCTTTGGAGAGAAATTTCTGGAAGGGTAGATTCGGGCCGGCACTGCCTCCGCTGTGCTCCCTGGAGCATTGTGTGTCATGAGCGGCAGAGGAACATGAGGGAGGTGCCGGTGGTGTGTGATGTACTGGGTGGTCACAGGGCTGCAGTAACAAGCCTGGTGCCCTCTCACCACTCTCCACTCTGTCTACAATCATTTCCGTACCCACAGAAGCATGAAAGAGGGGCAATGACAGACACAAAACCTCGGAGCATCTTCTGCCTAGTATTCATTGGAAATTAACTCCTTACTGACTTACATGACATTAAAACAAAGCATAAATAAAAAAGGGGAAGGAGCAGGGACTGATGATGTGTGAGCTGTAAATCAGACTCACAACCCAGTGCAGGATGAAACAGCAAACATGAGAGTTCACCTGCATCCAACAAAGGTGGGAGAAAAAAAAATCTCTCCTTCAGTTATACACTGAAATGAAATTATCTCCACTTGATGACGCACTCATCCCAAGCCAAGCCTTTGTTCAGGATATCACCTCACTACCAGCAAGACAAAGTGGAAAAAAACAAAACCTCTGCACGTTCAAGAAGTGCCATTCTGGCTTTTCTGCACAAAATGTTCTTTCTGAATTTTGGCTACAGTAGTAAGTGGAGGAAATCAAAATAAGGTGCAATAAACAGACTGTAGTTTGATCTCTTTCACTTTTTCCCTCTGAAACGATGACATATAAGCAGTAAAAACTAATTACCATGTTTTACAGATAATTTATGCATTTATATACCAATTACATTTATTTAAATTCAATGTCATTGCCATGTTAGCAAAAGCAATTGTATTTAGGGAAAGAATATATACATACACACACCTATCAGAGGAGATGCACAAACATGCACACACCTGGACAGACAAATAAATGCATACATATTTACATGGACAATGTACAGATCATAAAACTGTTATTAAGCATCAAGTCAGGAAAGTAAATAAGTCAAATATGCATTGATTTAAAAAAACTAAACAAAACCCATCACCTAATTATAAAAACACTCAAAATATTTTGTCATGCAATGCAAATTAGAATATAACTAAAGAAATGGGAGAAAAAGCTACCTGGAATAATGAAAAATAACTGCTCATCCTCTCAGATTATATATCTTCAATATCACACTGTAGTGAACAATTCTTAGATCACCTTTCCAAATTATTTGGTCTATTCCCAGACTGATGAGATTAAGAGAAGATTTCTTGTTACTAGAAAGTGCATGTTACAGACTAGTGATCCAAATAAGCACAAGAAAGACACAGGGTAGGGTGAAAAAGTAAGTTCTTACTTTAAACTTCTGTTAAATAAATGATCAATGTCGTTTTAAATGAGGCTTATGAAAAAAAGGGGAGGGGATGGGAAAGAATGGAAGGTGGGAAAAGAATGGAAAGGGTGGAAGGAAGGGAAGGGGGGAAGGGGGAGTGGGAAGAAGAAAGGGAAAAGGGGAAAGGGAAAAGGGGAAATGGAAGCAAAAACCCCAAAGCAATGTAGGGGAAAGAAGATGGGACAAAGAAATGATGATTAAAAGAATTAAAATCTAAATTTTTTTGTGTCTGCAGAGAAGAAAATCTGCCAGTAGTACAGTAAAGCACTACACTGTACAGAACTTGCTGACTGGGGAACCTTATGTGGAACTACAATTCCTAGTGTTTGCATCAGTTGTGATATTAATACAATAGAGTAACTGCTAAAGGAAAGAGCTTCTAAGAAAGTTTCTATTTACTTTCCTGTCAAATATACACACTGCTGCCAGAATCCTCTTAGAGGGTAAGCTGTTGAAGAACCGAATCTCCAAGCACACACCATCAGACAAAAGACAATGAGGAACCAATCACACAGATGAAACCACTAAAAAGACTCATTTTCCTTGTTCACAAGCTTCAAAACAAGCCTCAACTTCTTCATCAAGTCATAAAAGAACATAAAACTGGTAAAGAAAATTTCCATGATGCCTAAGACTATATAACCCTAACAATTTTCTTCTAAAAAAATAATTAAATAGTAATAATGGAAAATCTTGGGAAATGTAGACATTTTATTAGTTTTATTAACTAAACAATATAAGCTTGAATTATCTCAGTTTGTTTATTTGCTACTTACTCATTTCAAAGTGCCTCTCAGTGCTAATGAAAATAAAATCTCAAGTGCTTTATAAAAGCAATGGGGTTGGCTGAAATGACTAGAGATTTTTATTTTATTTATGTTAAGATGCTTTCTTCTCATTTAGTAACTAAACTGTTAATTTAGGAAGTGGTAGTTACATTTTTATATTTCCTGTATTAGTAATGCCATCAAAATGATCAAAGCCAAACAAACAAAAACCCTGAGTAGTAAAGTAAATATTATTTGGCAATTACTTTTTATTTATTGTCATTAGATATTTATTAATACCAGGATGCTAGAAAGCAGTATATTTAACCTTTCTGCCCCATCTCAAGATTCTTCAACTGTATGGCAGAGTGACTATTCATGCTTAATGTCTTTTTTCCTTCTCCATCTACTTGTTTTCCTGATAGTTTGTGCTCCTAGCCTGAACTAAATTAAAAAACTATTTTCAACCAACTCAAAGCTATTCAAACTTATTACTCCTTCAAGGATATTTTTACTTGAAGCACTTCAGGACTTAAATTGCTAAGTTAAAATCAAAGTAATGACCTCAAGCAGAGATTACTGAGTTGCAGAGTAAATTCATATAAATAAAAATAGACTGAAAGACATTTCCCACTGAATGATAGTGTCTCAATTAAATCTTGTACTGGCACTAAGCACGCCTTGCGGTTCTAACAGCCCATCACTTGCATTAAGACTATCACAAAGTGAATGAACACCAAACAAATCCAACCAGAACTTTGCCCTCAAAGCTGTGAAAGTCTCCGATTTGCTAATATTTCCAGACCACTTGAGTGACTACCTCACAAAACATAAGGATAATTAAACTGACATGAAACAACTGCCCTGTTTAAATCCTAGGGGCAGTTTGTCTAACCTTCTGATCCCAGGGGAACCTACAGCTACTCAAGCACCTGTCTGTGGTCCCTATCTGACAAACTGCACAAAATACTCTTCCCAGTGCACTGGACCGTGGACCACATGTGCTAACATGATCCATATTTTCCTCTCATTTTTGACATCCAGCAAATGCAAATCTTATCTGCAAATATAAAATAATTTTGTTATGGTTGAACATTCCATCAACATAACCTACCTGTAAGAAAAACAAGTACTCCAACCAAGTCAAAACACTTCATAATCTCTTTATAAATCACTCCACTTTAAAATCAGTAAAACTCACAGAAACAATGATTTCCAGAGAACAAATCCAGCACATATGACTTGCCTTACAAAAAAACAGGGAAAAAAAGAAAAAAAACACACCTCCAATTATTAGAGGTTAAATGGATTTTTGTTCTCAGAACAAAAATCTCTCTTCCTGATTTTACTTAAGGCAATGTCAGTTTCTTTGCATTGATTTCAATGAGATCATGAGTGGGACTTAAAATTTCAAAATAACACATCTCATGATTTATTATCCTCACTTGCAGTCAATTTTCTCCCTTAAAAAGAAAACAAAACAAAAACAAAATTCATTCTTGGGCTTTGTAAATTAATAATTTTGCCAACTTTGTTCTTAATTATGTTTACCAATTTCAAATACTTTCATGTGTTTTATAAAAAAACAACTTCCTTCTGACATCTTGGATATTCTACAGTATACAGGGGTTTTCAGGGGCAAAACCCACTTTGTCTACTACTAAATTGTAAAATAACAGAACAAGAAATTGTTGAATCTAAAAAGAGCTCTGTCAGTATCTTAAAAACCTCAGTCTCCATGTGCATTATGAGATAAAACAAAAACTAAAAAATCAAATGTCTAAAGGGTAGGGAAAAGAAACAACTCCAATACCTGTAAAAAGTGAATCTGCAAGTAGAATTACTTTTCCCTTATTAAAAATAAACAAATAAATTAATAAAAGAAAACAAAACTACTGCAACAAAAACAACAGTAATAATAATACCAAAACAAAACAACTCTCTTTTGACTGTTTTTCCTGAAATGAAATAGCTTCCATTTTCCACTATTCCAGTGGCATGACCTCTAATTCCTTTCAATTTCAGACCAAATGAAAAGCTCCTCCTCAGGAGTTTCTCTCATTATGGAAAAAACAAGACTATCCATCTGTCTAAGACCTCCTTGTCTAAGAAGTTTGGCAAGACTGTAGTGCGCAATTTCCATACACTGATAACATATGCATATAGTCCCATGTTATTCTAAAAAACAGTTCGTTAGCTCGTTTACAGGTATCTTTCCAAAACTTCAAGATGACTTGGCAATCGCAGAAAGGATTCCAAAGGCTTGCTTGACTTTCCTTTCATAGTACATTTGCAATATTAGTTGCACTTAGCATGATACTGTCAGGGGCCTCAGTTTTATTATTTCTGTGAACTTTCCAGGGCTTCCAATTTCATCCTCAGAGCTCAATCTCAGCTTTTCACACACTATTTCTGCCCAAGAACAGAACAATGCATTTTGGCTTTTTTTTTTTTGACGGGGGGGGAGGGGGGTGGGTTCTTTTGGTTCGTTGGTTTCTTTTGGGTTTTTTTTTGTTGTTGCTGTTGTTCGGTGTTTTTGTTGTCGTTTTTCAGTGTGGTTTTTTGGTTGTTGTTTTGGGGTTTTGTTTTGGGTTTGTTTTTTTTTCTTTTAAGCTACATATTCAGATTAATGTCAAGTGGTGATTGAGAACACATTCCATGATGATCCCTATTTTCAGTTAACATACATACTTACAGGTTTAGATTTAACTCCCTGCCTTTTCAGTCAGAGTTATTAGCTGGAATCAATCAAGTGTGTGATTAGAAATAATAACTCAGAAGCAATGAACTCAAAGTGATTAGATCTTCACCAAATTGTGTAAGTGTGGCAAACTCCTACCCTCTGCTCTTGTAGTTATACAGAAGATACTAGAAACATACCTCAGTAGACACAATTATTAGATCTTAAACACTACACTTGTGACTTACAATACCCAACATTTAAATTCTTGCTTTCCATAAGGTGCAATCAATACAGGTGTGACTTCCCTTGGGTGGATACCTCCTATTAACAACACTGTTGAATGAGCCACAACCAGATATAAAAAATGTGGTGAGATTTTCAGATACTTTTTTTTTAAATACGCACAAGGTAGAAAATAGTTTGCCTTCCAATAAAAATCTACTGCTAATAATATAAAATATAAAACTGTATGTTAATGACTGCAATGATACCTTAGTTTAACTTCAGTTACCCTTTCAGAAATGACCGACCAATGCAAAATATATTTGTCAAAAATGGCAGAGCAGAACTTCAGAAAATCACATGTTTAAGAAGGAGAAAATAGCTCTCTCCTTATGTTCTCTCACTCCAAAAGTAAAGAAAAAGGTCCTTTTTTGTGGTTGTTGTTTTACTCAAATAAATGAAGAGTTAAATTCCAGTGTCTAGCATGCAGATTTCAAAATATCCAGATATTATTCCACCTGGTTTTTATTAATAATCTCCAAAGAAATACCTCCCTTTAGAAAAATCTACCATGCTCAAGATTAGCCTTAACAAGTCTCTGGCTTCACCCACCTCTTTTGCCATCTATTTTCCACTCTTGTACTGATACCAGAGCAAAAATACAGGATTTTAAAATCATTTTTTGGCAGCAGCTCTCAAGCATTGTATAAAGCACTGCTTTTAATGTCAGCTTTTACAGTTGAGATTCCTGGCAGAGAAATTCAAGTGACTTGCAATAGTTTGCTCAGCAAGCTATTCATCGGAACATCTGAAGGTGCTCACAGTTCAATGACCTTATTACCTTGCCAACAATCCTAATATATTGACCTACAAATATTTTTAAATATTGTCCTTTCCGAGGTTTCCTCTAGTACATGTTAAGTGTACTTTTCAGTTTCCAAAGACAGGTATCATACAACTTCCCGTACAGTCCTGCTCCCCAGCTGCTATTCTGTGTCCGCAATACCAGTAACTATTTCTCTCAGGCCAACTGTCTGAGCAGTCAAAAGAAGGAGATCTCAGATTGAATAAACTTTAAAATGCATCTGAAATACATCTCACATCTCAGTGTCAAAACCTTAGATGAACATAGGATACAAAGAAGGATGTGCCACTATCTGCCACCTAATGAAAAAACTGTACTTAAAGGGAAAACTGCAGCTTTTTGCTGCATTTCCGATATGAAGTGAAAAAACTGCCACACAATGGCTCTGAAAAATCACATACCATCTTACCATAACAGTCCTTTAAATCACAAGCGGCACTGAAAACATCCAGTTCAAATGAAGGAGGAATGGGATATCTTTCAAACCAGCATTTTTTCAGTAAGTTCTTTTGCTGTTTTTGCTTTTTTCTCTTATACTCTCCTGCAGACAATAAACATTACTTTCTTGAGAAAAGAATAAGAGAGTCTATGTTATTGTTTAGTGTATAATATAAAACATCTTTACAAATGTTGCTGAGGACACAACCAGAAAAATATTTAATTTAGTTATGAACATTTGAAAAGGTAAATATTATACATGAATAACACAACTCCTGTCATAAGACACCACTTACAATTTTGTCACATAACCTGAGAACACTGAAACATTTACCTCCCATACAATTTCTTTGTAGGAGTTTACATTCTGCCTGTAGCTTTTATTGTCTTCACAGGATATATAGATGGGATTATGAGCATAAATTTAAGTTATACCTGTGATACTGTCTTACAAAAGGGACAGTTAGTAATATTTTTTAAAAGTCCTCACAGGCACACTGAGGTCTCCTCAAAAGCACTTAACTGTAACTATCTTCCCCCTCCACAAAATCTCAGTCATGCAAAACTACAGAGCTATCACTTATTTTCAGATATAGATTTATAGAAAAATAATCAAGAAAATAAATTTTGAAAAAGTATCTTACTTAAACTACTTTTAGGAAAGCACATTTATTACTCCTTAAGTGAGCTTGCTCATATGCATTTATCAATCGGTACCATTTTTAGTTGCAATCCATTGCCCACAGCTTTTACATTTATTAAAGCAAGTGCAATAAAAGATTATTTTTAGGAGATGAAGGGAGGACAACATGACATGTTCAAGATAAAAAGTAACGAAAGCAGACAGATTTCTTTATCTAAAACTCAACTGCAGTCCAAGAATATAAGAAGAAGAAGAAGAATTCATTCTAGAGCTTGACAGCTATTTTATACAAATTTGGAAAATAATCAAGAGAAAAAAAAAAACCAGAATTATTTCAGCTATAGCACAAGATCTCCCCTTCACAGGTTAAAAAAGAAAAATCTGTTTCAAAAAGGTACAAACTTCATTTGCCCTTCACATCTATATACAAAGCAAATTAATTTTGGGGACCAACTCCTAAATCCATAGACTAGTGAAAATAATCCTTTTTCACCTAAAAAATGTATCAGTGAAGTCAAATAATAATGGCTACTTGATTACACAGATTATTTTCATAACTAAGACTTTAATTAAGTTTGGTTAGTTTGTTCTATTGTTAGAAGAAACATTCAATACTATTTGAGAATAAAAACATTATCTGACTTCCTTTTGTAGGTGAAAAGGTATTTCTATCCAATTTAACTATTATGTCATGTTATTAATTACAGCAGTTATCCTATTCCCCTTTGTTGTCCATAAGCTAAAAACATACAGAAAAAAATACAAAAAAGTAGTTGAACCTTAATGCAGAAAGAATTGTCACAGATCATGAGCATATCCTGCTGCACTATTTGTAAGCCTCTAGTTTTGGGGGGAAAAAAGAAACAAAAAACACCAGGACATTAAATAAATCATGTGACATATATAGCAATGTACTCTTTCCACTAATCTTTATTGATAATTTATACCTGCAGGACATTTGTAAATTTAACAGCCCATCAAAGCATTTGAGAAGATTCAGTCTTAAGTAGTCATTAACTGAAATATAACTTTCCATAAAGTACTGTGCAGCATAAATGGGAGGGCAAGCTTGTGACCAGCTACCACTAAAATAATTTATAGTTTGTAATCCCACCTTATTACTTTCAAAAACACACAAAAAAGCACTTGGCAGCTTCAAAAATACTTAGTCCGTGCTATAAATTACTCTGGCTGAAAAATCTTTTGTGTCTCTGAAGGATACACTAATTCTTCCTTCTCCAGTGGAAAAAGATAAGCTAAATACAGAAACAACACCAGCTCCCTTTATCTGCAGGACAGTATTCCCTACTTGTTTTTCTCCCTAGCTATTTGTGTTCTCTCCACAAACATAAGTCATAAATAAGGCCAGAATGAATTCAGGTAAACACCTTGGAGCTATCCGGACATCCAGCTATGCAATTCCCTACAAAGAGTCTATAGACTTGAATAAGTATGTCCTCTGAAGACACCTCTATCTGTACAAAATCGAGCACACACACACAAAAAAAAAAACCCAAAAAACACAAAAAAAAACCCCCACAAGGACCAAGAAAGGAAGAGAGGAAAAGGCCATGTGACAGAAGCACCCATTCAAATGTGCATCTTAGACACAAGTTTCTGAGATAACTACCATAATTTTAAAAGCAGCCAAGAAGTCAAATGGCAGCTTTTGTCATGTAGCCTGCCCCTGGAAATACTTGTCTCAGTTAACATTTTTACTTGACTAGGAAGTACACCAGAAGAAAAGCACAGTGACACACATGAAAACATGAAACAAACAAAAAAATGACAAACAAAAGCAAGAGCAACTTTTGTTATCAATATGTTCTGACATTTACATCTGAGAGTGGATTAAACCAAGTACTGTAGAAGGGAAAAACAGCCTCCTAATTTCAGAAAATGCACTTAGTTAGAAGAACTGAGATGAGAAGTAAAATAACTAAGCAGAATTAGTTCTGTTCTCACTCAAATCAGGATATTAGTATGTGAAAAATTCAAAAAAGAGACCTGAAACAACCCTAAGGATTAAAATAAAAATATACACTTTTAGATTTACTTAAGGAGAGCAAAACGTTTTTAGAAGCCCCTACCTCCTGCATGGTGAGCTGACTACTGGCAGGACTAGCAATACCAGGCAATCCCTGCACTCAGAAAGAAATGTGATGCTCGTGTGTCTCAGCAGTCAAAATGGCAGTCAGGAAATGGAGACATCAACTTAAAAGTACACCCTCAGCCCTTCATGATTCAGTGTGATAGATGAGTGGTTTGGACACTCTGCATAGACCCCCTGTGAGCGCAGTACTATAAGGTCTTGTGTTTTATGTACGATATGTGTAATTTTATCATGTGTTGTTGCTCCAAATAGACTGGAGTCAGTTGAGCTGGAGGCCACATGGACCATTATGGGTGCAGAACAGGCACTGCATAGAGAGGTCAAGAGAACTGGGCCTGTCCACTGGAAGGAGGGATGGCTTCAGGGCAAGCAGCAGCACTGGAGACTTCATGACATCCCTTCCAGCCTAGACAGTCCTGTGATCCAAGATTTCTCTTCCTTTTGATACAAAGTTCATTAGCCATCTACCACGATGTCCCAAGCTGGACTCTCACCAGCCATCCCAAAGCACGCCTCTCTAATCAAACAAAAAATGGCACATTTCACAACATTCCCCAGTGTTAATGCAACTCATAAATAGTCATTGCTGTTCACTAAGTAATAAACATGACTCCTGAACTGCTATACCTTAGACACACACAAGTCTGTGGGGCCAGATGGGATCCATGCAAGGGTACTGAGGCAGCTGGTGGAAGTGCTCACCAAGCCACTTTCAGTAATTTCTCGGCAGTCCTGGCTAACCAGGGTGGTCCCAGTTGACTGGAGGTTAGCAAATGTGACAGTCATCCAGAAGAAAGGACAGAAGGAGGATCTAGGAACCACAGGTCTGTCAGTCTGACCTTGGTGCCAAGGAATGTCACGGAACAGATCATCTTGAGTGCCATCACATGACATATACAGGACAACAACTTGATTAGGCCCAGCCAGCATAGGTTTATGAAAGGCAGGTCCCGCTTGACTAACCTGATCTTCCTTTATGATAAGGTGACCTGCTTAATGGATGAGAGAAAGGCTGTGGATGTTGTTTACCTGAGCTTTAGTAAAGCCTTTTACACCATTTCCCACAGCATTCTCCTGGAGAAACTGGCTGCTTTTAACTCGGATGAGCATATGCTTCACAGGATAAAAAATGTCTGGCTAGCCAAGCTCAAAAAGTGGGGAATGAAGTTAAATCTAAGTGGTGACCAGTCACAAATGGTGTTTCCCAAGGTTCAGTATTGGCACCATTTCTGCTCAATCCGTTTATCAATGATCTGGACAAGGGGATCGAGTACACGGTAAGTTTGCAGATGATACCAAGTTGGGTGGGAGTGTTGATCTGCCTTACGGTAGGGAGGCTCCACAGAGGGACCTAGACAAGCTGGATATATAAGCCGAGGCCAGTGGTATGAGGCTCAACAAGACCACGTGCTGGGTCCTGCACTTGGGTCACAACAACCCCAGGCAACGCTACAGGCTTGGGGAAGAGTGGCTGGAAAGCTGCCTGGTGGAAAAGGGTGGCCATCAGCCAGCTGAACATGAGCCAGCAGTGTGCCCAGGTGTCCAAGAAGGCCAACGGCATCCTGGCCTGTATCACAAACAGTGTGTCCAGCAGGGCCAGGAAAGGCAGTGTACCTCTGTACTCAGCACTGGTGAAGCCACAACTCTAATACTGTGTTTGGTTTTGGGCCCCTCACTACAAGAGACACTGAGGTGCTGGAGCGTGTCTAAAGGGGAAGGAAGCTGGTGAGGGGTCTGGAGCACAAGTCTTATGAGGAGCAGCTGAGGGATCTGCGGTTGTTTAGCCTGAAGAAAAGGCAGCTGAGAGGAGACCTTATTGCTCTCTACAAGTCTCTGGAAGGAGGCTGTAGCCATGTGGGTGTCAGTCTCTTCTCCCAAGTAACAAGTGACAGGACAAGAGGAAACAGTCTCATGTTGCTCCAGGGGAGGTTTAAGTTGGATGTTAGGGAAAAAAACCAACATTACCAAAAGGGTTGTAAATCATTGGAATGGACTTCCCAGGGAAGTGGCTGAGTCCCCATACCTGGAGGTATTTAAAGGCCATGTAGGTGCAGTGCTTAGGGACATGGTTTAGTGGCAGACTTGGTAGTGTTAAGGTTAAGTTTGGATCCGATGATGTGAACAGACTTTTCCAACCTAAATGATTCTAGGATTCTGTGATTCTATGATTAGCAGATTAATTTTTGATAAATAAGAAATGCGGTTGTACAAGACAGACTCCCTATAACTGAGTGCTAATCATCAATTATAACAAAGCGTAAAAGGATCAGAGCCTTCACCTTACAGTCCAACAAGGAACATGGCTGGACAGTTTTGAAAAAACAGAGTCCATCTTTATTTCTGGAGAAGTAGAAAGGAGACTCTTAAATTTCATATCCTTACACACTTACAGATTCTAAATGTATAGCTATTTTACAAATACACATGACATATGCATATATTACATATACACAGATTTATATTATGAATAATATTTGTATAGCTATCTTACAAAAAGCATCCCAGAAACAGAAGTTGACTCAAAAATAAGACACAAAACCTTGGAGTGCTGAAGTCCTGGGACTTAAATGATGCTTTTAAAAAAAAACACATATTAGTAGCCCATACCTGAAGTGTTTCTTAGATTGATATATCCAATGTTAAAAACTTCTGCTCAAATACCTAACTTCTTAAATTGCAGCTGTGTATATTTGCTAGCTCACAAAGCTGTATAATACACAAGAAACAGCACTCTGAATTATTGAAGTTATTGAAGTAGACTACACATCTGAATCTTTGAAGTGCTGGCATATGAGACCTTCCCTGGCAGACCTTTTAAAACTCAGCCTGTCACCATTGCCATTACACCTCTGCAGCCGGGATATGAATTTCTGCCAGTGATAAATCCTTCATTCACCTAGAGTACTACAAATCTTTTACTTTCAAGTAGATGTTTTGAATAACAAATTAAAAGACGGAAGCCAAGGAAGATCAGATCCCAATTCATACCACAAAGTATTTTCTTCCACCTTCTCTTCTGAAGCCAAAGGTACGTGGGAGTCTTGATTTAGACACTGATACTCATATACTTGTGGTACAGAAAGAGTCTAGAAAAATGTGAGGTTTGACAGCAATTATATACACACAAAAGCATGAGCATGTATCTGTACAAATAGATATAAGCATATATATATATATATAATGTATGTATCTGAAAACACTGATTTCCTTATTCTGCAACACAAAAGTAATTTCTAGTGTGCAAATAACTTTGATAAAATCAAATTCTTCAAAATGTTTTCTCATTGGAAAGATGTGCTTCTTGTTTAACACAGTACCAGGCAAAAAGATTGCTTGAGGATTTTTCTTCCTCAGTGACTAATTACTATTCTCACTGGTTTTGCCTCCCTAATGTTGTGACACATGACTTTTCTATAGTCATTATTTTTAACTGGACACAGGTTTCCTTCTTCATAACATACTAAAATATTTCATAACACCATCATCAAGGAAGCTGTAAGGATTTGTATTGCTTCATTTAATGTTACAAGGCTGTGTTTTCTATACGAAATATACTTTTGCACATTTTTTTCCATTTATATTTTCATAATAATCTTTGCAAGATTTCCTTTTTTTTTTTTTTTTTTTTTTGTTTTTTTTTGGTTTTTTTTGCTTTTTTTCTTTTTTTTTTTTTTTTTTTTCTGGTTTTGTTGTGGTTTTGGGGTCTTTTTGGCAGAATTGATGTTGGAAATATTAATGAGACAAGCTTATTAACGCACAGGGATTAAATTATGTGTGATCTCTGCACTATTCTTAACAATGAATGAGGATGAAACATTCTTCTTTTTTTTGCTTAGAAATAATAATAAAAGTTATTAGCCACTTTATCACCTGGCAAATTGTCACAGAGTGAGCATTTAGCGTGTAAATGCCACTGTTAGCACTACCTTTGTGTACAATGGGAATATAAGTAAAGGTTTAGTTAAATAGTGTGTGGTCATTTACAATATGCACACAAGAAAGTGTGCTACTTAGTATAAAAATACATAATCAGTTCAAGTGCATTAAAACACTGTGTTTGTGTCAAGCTCTTCAACTGTCAGAAATGCATCAATTTCTATCAAAATAAAAGTGAGGTGCATTATTTCAGCCACTGTCACAATACGTTCATTTCAGCTGCAAAAGTAGTGTTTACACAAGCTGCAGCCCTTGCTTTCACAAGAGTGGAGAAAGTCCTGCTCATTAAAGACTATTCATTGCCAGTTACACAAGAGCTCTGCTTGCATACTTGCAACTACACCAGGTGGCTCAACATTAGTTGCCTCAACCACAAATACTGATACAAAAATATTTCAATGTATCTACAGGTCAGTAACACAAAACACAACAACAGCCTAACTTATTTTGTTCCTCCCACCATTTTCCTTGTTTCTGTAGTAAAATATTCTTTTTGTCCTGATGATAACAACCAAGAAATACCAGGAGTTTTGGTGATTAGGACATTCATCTAGAGAAACTAGCAACAAAGGAATTGTTACTGTTCCAAAATAATTTAGTACTAAATGTTTAGAGATTTTATTAGATAAAGGCCAAAGCCCAAAACAACTATCATTATTGTTTTAAAAAAAAAAAGGTTATTTCTTTTCATATTGGAGAAGCAATCATTCCTCCTCTGTCATATCATGGTATGAGGTACATTACCATGCAAGATACACATGTAGCATGCTGGAGAGACAGAAAATAAAACTGCTGACTTAAAATAAAGCCCAAGGAAGGGAGGGGAGGGAAGAAATACACACTTAAAATTAGCTTGTATATTTATAAATCACATATATTGTTTTAAACATATTTTAATATTTATGTCAGAAATGAGATACTAAGTTGCTTTATAAATTAGCAGAAGCTTCTGGAAATAACTTCATTGGTATTTTCAAACAATATGCTGTATTCAATATTGTATTAATTTGCACCCAAGAGAGCCAGAATGTTACAAAAGTAATTTCAAAATAGGGCACTCTTTGGATTATTTTTATGTGAGAGAGATTCCTGTGTATGATAAAATGGTCAGAATTTCTATAGGTTTGTAAGCCATTATGAACTATTCCTGGTTATGAAGTTCTCTGTTCTAGAATCACTAGGGCATTATGACATTATGATACCTGTGATCACACCATCCAAAATCATTCAAGATTCATGGTAAACTACCCTTTTGTGAGAATACAGACTTTTAATTCCTCTGAAAGCTTTACGGAATTAGTTTGCATCAAACTACTAAAGCCTTCAAGTCCATGCTAGTCATGGGGCTCAGCTGAAGAAATCCTTTCCCCACCAAATAACAAATCAAGTCCCTGACACAATCAATGCCTTGTCCTGGGCTGTTACTTTGCCTTCTCCAGGCGGCTGTGCAGGTAGCTCAGCCTAGGCAGACTGAGCCAGCTGGAGCTGCCTCGCTCAACTTTCGCATCACATTACTTCTGCTTTTCTAACTTTTCCACTACTGAGCACCATCAATTATGCACTAGAATAACAGAGGCTTGGCTCAGCAATGTAACATAAAGGCCGATTATGAGTGTAAATAATTTAAACACCTGCGTGCCATGTTTCTTTTAGCAGTGATATGTGGCTGGCGGATGCGATGCACTCATAGGGAAGGATCAGCCTTTTAATGTACTGATAGCTCCCCCATTCAGATGATGGGGAGGGCCTGCTGCAATGCTGCAGTTGGGTCTAACAACAAGGAGGGCTAAAAAAGAGTTTCTTCATTAGAAAAGAGAATCACTCAAGAGTCACATATGCGAGAATATGCAAGTTTCATAGTCTATGGTCCAGGGAAGTTGGCAAACTTTTTATATCTCTGGCATATAGACTCCCTCACCTCTAACTCATTCAAAGGAAAGGTTAAAAATGAGTTTTCAGGCGAGGAATGCAAGGTTAAAGTTATAAAAGGCAGTTATAAAACAATGTTAGGCTACTTCAGAGTGGAAGAGAAATCAACTTTTTTTAAGGAATACTGTATAAGAAAATTTGCTTTTGTACTACTAACTACAGAAAATCCATTTTCCTCTCCTAGGCTGCTCAGTACATTGGTGTGGCCACTTAAGACACTGGTACCAAATTTTAGAACTTCTGTTTTGCTCCTAGTATGTGACACAGAGCACCAGATACCTGCTTCAAAATGAATAGGTAAAGGTCAAAATGGGCCCCTCCTTGGACAAAAATGGCTAAGGAAAAGTTTGCATTATCTGGATTAGTTTAAATGTGCTCTGAGTTTTCTGTAATATTCTTTACATGATTCAGCATTTCTGTCACCAGCCTTCACAGTATAAAGATGTAGGACAGCTATAACATATGCTATTTTAAAACAATTAGGGTACTGTTAAAAAATTGGCAGTTGAGAAAATGGCTTTAACTTACATTTTTTGTTTGCTTTGAAAATCCATGAACAATTTTATATTGTAATGTAGTATATATGGCATGTTTCCACTTGAAAAAAATAGCCCACACTCCAGTTAAGTAATGTTTGAAGCAAAAGTGCACAGACAATAACACAGTTCACAGTTTCACATCTGAGCTAAGGGTCATGCTACACAGGAAAACTCCAAAATACAAAGGGTGATGATGGCCAAGGGGACAGATTTAAGAAATATGAAACCACTACATGTATAATTGAAATACACAAACTGTGGTTTCAAAACTATGTTGGGATTTGACCATGTCAATTGAAAGAAAGAGGTGAAGGGGGGCAGTCAGTGTTGATGCTTAAAACAGCAAACCTTAATAGCATCCATATGATTTAGAAAATCAGTGTGGCCAAAGTCAATAAATATTCATGTAGTTATTTTCTGAAACAATTTCATTACTTGATCTGAGCTAACAATTGGTAATTGAGAAAAAGTGTTTTCATATTTCCCCCTGTTAGATGCATCTTTGCCAAGTTCCCTTCAAATAGAAGAGGATTTGCACCTTTATTGTTATATGAATACTTCAAAGCAAATTCTGTGGAAGGTTACGAGATTCTTACAGAATATTTTTTCCAGTATTGATCGACAGCAAATAGCCTTGCTTAACTCCTTTTGCATCATTTCTCCCAGGGCGAGCACATTTATTTGTTATAGACTAGAAGGAGACACCAGACTGTAGGAGTGCCACTAAGTTCCTCTGTGGTGAAGGCTGCATGCATGAAATTGTTTCTGTACCACTGCCAGACAACTTGGAAATCTCCTTCATCAAAAAATGTGCAAATGAACCAAGTATAATGTCTATTTATTTATTTTTTACCCAGGAGTTTTATTTTATGCTGACTGGTATGCAGCACAGTCTTCACGCAGCAGTTCTTTGCAGCCAAGCATTTTATATGCCATAATGAGGGGCATTTTATAGACACGGTAATTATCATGGATTTTAGGGCTTAGATAGCTGACAGCCTCATAGTGGGAGACCTCCCTACACCGAAGACAAAGTTTCTCATTAAGTAATATAGATACATTTCAGTTTGGTTCCACACAGGCAGGCTGACAGATAAGGCCAAACTTGTAAAATCAACCATCCATGGGATGAAATGTCTCTTCCGTGAGCCAACATGTAAGGTAATTTTAATCAAGAAGGATTACCATGGACAACATCTCTCTATAGGACAATTACCATTTGTGGAGTATTAGATAGCATTAAGAATGTTAGTCAACACTTTAGAAACCCTTCTCTGACCATCTCGCTATATATGTCATGACAGTGTGTTATTACATAAGCATGTATACGAAGTATACATACCTACAAAAAATGAGAAATAATAATGGATGACAAGCACAACCCTTCACATTTTAAACATCCCAAAGTGTCCTAAAGTATTTTACTTTCTCAAATGGACTCATTATTTCTGTTCTTCCCAACTACAATTAATCTGTTCTATTGCTGAAAATGAAAGCAGTACTATCCACACCCTCTCATTTGCAGGAGCATGTCTTGCAGGTTCCACTGTTTCAGGAATGCTAGATTGGGAGAGTTCATTACAATTAGTGATGGTTACTGTGTTTATGAAATAGCTTAAGTCACCAAAGTGAATGGAAGGTTTAACAAGAACATATGGTCCAGAGATGCTTTCAAAAATAACTAGAAGTAGTCATTCAAAACCATGTGTGTGGAGCATCCTTGTATGTGGGAAGGAAATACTACCAGCAATCATGAACAAATCTCCTAAAAAAACCCCAGGAATTGATGGATGCATCTACCTCAGTTCGCCCCCCTTTTCCCTGTGCGTGCGAAAGTTTGCCTGCCCTACTCATCTGTGAGATCGCAAACAGCCTTTAATATTTTATTCAGCCCAAAGCACAGAGCGTGCTCAAATTCAATACAAGGAAATGCTTTATCTCTTCCTTCACAGACTAATAATCCGACAAAACCAGAAGCACCAGGGAGTCATGGCAAGTTGTGAGGAAATGACGTGCAGACACTTTTGAACACTTTTATCCCTGTTTACTGTTTGGGACACTTGGAGTGAATAAACATCAATTAAGCGCCTTTTGTTCGCTGATGCATAAAACCAGAACCAATGTCAAGGACCTGACTGGTTACTGGAATACTTTTACTCTGATGGATTCTTTGAAACAGTTTTCTCCCCTAGATTTTTACATAACATAAAAAAATATTTAACTCTCTTTTTTTTTTCTTTTTTTTCCAGTGAGGAAATGATTTTCATTCATAAAATAGATAAAAAACAATACTAATTTAACAAATCTTTCATAACATACAATGGGGAACTATATCCATGGAACACTTTCAAAAAGACTCATATTAATTGCTAAATTTCACCACATTTTTAGGATTTCCTTAATTATCCCACATACTGAACCTAATGCTATCATCTCATTTCACTAAAGGACACCTGAAAATACTGGCCATCTATAATATATCAGATTATGTTGTGGTACTCCACTTTGAATAGCATAGTCTGGATGTGCTCATAGAAACATTTAGATAGCAACTCCTTTCTCTGTTAAACGCATGTTAATAAAATCGTTTATATTTGAATGTTAAACTATTTCTTCCCCTAGAAGCAGATTCAAAATTGTTGATTAAGTATATAAATAGTACCTACAGATTATGGTAATGGCCTATCAACCACCTTTTAACTGTGTTTATTTTATTCATCTGATCTCCACTAAGACGTATGTCCACAGTGACTTCTGCAACTATTCAGGAATACAAAACACGCAAGACTGTCAACATTGTTGATAAATGAAAGCAAAACTTTTTTTTTTTACACGCCTGCCTTTATGATCCTAGGACCCAATAATTATTCCATGGCGTATATTATTAACCAGGAAAGATGCATAAATTCTAAATAAGGGTTGGACATCTTTTTTAAACAAAAACTTTCAGGCTGTAGGAGCCCTTAACTCCATTTAGAATGACAATCACTGTTCCATGACTCCATTAAGCTTCTAGACCTGGTATCAGTAGACACTGTCAGGTAAATTACTGTGCATACACTCTCTTCTGGTACTGAAATACAAAAATGTGAAAAGGCTAAAATCATATATTTCACGCTGGAAGATTGAGGAAAGGAAATATAAATATTCCAGTGCTATATGCTTTTATATGTTACAAACAGGCCTTCAATTATGGTATCTGTATTTCACATCCTGATAGAAGACAGTGAGTAAAAAATTCACCTCTTAATGTACTAAAAATTAGACCTACGCTAGTATTGGGAAAAAACAAGATACCAAAGAAAAACTGGCAAAACCTTGAACTCTGAGAAGGAACCTAGTTGTTGAACATAGTCTGAGAAATCATAGGTCTTACACAAGAAATATCACATTGGAGCTTAAATATATATTTTGATCAATACTTGGACATTGTAGCAATCCTCAGAGATGAGGGGATACACAGGCCACTAAACCTACAGACCAGAAGTCTTTCTGAAAATACACCATTACTGACATAAATCACACATATCAGAAACCGGAAATATCTTGAAATGATCCAAAATTATAATAAAAGCCAAGTGCCTATAAAGCAAATTTTATGTTACATTGACACGTAGAAACAGTCTACCATTATTCTACATAGTTCTGCACATCCTCACTAAATCTTTAGCCTTATTCACGGTGACATTTTTAGTCCAGTCCAATTCTAGGACAACCAGTGAATCACACCAATGTCCCTGAAAAGCACAGTTGCTATTTTATGTAACATTACACCTGTATCTATTATCAGAATAAAAACCTAGATGCTCCAGCATGAAAGTTCACATCCTGCAACCCACAGCTGAAATGCAGCAGTGCATATGTTCGATGTTCTCAGAACTGCTGGACCACATACCTCACTGTTTGAAGCACTGTTTATATTTACACAAGTAATCTCTAGCTCAAGTTTACCAGTTTTATGAATTCAATTTGAACAGAATACTCGTTTCAATGTGAAATAAATTGTTCTAATATATAATGCTTTCTCTCATGCAAATTAAATTTGAAGACTCAAAAGATAATATGTAAAATTGTGTTCTTTCTTAAAACTGCACAAATTTTACTCACCATGTACACTTTAATGATTATCCCAATTATTTCAAGAAGTCTACTCATCAAAGTATGGCAAGCCGAATTTGTTTCATTACTTGTAACACGCAGAAACTGCTACAAGCATTAGACTGTCTGGCTCATATGGCCACTGATATCAGTTGTTAATATGTGATCAGCCTGCATCCATAACTAAAGTACAGTCCTCTCTGATTTATGAATGATTTATTTCTTTGGAATTTTGTTATCCTAGTAACACTCAAGTGCAGAGGAAAAAAGGGTCTGATGGGACCGCAGGAGAGGAACAAGGCTGGTCATTCATTTTCATAATGGGAGTATATCCAAGCAATCATGCTTATCAGGTTCAAAAGGGCTAATGAAACACCATCTTCACATAAACTGCCTTCCTGTATTAGTATTTATGTTACAAACAATTTCTTAACAACAGATGTGTCCATCAACACATCTACTCTACATGAGAACTCTGAATATTCAGAGTAAGGAGGAAGAGCTCAGTACAGTTAAAACAAACAGGACATCTCTCTGTGCCCTAGCTGTTGCCGCACACTCTAGAGTAAGAAATTGTCATCCTACTTTCTGTTTTTTTAATTCTTTGAAATCAACCATTTATGAAGCAGAAATGTGTACCTAAATATTATCAGCATGAAAAATTCTACTACTATTTTATATCTATTATTTTTCTCAAATAGCAAGTACTCTAAAAAAGTTTGGAGTTTCGGCTATTTCACAAATTAACTTGCTACAGCTTACTACGGTATGGGAGAAGAAACCTCAAGATCAATAACTATAGAATTAGACCCATTCATCCAAACTATTCAGCCATAAGACAGTCCAGATGTATGCTTTTTATTTAAGGCAATTTCTCTCTTTTATGACATGATGCATTTTATTTTCTTATTAAACATGATTTAAAAGAATGAAGTATTCATTGCAGAAGTCAAAAGCAAATGGGCAGCAACTGAGCCCTGTATCACAAATATTAACTTTAATGTGAAGAGGCACAAATTGGTTTTTCTGCCATCAGGGGGTCCACAGATTAAAAAATGAATGTCTGTCCATCCAGACAGAGAACAGCTGTTCAGCTAATAAGCTATATTTCCCATTTTTTGCACAGGACTGCAAGACCAAAAAAGCTCTGGTTGTACTGAAATAAGCTTCACAAGTGCTCAAGTCACTAAGGAGTGAGCCTTGTAAAAACAATCCAAACTTTCTATCCTAAATCCTGCATATCACTTATTTCAGAGGCTAAAATTTCATCCAAGGGAAAAGTCTTTTCAGAAGTCCACTGCTACATTTCCATGTGCTTCATCTAGAAGCCATGTCATACCACAGGTAAAAGCAAACCTAAATGAGCAATTACTTCTGGCCAAACGTTTGTCCTCTGTTAATCAGCTGTATTTTCCAGACTGCCCCAGACATCCATAGCTACCAATTAGTTCTGCAGCAATTTTTGTCCTCTGTTCCCAGTACTAAAGTAAGAAGAGATCTTGTTCTAGCCCTTTGCAGGTTATTTCTTCCTGTGGAGGCAGCTAAGAAATATTCTTCATAATCAGGGGTATTGTGTTTTTAAATTACAAAGAGCAGCTGCTTTACAGTGAATAGGGATATTTAACCTCAAATTGCAGTTCTTAAAGAGGTCACAGTTTAAATCCAGTTATGTATGGGAGGATGAGTAAACTTAGCTTTGATTAGCTGCAAAGTGATAGAACCCCTTATTTGCTTCTTTTTCTCCTTCTCCCCACTCTTCATCTTAACCAAGCACAGGAAGAGAATGAAGAATGAAAAAAAAAAGAAAAAGAAGCACTCTCTTTGCTCCAGTGATCTGTTGTTCAGGGAATGCTATCTGCCCGTGCGCAGCTCCTTGGCCATCTGGGCCATGAAGGGCTCTCAATCCCAGCCCTGAATGGCAATTGTCTCAGAGAGCACCCTCACAGGCATTTCAGGCAGCAAGGCTTATTAAAATCCTGAAGGGCAGTAATCCCTGAATGCCACTAAAAAGATCTCCAGCTGCTACCGTTTATGAAGTGGGTTTGACAAGAGAGAGAAAAGGAGAAGGAGCTGGGGGAGAGGGAGCTGGGGAAGAGGATGAAAAAAGACGAATTTAGAAGAGGCAAGTTATCCAAACAGGGCCCCCATCAAAAGAGTCACGTTTTATCAGCTTAGGCTTTCTTCCCTCAGTTCCCAAAGGTATCTCCACCCCAAACCCACATTAAGTCTTCTTCCTTTTTCTAGTTCCAGAAGGGGTGGGGAAGCGGGGAAACACCTCATAAACACATGTTTACAGAAGATCTAAAATTAGGTCTAAAATCAGATCTAAAATTTAGGATCCAAAAAAAGGAAGGCAGGTGAGGAAGCCAGAAGCAGAACTGGTCTGCCTTTTCCCAGCTGGTATGAAGAAAATTTCTAGATGTGAAAGAATTAAAAATCACTTCTCTGCACGTGCATATCTTTCACCCTATAATTCTGAAAAGGTCTTTTCATCTCATTAGGTTAAGCTGATTAATAAAAATTCAGCACTTTGCCTATTGCTTCTTCAGAAGTGGTGAAGCAAGTTGAAAGATGCAGGCAGAAGGTTTTTGTGTTGGAGACAATAAATGGGATGACTTCTTAAATCCTTCGTTGTCATCCTCCATTAGAGATAAATGGACACCTTGGCTCAAATTCTTCAAACACACAGTACTTTGCTACACTTCTTTATTTTCTATTAACCTTTACGAAAATCTTTAACACTTCCAAGCTGCACGGATTTTTGTGTATGTGCTTTATAATTCACCAAGTTAAGTGAAAGCTTTCTCTCATTTCAGCAATTATTTAAAGAAGCTGTTGAAAAGGCATTGTTGAACACCTATCTGGAAAATGGAGGCTGTGGAAAATGAAGACTATGAGCTGCTCAGTCACTACATTTTAGTAAAAAAATGCTCTCAACACTGAATGTGCAATTTGCATATCTTCAGAAACTGCTGTAACTTAAACAGGGTTTAAAAAAATATTCTAGAGGCCAAATTTTTAAAATTCTGCATTAATAAAGTTGAAAGCCATTACATGTATTTGGTTTCTTAAATGCTATGAATGAATGTAATTCATCATCTAAGGCCCTAAGGATAAAATGCTACATCTGTTCTCCAGCTGAAAATTACAAATTTTGTATTTAAGATATTGTATTTACAAAATCAATTTCTGAAAATAAATATTTTTTCCCAGTATGTCAGAGGTTGATTTTTCAAGTAAAGACTGAAAATCAAATCACTTTTACCTGTTTCTTGACTATTTAAGACAAAGTTTATTATAAATTATGTTTCTTTAAACTATTTTAAGCAGTAAAGCTCACAATATCTCAGTTAATATAAATAAAAACAGCCCTCCACAATTTCATACTTTTCTAAAATGCTACAATGCCCCTGTTCTTTACAGAAGTGCCTGATCAGACAGGAACTTACATGACAAGTTTTAAGTATTTTTACAGATATTAGACCCAAATTTCAGGACATTTTTTCAAAAATGTGACCAAAAAGAGTATCTCTCATTAATAAATGTACATATATGAGTCTGTATCATTTTCTTTAATCTCCATTAAGGTTGAGTGCTATACCAGATATCATGACTTTCATCTGCTGAAACTCACACAGATCACTGTAAAACACATACAGATTTTGATGCTTCACAAGGCAGTTACTGCAGCTTTTAGCAACAATCCTTGTGTCAAACTAGGGAATACCCTTTCAAGGCATTTGCTTTTTAAGGATGGTTTGGGCTCCTATCTAACACCCATGGAGATTTAAAAAGCATTTTCATGTTCTGTTCAGAAAAGGATAAAAAAAAAAAAAAAGAAAAAGTGTTCCAAACTTTTAATTCAGATAAGAGACTACAAACTACGGTGGAGATCATCAGGAATCCACGGGGTTCATATGTTGTTATGCTTTGTTTGGTACAGACATTCAAATACTTTACAATAGGATAAGTAATTATGCAAAAAAAAAAGTCCATGAATGTTGTGGACCCTGTACTATTAATAAGCAAATTTTAATGTTTCAAAAAGAACTTTCATTGATGCATCCTGAATTTGCCTGGCTGTAAAATGCCAATCATAATACTAAAACTTCTATGTCTGATGAGAAATAAGGAAGTAAGGCATACCACACATATGTGAAGAATACAGTAAAATAGAAGGAAACTGCCTTAGACATAACAGTTTGGTAAGAAATGCTTTTATTTCACTGGTGTTGAATCACAACTGGTTTTTTAAATAGAAATATGAAATACAGGCTCTACACACATATCCTCAGTATGGACAAAAGCAGCAATTCCAGTAATCCTTCCTAAGAATAATTGAAATGTATCATAACAAAAATAAACACCTAGGTATTGTCCTGAATTTCATGTCCTAAGTTATCTTCTCATTAAAATTAAAATATACCAGTGAAATTCAATATTGGATTGTCAAGAATTAAAACTATGTTGCCCCATTACAGTAACATTGTTTGCTATTGTTTCTGACTAATCAATCCAAGTTAAGTTTATTTCCTCTAAACCTCAATTTTACATTTCTCATTAGTCACAAACAAGTCAATGCAGAATCTGGTTCAGAGACAAATATAGAATACAAAATTCAACTCCTTTCTGAATCCAAAACATGGGAGACAAAGACACATGAACTGTGTTCAGTTAAGAGGTCATGTACATCCCTGATTAATCTACCTAAATCAACAGACTCACTGGGCACAAACCCTGTGCTCTAGGACAACAGCTTTACATCATACTCAATTAATTAATCAAAAGGCCACACTACCATACGAAACAGGTTGTTCCAATCAAAATGGGAAAGTGATTACAGTGAAGCTGAACTGAAAATCAGTACCTCCGAGCATGACAAGGGTTTTTCTTCCCTTTGTTCTTAAGCAGGTCTTTTACAAAGTGAAAGGTGTAAATGGTTAGCAGTGCACTCTTATGTTGCCGCCTGGTCCCGCATCCATTCTTTCAGTCTTCATGAAGACATGCCTACTCTGCAGACTCCTACTATAAATTAAAAACTCTTCTTAAGAAGAGTGCTGGAAAAATTCAACTCCTCCCAGCCCTTACAAATTTTTTATTCTTTGCATTTTTTGAAGAAAATACTGATAGAATTAGACTTAAATTAAAAATAAAGTTAAAAATTGAAAAAAAAACAAAGCATTCAATTTTGTGACAATATTTGTACATCATAAAATTTGGTTACCATAAAATGGGAAAGATAAACGTAGAACTTCTAAGAGAAACAGTGGGCAAGACTGCATATGAAGGAGAGTATTTTGCATTAATCTCAAAGAATCATAGAATGTTAGGTGTTGGAAGGGACCTTTGAAGATCATCGAATCCAACTCCCCTGCCAGAGTAGGACAAAACTAGAACAGATCGTTCAGAAACACATATAAATGAATATGGTCCAGTTAGTGCACTCATTTGAAATTCAGGTCAATATTTACAGAATGAAAGAATTAAATAAGTTTAAAGAAAACAGATGCAACTCAGTGCAGAGGTAAGTACCATCAACTGCCTGTCTTTCACATTCATTTCTGCTGAAATGGGGAAAAAGTTGCTTAGAATGTTAGTGTACAAAATAAATCTGCACTATGAAGCTGTCAGGCAAATGTAGCATTACAGAGACTAAAAAATATTTAGACTACCAAGACTTACAAGCTTTCTAAAAAACTTATGGTTACAGTTGAAATATCAACTACAGTAGTGAAGGAAGAAGATTTCTGGTCCTTTTTTAGCATGAGACTGAAGAAAAAGAGCACATAAATGCATTACAATTTTGTTTGGTCATTATTTTTTAATAAAAGACAGTTAATTAAAAAGTAAGTGTCATTCAGAATAGTTGATTTAGCAAGTACAAAGAAACAACTCTACACAAAATTTTAAAGTTAGAAGATGGATAATTTGTACAACATGTTTTTTTTTCCAGTCTGAACAATAAGCCCTTCCAAAATGCAGGCATTTTATGCTAACTCATATATGCATGCTTTAAGGTTAAAATAAAAATCTTATGGTTCATGTAACAAAGAAATGTTCTGATTGTTGCAGAAGCAGTAACTCTGATTTTCCCTGTCTGTAAAATATAAATCATAATATTAAAATAGTTGTGTTAGGTAAGGAAAACGGAATGGAGGCATACACACAAACGAAAAGGATATTAAAAAAGGCAAGAAAAGTGCCTAGACAGGAGTCTGGTTACTTGTTTCCTTACACTGGCTTTATTGAAAGTCACTATGCATTTGAGACATGCACAAAAATTATTTCTAATGATGTTTAACTTTTTCAAGTTGGTGTTTGTGATGCAGTGGTTTTCACTACAATATACTTTCCAGCTGTTGGTTTAAATTCCAAGACATAAGAAAACATAAGTAATGGTTACAATTGGAAAACTAACAAGATACAAATCTGTTATGTGTTTAAAATACTAGTTCAAAGGAAAACAGATTCACTGCAGAAAAAAATAAATCAATTCGTAAGCCTTCCTCTGTATCACAACTATAAATGCAACAACTACATTTTTCTGTCTTCAGAACAGCTAAAGGAACTTGAACAGGATCTGGTGAATAGCATGCAATATCTACATAGAGTATTCTTCTCATTAGGGGGAAAGAATGTTTGTGAGGGGTGGGCAGGAATCTACTGCAACCTAACAGGTTTTGTATTCTTAAGTATTCTAATCACCAAATCATCTGATCTCTAGTGAAATGAAAATCCTGGTTAACTAAAATTCAATCCCATTGTTCCACAGATATTTATAAAAATGTGTTACCTACTTATCAAAAGTAATTTTTTTCTGTCTTTAAAGAAGCACTGCAATCTATCGGCTTGAAGAATAATGCTTTTGCTAGCTTTAAGGCACTGTACTTTAAGTTTCTTATCAACAGTATATTCATAATTCAGGTAATTCCCATCCTTGTTTCAACTTCTCCTGCCCCACCCTTGAGGACTGGATTTCTTCCTGCTATAGTGCTGCTAGAGGGTGCAAGCAAAGCACAGTGCAAACTCATCATTACCAGCAGAGTGTCAAGCACTTCTTCCTAGACAAAGGAGCAGTGCAGTAACAAGACAATCCTATTCCCATCTGAAGAGAGTAAACAGTATTTGCTTTTATACAGCTCCTTTCATATTCAAAATATCTCAATACGCTTTACAATAATGAGACAGATACACTGCATTTCCATCATCTTACACGCAGAGGGGAAGGCTTTGTCAAGAAAGTGGGGAGAAATGGAGGTCATGGGTCTTTTGAAGTTCCTTTACATCATCTAGACTGAAGGACAAGAGAGACTGGAGAACATAACTGAGACAAAATAGAAAGGGAGGAGGACAGCTGACCATTGTGACATGTGTGAGACACATCTCTTTCATCACATTCAAGGAGCACCTATCTGGAAGAAAAAGTGTATCAGCAGGAAAGATTTTTATTTTTTTTAAGACTGGCAGCATGTACAATGTTAATCATATTTTTCTTTAAAGGTTTTCTTAGGTGGGGAGGGAGGGAGGGAGGGAGGGAGGGAGCCTTGTGAGACGAATTTCATTTTCATCACAGCAAGTCAGTGATCTATATGCATATAGGGATTTGGTTCATGTGAATGTAATGTAGTAGGAAGTATTACCTACCCAATCAAACACAAGTACTCAACCTATAAAGAGGTGAAATACCCTGGCAAAAAAGAATTCGAGAGAAACCTAGGAAAAACACTCCTAAGGAAAAAAAAAAGGGGACAGGAGGGTATGAACAGATGAGACAGCTCCCCATCCTGCCTTAGAGCAAGGGTCCATCACGTGCCTGGCACTGGCTGGCACAAGCTTCTCCAAGAAAGATGGCCTGGCCAAGGAAAGCACAACAATCTGCAGTCTGTCTTTTATTGCCAAGCTGTGTTCCAAAGTAAATTAATAAAAAGTAGTAGCCTAATTTAACTACATCCTCTGCATCCTTCCTTCCTTCTGCACAGCCAAGACAACAACTACATGGAACAGAACAGCAGGGGTTAAACTCTCCAAAATACTTTGTCCATCACTGCTCTGAGGCTGAGGGAGCACAGTTGCCCAAGAATCCACCTTCACTGACTAGCTGTTCACAAAGGATTGCAGAATCTTTGACAGGATCCATCCCCTGAAGGAAAAATTTGGTATCACTTCTTCATATCTTCCCTAAATGATGCTAAGGCTACGTTCATCTAGCACTCTACACAGGGTGGATGGTGTTGGACACTCCACTTCTGCAAAGCTTTATGTAACACACAGCAAGTCTTTGCTCTGTTTTTGTTGGAGGCTTCCCTTTCCTCTGCAATAAGCAGTACCTTCAGCTGTGTTCACTGTTTAATTTCCAGCACTGCCTTTCTTCTTCTCCTAACACATGCATACTTTAGACTTGGCTATGAAGTGCTGACTGAGAAGAAACAATAGGATCCTTTGAAGTCTTCAGAGTGAGCTTTGAGCAAGGCTCAGCTCAGAGACCTGGTCAATATTTACTGCAGTTCGAAGCCACTGTTCCATGGCTCTCTTTCCAAGCAGAACACACTAGTCAAGAACCCCTAGACCTTATTTGATTTTATGCTAACAAGGCAAAAATGAGGGAACAAACAGATTACAACCAAAACTACTTTTTCTTGGAAGTACTTATGGTCACAGATCAAAAAGAAAAAAGGAAAAGAGAAAGGGAGCAAGAAAGATAGAGGACACAACAATATCACTACTTACATTTGAAGAGCCACTTATAATTAGGAAAATAATTTTTCCACTAAAGATGATTAGAAAAGTTTTTTTTCTTTTTGTATTGCAATCACACTTCTGTAGAAGTATTCATTTATTTCCAGAAGCTTGCAGAATTTCAGCAAAACCAACAAAATCAAATGAAGTGTCTTGGCAGAAAACTGAGGTTGTCATTTGTAGAATCTCCCCCTCCTCTTCTTCAGCTTCTTCCCTTTGTCCCCATAACCATCCACACATATATATATATATATATATAAAAACAACTCTCCCAAAAACATGTTTCTGACAGTGAAATACAACTCAACTGAAAATCATCATTTACCTGTTCAAATTGAAAGGCAGCTGTATGATTTTTTTGTTTAGAGTGGTTGGAGTCCTGTCTGAACATACTTTCTCATGTTAGACTCCACTGAAAGTTTTGAGTCAAGGAGTCTGACAAGCCACTGTTAAAACAGGAAAAATTACAGCTTTAGCTTCAGATGTGTCAGGATCTTTTGAAAAACACATTTTATGTCAGCCTTGGGGTTAAAGGGCATGCAACAGCAGAACAGATGTACCTTTCCACCTCACAAGTGCAATTTTCAGATGCATGGAGTTCTTACTGCTCAAGTTTCTTCATTTGAAAATGTTTCGTTATTGTCATGGCATTCATCTGACTTTTAAAATATGGTAACTTAACACAGGAGTCCCAATACCACACCTCTCACTTTAAGGGAATGCATGAAAGCTTATGAGCACCAAAAGACAGGTGGAAAGAACCAGTACAATTAAAGGAAGACAGAAAAACATCTGCAACAGAGGTTAAGACTCCTAAATAACTGAGAAATGCTTGTTTCCAAAGCAGAGTTCAAAAGAATAAAGTTATGAGGCTTCCCAGTCCTAAGGAAATAAGTACAAGTTCCTTTATAATAAAAATCAGTTTGTAACAAATTTCTTTTACCCATCTTTTATACTAATTTCCTAACACCAATTTTAATCAATATATGGATAAATACGTTTTAATATATAGGAAATAAATATGTAACGATTCCTGAAACAGTAGCTAAGATGGAACTACAGTTCTGAAGAGGAAAAAACATTCAGTAAACAACCAAAGTAAAAAGCAAAACGGCTTTGCAGAAGCAGTACAGCAAAACACACAGTAAATCACTTTATAGAGATTTCATCATGTTCTATTAAAAAAAAAAAAAAAAAGCTTAGTATTACTAATAATGGTTTTTAAGTTTGGAGAGGAGTAAGAGAGAATGAGGCACAGTGAAGTACTGTTGACTGAACAGTTGATACTTCATTCTCTTTTTTTACTGCAACTTAAAAAATAAAATAACATCCCCAATGATTCAGTAAACTCAATGGGAATTTCATGCAAATACAGCACAGCATCTGGTCAGAGTGTGTGAACATACTATTTCTTTTACCCTCTGTTTGCTAGATAAATATTGCAGAGAACTACTTAGTCTATTCCCAATCACTTACTATGGAATACTGAAAAGAAAAATGTAATTAGTAATCCAGTATTATCATAAATCAAGATATTCTGTACTAATCAGATAATTTCTCAACTGACAAGCCATATTTGCATAAACACTATTCTTGCTTCTGATATACTGTTTAAATAAGAACAGTACTGCAGCACTGTCGACAAAAATACGTATAGAGTACAAGAAAGGCTCTCTCTAAAACCTACAAATTTATCTTAAAAAATTTTTTTTCCTTTTTTTTCTCAAAGGTACAATGTTGCTCAGACTATTAATACTATCCCTAAGAAGAATCACAGGTAAGAGTACTAATCTCTAGCACATTTAAATGAAAACCACAGAACCTTTTCACCTATGTGCATCACCATACTTCTGGGACTAGAACACTACCAGGACTTCCTTTGTCTCTGACATTTTCATTACAGTGTGGAAAGCAGAAGACATTTTGTCTTAAGGATAGGGCTGAATACGAGAAAACAGATAATTCAAGAAGATTGGGTTGATTCTACCTGATACTAATTTTAATCTAAAGATCAAGTCTTATAGGCCTCCACTCTACTAGTTTTATGAAGAAAATTATGACACAAACACAAAGAAGATGCAATCCTTCCTCTGTCATATGTAAGAAAAAAACCAGTACAGAAATCCTAACTGGGCACTGTAACCTGATTTACTGATATAAGTTACAAAGGCAAAATTGTTTTCATCAGCACTAATATATTAGCTCAAAACTCTACCCCTAAAATAAAGTGCTTAGGAAACTCTTCCAAATACTTTGTTCTGAAGAAGGCCGTTATATCAGCACTAAATCAAGACAGCTAGTATGAAAAATGGAAAGAGGAGATTTCTTTTTACAGTAAGCTATGAAATGTAGTTCAGTCAAAGGCAGGGTCTGAAAAGTAATATTAAAGTGATGCTGTAAATCACTAAAAAACCTTTTCATTTTTGTTTTTTTTAAACTTAACTATCATGCTTCAGACTAGAAGCAGTGAATATAGAGATTCTCTTCATAAAGTGTTCTTTGCAAGTAACTTTCATATACTTGAGATACAGAGAGTTTGCTTGGAATTTGGATGCAGTGAATAGCCATGATATAATGAGAAACAAGTATGATCTACCTCTCTAATTAACGTTTCTTCTTCACCCAGAGTGTCACTTGTTATGATAATCTGAATCTAAACCTTAATGAGAAATTTCAGGCCACCATGATTAAAAATATTGTTTTTATTTTAATGAAAACTCTTTATACTCTCAAAATACTCAATAAATGTACGGAACTTCTGCTAGCTAAATTCTTATCTACAATACAACTTTTGAGAGACTGATTTATATTTCATGGGTTTAAGTGAAAAATATGCTATTAAGCATATTACAAACTGATCACGTTCTCTGCAGGGAGTGTTCCCAGTATTTTTAGTAAAGGTAGTTTGTCCAAAGACTGTTTAAGATGTAAGTTCTTAAAAAAATTTTGTGCATGGATTCTTTTGCAATATTTGTAAACTCACCATAAAAAGCTATTAAACTTTCACAGGATATTTTTGAAATACATTTTAAAAAATCAACTTCACAGGAAATTTTAAGCGATTTCTGGGAACTTTGCAGACAACTCACTACAAATATATACAAATAACATTAAACTGGTCACAATGTCTTACAACTGGATCTTCCAACACAGACTGAAAAACTTGGTCAAATTTCAGATGCATGTACAATGGATATAACTTAAGAAGTAGAACTCCTTTTTTTTTTTGTGAGACTCCATTTTAAGGAAAACAAATTTATTTCATCAACATGTGTCTTTTCAAATTAAACATGTGCCACATTTCCTGAAAGATGTGTATTCCTCTCATTACATTGTATCTCATAGCCACTTTACACCAGCAAGTCCATTGGAAATCAAGAAAAATAGAATACCTGGTACACTATTTAATGAAATTGCTTCAAGAAAAATTTCTTTCTCATTCTTCCAGCAGCCTCAAAATACAGTGACCATGTCACACTACAAGAATCCCTGCTCACTATTCTAGTAAACAGATAATAAATTACATTATTTTTATATTAAAGAGTTAATATTTCCAAGGAAAAGTGCAATTTTCAGCAGAACAGGGGCTTCTGTTTTGTAGAAGACTATTGTTCTGTTTTTATAGAAAACAGAGACTGCTTTCCTGAACACAGTGTTTTAATTATTTCAGTGAGGAAACAATTCTATCCTTCACAAGATACATCTGGTCTTTAAGGGATATCATGCAGAAGTGACCAGTATATTGCACACAGTGCTTTGGAAAATACAAAACCTGTATCCCATCTGATTAATTTTACCTTCATGATCTTAAATTAGGGTTTTTTTTTGACATATAAAAAAATTCTTCTCTGCTGTATTAGGCATCCAACACTTCAGAGTTTCACTAATGCCTGTGTGCTAATCACATATGACAAGCCAATTCTCACTTTTGAAACTGCTGTCAGAAAAGCAACTACTTATTCCACCAGGTTGACTTTTACCCCCTCCAGCCTCACTAAGGCAGAGGTACCAATTCCGTAAAAGCATTCAAAAAATCTCAGTCTAGAACTTATTTGAACCCAATCAGACAAGCCCCAATAGGGATATATAGTCCCATGCTGCTGTGCCCTCTCAGTAGAGTTGATTCATGCGAGATTGTGTGGTCTCACAAAAACTGACAAGCCTAAATACTGAAACTCTTATTCATGTAGTATACCATAAAATCATCGACACAGGACCTAAATCAACTCCCATCCAAATCAATGGGAGACACTTCTTACATCCATACAGCTGGATCTGAAGACTGCCCAAAATATTGCAGTTAAAAAAAAAAAAAAAATTAAAAAAAAAAAGGTGGTGTATTAAAAAAACCAAACACAAACAACATTAGATCTTGTAGTACCTATCAAGGCATACAGTTCAAATAAACAGACTTCCATTCCTCGTTAGTACCCATCATCTCTTACTGACTTCAGCAACTTTGAGAAACTAGGATATTTATTTACATTTATTTATTTTCCTTAATCACTTTTAGGGACAATTTTTTGAAAGGTATTAAGAACCTATAGGCGTAAAAAAGCAGAAATAAAATCTAAGACAGGCACCAAGCCGCCTCAAAAATCCCACATGGCTCCTCTTTGCAACTCTGGGTAACTAAATAGATTCAGAATTCCGGTTCTGAAGATCTATTTTTTCAAATCAGTCGTCTAAAAAAAAACCCTTAAATTACTCATTTAGAGGTTACAAAAAACCTCCAAACAATTAGTAAATATCAGTGTGAAGGGAAACTTCACTCTTTTGATGTCTTTAAGGACAATATTCAAGACAAATCACTCTGCAGTTATGTACTTATGCTTACATTTGGAAATCTTTTGTGCATTGATAAATAGAACTAGCACATATTTCACCAACGCCACCATTGCAGTACTCAAAAATCTTAACCTGAATTTGCTGACGATGACCTGCACACCCATGGACTGACAACGTAAAAAAGGTGAATGTGCCAACTAGCTGCTTTCATTCAGCAAGTTTGGGGTTTTATTAAATTATTATCATCATTCCATTTACTATGCAGGCCACAAGAAAAAGCACACAAAGGATAAGATGATTTGCACCTACTTAATAAATGGAGGCAAATATCAACTTTGATCTCAGCAGTTCTATTGGAAAGCTCAGTTCACCAGAAAGTGTGCAAAACAGAAAGGAAGCAAAGGTGACTGAAATGCAAAGGGAAAAGTGTATGCAACTTATGCATAAGTGAATGGACAAATAAAACCCTAGAATTAAGATCTTTTGAATGCAGGAATAATAAACTTCCAAGTAAATGTCACTTCACTATGACTGAGTTTCCCCAATTGGGTAGTGTATATATATAATTTTATATATATAATTATTAGGCACACACTTCCCATGTTCTTTCCCCCCAAAAGCAGAGCTGACAATGGTGACAGCAGAGTGTGTAATTAGTTTTTATTGTTCCCCTGACAGCCATAGCTCTGCAAGGACCCCTTGCCTTTTCCATTGTAAATGTTATGGAAAAATACACTAATGACAGGCATTTAATTATGGGCACAGCGACCATGATGGGAGCTGTGCCAAAAGTGATTGGCAGCTTTGGATACCAGATATTCACAGCAATCGTTCTTTTCCTTCCATACCTTGTAACCCAGATTACTGAAGACTGGGGGTTTTTTAAGTATTGTTTCTAAAGTTTCTCTTATTGTCTATAGAAATTAACAACAACCACTTTAAAACTAGACATAAAAAAAAAAAGTAGACAAAATAGTTATTTTTTTTCTGTTCAAAAGTAGCATGATGTTTTTTGAAATGGTCTATCCACTGACAATGCCATCAAAACAAAAGAAATCCCTACCAACTCAGGCACATAGTTGACTTTTTTACTATACCTAGGTATAAACAAAAAGATACTACGTCCCCTTAATGTAACTTTATCCAGTATTTACAATAAATTGTCCCATATTCAACTCTAGTTGCTGAGCTGCTTTTTCGCCTGATTAATTACCAATTGGGAGACATGCTTTTTGGCAGCTTTTGTATCCCTATTATTTCTTCTGGTTTGGCACAAAAACTCCCTTTTGGGAGCACCAGTATTTGTACTGTACCCCACTTAGTGATGGATCACTAATTTTTAATAAACAAATCCCCAAAAGAACTGCAAAAAGATGTGTAAGTGTACTGGAGTAGTAACTGTAAACAAATAAAAAAATAAAAGGCGGGGGAAGGACAGGGACAGGGAGATGGAAGAATGGATGGGGACACAGAAACAGGGGGAAGAGCTATTTCAGTAAATAATATATTCAGTCTTTTCCAGACTATGCATGAAGAGCCTATCCAGGGGATCACATGTAGTCTGAAGACATGGGTCTGAATTGGCTTTTAACTACTTGATCCAAATCTCTGCCTTTACCTTTAAAAAGCTTTTAAAAAGTGACTAACTAATGTGGATGCACATTTTCCTTGAAGAATGCTATATCTGAATGTCCCCTCACTGTTTCTCATCCCTCCCCCACTAACAGATGAATGAAATTACTCTGTGAAGCAGACCTCTATGAAGAATGACCACACAATTCTGGACCAAACGGTTCTAAGTCTATGTAGCACTCACAAATCCCTGGCTAAGCCGAACAAAGAAACATTATTCCTAAGTGGTAAGTTTGGGAATATAAAAGTGAAGCTGTCTGGCTCAAAAGTGGTAACTTGCAAATAGCTGCAGAATCAATGTTGGCTGTCCATCCCCCAGCCAGCTGGCTCTCATATCAGTAACTTCAAAAATGCAGTTAGCCGTTATGGTGGCTTAAGGCACTTTGTGTGCCAGTGCAATGACCATGCTGTGTGTGCGTGTCAGAAGGTCAATACTTTCAAATTCCAGAGTCTTTCTTTATTTCCTTCTTTTCTGGAAGCAAGAAGAAAGCAAGCAGGATTGATAGCTCCTACTTTGTTAACTTCTGCTCACCAAATGCCCTGCCTGTATGAATACATAGGGGTTTTTTTGGTTTTTTATCTGATATCAATTAAAGAAAAAAAAGAAAAAAAAAAAAGGGAAAACAAAACAAAACAAAAACAAAACAAACAAAAAAACCAACAACACAAAAAAACCCAGTTGCTTTTCCTACTCATTAGCAACATTAATTAGCAAATTTCTTTGCAACAAGTTTTAACAATTCCAGGTGACCTGACTTCGTTAAAGCTGCTAGCAGTCCTTACACCTAATGCCAAGAAGTAGCACTGCAGACTGATAACCATGCTACAAAGATCATCAAATCTACCAGAAGGTAAAGTAAAACACTTTTTCCTGTCTCCTCACAAAAAATACATCTATATTTTATTTATCCAACACCATCAAATCAACAAAATATCAGAGAGCTTTTGTATTTTTTCTTTAATTTTGATGAAAATCTTTAGAATGTATTCATCTCCAATTTCAAATCAACAGAGTAAGATACCCAAATTTATTTACAAAATTAAAACAAATGTAAACATTAAAATAAAAATTTTATGTATAGGACTAACATTATAATAAAAATGTACGTATTTCTTAGCAATTCTCTGTGTGATACGATGTGATTTTAATGTCTGTAAAGAGAATTTCTTCTGAACTGTAATATCAATATGAAAAACATTACTTCAAAGTCCACAAAAGCAAAAAGGTACTGCATCATTGCTATCCGCTACAGAAAGGCCACAGTGCTCAACTAATATTGATGAGCACCTCACACAACATGAATATGACCGCCCCTGGTAAGCATCCTCCCCCAAGAAAAAAAAAAATGAAATCATTTTGGTGAGGAAAAATTATATTCTAAACAATGTCAGTGCTACATAGCAAATATTAATTATGGTACAAAATACATTCTGTCAAAATACACATCCTTTTAAATGTCACGAGGCTAAATTTTATCTTTCAGAGTGGAACAAAAAGATATTTTAGCAGAGGGTGACCAGAGTCAAACCGAACATATCTCATACACCAGTTTTTCACCTCACCACATGCTTTACAAGCAAATAATAACTTCTCTACACTCCAGAACCATTTCATTACTGTAATGAAGAACTAAATTCTTTCACTAGATGATAATGCAAGTGACAATGAGAATTGTAATTTTCAATGCTTTTCAAGTAAAAATCAACAAACCTTAAGAATTTGCTATAAATTGGTATTAGCAATTCAAGCAGATCTTGCTAATTAACAAGACTCTTGTGTATCTTCTCATTAGCTGATTTTTCTTTTGACAGCATTTTTACTGATCATGTATTTAAACAGAAAAATGGCCATAAAGCTCCTAACATATCACATAACAGAACATAGGCATCAAACAATTCTCAACATTTTTGCAGCAGTCAAAAATAAACAAACTCATTTTTCTCATAAAACTAGGAACTAAGAATGTATTTTCATCAACCTGTCAGCAGTAAAATATGAAGGATGTTTCCCCAAATTTTAAAAAAGAAAAAAATTTCTTTTACTGGAAACCTTAGCGTTCTACAGGAGAGAAATGCAATCTCAATCCTCACGGAACATCATTCTTTTTTAATGTATTTTCAAATACTTGATTTTAATGCAAATTATTTTAAAAAAAATTATCAATCTATGCTCAATTTCTTAAAAAAAAATTGGAGATTTATACATGTTTGCACACTATAAAATAATACCCACCATTTTAAATGAGTTCAACAACAATCTAGCTTGTAGAGACTAAAACGAATACTAAGAATGCAAAAATTCAAAGAAGAGTTCTAATGCGTGAAGGATTCTATTCTTCCGTTCAGTTATGCTGAAGTACATTACAGTAAGGCTCAATAGCTGTAATATCACCATAAAGCAATTTCTATAACATGTCTGTTTATTTTAAACCAAACATTTCCATTTCATTATGTTGTTGTGCTGCTGACTGTATCAACAGAGAATTACACCATTCAGAAACACTGGAAGATTAGATGAATCAGGAGACTAAAGGCATTTAAAAAAAACCAAACCCAATGCTCAGAACTTCATAGAAGACCAAAGGGTGATTACTGGAGAGAAAAACAAACAAACAAATAAACCAGTTCTGCAATACTTTTAATTGCATTAAAAAAAAATCAGAAACAGACAAAGCCAGAGAAGTACCTCTCACAACTATGGACAAACTATCATTTACTGATGCCTTCTCTGGGCAAGGTTGCATCTTTGTTAGCATCTTCTCTAAGGTGATCCAAATTACCAGACTTCTTAGCGCTTTCTTAAAGTCTAATATTTCAACAATCTCTGCACAACAACAGACTGGTTTAGGAAGAAGCAGTAAGAAGGTACTCTAACAAGCCCTGAGAGTTCTCAAAGCATATCTCTGGAATCTGTTTCATTTTACATTTGTGTGCTTGAGTGCTTGCTGATCTACCCACCTATCTACTGACCCGAGGACTACCAGCATGTGAAAAAACTACAATGGTGAGATGGCCAAGAATTAAAACACAGATTCTACAAATAATTTTTAATTAATATTTTTAATTTTAAAATATAAGATCTTACCTGGAAAATGAGACCCAGGAATTAGTTCATAAAGCTGTTCATTTTATAAACATTTAAGAGTTCGTCAATTGAAAATTTTCAGAGATTTTTTTTTTCTCACACAACATGCACGATTTACTCTACACAACTTCTAATGACACATTTCAATGCATACATATATACATTTATACACTGAAATAAATACATATTTGCATACATATTCACATACAAATGTGTATGTATATATATAACTATGTATACATTGAAATGAATACATATTCACATACAAATGTATATATATTACATATGTCTCTGGTTTTGAATGCAAAGACCATGACTCCTGAAGGACTAATTGCATTAATTCATTTCCTCAGCCCAGCATGAAGCTGGTAGATTGCTGGGATAATAGCAACAGAGGAGAGAAAGGAAGACTCATCTTTGTGTGTCTCCCTCCAAAAGGATGTATATCTAGCAGAAAGAATGCAGTGAGATGTCCTCCCTATGTGCATTTGGAAAAGATTTAATAAGAAGCATTTCATGAAGACCATGTATCACTTAACAAGGTGCCTTTCATATAAAGGTGGTAGCCAGTGAAACTAATGTTCTTTGTGTAGTTTTTCCATAGAATGTTTCAAAATCTTTCAAAACCACTTTCAAAATGAACATCAATATTCTTTTGCCGACACAAGGTGTTAGTGAAACTATTAAAAGCACAGAAAGTAGGTGTAAAGAATTGAAGGCTCTACTACAGGTATTACAAGAAATCAGCCAGAGATTTCTTCAGCTCTCAGAGCAAGCTGCTAGATAAAATGCTCTCAAAATACAAGCTATGCCGTATAAACTTCTATGTGTATGTGTATATATATCCCAAGTTCTTAAGCTCCCCTTGACATATCAAAATTATGTGGAATACCAAAACCAAAGAAATACCTTTATACCATATTTCTTAGTTGACCTTAACATACATAACTGCCATCTTCCAACTCCAACCATTTTTGCATGGTCTCCCTAGTCTCTACACCGAGGCATAACTATTCCTAGATAGAAAACAAACAATCCAAACCTAGCAAAAAAACCCCATCCACATGACCACAGCATATAAAACCAACATGCCATGGCAAAATCTGCAAACATATGGTAGGATACTCAGACATTCAGCCAGCTGAATAGCATACTCCTGAGAAGCGCCAGGCATGCATGAGCAGCCAGAGTCAGAGCTTCTCAAAATTAAGTCAATGCATTTTAGCTGGTTCAGGAAAGCACTTAAGTACACATCCATTCATCCATACAACTGCAACAGAACTTAAGCGTGTCACTATGCACTTCAAGGAAGTCAGCTGCTTTTCTGAATCAGTGCCTAAATACTCAGCTACAAAATTCACCTAAAGTTAGACATCCAGGCTGTGAAATTCTGGTCTATGCACAGAATTTTCAGAAGTGTCCTGTCATTTTTCTGTTTCCTGCTCCCAATAATCTATCTTAAAAAAAACCCCTCTGGCAATATCAATCAAATTGTGGTATCCAGCTTAATTATGGAAACTCACTAGCTGAAGTTGAAATAATTTTTCAGTATCTAAATTCACTAATTATTATCTCTTTTCTTGATTTTATTATCCACATAAATGCACAAACAAAAAGTACGCTACGTCTTTATAATTCTCTTGTGGATATAATTTCTTACACAGTATTCTTGTATATGATACGGCTAAATCCAACAATACTCCTAATACAAAATATTTGCTTTTGTGAGACTACAAGATTTGGTCTGTATATGACCAGAAACTAGACTTGAAATGTGAGTTGTTTCTAACCTCCTTGAAACCAGCAACAATTTATGAAGCTACATAACCTGTCACTGAAACAACATAGGGGAAATACCTAAATGTGAACCAAAATGTTGAAGCACAGTCATGCAAGTAGAAAAACATAGCAGTAATTAAAAGTAGTTCAGGTTGAACTCTTGCATTATTAGAAGCGGTAGCAAGCGCTAAGCAAGTAGCCTGCCTCAAAATTTGGCCCATGTACATGACATTTTGACTGAATTTTACTTACGGGGACAATAGTAATCAGGTTTAAATGAATATGATCCATTATAAAACAAACTGCCCAAACTATTTTAAGTGTTGGATTCAGAATATAATTCCTTGACAATAGCATTTTGCTGTCCCATATAAGAGCACGTACGCAAAGAGTGCTGAAAGACTAATGCACTTTAAGATAATAATTAGAATTTACATACGCTTAATTCTAAGCCTACATAAATAACAAAAAAAAATATTTCCAAGCTTACTTGAGGATTAACTTCCAATTCACAAAAAGAAAGGATTAAAAAAAAAATTATTTTAGTCCTAATACTTAAACATATCCTCATCTGAAACTGGACTACAGCATTTATGGTACTTCATGTATATTGATAACTAAGAACATATCAAAAATAAAGCAAGCGAATACTTGAAACAGTTCTAAGAGCAGACAGGCTCTGTAAGAATATACAACTTTGTTCACTCATACATGTTAACAATAATGATCACAGAACATGTGTTTATTTTTTTCTAGAGAAGTTTGGCATTTAACCAAGAAATGTAACATGAACTTTGCTAATCTTATATTTTTATTTACCAAATATTCTTCGGACCAGGAGCACTTATCAGTTGGACCACTGATCAAATTACTAGTGCGTATTTTAAAAAAGGATGACATCTTTATGAATTTCAATAAATTGCTGGAGTTACATACCAAATTCCTAAACATCATCCTATCTGAGGGAAGTACAATCATTATTAGATTTTTCTAAGTTTTGATGAAACCTTAGAGTGTCGTTAATCAATATAAAAATGATTAACATTTCTTTCTTAATTAATTAGTTCTAGAGCCATTTGCTAATTTTGAACAAAAACAATAAAGAAGTAAACCGAAGGTTTCCTTTGGTGGTATTTGTATTTAAAGAATGACAGTATACTTCTTCTAATTTCCAATAGTTATCCACTAGTAAGCATCCCTACTTAGTTCTACCTGTACACAAAAGGTTGTTCATCTCCTGATTCTGTCTCTAGAAGCAGATACATCACCGTGAAGTTATTCCTGCAACACTGTTATCTGCTCTAAAAATTTTGATAACCAAAGTGAATTTTACCCTCAGCTTAGGTTCTGACGAACCAAATTCAAAATAGAAGTGTTTGCTTTTATTTGGGTCTCTTAAATCTACCATTCAGGTGTTTCCCTATTTTTCTGTAGTGATCATATAACTTGGAAAGCACACAAGAAGCGGCACACCGCATGAAACAAAGGAGAAATACATTTGCACCTTGCTCTTTCTCATCTTTTAAACTCGTGGATAAATATGGTATGTCCAAATAGACTATTGTCAAAGTGCAGCAAATATTTTATGACGAAAAGAGATGTTTGTTTTTAAAAGGGAAAGTTTAGAAACATCTTACAATTAACTCTTCCTCTAGTGTTTGGAAGAATAACAAAAGTAAGTTTTCTTTGCAGTCTGCTGGGTTTTAATGTTGGACTAAGAAGAAATTTCACTTACAGCAATAAAATATGATTAAACTTACTAAAATCCTTACAAATAAATTCAATGCATAATGCCTACCGACTAGGTAAGCACTGCTTGTACCTTCAAATATTTTACCTGTGTGCAGTTATAGTGTAAGGTCATCACACGCAAGTAAAAAATCTTGAACGTAAGGTTATTTTTGAAGTATTTTACTTGTTACACCATCAATGTGTGAACTTAGACAAACCTTTCTTTAAACAATCCTTCTGTCCAGTGAGATTTCCAAATACTACCTTTTTTTTTTTTTTGCCTGCGTTACATTTCATTTCACCTAACAACAGAAAAAGATCTTGTTTTGAGACAAGAAATTTTTCGGGAGGTATGTTCTTTGATCTGTGATGTGAGATGTAACTTTTTGTTTTATTTATTCTAAGCAATTTCTTTTTTTTCCTTTTTTTTTTTTTTTCAAGGAACACGTGTTAAAAGAGGAAAACATAGAAGTAGCCATTTAAAATTACAGATGCTTATCACTCCCAAGCATGATTGTTACTTCGGATAAATTCTCTTTGTCTCAAGCTTTTTCTGCCAACTATCACTGAGGCGTTGTTAACAGGAAAATGGTATTAAAGCACTGGACAGATTAGCTAACTCTGGGCACTTGAAAATTCTGCCCGTTAACTTCTGCATCACCTATTTTGAAGCCACTCTGGAATACCGAATAGAGGAGTTTTCTGCAGGCAACACAGATCTATTAAAAAACATGACCTGTGACAAAAATCAATGTGCTAATCTCAAACCAAACAGCAGTATCAGAAGCATAAAAAAAAAAAGAGATAAGATAAAAT
>JANVCC010010369.1:10966032-10979907 GCA_025345505.1 Todiramphus chloris collaris
CCCCCCCCCCCCCCCCTGTTATTTTTTCTTTTGGTTTTTTTTGTTTGTTTTTTGGGTTGTTTTTTGTTTTTTGTTTTTTCTGAGGGGTCCAAGGCATTTGAGTTCACTGTTTTTCTAGGAGCATCTGCTTCAAGTTTGTAGCTGTGACTTTTCTGTAAGTCTCTGAAGTTAAGGATGGCTGTAGATTACAGATTACTAGCTCAGTAGGTTTTTACCCACAAATACAACAGTATAATATTGTGGTTCTGAAACCTACAGTTCCTTTTTGTATGCTTTTCTTGAACATTCAACTGGAAAACTTGCCTAATGGTATCATGGTTTCTGTACAAGCCAGTCCACTAAGAAAACAGAACTGTAGAGTACTGCTCTACTGGATTCATTCTCTAGCAGTAACCAAATAACCTTCGATTAGGAACTGCACTAGGACTAATCTCCTCAACTCAGGAAATATGCTGCAAAGAAAACACTGTGAAAGGCATGCTTTAGAGCTTTCATTCCATTTTCACAGGTTCTCCATGGGCCAATTTAATAGCATGCTGCAAACAAGAGGGAAAAATTACTCCCCAGGCAAGCATAATGGGAGAAATAAAAAGTAATAGCAGCAAAAACTCTAATTTGGACTGAAAGTTTGGAGTGATGCAAATTAAAATACTGAAGTCTGGAAGAGTTTTACTACCAGCTTGAATGAAATCAGAATTTTGCTCAGTTTAATGTAGAATAATCCAGGCCAGAGTTTATGAACACCCTGCATGCTGACACCAGGCAGCACCAAGCTGTATTTAATCAGATAGGGAGTAGAAAGTCAGAGCATGCTGTCTATGGTGAGTAGTTTCAACAAACAGTGTTTTTTAAAGTCTTTACAAATGTGTTCCACCATCTTTTTTTAAGACAAGGAAAAAGGACTGCATCCCAAACTTTATTAATATCATCATCTGGTTTGGGTTTTGTTAAGTAAACTGTATTCTGTCATTAGTATCTTTCCACTAAACTCTTAGCTTCACAGATCAGCATTCCAGTTCCTCACATCCAGATCTATTTCTTTGCCATGGTAAATACTTAGGTAATGCCATCTGACTGTTAAGAAAATAAAAGATCAACAATTTTCTATCCAGAATATAATACAGTTATCATAGTTATAAGTACTCACAACCTAGGTTTTCCAGCAGTCCAGATCTGATATTTACTTGTTACACAACTTTTGACAAACCATTTAACTTCCCTGATCCACAGCTTACATATCTGCAAAGCAGATTTATTAATAATTACCTACTTTTCACAAGTGTTGAGGGGATTAATTAATTAGTGTTTGTTAAGCACTTAAAATCCCTTGGATGAAAGGCACTAAATAAAAGAAAAACAAAAAACAAACAAACAAACCCCACCAAACTCTTAGGCTCAGAATTTTAAATGCCAGAAAGGACTATTATAATAATTCCTCTGATTTAAAATATTAGAGTCCCTATAAATTCACTAAATTTGCCTACATAATTGCTGAATGCTTTCCTCAAATCATGTCTATTGGATTTTAAAAGTCTGAGGTGTTATCTGGTATCCTAGGACAGCTGTAACCTGGTGGTATTATAAAACTAGCTGTTACAAAACTGGATCAAATTGTCAGAGCTACAGCTTTTATCCCTTTGGATTTCATCTAGCTGTTGTCTGCTATGTATAAGTGCTCTGTTATCATCCTGTATCTTCTCTTCTAGTTGATGTCTGTTTCCCTCTGACTGAAAAATCTCTTTGATAAATTGGACCAACTGAGTGACTCTAGGAACTCAATAATAACAACCCTGCTTTTCATTTTTCCATTAATTTCTGTAGTTCTTCACAGAACAATTTTATAATTTTCTGCATTTTTTCATGTGGATACTGGAACTGGAAGCAAATGGACTCAGCAAGCCACATAAAGGTAACAGATCCTCTTGCTTCTCATGGATAAGTATTTCTCTACCTACACATCTGACTATTGTATTATCTCTATGAGTGAAGTTGAACCAGATAAATAAAGAAGCTTGTAAGCACTTGATTCTTAACCCTGAAGAGAAAAGCAATGGCTTTTAAAGAAGCCTGTTGATCTGCCAAAATGACCAACATTTTCTCTATTCTGTTGCTTGTGCATTAAATGAGTTGCATAAATGAATGCTTTGCTACATTTTAATCTACTCAGGCATCATATGGAGGAGTATCAGACTCTTCAGCCATAGGAGTAGCATGTAAAAACTTATGTGTTTCCCTATTCCAGAGATATTTGGATTTAAAATTTTTGGGAGACCTTGAGTATGAGTCAGTAGCCTTTCTGTGCACCATATTTTTGTAGGTTTACATACTTTAGCACTTCTGTGATTTACAGGAAGTAACTGCACCTTGCAAGAATTTATTTCACAGAACCTTTTTTTTTTAGCTTCCCCACACTTCTTTCCTCTGCTCCTTTTTTGCATTTTTCCTTCTTTCAAACTGACTAGAACAATCCTTAAGAACACTGTCTCCTTTCTCTGCTCCTCTGGGACTTCCATCTTTATACTCATCTGAACAACAAGTAAACTGCATTTTATTCAGTTCTTTTTTATTCTGAATTAGCTCGATCAATGTAGCCTGATTTTTTCACCTTAAAAATATGTATATTTCCCATTTAATAACATAAATTATATTCTTGACTTTCTTTCTCCTGTTTTTAAGGTAATGGTAAAGATACCAGTGACAAGAAAACCAAAGACTCTAAGAGTTAGGAGTAAGCAGTGTTGTAAGTGTATACAGTAGATTTAAAATAAATTGCACACTATAGAAAAGAGAGATGGACAGACTTCCTCTAGTGTAGTCCCTAGTGACTTTGTCACTGGAGTTTCAAGTGCCAAGTGTGTCAAATGCCTTCTCTTCAGAAGTTATTCCATAATGTTGCAGATACAACCATGAAGATTTTTATTCTGACATTCAAATTACATTTCCTTGTACTTCATTTTATGCTATCCTTGCTCGCTATATCTATAAACAATTTATCTTCCTCCATGGAATTTACAATCTTGCAATGGATCTGTTTGAATTTAATTATAAGACATTTCAAATCAAAATTATCAAAATTAGTTTTGCTTCTGTCTCATAGGTTGATTATTAGAGTCCAATACTCTTTGACCAGGTTCTTTTAGATATTCACACAAAGACAATTTTAATGTTTTAATACCAAATATTCTTATTTTAAGATACTGGATGTTACATGTGATTTTGATTCAGTGGAGTGATAGAGCAGTATACTGAAATTATAACTAATAGGCTAATAAAGCAGTTGCAATATACAGTTGAATAACAGTAAAAAATGTGCTTCTCGTTATCAGTCTCTGCATGCTTACCATCACAGTCCTGGGCATCCCCAGTGGATGGGAAGGAATACATGGGTTGAAGCCAGCTCAAGTCTGCTGCTCAATTCAAAGTTTATTTTCTTGGTTGCTCAGGTTTTATGTTGGGCAGAGCACACTTGTACACTTACCCTATGCTGGTCTGGCTGGCCTAGGAAGACATTCACATTAACTCAGGGAAGGCCATTTACACAATTAGTTGATCCCCCTCCATCAATGGAGACATTGATCTAAACTAAAGGCCACACTTATAGCCCCTTTGTGCTGGGTTAGGTTCAGGTTTCTTTACAACAGCTGTAGTCATTCCATGTGTTCTTCCCTCAGCTTCATATCTTCGCTCATGTCCTCTGAGCCTTTTTCCATTCTAGGTGTTCGTTGTTCAGTTACTGTTGACATGACCTGGCCCTTAGTGATTTTGCAATTATTTCCACAGAGGAAAACAATTATGTTAAGATACATGCACTTTAGCTAATGCACTAGTGAGGTCATCAGAAATTAAAACAGCAGGGATGGCACAAGCTGTTATTCACATATCACACAATTCTGTAGAAGCACATAGCATAATAAAAATTCAACTGAGATCTATATATTAAACTAAGTAGTTCTAGTAGTGAAGTTGGAGTTCATTTGCTATCAGGATTTCTTTATTCTTATCCTTTCGTGCCACACTCTTATGACAGGACACTGGACATGATAAACCTTTTGTCTGACCTGGTGCAGCTGTTCTGATGTAATAGGAGCATCACCAGGGCGACTAACTGTTGTCAATCAAACTTGAGAAGTGTTTTAATCCAAAAATCTTTTGAAATAAATACATTCCTTAAATGGATTATGGTCCTTTTCTTTAAATTACCTTAAACAGCAGAGATGAACAAACCAAGACTGATATGCTTAAAACCCAGCTAAGATTTATTTTATCTCCTTTCAGGCAAAGATCTCAAAGTAAATACCATTATAAGACCATGGTATTCCTATGGGAAGTATGCTTGACTCTGATTTATTCTAATAGCTTTACAAATGCATGAATGGGCTAAATGAATTATTCCACCAAACTCTGACATAATACTGTTATTACATTTGACTTGAAGACCTGAGCAGACCACATACATTTAATGCCTGAGTGAATTAGTGATACACAAATACAGCTAGGAACAGTTGCTACTACAACAAGGTTATATGAACCTGTTATTATGAAGTGAATAAGTCAATATATGTATATATGTATCTACATTTAAGTGAAAATATCCTAAAAAGCTATATTCCTGGACACAGAGTAAGTCACAGATGAATATGAGAAAGCAAGAATCCTCAAAAATAAAAAAGGACCCTCCCTTTCTGCTGCTGCTTACCCTCCTTCTCCTATAGCAAGCATGTAGGTTCTTTCTGGTTCCCACCTGTACACACCAGATGTAGAAGTCAGGTTGTATTTGATGGGTGGAAAGTGAAGACAATCCTCATGATTTAAACCATGTCACAAGAGCCTCCTTCTGTCCTCCATCCCTCAGATGCAGTACAGTTTCAGAGAAGGGTGTCCCATCACTCCTGCTTCTTCTCACACTTACAGATACAGACTGCCCATTTGTGAGGATTCCTTCCAAGATAAAACTTCTATTCTGAAATGTCCTAATAGTTTCTTAATAGGTTGGATAATCACTGGAAATCCACTATGTTAATCAAGCTCAAAATACAATGAAAAATATTTTATCTGAAATGATAGAACCAGGACAATAATTTGAAATTTCTTCCAAATTGAGCTGTGCAAGAAAACTAATTGTTCAGCACATTGTAATGCTATCTGAGAGAAAGATAGGAGATGAGTATATGTTCATTCTGCATAATAACAAACATTTTGTATACAATTACATACATTTTATTAATGCCCAAGTGAATTTGTGAAGTAAGTAGACCACTATGCATAAGTGTAAAGTCTGTCTTATAAACCATAGTTGGCAGATGTAAGTGGGCAGGAGACTTTCAGTACAAGTAGACATTGTTGGTAATACCCTCAAATGACTTTCTGCAGTCTACAGTTGTCTGTGAGTCTTTTCACAACATTATGGATCCTGAATTGTCCACCCAACAACACAAATTTGTAAAATATAGCATGATTATCTAAGGGATTGATTTATCTGTTGGATATGCACTGTATTCTCCCCAAAGAAGACCTATGTAAAAAGCAATATAGGAATTGCTAGCTTTTTGAGTTGAGTCCCACACCTGAAAATAAAGCAACTGGTAAACATATTTATTTATTTGTTTGTTTATTTATTTATTATTTTTGTAAGGCAGCAGTATTCCTAATGGTAGCCTAAAAGTTGTTTGTGTTTTGCTAATTCTAGCCATTTTTGTCAAACCATGTGCTCTTGGGGAATCTCCTACCAGAAATACAATGAGTTCTGCATTCTGAGTGACAGCTTTAGATTAACAGGTCAACATTGTAAAAAGGTCATTGGCAACTCCTCTGACAGACAGATTGCTTTGAGTTTTAAGAGCTTCCACGTACATCTGTCAGAAGGACTGGGTGCTACATAAGATAAAACTTTCTAATAAATCTTGAGAAGACTAAAGAATGAAGTGGAACAGTCGAGTAAGTGGAATGAAGTGGAATAAGGCCAATCTTCATGGCATGTTGCCACTGTGTTCCCGAATGGCTGCAAAATGAAACGAGAATGTGTGATCATCATGGAGCAATATGAGCAACCAGAGAGAAAGAATTAAAGGCAAAACTCTTTGAGGCTGTAAGGGAAATCAGATCAAAAGGGCCAAATTCATATCACATCACCATGGGCTGCCAAAGCTTTAGCAGATTATTGTATATGACAGATAGCTTTGAGAACAGGCAAATCACTTTTTGTTCTTTGGGTCTGTTGCCTCATTGCTTGCAGTAGCAGCTAGGTAATGGAGATTACTTCATGCTCTAGTAGGAATTAATAGGCTACTGTGTACAAGTCTGTTAGGAAGAAGAATACTTTGGTTATCTTCAGCTCAGAGCTGGGTATTTTTGCAGACAGTTCAAAACAGAGTCATTAGGTTGCAGTGAACAGGGTGATAAAATAAGTATGAAAATAATAGGCTCTTTGCATAAGATTAAAAATTGCATTAATTTAAGGTAATTTATTAGTCTTTTAGAAATTTCACACTTGATTGACCCATGGTAGTCTTTACTGCCTTGACATTAAAAAAAAAAGCCCACTACCTTTCACAGGGACAGCTGTGGGTACTGAAGCCAAGATGACTTAGTGTTCGTCAGTAGGCACCACCTTACTTTGTCAAGTTCCCACTTCGCAAATATGACAACCATCTGTCACAGAACAGTGGAAAACAGGTTTCTACACTTCTGTTTCAGAATAGGTTAGATATGACACCGTCAGAGTAAAGCACTATTATATTCCTTTGTCCCTGCTGCAGTGTCATACTAGGTCAGGAACTGGCACTGGATGGTTAAAAATGGAAGAATTTGAGAACTGAGGCTTGGCTAGATGTGTGATGAAACTAATTTAGCTGTAATCTGGCAGACTTAAATTTAACTGTGATGGCAGAATATCTAAAATTAGAAACTGGACAGGCAGGCAGATGGTACAGAAATAGCAAAAGAGCTAGCAAGTTTTTGGTGAAGTTTTCTGACTATGATGGATAATCCTGAAATTGAAAGAAAATTTTACTAAGGAAAATGGCCCAGTTATTTTTATAGTGTGTGTTTTGTATATCAGGGACCAAAACTTGTCCAGTAAGACCAAAAAATCAGATATGATGGTTTTATCACGTTAAAAAAAAACCAACAAAAACAAAACACACAAAAAAACCCCCACAAAAAACCCACACACAAAACCCCCCCAAAAAAACAAAGACCACCACCACCAAACCAAACCAAAACAACAACTACAACCAAAACCAACAACAACAACAACAAACCAGACAAAGAGAAAACTTTGGGTACTTTCCAAACCAGAAGATGGTAGCATTAAGTCAATATGGTGTATTTTTTGCTTTCAGATGAAATTACTTGATGATCAATAAGTGCACTTGCTCTGTGTGTGAAAGGAAAAGAGTGGCATGAGCTCTACAGAAATGTTCAGCAACAGGTCATTAACAATTCTAAGAGGTATATAGAGTAAAGCATAACAAAAGAAAGAAGCTTTGGGATTTATCTGAGATTTCCCCCATTAAGAGATGTGGCAGTATACACTTTGCTTATGCTGTCTGCACAAGTAAGAAACTCAGACCAGTGCTCCAGGCACTGCTATATTAAATATTGATGTGAATTCACTGTATAGTAGATTTTTCCTTCCATGGAACTGATAAATAGTTAATGAGGAGCTAGGCAGCTGAGTCTGTACTGAATGGGTAATTCCTTCAGTAACAACAGTTTTTTGCCCCTTGAGGGTTCATTTTTTTCTCTCTCACACAATAAAATATAATTTAACTTAGTTTTATTATTTTGCAACTCCCCCCCAAAAATATATGTATTGATTACTGGGGTCTAAATTATCTGAATATCTTTGGAAATCTTTCCCTGCACATAAATAAACAATGAACAAGTAGCGAGTGAGCATCTGTCTGATGAATTACAGTGTTTGAAGCATCACAGTCAATGGAATCTAGTCAATAATAGACAGCAGCAAAACAGATACCAGCCTACTAGACACAAAATGAGTCTCTGTTACTTTTACTCATTTCTTCCTAGCCATAGTGAAAATATATAGTCTTACACATTCTAAACCTATGCTACTACTGTGACAAGAGTCTTGGTACACCGAGACAGGTGTTTGCCCACTGTGTGCTTATCAGCTATTATCTGACTGTTTTTTGTTATAAAAGAAAAAAGAACACTACTTTCTTTCCTGAGGATTTTGTGCGCAGAGAAGGTGGCAATCAGAGCTGAGACCCCTCATGGATATACAGAGGGTTACAGAGGTAGGAAATATTTCCTCTGCTACTAATATCCTTCAGTCAGGCAGGGAAAGAAGAAAGCAGTGCTGTGAATCCTCAGGAACATCCAAGTCTGGGAATTCTATGCTATTTCTTTTCAGATATTGACCCCAGGTGAGTTTTGATTTGTAGCTTGCATTAGAATAGAGCAGGTGAATGCTCACTGGCAACAGTCACCAGCTCAAATCAAATCCAAGTAAGTCTTCAGATGCATCAACTGTTCAGCAGCATACACAGGTCTTACTCCAGGTAGACAAGACAAAAGGAAGTGCATAGAGACTGTTCAAAACTTGTACAGGCTTTCCAGGTCACCTGCTGTGAGCATGTCCAACTTTCATAGTGCCTATATCTGTTCAGTAGCTGTTCTTGTTCAGTTCAGTAGATAAACACAGGTCATTGGGTTGTTGGTTTAATGTTTCTAAAATCCAGGAAGCATTTCACAGGTATTTTAAAAGAAAACATAGCAAGGAATATTAAGGTTTTGTAGTTGTAGGGGGGGATGTTAAGATACAAAACCATACCAGTTTTTGTAGAGGTATTTAAACACTTTGCTAGAATGGATAGGCATAGTCATTTCAGTGTATGAAACGGTAATATTGCTGACAATGCAACACACGTATGGTAGTCTACCTTGTAGCAGATAAACTGAATGCTTTTATAAATGTGCAGCCTTCACTCCACATTACCTTAAACCATCATAAAGCATAAGCCACTCCATTGCACAAATAATGCATGCTGTTTCTGCTATAAAAGGACAATCCTGAACACAGTGCAAAAATCAAGCAGACTTTGCAATATGCTGTAGAGAGAACCATAGAGAAGGACTGTTAGAACATAAACATTTCATAAGCAATAAATCAGTATTATAGTAAATAAGAAAACCTAAGGATCAACAGCCACCTCTCAAATTAATGGGGAAAGAAATTGTTTAGCTTGCATTTTTATGTTTTACAAGTAGTCTGGTTATCATAAAACAATATATCTGAGTATTAAGGAAAATAATTTGTCTGAATACAATAGAATACTATACCTGAAGTATGGTCTTCTGATCCATTAGGCACAAAGCCTTACTACCACAAAATAAGAAGGGATACTGACTATTTCAACACAACAGGTCCAGAGATATATAAACCAGACATATTTTAAACCAAACAGGCCTTCTTTCCCAAGGGGAATTTTTCTGAATGAAGAAAGTTTATGTTTGCACAGGAGTCTGGGTTATCACCGCAACTATTGTTCATACTGATAGAACCGTTTTACCAAAAGACACTGTTTTCCACCCCCTTCCCCAGCTCTCCCCATATCTATGCATAGAAGAGCAATGTATGCCATTTTCTGTCACTGCATCCACGCTCCCCTGTTCTTCAGCTTTTCTCCTACTCTCTCCTTAGTCACTTTTAACACAGACAGAAGTACTTTTGGCTTCTCATTTCACAGGGTTTTTTTTTTAATTTGTAAAATCATACACAGGGAGCAACCTGATTGTGTAGGAAATAGAGCACAACCCACTAGGTTGCAAGCAGCTGCCCACATTAAGGCAGAGTGTATGTAGCAGGCAGGGCCTGCTTGTGGAACCTTTTAGGTTCTGCATAGAGTCATGAAGGCAAGAACATTAGAAGATGAAATTAGTCGTGCTACGTCAGACCAAACCATGTAACACAATGCCTTGTCTCTGTCAACAACCAAGAGCAGATTCTAAGGAAAGTTACTTATAAACATAGTGTAAGCTTACAAGGTCCTTTCTTCATGTTGATGCTGTGGATTACAACAGAAGCTGAAGGTTTCTTCTCAACCTAATGTAGAGCAATTGGTGCCAGAGAAATAGAGGTTTGTGTACTTTTATCAGAGTTCACATTAAAAAGAAATAATTTATCTAAGTACAGATGAAGACTGCCTGAGGAAAATAAGGTGATAATGCTCCTGTGTTTACAACATCGTGCAATTTAGAAAGGGACATCAACAGTTCATAAATAGCAGCTAAATCAGTCTGGAAACCACAGCAGTGATGAGAACACTCTTGAAGAAGCTTCTTCAAGGGTTTGTTTGCTTGTGTAAATGGACATGTTTCTAGTACATCTTCACCAATCTTTGGCCAGGTGGTTGCCTTTGAATAGATGACAGTGACAGTTTAAAGTGAGACAAATTTTCTTTTATTTCTTTGGTGGGATGAAAAGTAGAAACCACTAGCCTTGGGATATGGTGACATTTACAGACTAGGTGTCTTAAAAGGATATATTCTGAACAATTTGTCTGAGCAAAAGGAGGAAAGCTTGTAGAGGTCATTCTTCTTTACAGTGTGCTTCGTGGGTTGGCTAAAGTGAACAGGTTAATAATTATGAATCAGTTGTTATAGTGTCTGTCTGAGACAGTGTAGACTGGAGCAAACCTCAACCATCCAGATTTTTTTGAAGAAACTGAAGGGCAACGCAGAGAAGCTATTGTGGAGAATACTGTGGCTACAATGACATGCTGGAAAGGAGCACTATCAATGGGAGAGATGGCCAAAAAGCTATGGATAAAAAAGAGATTCTCTGATAAATTTTTTAAAGTAATGGCCTTGGCAGACAACTATGCAAATACTAGAGTGATGGACATATTCCAGTGAATCTTAAGAGAGCAGCTTCTACAATTCAATTACAGCAAATCATGTTGCTCAAATAAAACTCATCCAAGATTATCTAAGGAAATTAAAGTGTGAAACAGTAGAAACAGTATTGAGGTTGCTGTATATAATGGCCAGTAAACACAGTGCAAAAGAACAAGCAACTGTTTTGCACTCATGTAGTATTCATTGTCAGGGTCAGGTCACTGAATGAAACTCAGACACAAGGTAGGGCTGGTTTGTGCTGTGACTTAATGATAACTGTGGTTATCCAAGTGGTAGGCAGTCTGCTCTCAAGTTCTGGCACATAGAGACTTAAGAGGGAAGGAAAGCAGGTTAGAAAAAACTGTCCCCTGCTTCAGACACCAGTAGTGTTAGTGGTGGGTGTACTATAAAATTTTAGTATGTTTCTTTATCAAGCTTCTGATCTTTGATCACCTTTTTGATTAGCTTTTCCACATCTGGTGTATTTATGTGACAGTGTCTGCTGGACAAGGAATCAAGTCTGGGCTCAAAGGCAAATGCACATACCTGTGTCTAGTGTATGGAGCTAGACCAACAGTCAGGGTTGCAGGGCTAAAGTGTGAGCACAGTCACAGAGATTGACTAGGACATCCTGTGTGTACCATAGGCCCAGGCTTCTTTGTGGAGACAAGAGGAGGAAGGAGGATTGCATCCTGTGTAAAGGAGTTTCTTGATGGTACAGCTCCTGTATGAGATCAGAGGCTTGTTTCTGTGTGTTTTCTGATCAAGACAAATGAACCCTGGGAATATTATGGGGATATAATAGGGAAAACAGTTTAGAAAAAATATATTACATGCCTCAACCACCTGTAGTGATTGCGTAAAATATAGGGTTTGTTTTCTAAAGTACTTAGTGAGAAGGCCACAGCTCAGGTGGAACTAAACTCAGGTCTAGACTTAGAGGATAATGTAACTTTAGTTAGTATGCCAGTAGTGAAAGGATGTTTGGAGAAAACATAGGCCTATTTTTGAAAGAGGAAGGCAAACTAATTAGAAGTAATCAATAGCTTGGTATCTGGTCAGCATCTGGGAATGAATGGAGTTGAGGCCTATATGCCTCAATAATTTAATCACTCTCTTGGATGCTAAGAAATCTATTTGTGAATGATAATAAATAAGGGGAAGAGATTATTAATCTGGAAAGTAAAACCTTAGTCTTAATGTGCCTCAGAAAACTTGAAGATCGGTCAACAGACATTCAGTTCAAGAAGTGTAAATTCTGCCCATGGGCATAGAAACCTAATTCATGCACAGGCACAGGCTGAAACTGGCTATCTGAGTGGCAGTACTGATGTAAATGCCGGAAGTGACAGTGAATACCGAGCAAAATACAAGCCAGCGTTGCAATCACATCACAAATAAGAAAAAGTGCACATTTCCTATTAGGAGTAGCTTGTCCAGCTGATCACAGAGATTTACCGTAAATTGTTTCTTAGACACTGTGAAGTTGCTCCTACAATACTGTGTCCAGTTTTGGGTTCCAGATCAAGAGGGGTAAGGAAAATGAGTGTCAAACAAAAGCTACCAAGATATTTAGGAGCCTAGAACACACGGCATTCAAAGAGAAGTTGAGAGAGCTAGGGTTGTTCAGTATGACACGGAGGTTACCTGATAGCAGCCTACAACTGCTGAAAAGGAATTTATGATCTGATGGAGCCAAACTCTTTCCATTAGGAGACAATAACATCAAAAGGAGCAATGAACACTTACTTCAGCTGCAAGGTTCAGACTAAATGTTTGGGAAAAAATCCTAAAAATTATCATATGTGCAACACTGAAATAGTGAGAGGTTGTAGAAAGTCTGCCCCTGCAGGTTTTCATGGCTTGACTAGGTAAAGTCATGCCTCCCCCATTCTACAGCTGTTAATAATTTTACTTCAAGGTGGAGACTGAACTAGATGACTTCCAGAGGAACCTTCCAACAGCCACTCTCAGAATCAATGACTACCTCATGGCTAAGTATATAATTTTCTTCACACATTGTATGTTGTTTGATTTCCACTACATGAAAACGAACTAGTTTAGGTGAAGCTCATGTACTTCTCTCAGAATGTTCTTTTATATCTGCTTTGCCTTTTAAGGAAAGAATATCAGGGGAATTATGCTTCTGTAGCTTAGCAGAAGACCTATAGCTTAGGATAAAACCTATTTTCTTGTTGATTTTTCCTGTATCACCTTTGCCAGGAAGAAGTCCGTACTTTGCTTTGCAGTGTCACTTCGTTTAAGAGGATAGCCTTGAGTAAGTAGCAGCAGTGAAGGTCAGGAGATTAGGGAGAAAAACTAATTGCATGCTATAAACAACCCAAATATACTTCATTCTACACCTGGGCTTTTATCAGCTCTTGTTTTATCAGAAATCAATCCATCCCTTCACAATTTACTTGCTCACAGGATAAAAAATTAGATCTTGCAGTAGTAAATATGGAAACTATAGCTATAATTCATCAGTACTTTTATCTCTGATAAGCTTGCATTATTCACAATAGAAGCTCCATGTATCTCTCATTTTACCAGGGAATGTAACATTTATTTCTCTAAACCATTTATACAGATATACTCACAAAACTGAGTCCACAGACATACCTGGAATAACTTCCCAGTGCAGCTATGCTGAAAAGACTTTATTGGTCATTTATAGATTGCATATCTACTTCTAGCTCAGAAACAAAACTTAGGTACCTGGAAGCTCCTTTCTTTTTAGATGTTATAAAGTCACAAACCTTAGGGATACATTCTTTCTGTCTGAAAATATATAACAGCCTTTGTCTTCGATATATATAGCCAGAACACAGACTTTTAACAGCAGTCTTCAATTTTCTTGTGTAGTCATCTAAGATCAAAATTCAGAAGGAAATGTGTGATTGACACAAAAAAAAACAAAAAAAAAGAAAAAAACAAAAACAAAACAATCACAAAAACACAAGCACACACAAAAACAACAAAAAACCCCAAACAACCCACCCACCCACACAA
>JANVCC010010369.1:10986106-11023354 GCA_025345505.1 Todiramphus chloris collaris
TGGAAAGAAAAAAAAAAAAGCTGCTATATTAGATGGCCTCTTATCTTCAAATTCTGAAGTAGCAGCTGCAAAAAGATCAAGACAGGTAGAGCAGCAGAAGGCAGCAGTTTAGGCACAAAATGCTTTAAATTGAAGCAGAGCACTTCAGGCACCATGATACAAATCAGCAGTGGCGGAAGGAGACTTTCAAGAAAATAATTTAATGTTTGTTAAATAATTAGTAAGAATTATTACACTATTACTAAGCTCACTTCAGAGCCAGACTGCCAGTGAGTTAGGAGTCCGGAAAATGCTGTCCTGACTGAGCACTGGTCCATTTATGTAACTTAATACATGAACCTAATGTAGAAAGCTGAGGGATATTCAACTTTCTAATTACATTACATTAATTCTATTGTGATTTTCATTATGGTAAAAAAAAATCACAAGTGGAAGTTCACAGTGACAGACCCCAGGATAGTGAACCCTACAAACCTTGGGTCTTATTGGGACAGTTCAAATCCCACTTGTCTCACTCACTAGGATCATGTGGTGAACCTCTCCTCAGGGCTTCATTCAGGTCCTCTGAATTACGCCTTGGAGATTGTCAAAGGGTCCTAGCACTTCCCAATGCCTCTTATGAGGAATTAGGCAGAAATTAATTACTTAAATTCTGAAGAGACTGACATTTCAAAAGCTTCCTTCTTTAAGACAGGGCACACAAAACAGTACAGACATTATCTGCAAGAATATTTTTTCAGGCAGGTTAAAACACCTATAGGCTTCTAAATTGCTAATGAAAATGTGAGGAGACAGACTACTGTTCAGTTTTTGATGTACTCTGTAAGTCCACCTGGAAAAGAAAGTGTGGAGAACTACAGAGGGCTTACCTTGTATACATCCAGGACTTGTCAGACACAGCTCCCGATTGAGCAATAACAGCCATGATGTATATCTGACGGCCACTTACAGCAGGACAGGAAAGAAGGGAAGGGAGGATCCTCCCTCTGATGTTAGTCCCAAGCCAAATTGCACTCTAAATTCTGTAAAAGTCAGTCCTTTTAATTTTTTTGAATGAAGAAAAAACTTTTGTCATTGTAAAACTTCTTCCTGACTAGGTTATTGCTTACAGAAGATCATTTGCAGGACATGCTGCAAGCCAGCAGGGAAGCGAGGCTGACTAGTACAGAACCCCTCTGAAATCATAAAGCCCTAGGTACGTGTTTGTCCATGTTGACCCTGTGTAGCTTTCATTTATCACAAAAGGGCATCTCAGTTAGAAATGTTGCTCCCTGTATACCCCAAACTGAGGACCTCTGTATCACTGTGGCAAAAAATAACTGTGGAGGAAAAGTGAAATGCATGCTTCCTAATGTTACTGCTTTTGGTAGTCAGCTGTCATCCACCCATATTAAACAGTTCTCCATCTGTCCTCTACAAACTGGAAAACTCCAGAAATCCTGGACAAACCCTGGGGCAGGGTGATTGCATGCAATGTGGTAATAGGTAATATGTATGAAACAATTAAATCAGATCTATGACTTTTGGACCATTATTCATCTGCTTATCGTGAAATACTGTTTTAGACAATTCTGAACAAATCTAATTTTTCAGTGCCCTGGGTGTGAAGTCAACCTGCCACACACAGGATCAGCATCTGCTCAGTGTGAGATGTTTCTAGAACATCGAGTGACAAAACTACTCAGCGAAGGAAACTTGGCTCATTAATAGAAGTTACATGCTAATGAATAACGTTTGTGCAATATTTCTGGTATGTAAATTACATTCATCCTATGTTCAGCTCAAAATTAATTGGAATATCTCTGGTTGACAGTTTGAATCATAGTATTATAATAAAAAGGGCTGGAGGGTCCTCAGGAGGTCATCTTTCCACCCCCTGTGCCCTACGGCTGAAACCCCAGGGGTGCTAAGCATTCAGGAGTGATTATCTCTGATTCTGTGAGAAGTTTGCCTTTCAGACATGCTAAAGGGCAAAGGGCACTAAGAACAGCTCTGATCCCTTGTACCATGCTTGAGACATTCACTGTTGTGGGTTAAGGGTCAGGGTCTATCCAGATTGTTTTCTATTGTTGACTAAAAACGAAAGGACTCAGTGAATACTGAGAAATCACTTTAAAGCCTTGATTTAACAGCATAAGATTTGCTATGCTGGATCATGGCACCACTTCCACTGAAAGTGATTTCCCTCTTCATTGGACAACCCACACTAGAGTCTTCAGAAGAAGTTCCGTACACCTGTGTGTGAGAAGAGAGGACACCCCAAGTGCTTTGAACATAAGAGAGACTATCTTCTGACTCACAGAGCTTGTATACTATGGTTATTGCTGTTCAAATTTGCAAATCTATAAATATTGTGAGCTGTTGTAAGTCTATAAAGATCTTACAAATACCCAGAGTACTTAACTCGGGGACCTGCCATATCAGTGAACTCCATAGACTGGCTGCTCCCCAGGAGAAATAAGATTTCCTTGTTTGTGTTGTGACTGTACTTATACCATCTTGTAATCTATCATACTGTGGGGCAAAGGTAAGGAGAAGAGATTCCAGTTTTACTGTAATTTGCATAACTGCCTTGCTATTATTTGACAGACTCCTTCACATTTTCGCTATTGTTTCTACATGCATAGTTAAACAATCGTATTCTATGCAATTTCCTCTCTTGTCTTACCATCCCTTCAGCAGTTTTTGTTGTCTGTCTCAAGTTTTATGCAACTGCTGCTATTGCTCTCTTTTGTATTAGCTGGACAAAATATAACACAGGTATAACCAGTTCAATAACCACTGTTGTCAGTTCTGGAGTCAGAACTGCACATTTCCTCCAAAACCTCTCAGCTTCCAAAGTACAGGTAGGAATTAAAGCAAGAAAAAAGTTTAACCAAAGAGTGAACCTAAGCCATGAAAATTGGCAGTAGCTACACTTGCTCTTTAAAAATTAATTAGGACAGAACACGGTGTTTCTTATGTCCCTGAAATTAGTGTGACTCTTCAGGGTCTTTGAGCAGAGTGGGTACAATTTACTAGTCCCAGTTCCTTACACAAGCACTAGCTCTCAAAAGGTGATTAATCCTTCTGAGTATACCTGAAGTAAGATACATCCTCCACAGATAGGCAAAGGTGAAAAGTAATCTTTTCTGCACATTGATATAGTATTTATAATACTAGGTTCCATCTCTTTCAGTGGCATAAGTGTCTTGACTGACAGTTGTTGTTACAGTCCTAGTAACACGTCTGCATAGTGTCTTTCAGATTCAAGGCTCATCATCAGAAATCACAGGTTAAGGTTACCTTGACAAGGTTATCATACCAGATCCTTATGGGCTAGATCCACAACGGAGACTGGGGCGCACATCAACAAGCAATCTTTCAGAACCTTAGCCCAGGTGTTTTCTCGACTTAAATTCTGTCTTGCAAGCTGAAATTAAGTGCAGAAGAGCTATGCACCTGAGAATGGGATCTAAAACTCTGAGAAAGATTTGCTTAAGTGAAGCAGGAAATGTTGAGGAAGACTGCAGAGACCTGTATCATTTTAAGATTTACTCTGAAGTCTCTTTCAAAGTCTTCTGGCATGGTCCACACATTGTCAAAAAATATGATCTGAAGTATGTCAATTAGTCTGAATTTCAAGATTCCCAGATTTTGAATCTTTGTACCAAATTCTTTTAATTTACTTGAAAGAAAGCTGTATTTACTGAAGAGATGAAATTGTTCCTTCATAAATTTATGACATATGAAGCCATATTTTCAATATTTTATTAAAAAACTTTGCCCACTGAACTGAATCTTATTATTTTTCTATTTTCTGGGATATATGTTAACTAAAATAACAGGTAATTTTATTTCCTAATTAATTTTATTTAGAAAAATAATATGATATTTAAATTATATTTTTTTATGATTTAAAACACTTTACCACCATTAACAAATTATTTTTTATTGCCCTTTCATAAAAGGCAGAGTGCCATGGAAGAAAAAAAATTTTAATCATTCCACTGATATTTTCTGAGCATTCAGAGCCATAGTGTCCAGGATTGCTAGTTTTAATATAGAAGTTATACTTATGGTCAGTTAGTGGAAAGAGACTTCTTAATAGAGGACCTGATCCAACTCCAATACAAATCAATAAATCTATACTTCTTCACTGTATACATTCTGAATGGAAGAATAAAAAAAAAATCAAAGTGATAAAAACAAACAATAAAGAGATCTGGGAACAATCTGCCGTTACCTAAACTGGACTTGTTTAACCACCAGCAATTTGGCTTTCTCAAAGGTTGTTTCATCCTGCTGTGGTGCTTGTTTCCACTTAGGAGAATCTGAGTAATAGAGAATACTACTGTGAAACATGGGATCCTGATCTACTTGTACATCTCCATTTCAGTCCATGTGCCAAGTATTTCTTCTAGAATCCAAGACTTAGGAAGGAGTTTATGTGATTAAGAAGCACACCAAGAGTTGTTCCCTTTCATGCAGGAAAGCAGATAGGGCCAGTTCTATCTCTTCTTCTCCTGAACACCACCAAAGTTGCAACTTCTCTAAACTAACAGTCCAGTATCCATGGTCCCTTTGGAAAGTATACAGATTAGGCTTCAGACTCATTTGAACTCACTAGTTCATTAAACTGTCCTAGAGTAATAGGTAGTATATCCATTCCTGATGAGAGCACCTGGATTGTCCCAGAGGGGCAGAACAGTAACAAGTAACAGCTATGGTATTGTAAACAGTTGTCATAATGACAAAACAAAAAACAAAAATAAAATTCAGTCAGATGTCTACAAGCTGAACCTTATTTTCTCCCAAGTCTGGCTGATTTTGGCAGGGAAAAAAAAAAAAAAAGGCAGAAAGAAAGAAACCAAACACAAAACATTAAAAAAACCCAAAACAAAACACTGTGAAAGAACTGAAAGATAACAACACTGGAATCATAATAATTCTCCAGAATCTCAAAACGTGGGATCAGTAAAGACTTATATATTTATCTTCAGAACAGGTTTTGGGACTTATGTAGCTGATAAGCAAATTCAGAGAGAGATCTCAGGATTTACACAGTAAGTTAGCAGAAATTCTGGGGGAAACATCAGAACATCAGAAATTCTGGGGAAAAAAAAGATATTTTGATTTTTAATGTAATTTCTCAAACTACAGAACTGTTTTTCAGTCATTTTGTATGTTCATTGCTTTCTTAGCTCCATGATAATACTCTATAAAAGTCATCCCTTGATCCCCTGAACTCCCTTTTCAGTGTTGTAAATCTCCTTAAAATATGAATTGCAGATTTTCTCTGTTTTTGTATATTACTCACATTCATTATCTGATCTGTGGAAGGCAAAAGGTATATTTGTATTTTTAAAACAAGCTTTCAGTTCATCATAAGACTCATTTTCTACTTTCCTCCACCTCTTCTATATTAAGGATATTAGCATGATAACAATTAATAGAAGAAAAAAAAAATTTATGGTAGTGCCTAGGATCAATTTTTCAGCTTTTAAAATTCTGACTATGTACACACAGATCATATTACCTTGGGGAAGCTTTTATTAATCTCAATGTCAGAGCTGTTTCAACAAATCTACAGTAATAATGAAAAGACATCTTATCACAGTTTGCTTTCAGTAAATTTACTATTCTTTGATAAGGCTGCAAACAACTGGGAAGTAATTGATCTGTAATTAGTGTGGCAACTGCACAAGATAGACTGCACTGGGATTTCATCATTTATCTGCCCAGTGCTGTGCATCCTGCTCTGTAATATTAAATTATTTAGCTTCTCTCTTCAAATACAAATGGTTTTATGCATCCTCCATTATTTTAGGAACTCTCTGAACATGGGAATAACATTTAAATTTCTGATTATCTGTCACTAGTAGAATTATAGTAGGAGAGATAATTTTTCACATCTGCCTTGCCATATCATTACTTAGCAAGCCATTGTCTGCCCATGTCCGTGAATGGATGCTATGAAAGACCCTTTGATCTGCACCCAGTTTGCCTTATTTATCACTTGGCTGCACTAAGCTTCCTGATCTATGTGATTGCCATAGCAGAATTCCTCAAGAATTCTGGTAACTGAAGGGCACAAATTTAGCACACTGTAGTGCAGCATCACCACCATCACCTACATCACAATTTTCAATTACTCAGGTCCTGTCTGTCACCCTTTCCAAGACTATGCTGCAGGCCATTGCATAAGTCCACAGTGAAAATTGTGGCTTTTTGACACAGGTTTTTAGAGAGTGAGTTTTTTAATGTTGTAGGGACATATGAAGCACATGAGATTTTTCAGTGCTGCATTCCTTCCTAACTATGGAGACTGGGGAGAAGAAGGTAGCATGGGTATTCATTGACCTGGGAAAGGAAGTGGCCATAGTTTAATTTACGTAATTCAAGATGTAATTCCTTCAGTAGATGAGGAAGAGAGATATGGCATTACCCTTTTGTGGTTCAGCTTCATTTTCTTTTCTTTAATAGTTGCATTAGTCAGTTCACCAAGAAGTCGAAAGGAGAGCCTGTCACTTGAACTCAGAAGTGTCATGACAGTTACATATTAGTTCATATCTAGCCTCTGAATCTTTATTAATTTCTGCTGTATAACTGACACACGAAAATGAGTGGAGCAGAATACCAAGTAAGGGCGCTTCAGTGCTGCTGTACATAGTGACAAGATAAAATTTTAGATATTAGTATCTGTTCCAATTTCTTATGCATTCTAACTCTGGGTTTTTTCTGCACAGCTGTATAACCAGAGGCTTTTGGTGAGCTGATCAGACTGGTGGACTGTGTTGTTATTGTAAAACAAAACACTTAGTGCAAGTGCTTAAAAATTTCCTGCCTGTATATATTTTCCAACAACTAATTTCATTTGTTTATTGTCTTAGATTTGTCATGCCCTCTGAAGTGTCTCACAAAGCCATCCATACTAGTGAAAATGCCTCAGTATTACTTACTCTTTTGTTCTCGATCACTAAAATATTTATACCACCAGTCCTGCCTCAGCACCTTGAACAGTGTGTTGGTAGCAGTCCATTTCTATCGTATGCATGCATTACTTTTCCTGTTTGCAGTGTTTAGTGCTCTAGGTACCTCTTTTTGTAGTAACCCCCTTGTGATTCACCCCTCTTTCCATATTACAGTTGGAAAGTGGCTAGACGAGCAATAGAACATGGGCAGCTTTTTTTCCTGCCTTCCACTAGTAGCATATGCTTTGATGATCTGCAAGTTTCCCCACAAACTGTTTTCTAGTAAAAATTACACATGCAATAAGAAATAGACATCTTCCCAAGTGCCTCACCAGATCTCTGTCATGCAGAGCTTCACAGATGGTGCTCAGCCTGGTGCCAAGTTTTCCATGAATGGAAGCAAAATGTCTGCACACTGCTCCTAATCTCCTGCAGTACCAGAGTAAGTGTTTCAATGATTGTTATTGGACCCCTGAGCTGCTGACAGGAATTTTTGATGGAGAAGAATTTCTGACATATATTAAATTAAGGAAAGTCCTAAATACATTCATTTACGTATTTTAAACATTTTCTCTGCCTATAATACCTGCAAATCTCCCTCACTGATCCTAATCTTCCTTTTTTAATCTCTTGGCTAAGCAGGAATTACTGATTTCCAAGTCATGCATTAGTTTGCTCACTTGAACTGCACTACAAAGCAAGAAGCAAGAATGGTAGCCATGGGAGCTGGATGTTTTGTGTTTTCCAAGATTTATCACATTATACGTTATGGGTAGTGTGGTATCTCCAAGAGAACAGCATTCACATGACTTTTCACTCACATGAACTCACTGTGAAATGGGAAGGTGACAAGTTAGACCTTTTTGAGCAAGTATCCCTACACAGAGCAGTGCAGCACATGTGCTTTGGGAGCCTCAGAGTTCATGAGATTTAACTTGAAATTAACTTGGAATATATTAGTAAGAAAGAAAAAAAGGAAATGAAAAGAAGCTCTAATGACATATGCTGTAAAGCTCCTTGTAGGCCCAAGATGCTTAGAACATGGAATTAGAGACATGAGGAGGAAAAGCACTAAGGCATGACCAGTTTAAGCTGGTTTACCCTTTGCTGTCCCCTCTAGTTTAGTTGAGCTCAGCCATACTTCAGATCCAGTTGCACAAAGTATCTGCCCTTATATGACTTCTCCTAGGCTCTGCTGCTCAGACTCCTTGTGGAAATCAAACAAAAGCTGAACCTCGTTGTGATACACTAATGGGTAATTGGCAAAAAGCCTTTAAACACACAACTAAATGGCAAGGGTGGTGTACTGCAGGCATGCAAAGGGGAGTGTGTTATGCTCTTGGGCCCTGAGATAAATATATTGCGGAAGCTTTTAGGGGTAGCTGTTAAAGTAGCCCTCATGTTCACTCACTCCCTTTGGCTTGTGCAGGTTCTTCTAAGGAGCTGCCTCCTGTTATCTTGCACTTGAAGGGCTTTTTAACAGTGAAATCTGATCAACAGAAAATATACATGCATTTACCTGTTGTTCACAAAGCATCTACATAAACGAGCAAGTGCAGTTTAAAGCTGTCAGGCCTGATCTCAGACCAAGAGGTAAGTGTATATAAAAAATGTCCTCTGTGTATTTTTTCAGAACTACGATAAGAAAAAACAGGTGTACAAATATGCAAAGACTAACAGTTGGCTAAGGAGGTTGGTAGTGAGAATTTAAATCCAGTCTGTTCAGATGAACCAAATTAACTACCAAATGACTGACTAATGGTCTGAGCGACATGGGTTTGGTGTTCTAGGCCCGGAACAGAAGAGACAAGTGTCCTGATCCCAAGATCCCACCACTGACACTGTGGGCTAGCAGAAAGGATACTCCCACAGACTGTCTAGATGATTTCCCACATAGGGTAATCTGACTTGCTAAGTAAGGCCATGGGTCCATGTGTTTGTGCATGTCCAGGGCACTGCACAGCATGTACCACAGCAGGCTGTGGGACCACAGAAGGATGGGTAGCACTGTGTGGCCATGAAGCGCAGGCAGGAGAGCACATCTCTCAGAAGAGAGGGCAAGGGGACACTGCCAACTCAAAGACAGAAAAAGGGACACCTTGAGCTACTCTCAATCACTAAGTAAAAGCAGATTTGATGGAGAGTGAAAGCAAAGATAAACACAAATTATTTCCATAAACAAAAGTGAATGAAAATGAGCTGAACCCTCATAAATCCACACAGTGGTTACACAGGGGAATGTAAAAAACTCGAAAGCCCTACACACACACACATACATATAGCCTACCAAAACAGCACATGACGAAAGCAAAAAGAAGTAAATGGACAAAATTTTAGCAAGAGAAAAGTGTATCCAAGTTCACTGACTGTTGTTTTAATTTTATTTCTCAGCCTTGTGAGAAGTGCAGGAAATGGAATGTGCTAATCCCAGCTGATACAATCTCCAAGAAAGGTGCAAAATCTCCCCAAACTAGAGAAAATTGAATGCAGCCAGAAGCCTGTTTAATCTGCCCTTCCCCAGAGTCCTTCCAAATAAAGCTCTCCTGATACTCTGTCAGGGGCCACCAAATGAGTCAACAAGGAACTTGCAGTGTGGCAGAGAGCTTGTTTTTTAAAATATATTAATACATCATAGAAAGATGACTTCAGTGAGATGAAAACGTATTTGAAACACTGGGGGATATTTTTTCATATGGCAATGAAGAGCTCCTGATTATTCTTTTTTTGCTACTGCTCCATTTCCAGTGCCTTTGTTTATTTGGCACATCATTTGATAGCACCCAGCAGAGCAATAGGAGAATATTGCTAGAAAGTGCACTGGCTAGGGGTTTAAACTGACTCCTGGAGGTCTATACTTGTTTTTTTATCTTGTGATATTTTCAGATTGCCTCTACGTAAATCTGAACACTGAGGGTAGAATTCGAAATTTTCACAATTGTTATTACTTTCCATTTACAGAGCTACTTTCACACTACAGTAAAAATTTAAGGCAGTAAAGATCTTTGTGAAGCAGTCAGTTTTACACCTATTTTACAAATGAATGGACAATAGCAGCAAGACAAATGAAACCCAAGCCGAGGATATAACACAGGCTTGACAGCATCTCATTCGCAGGTCCAGTCGGTACAAATAAGGGTATAAACTTTAACCTTTCACCACAGAAGGCATAACCAAGATTCCTCACTACTCATGATAGTGGGAGTTTTACCATATCTTTTGTGTGGCTAGGATTTCACCCATGGTTAGTGACAAGGAAGGCTGCCAAACTGACTATTAACTTGGGTTGACAGCAGAGCAATGCCATTCCTGTACCACCTGCCAGCCTCAAAGCTGGTGTAGGGATGTGAGTACTATGCTTGAAATAGCCTCCTAATGAACACCTGGTTATTTAACCTTTCTCTGTTTTCCCAAACATTCCTGAAGACAAGTCTTGTCTTTCAAGTGCCTGTTGAACCTGAAGGCCCGCAATGTCTATTGAGCTATTGAGTCATGCTTTGTTTTGACCTGACTTGCCCCACATGATGGTCACCCAGTAGAGTTTACAAAACACAGTGATGAACCCTGTACAAAACCTGAGGATACACATACATTAGGCTGTCTGAATCTTGAGCTGTTTTCTTAAATTACAGTGCAAGCTCTGTAATATGATAACTCTCTGATTTGACAAAGAAATTTTGTCTAAATAATTTTTTTTTTAAGCAATAAAACATTTCAAGGATTTACAACTTGTCATTTTATCAGACAGTAAGTTTTTCACTTACAGTATGGGAGATGGAGCATCACCATACCAGTATGTAGCAAATGGGTTATGGTTTTACCTGGCCACTGAACCTTTGAGTAGCAGCTACAGCCAGACTACAGAAATAATAGCACAACTGAAAATCTATTGACGGGAATAAGAGATTTTAGTAGGGAAGAACAAGGGTTTTCAACTAAATGCTCTGTTCTTGCTAGAATTTTTTTAAAGAGATTAATTTATTTTGATTTATAAATGGCATTGTTGACTTTTACGTAATGACTTTGGACAAATTTGGAGCAGAAATAGTATTTCTGTACTATTTAAAAAAGCAAACAAACAAACCAATCAACCAACCAACTGACAAATTTGTGTTTATTGTCTTTTCCCTCTGTTGCCTCTGTATATAGTAAAATAAAATTTTTTTCTTTTTTTGTTTTTATCTCCTCATTCCTTTCTGCTCAGTCAGTTTTCAAATACTCTGCAGTGTTTCCAAGTTGCAGAGTAAAAATTCTGCAGCATCTCCATTCTTTTGTCACTCTGTACCCTTCCTAAGCATGAAAATGTAAAGAATATGGAAACATGGAGAAAACTGCAAGACAAAGGGAGATATTAAAAACTAGCCTGTCTGGGTTTAGGCAAAAAAAGGAAAAAGGAGAAGGACAAAAAAAATTATAAAAAATGGTAGCCTCTGAAGATCTTCTGCCAAAAAAAATTAAAAAAAATAAATTCCTAGGAAAAATTTAAATTTCATTGTTAGACAGAGGAGATCTACCATCCACTCTATTGTCTTTGGAAGTTGCAAATGAGAAGGTGGAAAGCCAGCTTCAACTAATATAGAGCAGTATGCTGAGACAGTATGATGGCATTATAATGCTGCACACTATATCACTGACAGACACTCTGGAGCTGCGTTTTTGTCATTTCTGTCCCAGTCCTCCCTCTACCCTGCTTTTTCCTTGATATGTTTGTTGGTGCAAAACTTTGTGAGGTAATATTTAGAGACATTATTTCTTGTCACCTCTGGCCCACATTATAAAAATGAAATATTAAAGCAAAACCAAAATTATTTTGGAAATTTGCTAAACAAATGTAAACAATATGCAGTATTGCAAAGAAGAAAATGGCAAAGAATATTAGTTCAGAGAAATGAACATGCATATTTCAAGTTCCTGCTTTAGTAGGTAAGTCCATTAGCAAATTTAGAGAGGCTCATAAACCTTACAGTATCTCCCTGTAATGAATGAAAGAAATTAAAACTGAATATATTGGTAGGACAGTGCTGTGGAAAAAAAAGCAGTTCTTTCTTGTATATTTTCAGGTATATCAGGCTGAATTTGTAATGGTTTTCATTTTGCATGCAGTCACTTTCATCCACCAGTGTAAGCATCCAGCAGTCAGATTTGCATGGGCAAATGAGTGACTATACAACTAATGTTACCTGGCCTAGGGTCAGAAATACAGCAACTGTGTGTTGAAAAGTCTATTTTCCCTAAAAATATGCCTTCTGAAAATGTGACAAAAACCATTGTTTATTTGTGTGTCCACAGAAAACCCCCTAGTTTTAGTCATTTCTATAAATGCAGGAAGCCTTAATATTAAATTAAGCACAGCCTTCTCTCCTGGGTTTAAAAAGAGAGGATGCAACACAAGCATCATGTGAATTGCATTGTCAGGGCTGACACATACCTCTACATTCATTTGTACAGTTGGTGAAGCTTTGAGCGCAAAGGAGGAAAAGCAAATTTGTATGAATACCCAAAGGTTTATTTAATAATGTAATAATTTTCATGGCTAAAATGCAGCGTTCTAGAAATGTCTCCCAGAGCTAATAAAGATGTATTTTTAATCTGTATTTCTCTTCCTAGAGAGACTCAAAATAGGCAGTTTTCCCTTTAATTCCTTTCCCTTTAGGTGATAAAGAAAAAAAACATTTTGTCAACCTTAGCCTGGAGGCATGTGCAAGAGAAACTGAGAGCCCTCCTGTTTTAGCATTCTCTCATTCTCCAGTATCTGCCACAGCCACGCTCTGCGTATAGTACTGAGAATCTACCAGTCCATCTGTTTTTCACCTACTCTCAGCTTGGGACACAGAGACCATTAACCCCCTGTTGTATTCTGAGCTTATCAAACTGCAGCAAGGACCATCCCAAAAGACCTGTGCATTGCACAGAACCCCTTGAGATCAGAGCAATGCACTGTCCTTGCACCTGCCTCCTGCTGAAGAGTACCTATGACCTGTTCTGGACAGCAGTACCACCCAATCCTTTTATGGCTCACCCAGCAGAGCTATTTCATTCTGTCTGAGGTGCTCTTTTCTCCATTCCTCCATGTGTGAATACTGCGAGACCTGATGATTTTCTAGATTTTATACTCTCAAATTTACTGCTTTATGACAGCTCATTAATGAGTTTTACAACTAAGATGTTTGTTCAGCCTACCCTTGAATACTGTTGAGACTGTGATGTTTTAATAGCTGTGAGACCACAAGACCTGATCTCTGCTCAAAAAATATTTATGCATAGTAAGAGTTTTCAGTTTGCCAACAAATGAAGTTGCAGTTCCTTGTAAGTCATTCGTTTTGATGTTTATTTCCTCTGGATTACTCTCAGGGGTAGACCTTCCTTCCTGTCAAATGGCTCCACATTCACTTCTCACCAGCTGCTCTGTATCCCTGAATGTTTCCTGGACTGAGAGAAATGCATATTCCCTGATTTGTTTGATTACAACCTGTGACAAAGAATTCAGAGCCCAGCCTATTTTTTTAATCACATTCTGTGGGAGGAAAGCGAGGAATGCTGGAAGAAATAGATGAATGTTTTGTTTGTTTTTTGGGTGTTTTTTACTGCTTCACCTTTCCTCAGTGTAAAAGTGTAGTCTATGGGTACAGGTTGAGGAAAAGGTCCTAATTACCCTCTTGGTCTGGACCCAAGAGTAGTTCTGATCATTTGATCCAAAGGACATCACTGTGAAGAACTGTACTGTTAGCAGCAGATATTCCCTTTCCTTCACCTCATCTCCTCTAAGCAGGTCATTTCTGTTTACAAAATGACTTAAATAAATACCACATAAAGATTGCAGCCCCCACCAACAGGACAAATAAAATCCCTTCAAGCTTAGCAGTGAGAAACACTCAATCAACTGAGCCAGAGTTGCATGTCACATACTGACTGCCTAATGTAGATCTGATTAACGCACTCCTATGTTGGAAGCAAGTCCTGAATATAGTCTAATTCTTTGGTAAAAAAACATACAAGCAAATGAGGACAGCAGGCCTCTTGCAATGCAAATGCTGTTGTATAAGCACTGAGTCCCAGTTCCAATGATGTTGTGCTGCTCCCTTTTTTCTCTTTTTTTTTTCTTCCTTTTTTTTGTTTTTTTTCTATGGGGTCTTTTACCACTAACAAAAACGAAAGTTGCAAAGCATGCATGTCTTGATACCTTAATAGGTTTTCTACTCTATTGGGACATCTTAACATCTTGAAAGTTTTAAGTTGATATACAGTGTAAGAGTAAAAAATTAATTATTATTAAGGGTTAACAAAGGACCTGAGTGGTAGAAACCAATCCAGTTGTGTATAATTAGACGGTAGCTACCTTGTAATATTGAAGCTGTAAATAGCCCCAGTGGGGGCCCTGACAGAAGGCTGAGGTGTTTACAAGACTCAAGAGATGCTGCCTCAAAGTACATAATTCCTGTTGCCATAACTATTGCTGATATAATGGATGTGTTCATTAAAACCAGAGGATTATTTGTTTATCCATCTTCTTCTATTGTAGGCTCTTCTCAGAGGAGGGGGACAGCCTCCTTTCAATACAAATTTATAGTAAACGCTTCTTCTTTTTTTTTTCCAGTCAGAGGAATATTAAAGGATTGCTTTATTGATTGCTAACCAGAGGTCTGCTCCCCGCAGTGGGAAAACCCACTTCTCCAAACTGCTTGCAAACAGCCCTGCAGAACCCAGAGGGGAAGGAAATTTGCACACATCCATTTTTAGGGTCCTGTTGGGTATTGAGAGTGCTGGCACTTATTAAGTCTTTGTCTGCCAGCCATGCTCTGCTTTCCCCAGCAGGGCCATTACACAGCCTCCTTTAAATGCTCAGGTGGGCTGGCCAAAAAATCAGCCTGGGTCTGTCTTGCATCTGAAAGCAGGTAAGAAAGCTATCTGAGGAGGAAGGAATGGCAGAGAGGAGCTGTCACCAACTGACTACAACTCCTGTTCCCTGTTCCCTTGTGTTGCTTGCAGAGAGTGGGTGAAGGAGCTGTGAATGAAAGAGAGAGGTTGAGTCTGGAGGAGGGTTAGGAGGGGAAAGGTTGTTGTCTTTCTTTCTACCTCTTTAAATTTCTTTATTTGGAAGAAAATTAAATTCATTTTCCCCAAGTTGAGTCTGTTTTGTCCTTGACAGTAACCGTCAGTGACCTTTCTATCTTTATCTTGACCCATACAAGTTTTCTGTCTTATTGACTCCCCATTCTGCTGTTGAGGAGGAGGAATGAAACAGCGGCTGAGTGGGCATCTGGAAGCCAGCCAAGATCAGCCCACCACAGGCTCACAGCCACCTCGGCTCAGAGTCAGCCCTGCAGCCCTAAATGCATTGTTTTTACCACTCTCCATCATTTTTTAAAGATCATGGAGAACAGGAGAGTTTCCTGAGAACTGGAGGAAAGCCAATGTCAAATATCTGAAGGGTGGGAGTCTAGTAGAAGGGGCCAGTCTCTTTTCAGTTATGCTCTGTGATAGGAGGAGTGGTAATGGTAACAAGGTGAAACACAGGAAGTTCCACCTCAACATGAGGAAAAACTTCTTTACTGTGGGAGGGACAGAGCACTGGAATGGGCTGCCCAGAGAGGTTGTGGTAAAGTCTCCTTCTCTAGAGACTTTCAAAACCCACCTGGGTATCACAGAATAATAGAATCACACAATCACAGAATGTGAGGGGTTGGAATGCACCTCTGAAGATCATCAAGTCAAACCCCCCTACCAGAGCAGGATCAAAACTAGGGCAGATCATGCAGAAATGCATCCAGACAGGTCTTGGAAGTCCCCAGAGAAGGAGATTCCACAGCCTTTCTGTGGAGTCTATTCCAATGCTCCACAACTCTTACAGTAAGGAAGTTCTTCCTCATGTTGAGGTGGAACTTCCTGTACTCTAGCTTGAACCATTGCCCCTCATCCTGTCACAAGGCACAAGCCAAAAGAGCTTGTGCCTGCCTTCTTGATGCCCAGCCCTCGTGTATTTGTAGACATTAATTAGATCCCCTCTCAGTCTTCTCCTCTCCAGACTAAAAAGCCCCAGGTCTCTCAGCCTTTCCTCGTAAGGCAGGGGTTCCAGTCCCATAATCATCCTTGTAGCCCTCTGTTGGACTCTCTCAGGTAGATCTCTGTCCTTCTTGACCTGGGGAGCCCAGAACTGGATACAATACTCCAGGTGAGGTCTCACTAGTGCAGAGTAGAGGGGGAGGAGAACCTCCCTTGATCTTCTGGACACACTCTTCTTAATGCACCTCAGGATACCATTGGCATTCTTGAGCACATGGGCACATTGTTGTCCCATGGATAACTTTTTGTCTATCAGGACTCCAAGGTCCTTCTCCATGGAGCTACTCTCTAGCAGATCACCGCCTAACCTGTACAGGTGAGTTTTGTTGTTCCTTCCCAGGTGCAAGACCCTGAATTTGCTCTTGTTGATCCTCATTAGGTTCCTCTTTGCCCAGCTCTCCAGTCTTTCCAAATCTTGCTGAATGGCCACACAGCCTTCAGGTGTATCTGCCGGTCCTCCCAGTTTCGCGTCATCAGCAAACTTGCTGAGAAGACACTCTGTCCTGTCATCAATGTCATTGATAAAGATGTTGAACAGGACTGGACCCAGCACTGATCCCTGGGGGACTGCACTAGTTACAGGTCTCCAGCTGGACTCTACACCATTCATGACCACTCTTCGTGCTCTGTTGTGTAACCAGTTCTTAATCCATCACCCTGTCCATTTTTCTATCCCACAATTCCTGAGCTTCCTCATAAGTGTATTATGGGAGACTGTGTCAAAAGCCTTGCTAAGGTCAAGGTAGACTACATCCACTGTTCTCCCTGTACCTATCCATTCAGTCACACCATCATAGAAAGCTATCAGATTATGTTCCTATGTAGCCTGCCCTGGGTAGTCCTGCTCTGGAAGGGGGGTTGGACTCAATGATCTCCAGAGGTCCCTTCCAACCCCTACCATTCTATGATTCTATTATTTCAGAACTGCAGCCCCACTCTGATACACAAATGTAGTTCATGATGCATTTGTGCACTACTCCTTGAGTTTCAGTATGTAAGCATGTACAACATGATGGAAGATACCAGGACTACTACAGTATAAATATAGGTAGCATGGTTGCATGGGGTTTTCATAGCTTGTTTCCAAATGTTGAGATCATAGGTGGCTGGGAAATGTTGCTGGTAATATGACTTCTTCACAGGCTATGTTGAAGGCTTCTCCTATAAACAGGCAAGGGACTGTTTTTCACAGACTGGTATTTCTGGGTGGGCTTTACATGTCACCTAATCCTATTGTTGTCCCCATAAATACTATCTGAGGTGTGAGGTCATGACTTGGGTTTAATAAATATTGTGCTCTTAGCTCTAGAAGATGCTGTTCCAAGTGTCCTCAGGCTGGTATTCTGCCGTTTCTAGCATGGTGGAAGGAAACCCTTGCTAATTTGGAAGCAAATCAGTTTGAGTTTTAGAAGGTGGAGATCCAGTGTCTTGCTACTGAGAGCAATTACAATTTTTCCAGTTGCAGGCTAGATTTTAGCAAAAGCTCAAAGCTTTTCTGCCTGCTTTGGTTTGTCTACCTGTGCTGTAGGTAACCTGCCACACTGACTGCACAGCCCAGAGTCTGACAAAACCCAAGAAAGCCAAATGTATACATTATACATTTCCTGCCTCCTGATACTATCAGAGAGACAAAAAAACCCCATGAAAAATTCCCAAACATAAATAGGCCCTGGGCAATTTTGCTGCTCACAAGAAAACATGTTCAATAATCCTCCACTGTCACCAGTGTCTGTTTGCTGATGATGAGTTTGAAAATCAAGGTTTATAAACCCATTCACAGCTAAAAGTTTCACCAAAGGTTTCCCTCTCCAAGTGGTTCAAAGTCGCAAATGGTGACAATCTCTTCAGATTTTACTTAGGCTCATGAAGGTAGGCTCTGTAGAGTGTTGAATAATAATACATTAAGAAAATGTTTCAAATGAAATTAGCATTGTGTTCTTAAACAGTAAGGAAATGTTATTGCAAACCAACTCCTCAACAAGTGGTAAGCACGTGTGCTTAATCTGAAGTATTGATTTCATGATTAAGCACTATCCACAATATTGACATCCATCCCTGAATCAGGGCCTTAAAGTGTGCAGTTCTTCCAGAATCAGTTCCCAGAGGAGAATGGCTCTTATAATTAGCTAATTCTGCTCTTTCTCCATAACCTCTTCATTTTATAAGACTGGAGTTTTGCTCGCTTATGAAAGAAAATGAAAACATTTAATCAGAAAGCAGCAAACAGTGAATCAATTTCTTCCTCTCTCATAAGACATGTGATCCTGGGACATTGGTGGTGCTTACAGAAGTCACTATAGAGGCCATCATGCTACTTATCACAGTTTATCATTAAAGTAAAGCATGATCTTTTCTGGTTAATCATGTTTTCACATATCAACAAAAACCTGAAAACATAAAATAGCAGCATTCTTATTTAAAAGGTTCTTGAGACACTGGAACATTTAGCATTCAGCTATGAATGCATAGGACAGACACTCTTGGTACTAGACGACTCTCTTTTTTAGAAGATAGCAGCACGGAGACACAAATTCTGAAGAAATGCACTGCTGAGTACATTTGCACTGGGAAGTATGGTGTTTCAGCAGGCATAGATCTTGCCAATTTTCAGAGATGTTGTGGTTCTGCCACTGAACACTGACAAAAAATCATCAATTTCAGCACCCCATTCCACCCTCGAAAACCAGATTAAAAATCTCACTATAGCTTGATTATGTTTGTACAGTTACAGTGACCAGAAAACTGTGTCAGGAATTTCCTTATATATCGTCCTCCAATTGCACTCCATAAAAATATATGAATGCAATTTTGAGGTTACCTTTTTGGTATTGATACAGTAATGAAATCTATAAATATGTAAACTTCATGAGATTAGAAAGTATAGTGGCCTTCACGCAATAGAGTAGGAAAGCAATTAGCACAAGGTCACGTACACATCAGACTTGCTTAGAAGGATAGTTCGATCCTGAGCTGCTGACCAGGGCAATGAGGTTTATACATCTGTGTTTGTAGATATATATTACATTTGTTAACATGTCTGGATAATATTTGCATGGAACAAGCAGGAAATGAAGGATGAAAGAGCCAAATGGCAGTTATTTTATATTTACATGTGTGTTGGTTTGGGCTGTGATAGACTGATTTTTTTCATAGTAGCTAACTTGGGGTTATGTTTTGGATTTGTGCTGAAAACAGTGTTGTTAATACAGGGATGTTTTAGTTATGGCTGATCAGTGCTTATACAGAGTCAAGGTCTCTTCTGGTTCTCAAGCTGCCCCACCAGTGAGTAGGCTGGGGGTGACCAAGAAGATTTGAGGGGACACAGCTGGGACAGCTGACCACAACTGCCTGAAAGGATGTTCCATACAATATGATGTCATGCTCAGCAATAAAAAGCTGAGGGAAGAAGAAGGAAGGGAGGGATATTTGGAGTGATTGTGTTTGTCTTCCCAAGAAACTGTTAAGTGTGATGGAGCCCTACTGTCCTGGAGGTGTCTGAACACCTGCCTGCCTATGGGAAGTGGTGAATTAATTCTTTGTTTTGCTTTGCTTTCATGCACAGCTTTTGCTTTACCTATTAAACTGTCTTTATGTCAACCAATCAGTTTTCTCACTTTTACTCTTCTGATTTCTTCCCTTATCCCACTAGCAAGAAGTGAGCAAGTGGCTGTTTTGGGCTTAGTTGCTGTCTGGGATTAAACCATGACAATGTGTATGACAAAAGGGAGAATTGCAAATATCAGAAACTTGGTTTTGTGTTCCACTCCTCAAGACATCTTGCCACTAAATATTGGATGTGACAAGGAATTAATCCGTATTGTGATCTAATTATTGTTGGAATTATGGGAAAAATGTAAGATGTCTAAAATATTTAATTGTGAGGTGTGTCTATTAAGCTAACTTTACAGTGAACTTCTCATAAAATTTTTAAACTCTTATGTCAGGTTTGCAATGTCTAAATAACCAGAAGACTGTGATTTTCTCTTTTGATGATACACAAGGAGTTCACAAAAAAATCCCCAACCTTCTCTGGTTCTTAGAGTGAGGCCAAGGCCTGTGCATGGTGTCTCCTTATTGCCTTTTCATATGCACAGGTGACCAGGTATGTGGGAGAAGAAGGTGGGCTTTAGTGCCTGATCCCAGGGGAGGACTGACAGAGCTGGGGCCACCCTGCTGCACCCCATCCTCCTGGGACATCCCAGCCTGGATGCAGTGGAAGCTGCTGTTCCTCATTCATATGGCTAAGGTTCAGCTCTGGGGAAGTGTTTACACAGAAACTGATTAATAGCTGAAGAAATCTATTTTAATATTTTTAAGCTCATTAAACTATCCCACTTTATCTTACTAAACTATCTCTGCCACAGATTACAATTCACAGAATCATAGAACGTTAGGGTTTAGAAGGGACCTCAAAAGATCATTTACTTCAACCCCCCTGCTAGAGCAGGATCCCCTAGATCAGGTCACACAGGAAGGTGTCCAAGCGGGTTTTGAATGTCTCCAGAGAAGGAAACTCTACAACTTCTCTGGGAAGCCTGTTCCGGTGTTCTGTGACCCTCATCGTGAAGAAGTTTTTTCTTATGTTTACCTGAAACCTCCTGTGCTCCAGCTGGTACCATTCATATTGTTAGGGGCATCTACCCCATGCTCAAAAGCCTGTAAATACTTGTTTCCATAACTTTCTACTAACACAGTTTGCAGTTGTGTATTTTCATATTAAGCTGTAACAAGGCAGCACGGTAGTTTCCCTGTTCCTTTTGCAAATCCAGGCAAAAAGGAAGTGCTCACCCAGGAGAATCTTCAGAGGGTTTGCCAAAAAATTACGTGTGCTGAGTTGACTTTTGCAAACCAAACTGATCTGTTGTGCACATGACCATTGGCACAACAAAGTTATCCCTCATTATGGCTGAGTAACCCACTCATGTGCAAAGTAGAAGTGGAGGAGTTTTGCTTAGGTCTTTTTCTGCAGAGCACCAACTAGTTGTAACCAAAGAACGTAAAATGGAACTAGACAAAGATCAGTTGTGGGGCAGAAAAAGGGAGGTATTATATATCCCTTTATTTCTGCTATTTGCAATATTCAGTACAGATTTTTAAGGTTAATTCATTAAAGAAATTTCTGTCTCTGGAAGGTCAATTTCTTGAGAGCATCTGGGACTGTACATGTGGAGAGAGCAATTTTCTTCTGGGAAAAGAACCCTTGGATCATTACTATCCACTAAAGGGGAAGGAAGGAAGGAAGGAAGGAAGGAAGGAAGGAAGGAAGGAAGGAACCACTCAGCCCCTCTCTCTTTCCCAGCCCCTCACATCCTTAGTGTGACTCTGGCCCCTGACCTTCTGCCCTAGCCTCCCCACTACCATGCCACAGGGACTGATCTCAAGGGCATCTCCCCAGCATTCCCCCATGCAGCATCTGTCCCCCCAGGTGTTGGCCAGGTCTCCAGTGTGAGGGCAGGGGTCAGCCTACAGTGTAGCTCCAAACTGCAGGGTTCTCTGGGGCTTACCTGGGTTGCACACCTCCTTCTTTACACCTTCAGCAACCAGCAGGGCCACAGGCACACCAACTCCACAGAGAGAGTTTTGGCAGGGGACAGTATTTCTCATGCCAGATGCTTAGTGCTGGGCTAGCATTCAGTGGTAACTCTTCAGTTAGAAATGCTTCTTGGATCACCAGTTCAACAGCCCCAATCTTCAGGTTGGTTTTACTTTGCTCTGTAGTCATGCTGGTGGCAAACATCATCACTACAGGATTTGTTTTTGTTTTGTTGGGGTTTTTTCTTTTTTTTTTTTTTTTTTCTGTTTTTACATGGATTTCTAAAATCGTGGCAAATATTTTAAAATAATCATGAATTGCTTATAATGAAGTGATCTTGTAACTTTTCACATTTTCATTAATTACTTAATTAAGTCAAGTATATTGCATTTCAGAGAACAAAATAATGGACCTTATTCACATTTGTATTAAAACTTTGACACTGTAAAAGGGAAAAGACACTGTACATTACAAAAGAAGGAACTACAAGTCTCTCCATATTATTGTCAGAATGCTGTAACTAACACCAAGGAAAGTAGGATTCAGGCTCATTGCTTTGTATCTGACAGAGATACTGATGCTTGCAAGAAATTCTTACAAACATTTTAACACAATGGCTTTAATGATCTACTGCAGCCCTTCTTCACAAGTGGAAATGACTACCAGATCTGCAGGTGAGAGAAAATGTGGGGTTTGGGGGTCTCCTATGATTTTACCCTCATACCACTGATATAAATGGCAGGCTTCTTCCAACAAGAGGTCATTAGGTCAAACAAGTGGTTAAGTTCCAAGTAGCTTAATTTGAATCAATGGGATTGTACAACCATGTGAGAATATCATCAGGTCCCACAGGCTTACAGACAAATTTTACTCTTGTTTAACTTGGTGTAGAGTAAGAGTAGATTCTTGTCATTAGTGCAATTAATCCAAATATGTACCATTATAATCTTCAGCAGCATTCATCTATTCAGAAGCATGCTCTCTCTGTATTTTGTGCACATAACTTCCCTTGACATTAAAAGAAGGGGATAATAGACATGGAAATGTAAAGAGAGGTTAATACTCTTCCCCGTGACCTTCCCAGAGACATCATATTTTCTCAAGCTGACCTCTCATTATGCTGAAAACTGCAAGAAAAAACCCCATGGTTTCTGTTGCTTTTTTTGTTCACTTCAGAGACTACAGACATCTGCCCTAAGTACATGCTGTTAATAATTATTTTGAATGTATTCTAAAAATCCACATCATTCCCAAAGAGGGGAAAAACACAAAAGAAACCCCAGTTGGTGAGGGAGGACAATGTGCGACATTATAAGTAAAGCTGGAGCTGCCTACCGTGATTGCCACTCGGAGATAAAAATCATTCCTCACACTTTGAGACAAAAGTAAATGGCAGTTTGCAATGTTAAGAACCCCTGTGGAAATAAGATGAAATGACACGAGGCTTCCAGACCTGTGAGAAAAATCAATCTGATGGAAAATTGACAAACTTGTTTAACGTGCTGGCACAAGATCCGAGAGTTGACCCGTAGAGACCTCCACTTAGGCATACCGTGAAGTTACTGTCAGTTCTCTTAATCTGTTCAATTACACAACAGGATCTCAAAGGGGACTTTTTACCAAACATCACTTTAAATTAACTTTTCTCCTTCGTGTTTTAAACTTCCAGTCCTTCCCACTCTCTTTGCAGAAACATGGGTAAATTATTAAAAAGCCCAATTGCTTATCAATGTAAATACTATAAAAAGATCAGTTTAAAAATATGATTGGAGAGAGAGATGGTTTGTGCAGTTAAAAAGAGAAAAATGCTGATCTCATTATATGTGGCCAAATTCATTGCCACTGTAGTTTCTCTGGGGCAAAAGTCTGTTGTTTACCTGTTTTGGAGGATAAAGAAATAGTAGTAAAAAAGCAGTACACCATCAATTTTATTCCATTAGGACCATGAAACTGCACCCCTTTTTACAGCCACAGGCAACAAAACGAAACAGAGAAAGGTTTGAAATGGGAGAAATACTGCTGCACTGAGGTGACCCTAAATGTCTGGGTTTTTTTTCATTGAGAAAGTAGAACAGGAATAGGATAGGAAAGGAAGACATTAAAGAAAGGGATGAAACAAATTTAACTTTGAAGACAGGTAGAGCTGGATTTAAGAGGGACAGATTGAACTCCAGATGGCTGGATAAGAGAACTTGGGCTTTTACTTCTTCATTACATTATTAAAGGCATCATTGAAACAAAAAAATATTTTTTATTAAATCTGTTATATTTGAAGTCTAAAGTAAATGACACTGAGCAGAAAGAGCAGGAGGAGTGTGGCCTATCAATTAAACTCAAGTTCCAAGTCTCATTTAGATTCATAGATGTTACAGTGCAACTGCCCAGCAGTATTATTTAATAGGTTTATTCTCAGTAAATGCATGAATACTGTCAGTAACATAGCTTTCCATCAACAGCAAACTTACAGAGAATGTCCTAGTAGCCACAGTTGTCTGTCTGATACTGATTTGGAGCAGGTGTGGATCATGTCATGGATCTTGCTGGTGAATTCTTGGTCTTGTTGATTTCAGTGAAATTAGGCTTTATTCATAGAATCACAGAATGCATTGGAAGGGACATCAAAGATCATGTAGTTCCAACTCCCCTGCCATGGGCAGGGACACCTCCCACTAGACCAGGTTGCACAAAGCCTCTTCCAGTCTTGTCTTGAGCACTTTCAAGGATGAGGCATCCACAACTTCTCTGGGCAACCTGTTCCAGTGTCCCACCACCTTCATCCTATCACTACAAGCCCTTGTAAAAAAATCCCTCTGCAGCTTTCTTGTAGGCCCCCTTCAGATACCAGAAAGGCTACAATAAGGTCTCCCTGGAACCTCCTCTTCTCCAGGCTGAAACACCTCCAGCTCTCTCAGCCTGTCCTTGTAGGAGAGGTGATCCAGCCCCCTTATCACCTTTGTGGCCCTCCTCTGGACCTTCTTCAACAGGTCCATATCCTTCTTGTGTTGGATGTTCCAGAGATGGATACAGTACTCTGGTGGGGTCTCAAGACAGCAGAGTAGAGGGGGAGAACAACCTCCCTTGAACTACTGGCCACACTTCTCTTGATACAGCCCAGGATATGGTTGGCTTTCTGGGCTGCAGTCACACATTGTTGGGTCATGTTGAAATCTTCATCAACCAGCAATCCCAAGTCTTTCCCCTCACGACTGTTCTCAATCCATACTTCACCCAGCCTGTATTTGTGCTTGGGATTGCCCCGACCCAGCTGTAGGACCTTGCACTTGGACTTGTTGAACTTGAGGTTGGCATGGGCCCACCTCTCCAGCTTGTCAAGGTCCATCTGAATGGTATCCTTTCCCTCCACGGGAAAGCACTGCACTGTGGTGAAGCACTGCACCACAGAGCTTCATGTCACTGGCAAACTTGCTGAGGATGCACTCGATCCTACTGTCCTTGTTGCTGACAAAGATGTTAAACAGCACTGGTCCCAGTACTGATCCCTGAGAAACACCACTCATCACTGTTCTCCACTTGGACATTGAACTGTTGACCATGACTCTTCAAGTGTGACCATCCAGACAAATCTTTATCCACCAAGTGGTCCAATCATCAAATCCATCTTTCCAATCTAGAGACCAGGATGTCATATGGGACAGTCTTGAATGCTTTGCTCAAGTGCAGGTAGATGATGTTCTTTTCTCTTTCTTTATCCATGATGCTGTAGCTGCATTGCACAAGGCCACCATATTTGCCAGCAATGATTTCCCCTTAGTGAAGCTGGGTTGGGCAAATCATTTATATAAGATTCTTTTCTGTTCATCTCTTTTATAGCTGTTTTTTTCTACTAAAGAGATCAAAGCTAAGAAACAATAAATTTAACATAGTGAGAAATTAAGATGGAATACTGAGATTAGTGATAGCGAATTTTAGGGGGGGGTGTGTGTGTGTGGAAATAAAAAGGACCCTGAAGCATGAACAATAAGAAGAGATTTCATCTAGGAGAAGAGAAGAAGTAAACAGTTGTGGGGTTTTTTTTTTTATTCAGAAGTGATCAAGTGATTTTAACTGTGCTTCTTAGAACAACTTGAAGAAGACTTGCTTAAAATACAAAAAAACCCCATGAAAATTAGAAGATTCCTTAGTTTTGTTAGAAGTACTAGTATAGTTATAATATTAAAGAACAAAATCCAATCAATGGCTTCCAATCAAACACTTAAAAAATTTCTTTTCTGATTAATAGTAAGTTCTTGTTCTGAAGATTTAAGGTAAAGGTTAACTGTAATATATATTAAATATTTACTGTATCTCTGTGTCTTGCACTGCTACTTGAGATAGCTTTATTTTAGGAGTGAAAATTATTTCTAAATGTTTTCTCTTATATAAACCCCTGTTAAGTCTCATTGGAAACTTGTTAAAAAGTAGTATTCACTCTTTTCTCACTTCCTGACTGACTTGAGGAAGACCTCGTTGCTCTTTTCAGCATCTAGCACTCTATAAAAATTATGCTTCTCAATAAGAAAACGTTATTTATGCTCTCCAGTAGCTTTTTCACAAGCTTCAAAAACTTCAGACTCCTCAGAGTCTGAGGAAATTGACTGAACTCTACTGGATAGTAGACACCCTATGTTTCTGGATTTTTAATGTTCTTTGGCAGTTTTAGGTCCTCAGATCAAACTATACGCTCTTTGAGGAACAAATTCTGACATAAGGGAGTAAGGAGACAAGTTCCTAGGTGCTGTGTGTATTAAGACTGTAACTGAAGTTAAAGGTGCCCACATTCATGATATCTCCATTTGTCAATTTTTTAGCCCTCAACCACTCCTTCAAGACTGATCCATTAATCCAAGTGCAGAAGTGGCACTTTTCTGGCTTGTGATTCCAGCTGCTAGCTCCTGTGTACTACTTGGAAACTACAATAGATACCACAATTTTTAGATATATCCTAGGTGTTTAATGTCATTTTTATTTAAAAGACTAAGGTCCAAGTTTACTCAAAATTAGAAGAGTGGTAATTCTACTCTTCTATGAAGGCTTTTTTTAGTGCCTTGTGACTTCACCTACAAAGAAGATTCAGTATTACTATTAGCACCAATACTAATTCTAGTAAAAGTGCTAATTCTACATACTCATATTTGACTATTTTCTAAGCAAAGGGTCCAGAATAAGGTGTAACTAAGATGATAAATCCCATTAACACATATTTATATAATGACAATGAAGTGTCCTCCATATTATGTTTTAGTTAACTGATATAAAAATGTTATACTAAATAAATACTTTAGGAATGACTCTAGGTAAGCCAGTAAATCAAAAACCAGTCTTTGCAATGTAGCTGCCATCAAGTTAGGCTGATTGTTTTGCAGACATCCTAAAAGTAAGCACAATCTACATACTATATATCACTTGTTTCTTATTTCTTTTACTTGTGCTTTCTGGCAGTGGTAAAGAATCATCTATTGGACATCATCAAGTAAGGAGAGGGAAGGGTAGATGTAAATACAGCAAAGAAGTCCTTATTTTTGCTTTTACTGATGCAGGTTTGACTTCGAGAGAAGTTTCTATGGCACTTATGATAATAGTATATGGACATCTTCTTGTACATTTGCAAAATACCTCAAAGACGTAGCCACCTAAGCCACACAGATGTTTTTGGAATTCTTCTTCTTTATCTAATACCAGTAGTAATCTGTGATCCTTGTTACGTTCAGATGATGCAGAGTTACTGTTTATGAACATTAGATGTCCCAAGGGATTTTTTGTTCTTTCCCTGTTCACGTATTTCTTTTATCCCCCCACATTAACACTACAGAAATACACCTTTCTCCTCCCCTAGGTATACTGGGCAATCTCCCATGCTAGAAACAAGCAGATAAAATAATAAAAAACATAGCATGGCTTGAGTTGGAAAGGGACTGCAAAGATCATATAGTTCCAAGCCCCCTGCCATAGGCAGAGACACCTCCTACTAGAGCAGGTTGCTCAAAGCCTCTTCCATCCTGGTCATAAACAGTTTCAGAGAGAAGGTGTCCACAACTTCTCAGGACAACCCACTCTAGTGTGTCACCACCCTCATAGTAAAGAACTTCTTCCTAATGTCTAATCTAAATCTACCCTGCTCTAGTTCAAAACCATTGCCCCTTGTCCAATCATCACATGCCTTTATAAAATGTCCCTCCCTAGCTTTCCTGTAGGTCCCCTTAAGGTGCTGAAAGGTCACTATAAGGTCTCCCCAGAGTCTTCTCTTCTTGCTTGATGGATTGATCTTACTTATAGAGAAGTTTTCCTGCTTTAGTGTTGCACTTGCCACTTCTTAAACATATTCTGCCACGTTGGCAACCTTCCTACAACAAGGCATCTTTGTTTCTGGACATTGTCAAGCATTATTCATATGTCATGATACACTGAACAGTAGAATATCTGAGAAAATTAGGTGACGTTACATTTTTTTATGGATTCAGATGTCATATATCTCTCCAGTTTTCAAGAATATCAACAGCCTTTCATTTAAAAAGTGATGTGTACACAAAGTCACAGACATAGAAAGGTCAGAAAAATAGGTTTTTGAGGACTGGTAAAAATTGCAGTATTTAGACACTGCCTGTATTTGCTCAGCTCTACCTCTGTTAAAGAGGCTTCCACCCATGGGAGATTTACCCAAGATGTTTATTTTTCAGAGGAGTATTTTTAACAGGAAAATGTCTTGAGCTTAATTTACTGCACAACCTTGCTGGAAGAGTTCTCAAGCCTTTGTAGATGCAAAGTCACAGGGAGCTGCCTGACTATATATGATTTTATGTGCCTTGCAAATAGTCCGGAAATGAAATTGCAAAATCTAGCACTCATGGACAGCTGGGAATTTGTGACAGTCCCCGAAGGACTTTGCATCCATAAACCAATGACTGGATTACACTGTTCCATAAATTCATTTTTCACCTATCTCTGGCTAATGCAATACAAATAGTCTTCCTACTGTTAACTATTTCTGGAGCCACACATAAGAGAACATAAAGGAAATGGCATATATTCAATCAGAGAGGCCATCAGGTCATTTGTTCTTTATGCTAGCAAGAGACTTCAATACCTGCACTATTGTGGGAAGTGCGAAGTGCAGAAATATTCCTTAATTTAAGTTCTGTTTTCATCAATTTTAGCTAAAAAGTAGTGAATCATTCAGACCATAGAGGGAATTGGTAACAACTTCTTCTGTTACAGGCTTCAGTTTGCCATCAGTTTCCTCTTCTGTAAGAAACCAGGAGCCCTCACGGTGATGCCATCTCCTCATCACCGTACTTTGTGTCAGCCTTAGCACCTTAACTGCCTCGTTCCATCCCACAGTTACTCCTGCTTGACTGACTGTCAGCTGGGGAGAGAGGCAAGATGGATGTCAGGTCTGAGGTTACTTGTGTGCCAAGGGTGCAAGTGGAGACTTGGTGCCTGGACTGGTGAGGGGTTCTCCCTGGACTCTTCTCTGAGTGTCTGGGAAAATGTTGCAGGCTTGCATTGGAGTTAATGAGACCCACTGCAGCAGCAAATCGATGCTTTGGATTATGGTGTTGGACAGAACCAGGCTTGTTCTTTCGGATTCATGACACAGCGAGCAGCTTCTGATAGGTAACATGATCAGCAAACAACAGATGAGTCATGCAGGCTATGTCTGTATAAGTCAGCCTTGCCCAGGACAGCTCTCTGGTGCTGATGCTGAGACTACAAGACAATGCATGCTTGTGTCATTAAATCTTCCAGCCCTTGGGAAGAAGTGGCTGCATCCAGGGAGTCTAAGGAAATGCCTATTGGGCATCACTAACACCAGATTGTTTAGGAGAGTGTCAGTAGCCATGGCTCAAGAGTGTGCTGGTGACTGCTGGTGTGATCTGACAGCCCAGCAGCGCTCCTGGCACTGCTCATGTTACCAGAAGAAGAATAGCCACAGAAACTAATACCATATGCTGAAAAATAAACAATGCCTAGTCAAGGGCATTGCTAGATGGAAGCTGTATCTCCCAGTTTTCAGACCTGTTTTATACTCCAGTTCAGCCTTTTCAACTACACTGGTCTGAACAGTCTGCAGTTTTCCTCAGTGTGCTGGGTTCAGTCAGGATAGGGTTAATTCTCACTGCAACTGCAGGCCCGAGCAGCTGGGATGAGCCACAGCTGGGATAAACAACTGAACCAGCCAATGGGGTAATTAATACCATACTGGCTGCTCTATAAGAGGAGGGATGGCCCTGTGTGGAAGGGGGCATCTATTTTCATCTTCAGGGTTTCTATCACTTGCTTTGTCTATTATTTCATTACTATTGTTTTCTTCTCTCTTGGTGCTGTTCTGTTAAACTGTCCTTATCTCAATCCACAGGTTTTCATATATTTTCTCCTGATTCTCCTTCCCATCCCACAGCAGGGGGTGGGAGTGTGGGGAGCACTGGGCAAGCAGCTTCTCAGCATTTGTTACCAGCAGAAGTTATAGCACAACAGTCTTTTTGGTGCTCAATGTGAGGCTCAAACAGTTGAGTCAATAACAAATTTAACCAGTGTTAAAACAATTTTGTCATACATACTTTTTATATTGGTGAAATATTTGCATGCTCACAACGTTTGTCCATTTTTTTAACTTGTGGTAAACTGTTATGTGTATTATGTGTTCCCTGTGGTGATGTTTGCCATCTCTGGAAAATGGATCAGGACTGTCATGTTGATATACTGGATATTGTCAGTTTATGATATGGTTATACCCCTGATCACAGGATTAAGTTGTTATGTGTATGCAACCCTGTCATTTATTTGTGATCTCACCCAATCTATGGGTAAGATAGGGGAGGAGACTTTCTCACCTTTTGAGAATTTTTACTATCCTTGGGATGTCTAGACCAGCATCTCTTGTTGCTGCAGCTTCTGAATGTGTCCCAAGTCTTATTAGGATCTCACAATTCTTTCAAGAATATCACCCAGAGATCTGCCCTGAGGCTGAATAGTTATGAGTGGCAGGGTGTGTGGAAAAGTAGAGCAAATGCCTAGGCCAGTGGTCACCTCCAATGTTTTGGAATTTCACCCTTGAACAAGTGCAGAATCCTGATAAACAGTAAAATATTTGGAAAAATCATGTTGTCAACCTGTCAATTCCTGAGAGACACAAACTGCTGCATTGTGCTAGGGCCTTGCCCACACCTATCAAGTTCTTTTCAACACTCTTCAGTGTCCTCAAGGGGAAGCAAAGGTCTCTGGACCTAAAAACAAAAAGTGAGGCACTGCAGCTATTCCAACCCTTGTGACAAGCACTATGGCTACTCAAACCCCTGCGGCAGGTGCTGTAGATGAAGCAGAGAATCAACCCCCACAATCAGTCCCTCCAATGGAGAAATCTATGAAAAAGCAGTTTGCTTTGTGAGGGATGATGATTAACCAGGGATATCATGAGAAAAGGAGGAAGAGCCGGGGTGATAACCCGACCCCTGTCCCTGAGTGAGCTGTGAGATATGTGAAAGGATTACAGCCACCTGCCAGGCAAGCAGATTATCACCTGGCTGCACCAGTGCTGGGATAACAGGGCTGGTAGCTTGAATTTAGAGGGGAAGGAAGCCAAGCAGCTGGGATCCCTGTATGGGGAAGGAGGTACTGACAAGGTGATTGGAAAATAGTCACAAGTCCTAAACCTCTGGAGGAAATTCCTGTCAGGTGTAAAGGAAAGGTACCCCTTCAAGGAAGATGATACATGTCAATTAGTCAAGTGGACCACCATTGGGAGAGGGATTCCATCCCATATACGTCATGTTTGGTATAAAGCTGAGGGATCAGGAGGGTCTCACCCCTCTCTTTGCCGTCTTGGCCCGCTTTGCTGGCTTTGCTCAGCTTGGCTCAGGTCCTCTTCTCGTTTCTTCCTCGGAGCATTTGAGGAGGAGTCTGTCCATTCTGCCTTCAGTCTTGATCTGTGTGTTCCTGAACCCACTACCAGAACACAGCTCCTGTCTGCTGTGGGGTCCAGTCTGGGACTCTTGTGGTGCCTACTCCACAGCATCAGTGGTGATGGTGACATAATTACCCTCAGGGGATTTGGGTTTGATACTGGTGTTGTATATATTCTGTTTTATGATTATTATTTTCATTAAAGCTGTTCTAGTTCCCTTTTCTAATTGCTAAATCTCTCTCCTTTATTCCCTTTCTCTTCCCCTCTGGTGAGGGAGGGCGGTTAACAGAGAACATCTGTTATGGGTCTAAGGGGCTGCCCTGTCCGTGAACCATGACAATCCTGATGGATGTGATAAACAAGAGAGCAGCTATATCCCAACCAACCAGTAAAAAGAAAACAGGTTTTCCTGGGCACTGTGGGTTTCTGGAGGATGCATATCGCAGATTACAGTCCGATTGTGAGCTCTCTCTGTGAAGTGACCCAGAAGAAGAATGATTTAAAATGGGGCCCTTAGCAGAAACAAGCCTTTGAACAAATTAAACAGGAGATGGTGCATGCAGTAGCATCTGGGCAGGACAAGATATTAAAAACATGCTCTGCTCTGCAGCCAGGAAGAATGGTCCTACCTGGAGTGTCTGGCAGAGAGCACCTGGGGAGACCTGAGGACAATCCCTAAGGTTTTGGAGTCAGGGGCACAAAGGATCTGAGGCAATCTACACTCCAATTGGAAAAGCGATCCTGGCAGCATATGAAGGAGTTCGATCTGCCCCAGAAGTGGTCAGTACTGAAGCACAGCTCCTTCTGGCCAGTGCTGGGCTGGATGTTCAAAGGGAGGGTTTCCTCTACACACCATTCAACTGATGCCAGGAGGAGTAAAGTTGGTTGCACAACGGGCTGGAATAGGGAGTCCCAGTCTTGGAAGTCATCACAAACTGTCCAGAGGCAAAGATTTTGGGATGTTGCCAGAGGAACAGGAGGTGACACATGCCAAAAAGGCCCCACCATATAACAAACAACCAGATAATGAGAAGTGATATGTCCTGTTCACTTTTGGATCCTGTTGCATTGTGGGAAACATTGACAGTGGAAGGCTGCTGTGTGGAGTCCCACGCGATGAGTCACTGAAGCTGCTGAAGGACAAGGTGAATTGAGTCAGTTTGCAGATATAAAAGCTGTCCAATTGGTTTTAGATATTGCTGAGCAGGAGAAGAGGCCAGTGCTCTATCTCTGTACCAGCTCATGGATGATGGCAAATGCCCTGTGGGGGTGGTTACAGTAATGGAAGCAGAGCAACTGGCAGCGCAGAGGTAAACCCATCTCGGCTGCTGAATTATGGCAATATACTGCTGCTTGGGTAGAGAACCTTTCTGTGAAAGTACACCATGTGGATGCTCAGGTACTCAAGAGCTGGGCCACTGAAGAACATCAAAACAACCAGTGCATGGATCAGGCTGCTAAGATTGAATGGCTCAGGTGGATTTGGACTGTCAGCCTAAGGGTGAATTATTTATAGCTCAGTGGACCCATGACACCTTGGTCATCAAAGAAGAGATTCGACATTTATATGGGCTCAAGATCAAGGGGTGGTCTTGACCATGGACACTATCAGAGGTCACTGAATGCTCTAATGGACTGTTAACAACTACATTGAAAGAAGTGGGGGGTAGGACCTTCAAACATTGGGACAGATATTTAGCAAAGGCGTCCTGGTTAGTTAACACAAGAGGATCTAACAGTAGAGCTGGCCACTGAAGACTCCCCACATACTGTAGTTTTGGATAAAGTCCCTCCAGTGCACATGAAGAATAGATTACTTCAGCAAAGGCAAACTGAACCAGCCAGTGGGATTTTCGATACCATACTGACATCACACCCTCTATATAAGGGGAGGGGTGATGGGGGAAGGGGGCCTTTGTTTTCATCCTGTGTCTTCACCATGCAGCCAGAGACAGAAGAAGTGCTGTCTGGGGTAGAAGTAGAGCCTCGGGGTTTCTATCACTTGCTTTGTATATTACTTCATTAGCATTATCGTTATTACTGTTGTTTTCTTCTCTCTTTGTGTTGTTCTATTAAAACATCCTTATCTCAACCCACCAGGTTTCACCTTTTTTCTTCTGAGTTTCCTTCCCATTCCACAGGATAGGGTGGGGGGCATTGGGCAAGTGGCTTCATGGTGTTTATTTGCCAGCAAAGGTCAAACCATGACACTAGGCTGTCATGACTTGTATTGCTTTAAAGATACTTTATTAATCTTTATTCATTGCTAGACCTCTATTCTTCTGTAATAAAATGTAAAATTTGAAAACTCATAATGAACGAACCCTTCCTTTGTTCTTCTGTTGGGAAGATTGTGAAGGCATTCGTATTTTGCAATTCTCTTCTCACATCTGCAGGGTCATTAAAAAGCAATTTTTCTTTAGCTGCAACCTTTTAGTTTTCCATTAAGGATTTCCAGGTGCACTTGCTCTCCTAATAAGGGAGCAAATCCTTCCTTTGTAGCAAGTTTCAAGAAAAACTGGTTTGTTTTGGGTTTTTTTTTCCTATTTTCTAGCTTGCTTATTCACCTCAGTATTTGAGCATCTTTCAAAGCATCAAGCAAGATTATTAACATTCACTACATTTCTCAACTGTCTCCAAGGATAGAAGGGTATGAAGCATTTTGATTTGTATATAAATATTACTTTGCCTATTTTAGAGGAAAAAAAAAAAACAACAAAGCCATTCCTTAAAGCAGACAGTTATTTAGTTTATATTGGTTCAGAGGCCATGCCTCACACAACATGCTTTACTGTGGTCCAGAGAGATGACCATAGACTGAAACAATAGCATGAAGGCAATCTTTCCGTCCATCAAAGGTAAGGACTGACGTGTTGATCTTGAGTCAGAAGAATGCAGAGCAAGGAACCCGGTACATGTTAACTGTGCTTACTGGGACTCAATGTTACCAAGGAAATTCTTGTCCTTTCTTTAATAGTTGGTATTTTGAAAGCACCAAAAGCTGTATGTAGCACTTTGCTGTGGGGTAAGTGATGAAAGGATGAGATTATGACATTTTAAATCCAGAAGAATTGATAAGTTCATAGCAGCTGGAAATGCCCAATAATGCTGGGTGCAAAATTTTTCATTTTAAGACTTGTAAAGCTTACTTCATATACAAACACTTTTCATAAGCTACATATAGAGAAATGTGTCTGAATATGGAAGTAGAAACAGTTCAGGTTGCTTTTACTGTTGATTTTTCCCAGGTATAAATTTGAACATAGTCCCATTTATAAAACTTTATAAAGCTGGGACACTTGGATTTATTTTACATAATCCTGATGACCTTTACAAAAAACCACAACAACACAAAAGCTAAATAAATTCAGGCCAATTGTTTTTATTATTATTATTTTTCTTTTTAAATGGTGGTGATGCAACTTTATTTCAGTGCTACCTTAGTCCATCTGTGAAAGTGTCTCCAGGCAAGCAACCACAGATGCAGTGGTGGGACCTAGCCTATTTATTTGTGTTAATCTGAGCCTAATACAGACAAAGATCTAGAGGAACAGCTGAGTTATTTGACTGTTCTTCAGAAACTCAGATCATCTATAGTGATTGGATCTATAGACAACACATGCAAGAAGCCAAGCGAAGAGAGGTAAAGAATCTCATTTGGTGCCCTGAGTTTTGTGTAAAATGAGATTTGGAAATGTAAAAAAGCATGAAATAATGAGTTGTCTGCTGAAAGCAGACTCTAGGTATGAACACTGTTCAATGAACAGCCAGTGAACTCCTGTAACTAACTTTAATGCTGTCTTCATTTTCTATCGTCTTTTTGCTACTGTATGGAGAAACAGCCTGTTTCATTTGTGTGAGGTTAGGATATTTCATGCTGTAATATGAAATGTTGGGGTTCTCTGATTTAGCTGTTGTGTAACATCTAATCCATGTGATAGCTCCATTTAGTCACTTTGTCCTTTGGTCCCCTTTTTGACATGCAGGATTGAGCAGTGCATCAAACAAAGCAGAAGTGCTCAAGAATAGGATATTAGGTTTTTAAATTCCTGAAAGAGTATAAGCAAAAACCATCACAGAAACACAATAGCAAATGAGTTTTTTCATGCTTGATGTTTGGCATACGTACAAGTTTCTTACCCTGTTACTGATGTCTGTAGTTTATTTGTATATCATCCTGATCTATAGTTATGAAACAGTATTTTATTTTATTCTTGCTTGAATTTTGCTCCACAAGCATGATATATGTGACATATTTCATGTATATCTAAAAAAAAAATCTAATTTAAAAAAATATAACATGCAATAAGCGTATTTTCATTTGCTTTCAACATGATGTCCAGCATTAAATATTTCTGCCCTTTGCTCTCTTTTTTTTAAAAAAATAAGAAAAAAAAATTGTGTGTCATTGTCTGAATCAATAAGCAGCTGTCTGCAAAGCTCAATGTTTTGCTCTGCATACACCGACTTGTCAGCTCAATGCTGCTTCCCAGGGTGTGACTGACTAGAAGCATAGAAAAGATGATATAGTAGCTCAAGAACAGTTGAAGCGTAAGAGATTACAGGGATTTGGGAGCTTAAACAAATATTTACCAGTAAATCCTTAGCTTAATTTTGATATATTTTTGCAGTTAAATGTCTATTTCTTGTCCTCAGCAGAATTATAGACAATTTATTCAGTGGAGCAGTTTATAACGTATCAAGAAAAAACACCACAAAATTCAACTAAAAAAGGTTCCATTCCTAACCTGAAAGCAGGCCTTGTTTTTTTTTATCTTGTAAGCCTGATCCAAGATTTGGGAAAACATGAGCTCTTTTCAGCTTCTCTCCTACAGTCTGACTACCAATTACATACAAAGTTTTCACATATTTCTCAATGAAAAAAATAAATGTCCGGTGATCAATGTCCACAAAAACTGAAAAAAAAAGAGGAAAATAGTACTTGAAACTTTCACCCTATATGATAACCACATGGCAAAACCCAAAGACATTACAAGTAAAAAGAAGGCAAGGTGAGAGAAAGAAAAGTAGAAGAAAAGTCCTCCATCAATTAGTGTATTTTTTACAGGTTTTCATGAACCAAAACAACAAAAACAAGGACTCACAAAAGTTCATCAAGTACCTACCCTGTTTAGACTGGCAAAATACCTGCTCAAGCCTGAAGCATCTTTTACAGTGTCTGTAACTTGAAAAAACAATTTGGTAACTCTGATTCTAAATTTACCAGAACTTCACATAAAATCTTAGACACCTATGCTGCCAATACAGAAGGTCACTCATGCAGAAGGCTGGGATAAGAGCAACTAGAAGATGAAAAAAGTAACATTGTTTTAAATAATTTTATCTTAATGGACTCTTTGAATGGATCTGCTTTAAAGTCACTCTCTGTTAATATGGAGTTTCATAAATCAGCAACATAAACCCTCACCTAGATTTATTAGATCAGACATCATCATAGATTTTCACAGATCAGATTTACAAGATCAGACATCATCATAGCCCTTTTACATATGCTTTTACAACTGGTATTTTGCAATGCATTCAGTTATTGAGAAGCATTCCTTTACTGAGAAGATGGTCAAATGCTTGAACAGGCTTCCTAGAGAGAAGCTCAATGCCCCAAGCCCCTGAGTGTTTAAGAGGCATTTGGACAATGCCCTTAACAACATGCTTTAACTTCTGGTCAACCCTGAAGTGGTCAGGCAGTTGGACTAGATGATCACTGTAAGTCTCTTGCAACTGAAATACTCTATTCTACTCCTTCTCTTCTCTTCTCTTCTCTTCTCTTCTCTTCTCTTCTCTTCTCT
>JANVCC010010369.1:11023364-11050225 GCA_025345505.1 Todiramphus chloris collaris
CTTCTCTTCTCTTCTCTTCTCTTCTCTTCTCTTCTCTTCTCTTCTCTTCTGATGTCAGAGTCCTTTTCCTTTTGTTATTCAAGATCACATCACCTGAAGAATGCCCTGTAAGCCTCCTAAAAACCTTGCTTTGCATCTCTGTTATGTTTTCATGTAACTGTTCTGTATGTAACCTGATGCCTTTCTTGATTTTATTCCTGACAACACCAGAGTTTATTAAGCACCACCAAGGCCATATTTATCTATTGAGAATCTGTGTGGACATCAGTGAGCTCTCGTGGTAGCCATCTGAGAGTCAGAAAAAATGAGATGTAGGTAGATTGTTCTAACCAGAGCTATTTTCTGATTGAAAAGGGATTACATGTTTTAACAAACACTGTTTTTGAAAATACATCTGTGTAGATTGCTAAGCTTAATAGTTCTAGGAAACTATGGCTCAAACTTTTTTGCAGCACTTAACACTGGAAGAAATATTTTCTGTGAGTGAATCCAGTGGAGTTCTAGGGCCATGGCTGAGTTTTAAAGGTTAGGCAGGGTCAGTTGCTGTAAGGGTAGCACAGAAGACCTTTGGGTAATGTTTTCAAGAATGCTGAAATTCCCTCCCAGTAGTCACCTGTGGCCATACTGGGATGAGTTTATCCTCATCTATGTTATTTTTCAGACATATTAATTTTGTCCCTGCTCAACGATGACTAGAAGCTGCCTAGTACTACACAGAGAATTTGCTAAGATGTGGGATGTGCCAGCCTGTATTTGGCAATTCACTAAATTTCCCACTAATTTGAGAGCCTGGGCAGAGTGAATTTGAATCTGCATGCAAAACACCACGGTAGCCATTTCCCCTACTGGGACAAACTCCATGAGGATACTCACCTCCACACTGCCTTTAAGTCGTGAGAGATGAGTAAAGCAGCCACCAAGTGAACTATTTGAGTGTCATTAAAACAGAGTAATATGTGGATTTACAAGAGTGAATGACAGAAAAGAATAGTTATCTGTTTTTTTTCGACAACAAACTATTGCTTAGTTAAGAAAGCACTTAGAACCTGCCTTAGCCTCTTCTTCTGCAGGTTGAACAAGCCCAGATCCTCTGGCCTAGAAATGTCTCCAGTAAGACAAATACTAAGCCATAGATTACTTCCCTTAATGGCAGATTCCCACAAGATCTTGAAGTAAGTCATTTTGTCAGTAAAGTAGGCCTGTTGGAATCTACAAAATCCAGCATATAAGATGCCTGTGAGTTTTTGAACCCACTGTAAGTTCTGAGTAAGAAAAAATGGATAATTTTCTTTTTCACAAGAGACAATAGCTTTTTTTTTTTTCTCATAAATGATATTTCAAAAATTAAAGAGTGTGCAACATTGTTATTTATTTCTATAAAACTACTTAGGAAAGATTGATTTATTATAAGGAAATTAAAGAGCTATCTGTGACAACACTACAGTTAGAAGAACAGCTTCTGTCTAGAATTCTTATACCACATAAACTTCCAAATTATGTAAATGACAAGATTAATGAAAATTAATCATCCACACTGACATCTATAAAGATTAATACGTTCAGAGGAATAAGAGAGAGATCAATAGCCAGTAAAAGGCAAAACTACTGAAGTGAGAATGGCAGAAGTGAAAAAGAGATGACCAACTAGATCCATAATATATGAAAAACCTTAGAGCTATTTTCTATTGAGAAAGTTCTCTGGAAGTCACCTAGTCAATCTGTGTCAATTGCAATGGGGCTGGCTTGGTTCAGTTTGGTCAGAACAATGTCTAGATGAGTTCTGCATATTCAAGGATAGAGATTTCAGTCCTTTTCTTAGCATAGTCCATTTAGCACAGATAAAAAGAAGACACTACATATTTCTCATTTATTTTATTAAAACTCATTGCAAGATCAAAGGTTTCACGAAAAAATAGAAACTTACAAATTGTGTGAATAGTTTTAATGCACTCATAAAAAGACGTAACATGAAAAATGACTAAGATTCTTTACTATATCTGCAATATAATCCATTGGCTTTATTCTGAAAATATTGTTGCCATTTTAGAGTAAACAAAAAGCCTAGCATTACACATGTTCACATGTATTTACTACTTATTTAAAGCAAAAACTTTACGATATATTTTTTCCAGAGAAATTAGTTCATCCCCATTTGAAAAGTCTAATAAGAAAACATTCAACAACCTCAGTGGAATTATGTGAGCCGATGTTTCTGTTGTAAAAAATTATGCTGTGGAAATCAACAAACAGTTTTACAGAGAGTTATATAGCCATACTAAACAAGCTTCTAGGTTATGTTGCATTAGACCTTCTGGATTAGCAAAATATTTTGACAATAATAGCAAGTCTTCAGCTGAAGCTTAAGCATTTCATACTTTGAATTAAAATGCTGTAACCTTTGAAAAACAAATATCCAGTGTTACACACCTGAAAACATTCTCAACCAAATGGTAATACTCTAAAGGTTAAAACAACTTCAAGTTGAAGCTTTAATATCTGTATTTTCACTATCCCCTCATAAAATTTAGGTCCTTAAAATTCACCGTGACACATAAAATTAATCATTTGATGTATTTACTCTGGGTATTTTATTGTATACACTGTATTACGAAGCATCTGATCCTACAAAACGATACCCATGATGGGACTCATGTTTAGACAGCCTTCTCAAGATAAGCACTCTTTGCATTGTCAGATCTGTTGTAAAGTAACAACCACACAGGTAATAAGAGGAATCCTGTTATTGGCTTATACCCATTCATCTGAATTTCCCAATTCAGAAACGTAACAGCATAGTAACAGGAAACAAGTTCACATTCAAAAAAAGAGAAATTTTTAAAAATCATATTTAAACATTGTCGGTTTACTTACTTCTGACAGTGTATTCAATTACTGTTTGACTTTATGAAGTCAGAACTGGTTATCAGTGTTAGGTTAAGCACTGTTAAGTCATATAAAATGGCAAGCTGGAAGGATTTGGAAATCTCTACAACATCTATTTTAAATAAAACAAAACGAAAGACGATAGCAATTCTGTTGAGTAAGTAAGATTGTCCATTAAATATCCATTGTGATTATCATGATTTACTGAGACAGCCTTTTAAAATAATGATTTCTAAAATTACCAAAGTGTTTATAAGAGGATGACAATTATTTGTAGATTTTCTTATTACTATGTATCTTGAAACTTTTGGGGTAGGATTAAGTAAACAATAAGCATCAAGTTTAGCTCTTAGTTTCAACACAGGTCTCTGTTGATCAACTGCACTGGTTGGTGCTAACAAGGAGTTACCATTAACAAATCAAAGAAAACACACGTTACCAAGGCAAAGTAAACACAAGAAAACAAGCTTAACATCTTCTATAACTCAAACTATCCAGAGAACTAGTAGCAATCCACTTCAAGAAATCTGTCAAAGGCTTTAATATCTTTAATGCAAACAAAAACACAAAACATTTCTAAAGTTTTTCTTCAACATTAGTACTTAGTTGTACAGTATATTAAAGTCAGCATACGGCTTTTACCATTTTACTATAACCTCTGTAAACTTACAATTATATTGCATCATATGAAAGGTTGTGAATGCTCTGCAATCCCCATTAGATCTACTGAATGCAGCAGAGTGGAACTGTCATAGGAAGTTAAGAGGCAGTAGACATACTGGGTGTCCAGCCCATTTGATAAGCCCGTTCCAATGTCCTCTTGCAATCCTGTAGTACAGTACTGAAGGTTATATGTGGATACTGTTGCACTAGCTGCTCCACTGTAGCTTCATTCACCTGCAACAAAAGAAAAGAATGTGATGTGCAGAAGCGGATAAAAAAGGCAACATTATGCAAGCTAAATGAAAGATTGAACTGTGAACTCCTGGGAAGGCTTGCAGATTTGCACTCTTCACTGATACTATAGGTTTGGGTGCATTTATCACAAAACAAATATACAGAATGTAATGTTCTGTTAGAAAATAACAAAAAAACTCAAAACAGACTGTGATTTTATTGTGACAGGAGAAGTTTTACATAACATTATAGTTAATGTTGTTTGATTATTTGTGATTGAAAGCAAACAGGAAAGACAAATAAGTCTCCATTTGAAAACAGCTTTGTTTAGAAAAGTGCAACAATGTTTAACAATCTATTAAAATATTTTAATTCCATGCTTGAATATGCTGGCCACTCATAGAGCCCCAAACCTAATTATTCAAACAAAAGCCATCCTGTTTAGCAAAGTGGTGCCCCAAGTAACAGATTTCTATCTTGAAATAGGAGCATATTTATTCAAACTCACTCAAGTAGACATAGGTTTGAAATGTAAGATTTTTTTTTCTTTGGAAAATGAAAAGTGATTGAATCTATTAATTATTTTATAGCACAGTTATGATACTTTTACACATACTAAGTAGTAACTCCACAATTAACTTTATGGAAATGAACTTGCACTATAAGCTAGCTATCAATGTGGTCACAATGAAAAATAAGAGACAACATGACTAAACGTAGGGATAAGAATGCAAACTATTCCATACTGCAGGTAGATCAATTAACCCATTTACCAGTTACCAAGATAGGTCAACTTTTCCGAAGGTTAAAAGTCTTGCATGTCTTCATATACATCACTGGTAAAGTTTATATTTTAGCCTCTTGGTGTGAGGCTTGCATTGCACAAGAGGTTTTGTGGGAAAAAATGGTCACATCAATAAAAAAACCATAAAAGTATGTCAGGTCTGGGAGGTCCCTCCTAAACCTTAGACATCAAAAGTAGAACCTTTATTCTTGATCAGACAAAGCAATCAGACAAGCCTAGCTAAACCTAACACCTTTTCAATTTCAGTGCTGTGAAGAAATTAATTAATCAATTGTTTTTAAGATATTTGCAGCTCATATCACAGAAGTAGACAACTTTCTTCAGCCTTTAGATAAATAAAAGATTAACCTAAGAACCATAATTTCTAGGTAGCTCTCTTTGAAGTCTTTGCTGAACACTTGGGAATTTTAAAATGCGTCAATACTACATTTAACTACTGAACCATCTAGATCAGTAGGATGTATGCCTGTTACCATTGCTTGCTTTTTTTCCCCACAGTGTTCCACATTCAAGGCCAAAAGTAAAAAACTAGACTAAAATGTTTACTACCATTACAAAGATGTATCTCGGGAGTAATATTTTAAAGCACAGTGACCACAGTATCTAATAATATTTTTGTCCTTAAGAGAGAACAAGGAACGCATCCTTCTGAACAGTGATTGCACCCAATGACAAGGATAAATGAAAGGTTTAATATCCAGTTCTTCTACTTTGATAATAGAAACACTCGATCTTCATTGGAAGTTTCATCTAGCTGAGACTGACTTGGATAGAAAACTGGTTTAACTTCCCTTCATAGAACAGACTGTACTCTTTTGGCAAATTACTACGTTACAGTAACATCCTCCAGTCCTGAAAAACAAGAACTGACTGTTAATAAATCAAAATGAAATCAGAGACAGCAGAAGTCCTCCAAAATACTCGATATTTGTAGCTGAACACATACTTTCAAACTGTCAGCAACAGTTCATAGAAATATTGCGTGCAAGGGAAGAATACCCCTAAAGCAGCAGTATTTGCTACTTTTTGCCTTTTCAGAAATAATCAAAAGCCTCTTTTCTTTATATTTGTAGTGCAAAGAGCCACGGCAAAATCTATCATACTACCACAGATTTCTCTTAATGGTTAATTAAGCCACAGAAAAGATGCTTACCACAGACAGCTGCTCATTCAGCTTTTTCGTAATGGGAAGCTTAAAAAAGAGATACTGTTCATCTACTGAATATCTACAAATACTACTAGTGGAGAGAGGTTATTATGATTTGACACATACCTGTTGGGCTTTATTTGTTAGAACAGCACAGATATCACAGTATTAGAGATAATGTCACAAGCAAATTTTCTCTTATAGGAAACAAATCAGGCAAATTTGCTACAAAGATGATGTTCAAACACAGGAAGGTAAGTAATGATCTCCATGTCCTGGTCTCTTTGATTCAAGACTGAACACATTTACATAAGTCACACTGCAGTTAGAAATAAGCCGACGTATTTACTACAAGGCTACCTTAAGTGAAATAGCATGGCTCACGATACTCAAGAAGATAGACAATGTTAACAGTGGTATCTTTTAAGTCATAAAAAGGCCATGTTCCTGAGTTCCAGCCAGAGCTTTTGCTCCTGAGTTCCAGCCAGAGCTCTCCACTCAACCAGGCCGGTCTCTTCCCCACCAGCCCATCTTTCAGGATGTGGGAATGGCTTGTTCCTGTGCTTTTAAGATTTCCCTCTTGAAGAGTGTCCAGCCCTCCTGGACTCTTTTGTCCTTCAGGATGGCCTCCCAAGGGACACTTCCAATCAGTCTCCTGTACAGGCTGCCCTACGAAGTCCAAGGTGTCAGTTCTGCTGCCCCTCTCTTTACTCCTCCAAGAATCAAAAACTCTATTAATAATCTCATGATCACTAAGCCCAAGACATCCTCTGACTGATACATCTCCTACAAGTCCTTCTCTGTTAAAAAGCAGCAGGTCCAGCAGAGCACCTTCTCTACTTGGCTCCTTCACGAGCTGTATCAGGATGTTATCAGGATGTTATCAGGAACCTCTGGGATTGTTCCCTCTTTGCTGTGGTATATTCCCAGCAGACATCTGGGAAGTGGAAGTCCCCCATGAGAACAAGAAGCAGCAAACACAAACCCTCTCCTAACTGCTTACAGAGTATTTCGTCAGTCTCATCATCTTGACAGGGTGGTCTGCAGCAAACTCCCACCACAGTATCTGCCTTGTTGGCCTTCCCCTTGATTCCTACCCATAAACACTCCACCCTGTTATTTCCAGCATTATGTTGTAGACATTGATATCCCTCCTGGAGTCAGAGGGCCACGCCACTGCCTCAACTTCATTGTGTCTCCCTTCTGAAAAGTTGGTAGCCATCAACTGCAGCACCCCAGTCATGTGAGTCATCCCACCACATTTCTGTGATGGCAGCTGTATCAGCTTTCTCATTGCACGATGGCCTCCAGTTCCTCCTGCTTGTTGCCTATATTGTGTGCATTGGTGTCAAAGCAATTCAGCTGAGCTAATGGTCCTGACACCTTCTTGGATGGAGAAGACCCAGTTCCCACCAGGCAGTTCTCTGATGCTTCAGTAGTTACTGGCCTATCAACTCTTGTGTCTTTGCTGCTGCATGGATCATCATCCCCCACCTCCACTGAGACAGTTGAGTGTGAGACTTCATCACCACACCGCCCCACAGCTACTGCCAGGTCACTTCCAGGTTCCTCTCTATCAAGCCCAGTTTTATCCCCATCCCCCTTCCAGTCTAGTTTAAAGACCTTCCAATGAGCCCCAGGATCCTTCTTCCCTTTTAAGACAGGCATTCCCCATTTGTTGCCTGCAGGCCTGCGGTCTTATAAAGCAGCCCATGGTCAAAAAACCCAGAATTCCACTGGTGGAACCAGCCTCTGAACCATGTGTTAACCAGGTGTGTTGTCTTGTTGCTTTCCATATTCTTCCTGCCACTGAAGGGCTTGAGGAGAACACGACCTGTGCTCCCAGTCCTTCGACCAATCATGCCAGTGCCCTAAAGTAATTTTTAAACACTTTTGGAATTCTGTGCACAACCTCATCACCACCGACCTGCATAACCAGTAGCGGGTAATGGTCAGGGGGCGGTACCAGACCAGGGGGTGTCCCGGGGATGTCTCTGACCCGGGCACCAGGGAGGCAGCGCTTCCCTGTGGGATGGATCCGGGCGGCACCCGGGGCCTCTGGCCCCCTCAGAAGGGAATGGCCTGTGACAGTGACCCTCCTTTCTGTCTGAACAGAAGCAGCCCTAACGCGGGGCTGGATGACTCGCCCCAGCAACCCCTGCATGGACCTCCATCTCCATCCTCATCTGCCGGGCCCTCCAGTTCCAGAGCCCCCAGCCTGCTGTGTAAGGGCAGCTGGGCAGGTGCGGGAGGCGGCGGGGACTCAGCTGCCTGCCCGGGCAGGGACCCGTTCCCATTGCCCCGGGTCTCTCAGGTGCCCTCCTTCCAGCCGCTCACCCCGCACACGGGGCTGTCTCTGCTCCCTGCGGCCCGAGGGACAGGCTCAGGAGCTCCCTGCACCCGAGCCCTGCACGGCCGCGGGTTCGTGTGGCAGCTCCGGCTGGCCCCCACATTTCTCTTGGCAATAACCTTTACTCTCATAACAGAGTAAAAAGCTATAATAGTAAGCTCCACGATAAATGATTGAATATATGTAACATTTAGTTAAGTATAATTATTTTTAATCATAAGAAAGTAACAGCAAATAGTTAAAAATTATGCTGGACAAAATAAATGCAATGTAAAATGACACAACAGAAGAGGGAGAAAAAGGATCCTATTTGGCAGTGGGACAACCTACATGGATCCCAGGATAAGAAACAACTGTGGACAGTTAAGCCACAGATGATCCCCTCCCAGAAGATTTTGAAAGCTTTTCTTTTACCATGAGAAAAGTCACGTCAAACATTGAAATAGTGTAAAATTTTTAGTATTTTCAATTTTCTGTAGTAATGTACTAAAACGTCACTATTTAAAAGGTAGGAAAACAGAGAAATCAAATTTTTGTTCTTTGTTAATGCATGAGATAAGTAATATCTAAATCAACTCCATTATTATCCTTGTCATCAGCTCCCTGGTAGGATTAAGATGAAGTCTTATGTCTAACCATTAGAAGACAAGCTTCTGGCTCTTTGCTAAGAAGCAGTCTGGCTGGTGATAAAACAAAAGTACTGAATGCCATTCCCAAAATAAATTCATTATACAAACAGAGCAATTTTCTCTTCTGAGCTTCAACAGTCTAGTTCAATGAATGAAAACTAAAAATCTTCACATCTTAATACACTTTAAGATGTTATAGTTTTCTTACATGATCTTTCATTAATCTTAAGAGTTTTCTAAAGGAAAAATACTGTCTGAAGATAAACTAGTTAGATTATCTAATACATAATCATTCATTTGAATTTGAATAGCTCTTCATTTCTGTTTTAACACACAATGAAAGAATGCAGTCCTTATCATTAAGAGTCAAAGTAATACGTTTGTCCTGGTCTTCAAATCCTGGACTTCAAACAGAAAAAAAAAAGAACAACAAAGACTGTGTTGAAAGTTATTTTGTCTTGCTGAAAGAAAAAATTATTCCAGGCTAAAAATTAAATACAAAAAATAAAAATAAAAAGGAGAAGATGGGCTACAGAAACTGTCAGGACCAAGTGATATCTCCTTTTTACTCAATTAGTGCAGTTACCTAGAAGTCAAAACTTTGAATCTTTTTTCCTTAAAGACATATGAACTTATTTCACCTATTTCCTAGAATAATATACTTGACTTGTGACAAATGTTATCTGGAGTGGGATCTCCTTGTTTTCTTCTGCTGAATATAGTGTGCAGAGTGCATTTAATTGCACTAGAGAAAAAGAACACTTCCTCATGTGATAATTAGGCATTCATCTGGGAAAGAAGAACACAACTACCCATCTAGTTCATGTCAAGTGGAAGAACATTCACAAAAGGGTTTCAGAAGTGCTTCTTTGGAAGACTATAATCTCACTCTGCTAGGTACATACATAACATGGGTGAAATACTGAGAAAAATGGGAAATTGGTGTTCACAACTCTATCTGTCCTGTAGGTAAAATGATCTACCTAAGTACGACAGAAAGCTTGAAAAACTACTCCAGTCTGAAATATTTTTTTTCCCAGAATTAACTGACAATTATGAGCTGATTTTTTAGGTTCAGGATAAACTGAAACTACAGTTTTCAGTTAATAAGCTAGTCAAGAGATTATTCACTCAGATTTTTGATCTGGTATGCTAAACTTAGTCATCCAGTCTTATTGCTAGTATTTACTGATTTGGTGCATTTATATCTCCACAGACCAGCATGAGTAATTTCTATTATGCCATCTTCCACTAGTTCTCATGGAAAATTCAAACTGCATGCATAAATAGTTACTAGATGATTTTTAGATTTTGCTTTTAAATGTGCAATGTCATTTGATAAAATTCTAGTGATAATTTAACCGTTGTTCTCTTTCATTTCTAGATTCTAAACCCAAGGGAATGCAATACTAGACCCACTGGTCACCAATGCAGGTGAGGTCATCAGGGATCTCAGGGATCTCAGGATTGGAGGCAGCCTGGGCTGCAGTGACCACAAACTGGTAGAATTTGCAGTACTAAGGGTCATGAGTGAGTCAAGGAGCATAATCGGGACCCTGAATTACAGAAAATCAAAATTCCAGCTCTTCAAGGAGTTAGTCAGTCAGACACCCTGGGAAATGGTCCTCAGGGAAAAGGGAGCAGAACAGAGCTGGCAGATCTTTAAGGACGCTTTGCATAGAATGCAAGAGATTTCCATGCCCAGGTGTAAGAAATCTAGCAATGGAGGGAAGAGATCAGTATGGCTAAGCCATGACCTGCTAGTCAAACTAAGAGGCAAGAAAGAGCTGCACAGGCAGTGGAAGCAGGGACAGGTATCCTGGGAAGAGAATTGGAATACTGACATTGTGTAGGGATGAGGTCAGGAAGGCCAGGGCACAGTTGGAGCTGAACTTAGCAAGGGATGCTAAGAATAATAAGAGAGGATTCTACAGGTAAACCAATAAAAAAAGGAAGGTTAAAGAAAACATACACCTCCTGAAGAGAAGGAGCGGTGGGCTAGTAACAACCGACGAGGAGAAGGCTGAGGTTCTTGACAGCTTTTTTTCCTCAGTCTTCACTGGCAACCTCTCTCCCAACACCTCCCAAGTTAAAAAATCACCAAGTGAGGACCAATGTCCCCATCCCACCGTATGTGAAAATCAGGTTCGTAATCACGTGAGGAACCTGAACATAAATAAGTCTGTGGGACCTGATGAGATGCATCCCAGAGTCCTGAGGAAATTGGCTGATGTCATTGCCAAGCCACTCCCAATAATACTTGAAAAGTCCTGTCAGTAAGATGAAGTCCCTGTTGACTGAAAGAAGGGACACATTACACCCATTTTTGAAAAGGGTAAAAATGAGGACCCTGGGAACTACAGACCTGTCAGCCTCACCACTGTGCCTGGGAAGATCATGGAGCAGATTCTCCTAGAAGGTCTGATAAGGCACATGGAGGACAGGGAGGTGATCTGAGACAGACAGCATGGCTTTACTAGGGGCAAATCCTGTCTGACAAACCTAGTGGCTATCTATGATTAAGTGACTATGTCAGTGGACAAGGGAAGAGCTATGGATGTGATTTATCTGGACTTCTGCAAGGCCTTTGACACGTTCCCCACAGCATCCTACTTGCCAAGTTGGAGGATATGGATTTGATGGGTGAGCCGTTCAGTGGATAGGGTATTGTCTGGATGGTTGCATCCAGAGGGTAGTGGTCAATGGGTCAAAGTCCAGAAGGAGAGCAATGACAATTGTGTGCCGCAGGGGTCCACACTGGGACTTGTACTGTTTAGTATTTTTATCAATGACATAGACAGCGAGGTTGGGTGCACCACCAGTAAGTTCGTAGAGGACACCAAGCTGACTGGTGTTGTTGACAGGCTGGAGGGATGGGATGTCATCCAGAGGGATCTGGACAAGCTGGAGAGGTGGGCCCAGGTGAACATCATGAGGTTCAACAAGACTAAGTGCAGGGTCCTACACCTGGGCCAGAAAAATCCTCACCATCAATTCAGGCTGGGGGATGAGGTGACCGAAAGCATCCCTGCAGAAAAGGACTTGGGGGTTCTGGTGGATGACAAAGTGGACATGAGCAGACAGTGTGCACTTGTAGGCCAGAAGGCAAATCGCATCCTGGGCTGCATCAAAAGACATGTGGCCAGCAAATCGAGAGAGGTGATTCTGTCACTTTACTCTGCTCTGGTGAGATCTCAGCTGGAGCACGGCATCCAGTTCTGGAGCCCTCAGTACAGGAGAGACACGGAGCTGGTGGAGCGGGTCCAGAGGAGGGGCACAAAAATGGTGAGAGGACTGGAGCACCTCTCCTACGAGGACAGGCTGAGGGAGCTGGGGTAGTTCAGCCTGGAGAAGAGAAGGTTCTGGGGAGACATCTAATAGTGACCTTCCAGTACCTGAAGGGAGCCTACAGGAAGGTGGGAAAGGGACTGTTTACAAAGGCCTGTAGTGACATGACAATGGGCAATGGTTTTAAACTACAGAAAAGCAGATTTAGATGAGATGTTAGAAACAGTTCTTTACCATGAGGGTGGTGGAACACTGTAACAGGCTGCCCAGGGAGATACTTGAGGCCCCATCCCTGAAGATATATACAGTGAGGCTCCACGCAGCTCTGAGTAACCTGATCTCATTGAGGATGTCCCTGCTCACTGCAGGGGGGTTGGACTAGATGACCTTTAGAGGTTCCTTCTGGCCCAAACCATTCTATGATTCTATACATTTCTAAAGATATCAAATGCTTCCAAAGGGCTAGGATCTATTTTTCTTTACCTTGCATTATATTCCTAGGACAGATCTTGTTAAACTCAGGGAACTCAAGTTTTTTTAATCCTCTTAAGGTAAAATAAGGACTACAACTGAAACCATCAGTTGAACTAGACCTTTCTTTTTAATGAGTTTGATAGCTTCATTCACAAATATGGAACAGAAACAGAGGTTTAAGGACTCTTTCTACATCTGGCTTTCCCACTTACTTTTAGTTAACTTATCTTTAATTGATAACATGTCCACAAAACCTTCACTGGCGTTGGAATATCAAATGGTCTTTGAAAAGGTTTGGTTTTAACTGAAAGAACTCCTTTCCTGTACTTCTAAGAAGAACTGTAAGAGTGACTTCTGATCTGAAAAACTCCTATAGGTGTATCAAGGGTAGTCTTAAAATGCAGTTCAGATTCTAAAGCTACTAAAAAAGTCCCAAGAATGTCTGTGTTGTGTCATTTAGAGGAATACTGAAAAGGGAGAGTATAGTTATCACCTGTACTGCAAGTTTTATGCTGTTCTACACAGTGATGAGGTATTCACTGTTAATCCAAATGGTTTCCTATGTAAGGAAAAGCTTCAGGTAATATCCAGTTCACTTGATAAGTGAAAAGAAAAAGTTATCTCCATTCCAAGCTAATAATGGAAATCAACAAGCAGTCATATAATTAAAAACCCCCCAAACCCCTAAAACTTAACACTCACATGCAAAAGCTCTAGACTTTCAAAAGTGGCTTAGTACAAAGGTGCAGTATAAGAACTTCTTACTTGCCTGTCCTCCTCAGTGATTCATAACATCACACAGGGATGGACTGCTGAAAAAATTTTTGCATGGTATAGGCATGTGGCTAGCTGATTATGGAGAGTGCTGACATGATGGGCACTCTCCTTCTGAGTATACAAAGAATACAGATAGGTATCTTTAGTTATATAACTTTATAGGCCAGTCATTAATAAAAGATAAGACCAAGTTTTAATATGGGTAGTCTGCAATATCTACACAGAAGGGCATTAATAATACATAGAACTGCTAGCTTAATTTTAGAAATCTAGTTGTAAAGAATTTTAGGGAAATATTAGCAGCTGAGAAGTAACATTCACATCAAAAGATTTTGAGGGCTGCCAAACACATGATGTTTGATAATAGAGGTTAACAGGTGCAAGTATTATCATTACATTTCTACATATAACAATCACAAAATAACTGGAGTACTCTGAAATTTGTGAGTATTTCTGTCTCTGTATACAAAGAATAGTATTGCATGAAAGCCAGATTTGTTTGTAGTGGACAAAGAAATGACTCAGTAGAGACTGCATGTATATATAATGATGGATTTTGAACATATTTTGTGTTTCTATTCTCTGATGTTTTAACAATAAAAACCAAAATATGTACACTTGGAGTTAAAGAAGCACATTTTCATGCACACTTTTTATTTCCTAAGCTGTAGTTTTCTTCCTTAAGTCAGTGTCTTATAAAAAGTGCACTTGTTTGATTTTTTTCTTCTGATAATAGTTGAATGAATTATATTCTCAGGTGGCCCAATTATAACTGTTGCCTGTAGCCATAACAAAATTAAAGATTTCTGGAAACGTTTTGTGTGAAGTTCACTTGATCAGCTAAAGCAGACATATTCCACAGAGTTTCAGTGACTGCCCTTATGCCCAGGGGCAGAACCTTTGTTTAGGACTTTAGTAAAGTAACAGCACTACCAATGTCAGCACAGTATCCTATAGTGCAAATAAAGTCCCTTATGATTTCAGCAAAGAATGTACTTTGACTTAATGGATACTGTTACTTAAGAGAAAAAAAAAGGCAATAAAAAAGCACATGCATGCATGCATGCACAAACGAATATGGTATATGTGGACTCATAAATAATAAAATCAACAAGTATAGTCTGATGTACTGTTACTATCATGACATTCAACAACTTAATTGTGTTAAATCTTAGCAATTATCTTCCCTCGTATTTGAGGAGGGGAAGGAGTGGGTATACAGAAGTATCTGTAACCTTTTCTGTAGTGTGAAGTGAAATAAACTGAAGACACAGATCTAATATGCAATGGTAGCACTTCTGGAAGGATTGAAGAGACTCAAGTTGTAGAGTATAGCTTCTTTACAGTTCTTTGCTTAAATTGTGAAAGAAGAGTGGAGTGCTAGAGGGATGAAATTCATTGTTGTGGTTTTTTACACAGGTGAATGCAATTCCCTCCATCATTGCTGCAGTCATTGCATTACTGCAAACAAAATAAACTGTTTCAGGTTTCTGTGAGTTTGCATAGTTTTCTAGCACAGACATCATTCCAGGGCTTGCTACCTTTAACTTTAATGCCAACAGTACTGAATATTAAAGTTGTATAAGTCATAAAGTTTTCATTCTCAATTCTCTTTGCTTATTGTGAGGGTTTCCTTGTCTATTAAATCAGATAAACCATTCTAAAGGAGCCTTTTAGTTTGGCTGGTTGGTTGGTTTGCTAATTCTGTTTATGTCAATTTGTTGAACTTTTTCAGACTCCACATATACAATATTTCAAGGTAAAGATATTAGCAGTATCATAGGCATTTTCAAGTTCTGATGGAACTGTGTGTTGCTTTGTTCTTACTTAAAAAAAGTCCAGTTAATAAAGACCTATATGCAGTGAAATGACAGTGTTTATTTAATTAAATAAAATAAATAAGATTAAAAAAAATTTTTTTTTCAGATTACTTTCTGCTTGTTGAATTAATAGTATTGAGTATCTTCCTTCCTATTCTGCTACATTAACAATTATTTGAGTACATTTTTGTAATACATGTCAAAATGACTGTGTTTAATACTAAACAGACAATTCATTCTCAAGAGGTTCCAGCCAGAAGACTGGAAGTTCCAGAGAACAATGCCTCTAAAAAATTTCTCTCTCTCTTTTTTTTTGATTGTAAAAATGCTGACTACTTCACACTGCATTTTTCCTTAATAGTTGGCCTTATCTTGATTTTGAACCATTGATCAGTACCTGAAGGCCCATCTTTCTATTACAGTACGACATGGTCACACGACTGCTTTTTAAAAACAAGGACAGACCAATTACCTAAGAAGATTCCATATTCAGGCTGCTGCCATGGATTTGTGGCTGAACAATCAGCCTTGAAAATAAAAATCTTCTGATAAGGAAACAGTTAAACTAGAAGTACAAAAAGTTCATTTTGCATAAAGAATCCTTTTTTATATTTTAGCAGATGCTTTCGTTCACACATATAATGGATTTGTTATCGTAGTTAGCTAGAGAAAAAAAAAAAAAGTATTGTTCAGTCTTTTAAAACTGTTGTATTGAAAACCAAAGTGAAATAAATGCTATTTTTCTTTTGTTGTGGGTTACCAAGGATAACTGTAGTTTCCTCCTAATGGGATTCACAGATTTTATGAATCTAAAATCTTCATTATTCATAGAAACATCTATCAATTGCAGCTCCTACATTATGCATATAAAACTTTAAAAATACAGCATATCCTTTTAAATATGAAGCAATGTAACTTGAACAAATTATAGTTATTTAAGAGAAAGTAAGTGCTATAGAATTTTTCTTAAAGGGGAGGATTTGATATTTTCGGTCCTCTTCAATATCACAAAACTATAATTTCAAATCTCAGAATGAACCCCTTAAAATATAAAAGAAGCAATGGTAGTTATTTGTCAGGTTTTTTTGATCAGAGTAATGATAGCGTTTTTGTGAAGGTAGAAGGCAAATTACTGTGATAATTACATTAAAACAAACCATGGTGCTCTATTCTTGCTTTTCTACTGGTGATTAAGAACAGTTTAGCTCAAAAACATATTTGAAATTTAAAGATGTATCTCTAGAACCTAAGATCTTATCTCTTTTTCACTTACCGAACTTCAGTTACAGACTATCTATGTAAATTCAAAATTTTTTAGACAAAGGGTAAAAAATGTTTCCAGTCATGCTTACTTGTGTGTGTGTGTGTGTATGTATGTGTATGTGTATATATACATATGTATATATAATGGGAAACTTTTGTCCGGAGTTAGGAAGTTTTTTTAGAAGCTGACACTTACTCATAAACAACAGCAGCTGCATCTAAGTTAGCCTAATGACTTGCTGTCTGCATGGGATATATATATTTACAAATAATTCTAAACCAATTTTATAGAAGGATAAAGTGATAAATTATTTAAATATATTCTGATTTTCTGAAAATCTTATTTCTTATTTAAGATGCAAATGACTTCTTAACAGACCACTGTTATTTTTAGGGGTCATCTGTCTTCGTTCCTGTCTGCGGTAATATAAAATAGTTTGCCTTTTTGTCCACTGTACCAATCATCAATTTCTGTGCTCTAACATCTCAGTGAAACTATAGTACATGCTACAATTCATCTGACAAAGTAATCTGGAATAAGCTACAGGCCTTTTAATGACAAGCAACCTGAATTTCTCAAAAAAATTGTAAAAAGAAAAAAAAAAGGAAAAAGCAAGGAATAAAGACCATGATGATTTATTAACTGAAGCTGTGTATCCATTTACAGCCAACTTTGTCAGACTCACTTCATTTCACTCACACATAGCTGTGAATGGTGTATTTTGCAGCCTCTGCTTTTCAGTGTCATTTTCTGCATGTTTTCCCAAGAAATGTCTCCTGCATTTATATGGTAGCACTGCTGATAACCACTGCAAATAGCACCAAAGCTATAGGAAAAGGATCTTGAAATATGAAAATCTGTGGGAGAAAAGTTGGAAACTCCATGGGAAGATTATTCTGACATATTGTTAACCAGCCAGGCTATCAGCCAGAAAAAGAGATCAAGATTTTAGCCACTATTTCCTAGGTGATACCCAATCATTTTCAACAAAGGTGATGATTTCAAACTGAAATTATTTAAAGCTAGTTTGGTAGTGAAAGCACAATAAAGAACTGCTACAAAGACAACTTTAAAACAAGTTCTAGAAATAAATAGCATCTCTCTCCAGTTTAGTTTGGAAATATGAAATACAAAATGTTTAGAAATAATTAACTACATTAAGTATCATCTAGGTCAGTATAGGATAGGAATGTACAGAATTGTGCTCAGAAAAAGAAGCTTGAAACATGTGAATTTGAATTTGTGATGCTCATGCAGGCATCATTTTAGGCCCTAGGATGTAAGGACAGCTCTTAGAAATCCTGATATCAGTGTTTGTGGGAGAAAAGAAAGTACCCCATACTGCCCTCACCTCTCTCAAAGTATTTAAAGGAAAGGACAAATTATAGTTTAAAATCTACTTTCCTAAGATGTGATAAAAAACATTACAATCAAAATTTGGTTTGAGGAATGGATAGTCACGTTCTCTTCCTGCTGTGGGGGTCTGAACTGAGGTGAATTGAATATAACCTCTGGTTCTGGAGACAAATTTTTTGTTATTTACTGAGGTGACAAATCAGAGGTTCAGGGTAGCCTGGAAGTACACAAACCAGCTACGTATTCTCACACACCCATGCCAAGTGCCAAAATACAGCCTTGGGTTGCAGCCCACAACAGCACAGCACTCCTTTATGTGGAGAAACTGGGAGTTTGTGGTTGTGCTGTGCTGTCAGAGCATGGGGAAGAGGTGACACAAGGGATTGGAGCCTGGCTCAATGCCCCTGAGAGCGAGCACAGCGCAAATGTAGGTGGTAGTATCAGAATGCAAAATAGAAATACTTTAAGATCTTTTCCAATTACAAAACCACTAAAATGTCCTGTTTAGACCTGAAATACTACTGATTTTATCTCTTATTGCTTTCAAAAGAAATGGGAGACTCAAAATAGCAACATTTCCTTTTTATGAAACTCGTGGCCTGTGATGTTCCTAGTGCTGCCAGGTCCCCGTACAGACCCACACATACATGTGCACACAAATACATATTTGTACATTGTTGACAATCTGTAGCATGACAGAGATCAGAAGGGTGAAGGGTCACAGCTGCTTCTGAGTACGTGTTGATGTTTGTATGCAGGCAACTGTCCAAAACAAATGTACTTAAAAATATTTAAGGTGTACTTTATGAATGCCTAAATACTTTTGGATGTCTAGGTCATAGTCTCTCAGAAGTCTATCTGATACAGAAAACTAACAGCATCTGTCTCACTGTATCTATGGTGCACAATGCAGGATCTCGTAGAGATCAAACTAGCATTTCCTGAACTACTCACAGAAATGGAAGCAGTAAGTTATACTACCACATCTATAGGTTAGTATCTCATGAGCCTGTCTGACTGCTAATCTTCATGGATCAGGTGCTGCACTTTGAAACTTAACCTGCTATCAGGACTTATGCCCATGTGTCCACACTGTCCTGCACCTTTCCAAGAGTACCAGTGCATTCAGAGCTCCCTCTAGGCTTCAGGTACCACAGCTGTATAGCATAAAGAAAGTAAAATTTGCTGAAGTCATGGAGGTGGTAGGGAAAATTAGAAAAAAAACAGCGAGTAACCTTGCCTCTATTTTTTTACATTGAAAAGACTATTTAGATTTTGTGTATGTAAGCATAAGCATGTTTTCTAAAGCAAAATTGCATGATGGATAGCTCTAAAAGACTTTCAGCATTTAGTATTTTTGACTTTTTTTTCTGTATGTGATTATAAATAGGGATTATGTTGTTATTTAGTTACACTTAAGTGTTGAAAAAATAGTGTTAAAATGCTTATTAGAAAACTTCCAACTTAAATAAATGCCCTCATTATGATGATCTCATGGTAAAGTCACCATTTTTTATGAGACTTATCAACACAATGACATTTATTTTAAGGCAAAGACTACATTGCTCCTGTGGTGTGCATGTTAGATGGTAGGAAACATGATAAAAAGAAAGGTCATGGAAACAGCAGTCTGAGGAAAAATGAGTAATTTGATTATTTTCATGGTGTGGATCAATAATGCTCTACATCTACTGAAGCACATTGCCTGGAGGCACTCAGATAATCAATGGCATAAAACAGAGCCTGCCTTTACCCAGGCTTCCAGCCTCTCTGATCTTTCTTGGGAAGATCCTTGACGCCTCTAATTTATGTCAACTGCATATCAAAGAAATTCCAAAGAGTCTGGGTCATAAAGAGTATTTTAGTGGTAACCACTTGAAGTCTACTTACATATGTTCCTTATGTAACTGTGTTTAAGTCCTTCCCCTCCAATGTCTGGGAATTCCTAGAAAGGCATAAATGCTACCTGGTACTAGTGTAACAGTCTGTACCTTAGAAAAGGAAGGCTGGTTAGAAGGGGTAAATATTCTAACCCTCTCTTCACTGCAAGCTGGCAACAGTTCAGTGACAAGAATTTCAGTCAATGGGCATGTAAATAAACCCTTCTGCACCACCCAAGAATTCTCTTTAATGATGTGCCGGACACTGACATTTTTAATTTAATAGAGCAGCCACTGGAAAAAATTAGTTCTGCATGATATTGGGGAGAGATGGTTGAAGACATGATTCTGTTCAGTAATTTCTCTGTTCATTTGCAGTGGAAAAAGGGAGCTGGTATCTTCTAGCTGCCAAAAACTCTTAAGTCAAGGATACTTACTTCATTCTGTCTGTGGAGCTATTTTTCCCATCAAGGCTTTGCAAGCATGAAAATAATTCCTAGTGGTAGATGTATTACTACAGGGTTTGCCGTTACAGCATTTACTCATTTCTTAACAAGTTTTAGCTACCATACTTTGAATACTCTTACACATGCATGCATGCACGTGTGCAAGTGCACAGACACACTTTCAGGCATGTAGTCCACATTGCTTTTCAATCCTCCTTGAAGCTTTGTCAAAAAGTATTTCCTTTTTTTTTTTCTTTTTAGCAATGACTTCTTTGATAACACAAAAGATGAAAGCATTTACCAGCAATTAGAAGAATACACACAGTTTACATACAGCTTAACTGATGAGGTAGTGAAGCTTGTTTTCAGCATCAAGATCATAGATTTTCTATAGCAGCTGAAGACAGGATAAAATTGTTGTGCTTTTTAGATCCTTGTTGATTGTTCAACATTAGCTAAATCCACAAAATAAATATATGTGTAAAATTGATCAGGTTATTCAGGGTCAGATCTAATTCCCAAGGTCAAGTAACCCTTTGAAAATTCTCTAAGTACATAATCTTAGCACAATCCATCAAAGAGACTCACAATCTTTTCGTCTATTGGCTCTTATAAAACACTAATGTTTAGGAGATTAAGTGGAGTCAGCTTTAACAGATAGAACAATTCTTCCAGAGTGCTCAACCTCCTCACAAACTGCAAACTGTCTAAGGCTGGGTTTGCAAAATGCTATTTCTAACTTTACAACTGACCTGGAAATTATTATTCCCTGCCAGCTGAAATACTGTGTTTTGTAACTGTCTTCTATAAAGCACTGCAAGGGATGTAAGGTAATGGTTTTGAGCATGAAGTTTCTTAACAGACAAAAAACTGTTTCCACAGGCTGTATCCCATCAGGGATACAAGCCTGAGAAACATGCTTATGACAGGCATCACAAGCTGGACATTTTGTTCATGATAGCAGGAAAAGACACAATCCATGCAGGTATCCGAAAATTTAAGATCAGAGTCTCTGAATCTCCAATGACTTTTTTCTGTTTCTCCTATGTTCCCAGGCCTCTTGATCTCTCCTCTTAATAGACACATGATTCCTGGAGGCTATATACAGGGTAAAGTTGAGCTTGACTGCCTTGTCCTCTTTTCTTGTACTAATCAAGTGCTAAAACTTAGAGACATTCTTCATATATTCCAAGTGGGAAAACTAGAATAAGAAATCAATTAAATATTTATTTATTTATTTTATTTATTTTTAAACATTATGGTTTTATCCAAACCCTTGTCCTTGTGTTTTCAAAACCATTATATATAAGCAAACCCACAGACATCACTGAAATATTTTTATTATTCATTTCTTACTTTCTTTGTTTTTCAAAAGCAAAGTAATTGGTCATAGTAATGACATGACATACCAACCACTTTTAGCTAAACATATTCAAAACCCTTAGAGGGTAGATTTCACATAAAACCTTCTGGAGCACCTCAGACTGTGGGTGTAGCCTGTGGGTGTATTTTGAAAACTGGTGTCTACAAAACCTTGTAATTCTTTTTTTAGTTCTCTAGATACCTTTTTAGCTAAATATGTGAACACAATACAATAAAAGAGTTACCACAGCAACGAATACTGAACCTGTCTATACAGAAAACCATAAATCTTCCTTTGTCTCTCCCTCCCTCACACATATGCACAAACACTCAGAAGCAGGTACCAGTTCACACAAATGCTCCTTACCTGATCGCATCTCATCAGCCCTAAATATCTGAGAGACTTGCTGCTTTGTGCAATCTGGGTGGCTCCATGGTCTGTGATTTCTTTGCACCATCCAACATCCACCGTCTCTATTGTCATGCTGTATCGTCCAATGGCTATCAGAGCTGTAAAGATATTAAAGTTACGAACTATATAGATCATAGAGATGGTAAACGCTGTTCTATGTATACACTAAATGATGTTGAAATTAAATTTTGAGAAGCAGTTGTCATTTACCTTATAAAATATCTTGCATTTCAGCATTTTTAACTATGAATTAGCTGTCTCTTCAAAGTAGGAATACACACGTGGAAACACATACAAACACACAGACAAACAGATCTTCCTATATATATTTTTTATGTATCAATCAAGATAAATAGACCAGTTAACAGAGTAATTCTGTACACATTCTTTTAATTTGTTTTTTTTTGCAAGGATTAAGGCTTAATTAATTGAAATAACTATAGAATAAAAAAGCAATCTACCTCACTCTTCAGAGAAAAGAACTGATTTTATACTACTCTTTTGTTTTTTCCCATCAAAATACTATTGTAAAGACAGCACAGAGAAAAATGGGACATTTTCTGTGTTAATAAATCAAAGGATTTTAGAAAACCCTGTAGGTATCCCATGCTGTACATTTTATGACTATATTCCATAATTACATTTGTTTCCCATTGTTCATATTGATGATTTAATATGACCAAGTGTCTCACTTTCATGTTTTTTTTTGTGAACACTTTCCCAATTAAAAAAAAAAAACAAAAACCCAAAAAACCCAAAACAAACAAACAAACAAACAAAAAAACCAAACCAAAACAAAAAAACAAAAACAAACAAACAAAAAAAAAAGGCCAGGAGGAATTAAAATAAAAAGTTGAATGCTTATAAAAGGTAAGGAAGTTCTGAACAGAATGAAAAATGGCAGGCAGCAGAAACCATGAGGCACCTGAACAGGCTGGGAAGGCTTTGTTGTGAGATGACTAGTCTGGACTGACAGAAAGTATAAAAACCACTAGCATCCGGGTCACCATGGAGTAGAACGCTTTTCAGGAAATATGGGCCTGGACATTGTTAAGCGAGGATTTATTAACAGAAATGAGCAACACCCTTCAGCAGCTAAAATCTCAGCTTAAGAAAAAAGTCAAAGGTTTATGGTGTAGAAGTTGCCATCTGCATGTACCCAAGTAGTAGGATGTTTATAACTCCAGTTAGGATGCATCTGCTGAGAAGGAAGATGAATGAATGACTTAGTCTAAATAATGTATTTTTAAAGGGATGATTTTTCAGCATCCATGGGCCAGTTTTGTTCAGGCTACAGAACCTACTGTCAAGAGCTGGTAGCTCTTGATATGCCAGATGTCAAGTTTACCTCATCAGGTTGTGACTGAAATACAGGAGGAATAACCTTCCAGAGCTTGCAGTGGCTCTGCAAAGACCTATACTGATGATAAACAGCAGCGAGGATAATTTAATAATTCATAAATATTTGGGTGGACTTGCTTTACAAACAAGCTCAGCCAAAAGAGGCTAGATACATTCTCAGAAGCCATGGAAGGTGCAGCAGTATATAATTTTTTTCCTGCAGCAATTCACCAAAAAGAGAAGTGATAACTGGATTTTGCAACTGATAAATGAACTTATGATACAATAACCTATGTAGTTTCATTATGGTTTCATTGATTTTTGTGAAACAATATGAGCTTCCTGATTTCTTCACAGTACATTCCTAGAAAACAGGTCCTAATTTTGCAAATACATGAATATGTATAGCTGAACATAAACTTTTACTTTTTTTTTTACAGAGTCCTTCTAAAATGTCTCTTTAATAAAATACAGAGCCCGAAACTTTCTATATATATTCTGCAATAACAAAAGCTTAGCAATTCTAGATTATTGTAGCTTCACAGAAAATACTTTCAGTTTAACAAAATTTTAAATGCTGTTTGTATTTGAATATTTTTGATAGTTTTTGTAAAGCTACAATAATTTTATGGCATTTTCAATGTATCATGTAAAACTGATAAAGAGAAGAAAATCAACAGAGAATACTTTTATGTGAGTGACAGAAAAGATCAGATCACACTGGCAAAGAATACTCCTAGTAAAGGCGTTAAAGGAAATCGGAGGTATAATTTCTGGGAGTTTCCTCACAAGACTTAGATTAGAGAGAAAGTAGGGGGTGACTAGAAATCAATTACTGCATTACAGATGGCTGAAGATTTAAAATATTCTGTCATAAACTAGTAGAAAATAACATCTTTATTTTGCACTTTGCAACTCTTTGTCCCCGGATTAGCAGACACCTTTCTGGAAAGTCAAGTATTTTGACAAGTGTACAACGTTAGGTGGTAGTCATGTATTGCAAGAGTTAATCTATCAAACGCATAGAGGGTATGCCATTTTAAAACACCAATGACCATATTTTCAGCAAATGTCAATGTGTGCAACTGCATCCTTACAAGTATACTCTTGGTCAGAGAAAAGATACGCTATTTTCTACCAGCAACCAACAGAGGGAGATAAAGAAAGGCCAGGAGAACAGGTCCTTGAATTCTTTCAGAAGTCTTGAGTATACACAGTTCTTCTGCTTTATGAGCATAATACTTTAAGCCATGAGCTTCAGCTAGGAAAATGTTTGCATTGTTCAACAGCTTTTCTTCCTCTCTGCATTTGTAATCAGAATACACTGCTATTCTCAGAAAGCCTGCCAAGTAATCTAACAAGGAAGTATACTGTAAAAGCCTTACAAACTAAGTTTAGATTCTGTGACTTAGGAACTTGTAGCACAATCAGCAGTACAGAACAGTATAAGGTGTATTATAGTACTAAGGACAACCAGGCTTAAAAACATAGTTGAGTGACAGAAGAACATGATAACATTGAAAGTAAGCAGAGGTGAGTGCACAAAAATCCACCATGTAGTTTAAAGATGCTGGCTTTGACATACGAACTTTTCTATACGTGAGTATTTAACAAGGCATCCAATTCTTTTCTCTCCTTTTTTATACCTGCATTTTTTTTTTGGCAAAAGCAAGATTTCATATTTCTTTTTCCAGTGGTAGGTTGGTGGAATGGAAATCAGCTGATATACAGCTCCTACGTAGCAGAAGATAAAGTATTATGTCTCTAACTGGAATTGGAAAATCACCCCCACAGCCTTGAGCTGTATTAAGCAAAAATGTTTTCCAGTTGTAATGGTGCTTTGTTGTATCTGAGAAGGTGAAAGGACATATTCAGGACTGGGTTTGTAGGCAGAGGCAGCATCTTTTAGGCGGCCATCTGGAGTAGTTGGAAAAATAAGACAAATTTTGTTCTCAGTGTACCACGATTAAAAGCAAATAGTAATTTAACCTCATTTTATTTTAAACTGATTAAGTTAAACTAACACAGCTAAATGCATCCGCTACAATAGGCAGAAATCACTGTCTTATAGAGGAAAGGTCTCTGTTTAACTGTATGTAAATTGTGAAATCAATGGTTGTAATGTGAACATTGCCATGGGTAATCTACTTCTGGACTTAATCTAGACAGGCACCGAGTTCTCACATCTAACAAAACTGGGGAGGATAAGACTGCTGTATTTCTTTTGTGGGATTATTTTGGGAAACTGTAGTTGGCAGTGTATCATCTTGAGGCTTTCCTCAATCTTGTATATATATAACATTATCAGAAACAGATATTATACTAGCATATTAAAACAAAACAGTAATCTAACGTTTATAATTTAGTCATGACCATTCCCAAGTTAAAGGTCACTACAACAGAAAAAACAACAACATGCATATGTTTGGCATGAACAACCAATATTTGGACCAATCTTAATTTAGTTTTAATGTATTTTTAAATATGGAAACAAGTACTCCAGGTTTTGCATAATTTTACTTCCCCTCCCAAGCTGGTATATTAAGTAGAATTACATCCAATTAAACATATTTGTAGTGACATACAACTACTACACAACAGAGCACCTCCTTAATCAATAAATCTTAGTTTAATTTAACTGAAAAAACACCTCTGTTTTGTTTAAATATGCTGCTGTTTTCCTCCTATCATCACGTACTGAATATGTAAAAGGCAGTGCATTTGGTCAGCTTTCAGTAAAGACTGACTAGAAATGTTTAAAAAACTGATTATGACTGACATGGCCCTGAGAACAAGGCCTTACACATATATACGCATTCATGCAAAAAACATTCTAGCATTTGTTTATTAGGTTCTTCTTTCATTAATGTCAAAAGCATTTAAATATGCAAGAATTAGAATTTTAGATTTCTAACCTCTCTAAGGGTTTTACACAGAGTAGAAATCAATCAGTGAACCAAGTATTACCAACTAATAGTATTCTTGTGGAACTTTCTATTATCTTTTATTTATTATAAAGCCAAAAGCTATTAAGGTGGCTTTGATACCCATCTTTTAGCTCCTGAAAAGCCTATTGTAAAAAACAACTGGGAGCAAGTTTACGACAATTAAAATTGCAATAAAAATTACCAAAGAAAACTATACATTTAGATGTTAAGAAAATGGTGTAATGGTTCAGCTTAGTAGACTGTGAAATATTCTTCTTCTGTTGGTGGACTTACGGAGTTACTCTTATCAGCTTGATTTAACATATCAGTGGACAAAGCTCTAGAGAGGCTACCAAAAATGAAGAGAGAGCAAACAAGCCAATTTAAGTGGTCTTTTCTATCCTTCCGTTACATTATTCTATTCAATTAGAAACAAAGTTGTAAATGATGCAGATAAATTATAAACATTTGAATGCATTGAATCTTTTACCAGCCACTAAAATTAGTTAGCTAGTCCATTTCCAGTGATTTGTGGAAAAACATTTATAAATGAGCCTGCAATTAGGCATGGACACTTGACAGCTGTAAAATACAGTTGCATATATAGACAATATACAGCTATTTAATTTTAACATATTAATTGTGTTTACAAACTAAAACAGTAACTTACATGTATTAATCCTCTACAGATACAACTGATTTATGTATTGAGTATTTAGTTATAAATACTTCTTATACATAGAAAAGGCTTTTCTTCACAAGTCCATACCTATAAAAACTTATTTTCAGGAAAATTTTCAGTG